>CAMZMU010000063.1:103300792-103505367 GCA_947311845.1 Poa pratensis
GCCGGCGGGTTACTACCACCACCCCCGACATCCGTGTGGTCGCCACCCCCGACATCCGTGTGGTCGCCACCCCGCATCCGTGGTGGTGGCGTCATCTCCATCGGTGGTGGTGGTTTCGGCCTCCTCTAACTGAAAGTCCTCATCGCCGTCACGAGCCAGTGCGGCGGCCTCCGTCTCCTCCATCTCCGGGTTCACTTCCCAGAACGACGTGTTCCTTTTTCTAGCTTCTTCGTCGACGCTCATGTGCTTAGAAGGGCCGGCCTCGGAGGACATGTTTGCACTGCATTAAAAAGAGGCAAAAAGTAATTAGTACAACAAATATAACAAGAGCATCACTTAATTTAGTACTAACATACCCCGGCCCTTGCATTAGCCGCAATACCCCATATGTCCTATTTTTAGCAAAGTCATGCTAAATTTCACGAAAAAATTTTTTGGCATGACCTTTGCAAAATAGGACATATGGAGTACCCGAATTTGCCGGAACGGAAGTTAATCGACGTTCCGGCAATCTCAAGGGCCTCACGGGGTACCTGCAAGCATTTCACAAAAAATATCCCGCCGGCATAGCTGGCCGGCAACAGCATGACAACCAACACATATCCCGCCGGCATAGCTGGCCGGCAACAGCATCAACAAACATATCCCGCCGGCATAGCTGGCCGGCAACAGCATCACAACAAAGAACCACGACACGATGGTCACCGGAGCTCACCAAATCGATTCCACGGACGTCTTCTTGCCTAGTACACACAAGCACCTCTACACCCTGCACAACCAAAAAAAGGATCATGTCACAAAAGCAGCTATAGCAGCAACTAAAAATGCATCTTCAAAGTAGTGTGGCAGCAAGCAACTATGCACTATTACTTCACATATTTTATCTATCTTAGCACATAAATGTGGTTAGTAAATTAACAAGGGGATAAATGTGGTTTTGCAAGCACCTAGAACCTAGAACACTAAAACATCTACTGCATTTTTCCATATAACAACATATATCAAGCACCTAGCACTAACCTAAACATCTACTGCATGCACTAACATTTTTTAACTTAGCAAAATTTCAAAACTTTTACTAAATGGTGATGGCAACTTTTACTAAATGGTGATGGCAACTACTTGCAGCAAGCAATCAACAAAAAATCTAACAAATTCTGTAAAAAATCAAGATGGTTCTGCACTGATCCTAGCTAGGATTTTTGTCGAACACGTTACGTGCACAGGTTTCGGGAGGGGAAGGAGAAGGAAGAGAGGGGAAGCGTACCGGGCAGGGAAGGGGAGGGGGGAGGGAGGGGACGGCCGCGGGCGCAGGGGAGGTCGCCGGGCGCGCCGCGGGCAACGACGGCAGAGGGAGCGGCGTGGGCGACGACGGCGCGCAGGAGAGGTCGCCGGGCGCGGTGTGCGGCGCGGCTCGGGCGGGGGCGGCCGGGGCGCAGGGGATGAGGTCGCCGGCGACGAGGGCGGGCGGCGCACAGGGTGGGCGGCGAGTTGAGGCGGCGTCGGGCGCAGGGGATGAGGTCGCCGGCGTCGGGGACGAGGACAGCGCGGGGAGCAGTTTGAAGTTAGAGAAATTGGGGAAGGAAGAGGCAGCGCGGCGAGGGCCCACATGTAAGTGGGTGCCCAGCATTTCTGTGGCGCACCCCCGCGGGGATGCGCCACAGAATTTCCAAGATTTCTGTGGCGCATCGTTTGGGCGGATGCGCCACAGAAATAGCTAGCCTCTAAAATAAAAAGCTGTGCTGCTATAACATAGCACAAACACACACATAGCCCAGTGGTTCCAACCACGTCAGTTAACATGGGCAACCCAGGTTCAAATCCTAGCTGCTCACTTTTTTATTTTTTTTCTTTTCAAATATTTTTGGTTAATTTTGGTTCACAAAAACTACACATAATTAATGTCTTTGGTACATATTGAATTCACTAAATACATATATATCGTCGTGCATTGTCTCACACACAATGTGTCATACATATTAATGATCATACATACGTATGCTCACACACACACGCAAATTAAATACACCAAAAAAGTCTCTTCTTCGTCTCGGTTCCGCGAGTTAGCTTCTCTTCTTTCCCTTCTTCGCGGTTGAAAACTTTAGGCCGGTCACCTTGAGATTTCTTCGCGTGAACGGACAACCTATCCTAGGTAGGGAGGTCTTCCTTCTTTGTGTACTAGTAGTAGGCATGTCGAAGAACTTGTCGAATTCCTCCTCGATCTTTGGCTCGTTGTCCAAGTCTTGCTCGGTGGCGCCTCCTTCCATTCCGATGATGCTCCTCTTGCCCCTCCTCACGACAACACGACTAGGCTTCGACGGGTCGGTAATGAAGAAGCATTGCTCAACTTGGCTAGCGAGTACCCATGGCTCATTTTTCGCGGAGGCGTTCTTCGATTTGGCATCGGGTATTACCATGGTGGTGAAATACCGGCCTTCTTTGACGACGTCCTTGGCCCATCTTACACGGAACATTGGCACCACCTCTCCACAGTAGTTGAGCTCCCATATGTCCTCAATCCTTCCGAAGTATCTTTCCTTGACAGTAGCCTCCTCATCGCCGTAGGATAGCATAGTTACTCCTGAGTTTTGATATTCCGACATCTTGTCCTTTCCTCGGTGTAGAATCTGTAGCCGTTGATGTCGTACACATGATAGGTCTTTACGTTGTGCGAGGGACCCCGTGATAAGGAGAATATGAGTTGTTCATCTTCCGTAGATGGCGGTTTCCTCTTTGCTAGATCCATTTGCTTTTGCTTGAACCAACGCGTGAAGCTGGCGTTGTGCTCTCTGGTTACGTCTCCCTTCTTCCTCGGCCGGCCCAGTTTGATGTATGTTGCTCGAGTAAGCATTTGTGCTCTTCCCACAAGTTTCGATCAACTGTAAGTGTTGTAGCGCGACCCGGTGAGCCCTGTCGAAGTCGTCCTTTCGACCCTGCATGCTGACAAAGATTGTGCTGGAGCCCTCTCGGTGACCATATCCATTGAGCCTGTCGAAGTGTTTCCTCGTGGGCAGACCTACATCCTGGTTCTCGTTGCTTAGATAATTCTGGCAGAAGGAGATGCACTCGTAGGTTAGAAAGCCCTTGGTCATGCTTGCATCTGGACGGGCCCTGTTGCGAACGTATCCTTTCATGACACCGTTCATCCTTTCGAACGGCATCATGTAGTGCATGAACGTTGGCCCTAGCTGCCTGATGTCATCAACGACATGGAGAAGGAGATGCACGCATATATCAAAGAATGCTGGCGGGAAGTAAATCTCGAGCTCGCATAGTACCAGCTCGATCTCTTCTGTAGCCTGTCGAGCTGCTTCACCCCGATCGACTTCCTGTTGATGACGTCGACAAAGTTGCAAAGGGCAAGCAGCGTATCACGGACGTGCTCGTCCATTATCCCTCGAATCGCAACGGGAAGTATCTGCGTCAACAACACGTGACAGTCGTGAGACTTCATCCCGCTAAACTCTTCTTCTTTCCGTCCAGATATCTGCTTATCTGCCCGCGTAACCATTCGGAAATTTGACTCCTAGAAGACACCTGTAGAATTGCTCGAGCTCCTCCGGACTCATAGTGAAGCACGTAGCGGGAAGCACCACAGTGTTCTTCTTTACCCTTTTGCGCGACCTTGAGTCCCTTCCGTCTGATCATCATCATCATCGTCATCGCTATCGGGGGCCTGAAGTTCTTTCCTGACACCAAGCCATTTCAGATCGTATCTTGCTTTCGTCCCATCCTTGGTCTTTTCCGGCATGTTGGAAAGAGTGCCAAGAAGACTCTCGGTGACATTCTTCGTAATGTGCATCATATCGAGGCTATGTGGCGTCTTGAGGACTTCCAGTAGGGCAAGTTGTGGAAAACAGCCCTCGCTTTCCATACACCCAGCAGCGGATCTACCTTCGGTCGTTTCTTTCCCGGCGCAGGGCACTCCTCCAATTATTCAACAGCTCGTCGATTTCTGTGCCGCTCCTCGGGATCGGGGGTCCTTCGGGCTCGTCCTTACCATTAAACAGGTCACCGCGTTTCCTCCACGGGTGATCCATGCGAAGCCACCTTCGAGCCCCTGGGTACACGGTTTTCGAAGACCCGGATTCCTTGGTAGCTGGAGATGCGGGGTCTTATCCATGCACCTGACACATGCGCAGAATCCGTGGCTACCTGGGCCGATACATATGAGCAACCAGGATAGTCCTGCACCGTCGTGAGCAGCGCGGCTCTCATTGGGAAATAATCTCCAGTGTAGGCATCCCACGTACGGCTGGGGTCGCCCACAACGTGGCTAACTCCTCTTCCAACAGCGCGAGATACGTATGTATGTGGACACCTGCTTGTTTCGGCCCCTGAATGAGAAGACTCATGTGAATATACCTTTGCTTCGTGCACAACCACGGGGGAAGGTTGTAAGGCCATACAAACACGGGCCATGTGCTATGCGTGCTACTCTGGTTGCCGAACGGATTGAGTCCATCGGTGCTCATACCGAGCCTGACGTTCCTTGCGTCGCCTCCGAAATTTCCGACGGCGTCCAACTCTTGCCACTGGCAGCGTCTGAAGGGTGTGTAAGGATCCTGCCCTTCTCCGGATCTTCTTCAGGCTTCTCCCTTTCCGCGTGCCATTGCATGAGCTTTGCTTCCTTAGGGTCCACGAAGTACCGCTGCAGACGGGGAGTGATAGGAAAGTACCATACCACTTTGTGAGGACCTTTCTTCCCACGGCTCTTGTACCGTCCTTGGCCGCACACCGGACATGTGGTTCTGTCCTCGTACTCGCCCCGATAAATTGCGCAATCATTGATGCAGGCGTGGTATTTAACGTGCGGTAGGTCAAGAGGGCACACGACTTTCTTGGCCTCCTCGATACTAGTTGGCAATGTGTTCCCCTCGGGAAGACGCTCGTGGAAGAATTTCATGTTCTTGTTGAAGCTCACGTCGGTCCATTTGTTTCCTGACTTCATCTCCAGAGCATCAAGCGTTACTTGCAAGCGCGTATCCTGTGGCCGGCACCCTGGATACAACGGAGTCTTCCCGTCTATCTCCATTTGCGCCAGCTTGGCTTTCTCTCTAACGGTCCTCGCCTGCTTAAGGAGCAGTTCTTGAACATGAGACTCCATCAAGGCCGACATTAGCGAGCTCTGCGGCGTGTTCGCGTCTTCTCCACCACCATCTACTCCTTCATCATGACCATTTCCGTCGGCATCTCCTTCGTCACGATCATCATGCCCGCCCTCGTCTTCAGGCGCAACATTTGCTGTCGGCGCTTCATTGAAGCCTTCCATGAAACCGCGCCTGAGCAGGTGTTCCTCCAATAGTCCGGAATCAGGGTCGATCCATCTCACAAATTTGCAACTTCTACACGGACATCGTATGTGGCGCTTGTTGCACCGAATCATTTCCGCCTTCGCTTCTTCCTTGTAGTTGTTGATTCGACTGGAGCTCATCTTCATGACCATGGTCGCCTACACGGTATACATATAGAGTATGTGTTATTAAGTCGGAAATGTTCGACGAAAAAATTCGGCATGACTTCCCCTAGAAGTAGGACATATGTGGTGCAAAAATTTACCGAAATGGAAATGAATCAACATTTCGGCAAACATCCATGCACCACGCCGGCGCAAGAACAACATGCAAAGATTCATGCAAACCACACACACAAGTTTCATGCATAGATCCGTTCAACAAATAGTTTGCTTCATGCAAACCACACACACAATCGCCCGCCGACAAGTTTCTCATGCCTTTAACAAACACCCATCCAACAATACCCACCTAGTAGATCTAGATCCGTTCCCGAGACGTGACCGTGATCGATGAGAGAGAGTGTGTGGTGATGGAGGGAAAATAGTGGACAAAAAGAGAGGAGGAGAATATATATGGAGGCTTTCCCCAAGCCCTCACCAATTCTATGTCAAACAAAGTAAGTTTAACAACAAATAATGGATAATAGGATGGTCAAAATGCCATGGGAGAGAGGAGGAGCTCGAGCTAGATATGGGGGAGAATGAAGAAGGTCACATGGGGAAAGTGGGTGCTGCCACCTTTTTGTGGATCTGGGCCAACATTCTGTGGCGCACGCAGCTCGGTGCGCCACAGAATGTCAACTTTCTGTGGCGCACGGTGTTGGGTGCGCCACAGAAAGCTACGATTCTGTGGCGCATGGCGGCTGGTGCGCCACAGAATATGAACTTTCTGTGGCGCACTGGGCCACGTGCGCCACAGAATCTCCCAGATGGACCTGGCCCAATAATTGGAACGTGGGACCCACGCTATTTCTGTGGCGCATGGGGGCATGCGCCACAGAAATATACATTCTGTGGCGCATTCGCTTCCATGCGCCACAGAATTAGATTTCTGTGGCGCATGTCTGTCAGATGCGCCACAGAAAGGCCAAAATTTCTGTGGCGCACTTCCATGCGCCACAGAAATATTTCTGTGGCGCACCAATTAAGGGTGCGCCACAGAATACCAACCCACCTATAAAGGTTTTCCTAGTAGTGCGCCACGTTCGCGGCCACCGTCCCAGTTCCGGGTCCCGCAAGCCTCCGAAGATCATTGGAGGGCGGGTCAGCGGCAGTTGCGCGGAGGGCTGCTGAGTTCCCTGGCCGCGTCCCTCCTGTCCTCCACCTTGCCCCGCCATCCCGGGCGGCGATGCCACGACTTCTGCGAAGGTTCGCGAGAATGGGCTCTTGGCGGAGTCTGTTCCAGGAGGCGGCGTTACTGGAGTCCGGCTTGGAGGCGACGTCGGAGGAGGTCTAGCGGCGGCGATGGCGGCGCTCGGGCGTAGTTCACTCGAATCCGTGTTCGTCGAACAGGCTGAGACGAAGGGTTTCCATAACCCAGCGAATCGACGGCCCAGATAGGCCCATGGAGATGGACGGTCGAGATCGACCAGAGCAAGGGGCCCATCTGTCAGCGAGGCAAGTTTTTGAATTTCAGCATCCGCCTCGCCGCCGTGATCCGAATTCCCCGGGCCGGCCGTCTCCCGCCGCCGTGATCCACTGCCGCCGGAGAAGCCGCTGCCGCCGCCCTCCCTGCTGTCCTTCCCGTCACCGGCCGCCTCGGGAGATGGTATGAACATCCCAAGCACGGGGGGGGTGTGATCCGCGGCCGCGGAACGGGTCCACGCCAGCCCAGCCGCACCGGCCGCGAGATGGCGGCGCCCATTGGCTTGGCCGGCGGCGAAGTACGGCCACGAGCCACGCCAGCAGGCCTCCGAAGTTACTCCGGTTCCCGCGGCATTCCAAGTTCCGGCGATGGCTCAGCCACCTCCTTCCCCGATCGGACCTCGGCGAAACGACCGCATCTCCCAGGTCCTCGACGCTGGCGTCGGGAACCCAATCTCGTTCCATAACTCCTGCTGGAGCTCCTCATCCGTCTGCCGGCCTTTCTTGACGACCGTCGTCCACCCTTTCTCCGGCGTCTCCTCGTCCTGTACCTCCATCGCCGCCTCGAACGGGGTCTCCGACAAGCAGTCTTCGTCGGACGAGACCTCCTCCTGGAGACACGAGAATCGCGAGCCGGAAGACCCACCCGAGTCGCACGCGGTGAACCCAGGGGCCGCGCCGGCGAGATGCCGTTCGGCGGCAGCGTCAAGCGCCGCCGTCGCGCAGCGCCCGTCGCCCTCTCACTCGCCATTAAGAGATCGCCACTAATCCATCTCTCCAGAGCAGGTCGCCCTTCAGACCTGGCTCGTGCTTGTTGCGTTTATCTGACAGTCATGTTAGAATCTGGCAACTACGGCGGCTACGTCGCCTTGGAACCAGAGCCTGCCAATCACGCCGACGCCGACGAGGATTATGAAGATTGGATGCTCCTTTTGCTCGCGATTTGCGTCCTGGTCGCGATTTGCGGCGGCGTAGCCTACTACGCCTTCCAGCTCACGCGAGTCCTGGAGCCTAGGTACTCCGTCGAGGTCACAGGCGTCCAAGGGCTTGGCCCCTCGCAGAGCTCGCCGGCCTTCAACCTCACGATCCATGTCAACAACAGGCAGCATCTACGACGAGTCTGCAAGGAGAAGAGCAACGTGGTCGTGTACTACAATGAAGCGAGCGACGATGGATATAACGAGACAAGCATCGGATGGGGCCAGTTGCCTGCCTTCTGCGTCGGTAGGTGGTCGACGATGGACATCGACCTGCGTTTCTCTAATCAGGGCGTGCTCCTCTCTCAGAGGTTGCAGGAGAAGATGGAGTCCGACCGGCAAAGCCGAGGAATGAAGATGGCGGTCGAGATCAAGCCGATACATCCAGAGGAGGCATCTAGGGCATGCCTCGTGATGTGTCAGGGCAAGCTAGGCCAGTCCCTCGCAGCAGCGCCAGCAATGCCGTGCCTCCAACTATGTGCGACAGAAACAAGAATGCTTTATCACAAGTCCAAGACTCAGCGCACCCCCATACTCCTCATGCACAATAAAACTTCTCCTTTCTAGATATTTCAGTTGTAATTGATGAAAGATTTATTCATGCCAGGTTTTGCAAGTGTAGGATTTTTTTACTAGATAGCATGGATAGAGAATTTTATGCAAGAAAAGAAGTGGTGATGTTGAAGTAGGGTCATACTTTCAGTAAATAAAAAAGGATTGGCAATGTGATCATCTATCATCAATGCTTTTTAACATTGTATAGTTGATATGCTAGTCATTCTAATCAATCAAGCGAATAAACAACGGATCATTAGCGATGTCATCGCTAATTTACTTGATGATGATGGTTTGTCCATCTTACGATATCGCTTTCGCTAACGCTCGGGCAACTGAGATCTATGTTACCTCTTCGTCGATGATGTCGCTAGTGTGATGCTTTTGTCAGGTTTCATCACGTTTCACAAGTATTAATGCCGGCCACCGGTGTTTCGGCCCGTTTTGTAATTCGAGTTTTTTTTTTTGCTTTTCTGTTTTTGATTTTTGTTGTTTATAGGAGTTTCTTCTGGTTTTTTTGGGCATCTTTATGTGCGACAAAAATAAGAAACCTTTACTACAAGTCCAAGAATCAACGCTCCCCCATATATACTCCTCCTACTGCACAACAAGACTTCTCCATTCTAGATATTTCAGTTGTAATTGATGAAAAATTTATTCATGTCAGGTTTTACAAGTGTAGTTATTTTTACTAGATAGCATGGATAGAAAATTTTATACAAGAAAGAAGTGGTGATGTTGATGTAGGTTCATACTTCAGTACATAAAAAAGGATTGGCAATGCGATCATCTATCATCAATGCTTTTTAACATTGTAGTTGATACGCTAGTTATTTTAATCAATCAAGCGAAGAAACAAGGGGTCATTAGCGGCGCCATCCCTAATTTAGTTGATGATGGTTTGTCCATGTTACAATATCGCTTTTGCTAACGCTCGGGCGACCGAGATCTATGTTACCACTTGGTCGATGATGTCGCTAGTGTGATGGTTTTGTCGGGTTTCGTCACCTTTCGCGAGTATTAATGTCGGGCACCGGTGTTTTGGCCCGTTTTGAATGGTGGCGACCCTTTGTGGTTTGTGTTTTTTGTTGTTGTTTATAAGAGTTTTTGTGTTTTTTTTTGTTGGGCGTCCTTATATCTTTTTTGTTGGGCTTTGTTTCTTGTTGTTTTTTTAGCAAAAAGACCACGCAGCTGAATCCTCCATTTGCAATTGTAGTATGTAATTGCAGCTGAGCTCTCCACGTCAATTGGCAACATTAGTATGCAACTGCACAATAATTGTAATTAATTGTACAAATAGTATGTGAATTTACGGACGACATGGATTGTAATCGAACATCAAACCACAACCCAATCGCATCCTGAAATCGTAAATGTTCAATTACACATTAGGGGCCCCATAATGTGTTATTGCACATTAGCTTGCAAATTTCTATTAATATGTTTGCACAATAGTGACCATAAATGTGCAATTGCACATTAGTGCGATAATGTGTAATTGCACATTACTGGCCATAATATGAAAACAAATGTGCAAATGCATATTAGTGGCCATAAATGAAAATGAATGTAGCCTCTGGACATAGCAGCAGAGTGATGAATCCTGCATCGGGACGGAGCGGCTGCCTCGGGATGGACCGACCGCCTTGGGATCGTGCGAGGCAGGCAAGCCCTGTCATCTTGGGTAATAACATGTGTGTGGTGTCATGCAAATCTGTATTAATTAGGTTGTATACTCATATTGTCTTGAATTGTGTGATGTTATGGTAAGCTAGTTACTCTATTTGTCCCTCTCTTCTTTAATTGCATGACACATCATTATTTTTGTCTATGTGGCACTTATGTTACTAACTATGTGTAGTCTTAGCAGTGGCGCACCCGCTTTCCGGGACGTGTGGGGACCCCGGACTAGCTGTCCGAAATACCCGATTATGCTTAACACAACGATCCCGTGATCAGTCTGTCGTTGCACATAATCCGAATTGGATACCAAAGTTTACATCCATTACAATACCGAATAAAAAGTCTTACATAAATGGTCATTTAGACCAAGTTCTTACATAGGTGCCTTCAAGGGCCAAACCAAAATATCAGCGGAAGCTACGGCGTAGTAGACATCATATTCTAACGATGACAACCCGACAGGCAGCCGACTTGTGGAGATCCTTAGTTGGCGTAGAAGTCGCCATACTCTTGCTCGGCGTAGTGCTCCTCCTCGTAGTCTGGCTAGGTCAATAGCCAGGGATGAAACCAATATGAGTACATTTGAATGTACTCGCAAACTACCCCAACATGAGTATGCACTAGTTTTATTTTAGTTGACAACTTTTATTTATTTTAAACATCTCTATATCTTTATTGAAAAAGGTAAGAAGAGTTTTATAACTATTTTTAAAAGAAACCAACATCTCATTTGTTCTCCAAAACTCCTCCTGTTTCTGACCATGGCTCACCATGGTCCATCTATTTCAACAACTCATATCACTCCATGTGGTATAGCTGTGTAACACCATCTCCAATTCAGTTTCTTTTTAAACTTAAAAACCTTTCCAAAAACTTGCACATGGTCAAAGTAGGGCCTCCCAACTGTCCATATCCGAGGACTCGGCTATTCGAATAGTTTTACACTCTGCAGAGGTAGCACGCTTTTCCCACATCCATCCGGCAACTCATCGTGTCCGCCACGTCTCGCCATACAGGGTGTATGCGAAGTAAGCCGCCGACCATAGCCTGTCCTTTGCTTATGCTAGTATAGGATCCTTCCCATATGACACTTGCAACACACTTAACCCAGCCCTTCGGAATCTAAGTGTGAGGACTCATAGGTTTTGTCCGGCGGTTTATGGTGGAACCTTCAATCCTCCTCCTTATCTTTCATAGAGTTTGAGCGAGGACCCGGGTCAGGGATGACCAACACACTATCCCCTCATGCATGACGGAGTCATCTCCGTCGATGAGGTATCCAGTACTAATACGAGCAAATTATATGACTAAGCCCTTTCCCATATGTGGTGGATGTGGTCGCACAGGGTATCGGATGGTTGACGTAAGTACAAGGACACACTGTGCATTTTTCATAAACATCACCATTTTTTTTCCACTTCTCCATTCCAACACCGACATCTCGGTATTTCATAATCTCACAAGTAATTTCAAAGGAGTTTTGAACAAAACATAATTGTTTTTCCCATCCTATAATTTGATATAACTATCTTATATTTCAACATAGGTGGCAAAATAATTTCCATATACTTTTGAAATGGGTTTTATAAATCTTGCCTTGAGAGTAAAACATGTTATGAAAGTAGATGCATATGTTTGTAGTGCAAGCTCAGAGAATAGCTTGCCTTGCTTGGCAAAGTGATCTTGCTCTTGTTCTTCAATTTCAGCAAAACTCTCCTTCCTCGATATATCCGTCAACGTTTTCGTCTAATTAATAAACAAACAATGCAAACAATCACTAAGCTATACAAGCAATCATCTCAACACAACAATCATGAACATCACACATAGCTACTGCACACATCAAACCACACAATTTGGTTTCAAAAATATTTGAATTAAACATCATTTATTTATGTTCAACATTATGGCAGAAACTTGTGAAACATGTTTAATTCAATAACTTGAGTTCTGTTGCTCACAAAAATACAAACTAAAATTCTATGGAAAGCTACTGATGTGTAGAAGACAACACAATTTGATTTGGTTCAATTGGAGTTACTAAACTCCCTACACATTTGTTTGAATCCAGAAGCTTATTAATCAAGTTTTGGCTACCATTTAAATTATGTTTCTCTAAAATTAAACTAGCGGGTTGGCCCGCGCAATTGCGCGGCTAGACTACCTATAGTAAATATTTTATGACGCGATAAATTGGTTAACTTGAATTCTTCTTAGTTATTTTTTGAGGCAAATGTTTTTTTTTCCATTGAATTGAAATTACCTTGTTGTGTTAGATGAGTTAAAATTATCTTTTTAGTAATTTTTTCGTTTTAGTAAATAATTGTATATGTTACATACATACTAAGTATAGAAAACATACCTTTTCCTGCCAACCATGATGTTTCATTTTGATTCATGGATAGGCAACCAATATGCCCACATTTCTGTTTTTTCTTGGATAAATACACTCTCTCGACTTCGAGGAACATGCAATGCAGCCGCCAATGGAGCAGCGGACTGCATGCATGTGCACACGACTGCATCGACGGTCTTCATAACAAACTGGACATGTAAATCTATTAGAGTTGTAAAAAAAAATATTTTTATTACAAAGAGAAATTCTCAAAAATACTAAACATGATAGTTAGTGTGTCTCGCCAAAACTATAGAAAAATATATATTAGTAGATCAAGAAAGGAACAACATAGACAATCAAAGCCAAAGATAAATTTTGGTGGCACTTGTAAGTGTGTATATTATGCGCCATCGATCGCGTATAATCTATGGAAAGAAAGAAAACAAAGACAAATTCTTACAAACTAAACTATCTAACGTACACATTGACCTCATTAGTGAGAGCTCCACACCAATTTCCATATAAAGATTCGATCAGCTTTATGTGTTGGCAGACCCCGCTGCGGTGCCATGAAAAAGAGTAGGGAGATATATGTCTTGATTCCTGGACATTACGTTTAGAAGGTAAGCAAGTGTAGGTATGTGTCAAAAAAAATGCTTGGGCTTATATATAGAATATGTACTACTATTGGTGATAAAGGTACGTAGTTGAATCTTGCGGTTAGTGTGCCAGCCCAAATAAACATCTTATGCGTTGTTGGCCATCTCCAGCTATGAATAGCCTACAAATACCGAAACATGAATATCAGGATGTATATTGATCAAGAAAGCATAAACTGGTCATCGTTTGATGTACCTGAAATTTATCTTTCAAGCTGAGGGTTCAGTCAACTTGACCTACCCAAATGGATTTCTCCATGGGACGGCCTCTACGGCAGCGTTGCGTTCTCGGCCCAAATATTTTAGTTCATATCCATACACACATACCTAGCTCAACATCAATGAACCTATATATCCCTTATTTCCTGGCCAGCTGAGTTGAACTGAGACAGATCGTGCATCGCCTATGTCACGGCGTGGCATGAGGAACTAAACCTCCGGCAGCGACATCGAGTAGCTCCCTGCCTGCCACTGAACGTGTGCCATGGATGGAGAACGCCGGCGGACTTCAGTTCAAATGCATAAACATACTACTCTGGCTACTTTAATCTTATACAATCAAAACGGCGGACTCAGTTCATATGCATAAATATACTACTCTAGATGGACCCGCGCAATTGCGCGGCTAGCACCAACATTGTAAATCTTAATATTAAGTAACATATATATATATATATAATTCCCTAACTAAAAAATCTATGAACAACTAACCTATTGTTTTGAGCAAAGAGAAAAAAGGCAAGAAGCAAAAGTTACCTGACATCCTCCAAAAAGATTTGGCTGAAGGTATATCGTGATGTATTTCACAACCCATTACCCGAAATTATCTTACACCTGATGAATATATAAAAACAGGCTGAGCTGAGGATGCAAGCAGAAGTAGCTGCAAATTCTATGATCATACATAAATCTGTGAGCAAGGAATTTTTGTGCATCATATATAGTTAAATACCAAGCAAAAAATTGTTTGTTAGGAAATAAAATGGCATCATTAGTGGACCGATAATAAAATAAGAGAATAGAATCTAAGAATCGATCAACTTACGCGTAGAATTCCTGCAGCTGGTCAAGTCTTAGTTTGCTGCTAAATAAGTTCGCCACAATGTAGACTTCATCTATATGGTTGTCGACTCCAAATAATTTGGTACTAACTGCTAATAATTTCACAACTATATTAGCACTTATAAATTATTTGTTTTCAATAAACATGATAAAATAGAGTTAATTAGAATCGTAGAAAAAGCAATAAAAAATGATTGTTACAAAAAACCGACGGTTAATCTAATAAACCTCTTTAGATAATCAAGAATAATTTACAGATCTTCGTAACCGTAGACTCATATTATACTGATGGATATCCATGATTGTACGTAATCAGCGTCTGGCATTTTATTCTTAATCCAGTGGAAAATATATGCCATGACATAAAGTCCAACGGGTTGCTCTTTGTAAGAAGTAAATACTTACATTACCCCGCAACAAAATGATCGCAAACATGCCTGCATGATGAATTCCATCTACAAAATTAAAACACATGCATATATCTCATAAACGCATGTAGGTAGGCTTGCATGGACGATAATGTTAATACGCTTTTAATCAAACACACCAGGCATCAGAGCTTCTCTTTTAACACGTTGCTTTACTCTCCAGTCGCCGTTCTTTGCATCCATTGAGAAAGTTGCATGTTCTGTTGCGCGTACCCGCCATGTTGATCTTCGTGACTTCATGGACCCATGCAGACATCTGCCTTTAGTTAATCGTGTTGCCGCTCGCCGCTGGCACTCCATCAACCTAAAAATTTCAGGCCGACTGACAGTATGTTGCTCCTTTGTTCCTTTTATCAATTTGGCTTGGGGGTCCTTGAAGATGATGGTGCAGGTGTTGACGCCCATCGTGAGTTCGTGACAACGGGGATGATGATGAGGAGCTTGCCCAACAGCATCTCATCCATAGCCTTGCTGAAGACATACATGTTGAACTACCTCAAGTGCCAGGACGGATGGAAGAGCCTGGCTCCTTCATACCTTTCATCTCCGTCTCGTGGTCGCCGGGGCTGTTGATGCCCTCTACGGCATCGTCACTCTGTAGCTCCGTTTGTAAGTCTGGCTGGCATCGTCAATCTGTAGCTCCGTTAGAAGTCTGGCTGCTTCATGCCTTTCCTCTCGGGTTGTGGTTGCCGGAGCTGTTGACCTGCACAGGGGTGGGTGGCTGCTATCATCGTCTCACCTCTACACTGGAAATCGATCAGAATACGTTAGTGTTTCTCTTGTCGCGAGTTGCCGGACAGCATGCGCCAGCGGCCGCGATGGTGAATACCTAGAGGCTTTGTGGGTTGCTTCATGCGTGAACCCTGGAAGCTCTAACGCCGGCCGGCCGGAGTAAATCGTCGCGCGCGACTCCGTGCCCTCCAATAGATGTCGACAATGCTTGTCTCGCGTGCGTACGTGTCTCTCTTGAGATATATGTATACGGTAGGATCTGACAAATATAAATAACGTATACTTCTGTTAGGAAGGAATAATATGTGACGTGTGCAAGCCAATCTTTTTATCCTGCTGGTAGTCGATCATGATTCCGCACGTTGCTTCTCCTAGTACAATTATTAAATCTACATCGTTCGTTTTAAGCTGGTTAATCTGAGCCGTTCTATAACCTGTGTTTTAATTATATAATAGATCCTTTTAGGGGTAACTAAACATGACTAAATGTGACCTAAAAAAATTGGTCCTAATTCATTTGGGTTTACCAATAAAAATAATTAAATGTTTGAGTGCAGAAGGGTGTTTAAACTTCAACTGAATACTAAACAAATACTACTGCACAATTAATTCTACCAAAATTAGGGAAGCTAATACATGGCAGTACTAAGCAAGAAAAATTGGTTTGGAATTATTTGGACTAACAGAGTATCAGAAACAAACAAGTTAGGATTTAAACCTTCTGTAGTATTTTTAATAATACTTTTTATTTATTTAATTAAATGACATGAGACCAATTGGGTTGGTTAAACATTTTCATAAGATTTTCATAACAATTGAATTTGAATTATTTGGATGTATAAATCTCAAGTTATTGATTTTTGAAGTTGATATCAGTATTGAAATTTGCAGAGAATTTAAATTAAGAAAATCCACTGTTGTGGATAATGTTGAAAGTTATGACAGGTGGGGCCTACACGTCAGCGACAGAGTGTGCGGTTGGAAATTAATAAAATCCTGACGAGCGGGGCCCGCCCGTCAGTCTCTCTCTCTCTTTCTAATACACGAAACGGTAATCCAACGGTCCACGTGCGACGCGACGACGGCGACCAAGATTTGGCGGCGCTGCCGCGCCGGCGGCGATGTGGTGGACGGAGCTCTCACCTAGGGGGCACGGGAAGGCACGGCGATGGCGCGAAACGGCGGCGGAGGCTCGGGCGATCGTCCTGGCTGAGTCCTGCTTGCTGGGACGGCGTCTAGCTCCGGCGGCGTGTCGACGAACTTCCCACGGCCACGACAGCTACTCCGGCGAGCTCCCTACGGTGTTCCTGTGCACGATCCAGAGGGAAAAATGGGCGGGTGAGTGTGGTGAAGCTGTGGCATCATGCTACAAGGCATAGAGGGGAGAATAGGGTAGAGCAGCGTGGCGGCCGTGTCCGACCTTGACGGCGGCCGTGGCGCAGCAATGTCCACCCTCCGGGCAGAGCACGGTGAAATTGGAGCGAGGGAAAGGGAGATGGGGTGGTGTGGAGTGAGCAGAGGGGGTCGGGGGTGGTTTTATAGCGGCGGATGCCGGTGTTCATGGGCGAGGTGCATGGGCGTGTCCACGGCGCACCGGCAAGATTTTTTGCTCGAGGCTGACGAGGCACGGCAAGGGGCGGGGCAACGCGGTGACGAGCGAGGCTCTAGTGTCTTCTAGAAGGCCTGGGCGGAGTGGCACGCGTCGAGGTGCAGAGGGTGGGGCTAATTTCATCGGCGCCGTCCAAGTGCTGCTGCGGCGGCAATGGGGGACAGGGCGGCGATTTCGGCAACGGGGTGCTCGAGTTCGTGCAGAGGGCGCAGAGGCGACGACCGTGGACGGCTGCGAGCGAGAGGGGGCCTGGGGGGCCCGGGGAAACGGCGGCGCGCGCGGCGTGCGGCGACGACACGGCGACGGAGAGGTAGGCGATGACACTTTTGCCAAAACCCCCTGGCTCCTGTGCACTGCTCCTTTTCCTTCTTCTTTCTTCTAATTACTTTTTAGTCCTTCTGTTAATTGCAGTAGCACTTCTTGATTTAATTTGAGGCACTAAATCAAGTTATAAAAATTTGCCAAAATTTGTGGGGCCTTCCCATAATGTGCAGAAGCTCCACAAAAATTGGCTTTGCAAAATAAAATGTTTTGCAACATTTTCTTTCATAGGGTTTTAATTATTAAATTTTGGTTTTATTGCTAATTGAATTTTACTTTTGAATTTTTAAACTAATTCAAAATATTATTTGAGAGAGAAAAGTAGTAAGGATAAAATGGGAGTGTTTACATTACCACTCCTCTGAATTTTATTGTAAAGGAAAACAATCTCTTACTTGGAGAATTTCTATGTGACACTTGTCACTTTGATTTTATTCTTGTTTCAATTTCTTTGTGTTTGTAATTAATCTTTTCAATTCAAGCAAGCAAACACATTACAAGCAACAAGAAAATAATGCCACAAGTATAATACACAAGCAACAAGCATAACCAACACATATAATTTAACAAAAGTTTTTGTTGGCTCTCATTTTTGGAATATTTCTCTGTTTATGAATTTGGGATGTTACAGATCCTTCCCCCTTAAAATAAATCTCGTCCCGAGATTTGCTAGGCTTAGGTACTAAAGAGGTCTGGGAATTCGCTTCGAAGATAATCTTCGCGTTCCCAAGTTGCTTCTTCTTCAGAGTGGTTAGTCCACTGGACTTTGTAAAACTTGATCGCACGTCTTCGGGTAACACGAACATCTTCTTCGAGAATCTTGAGAGGTCTCTCACGATAAGTCAAATCTTGGTTCAGGTCGATGGAGAGGTGGTCGATGTTTTTGAAAACATCAGGCTGGTCAGGAACTTCAAGACACTTCCGGAGCAAGGAAATGTGGAAGACATCATGATAATCTCCTAACTCCTGGGGTAACTCCAGCTGATAGGATACTTCTCCTCGACGAGCAATGACCTTGAAGGGTCCAATATACCTTGGCGCTAATTTTCCTTTGACATGGAAACGCTGCATTCCTTAAGGGGTGTCACTCGGAGATAAACATAATCTCCGACGTTGAAGGTGAGGTCACGGCGCTTGGTGTCAGCGTAACTCTTCTGACGGGATTGGGCAGTTTTGAGGCGTTCACGAATAAGCTGAACTTGCTCTTCAGCTTCACGGAGGGTATCTGGTCCGAACAATTTGCTTTCTCCGGTATCGGACCAATTCAGGGGTGTACGACACTTCTTGCCGTAAAGGGCTTCAAAAGGGGCCATTTGCAGACTAGACTGATAACTGTTGTTGTACGAGAACTCTGCAAACGGAAGACAATCTTCCCACTTGGAACCATAGGATAGAACACATGCGCGAAGCATGTCCTCCAATATCTGGTTCACTCGCTCAGTTTGGCCATCGGTCTGGGGATGATAAGCTGTGCTAAATGCTAACTTGGTTCCGAGGGCTTCATGAAGGGATTTCCAGAATCTTGAGGTGAATTGCGTGCCTCTATCAGATACAATCTTCTTAGGCACACCATGCAGGCTCACTATTCTGGAAATATACAAGTCTGCTAATTGATGTCCCGATAGGTGGTGTTGACAGGATGAAATGGGCAACCTTGGTCAGTCGATCAACGATGACCCAGATTGAATCATGGCCTCGGTTGGATCTTGGAAGTCCGGTAATAAAATCCATTCCAATCTCATCCCACTTCCACTCGGGAATTTTCAAAGGTTGAAGCAATCCAGCGGGTCGCTGATGTTCAGCCTTAACTCGCTGGCAGATGTCACACTTGGCTACGAATGAACCAATCTCTCGCTTCATTCCATGCCACCAAAATCTTTCTCGAAGGTCTTGGTACATTTTGGTTCCGCCGGGGTGGATTGAATAAGGGGTCTCATGGGCCTCCTTCAGGATTAACTCCTTAAGTTCCGTGACATTGGGCACACAGATACGGTCATTGAATTTCAGCACTCCTTCAGCATCTTCGGTAAAACCGGGTGCTTTGCCGAGGGAAATCTTCTTCCTAATTCCCTCTATGCTTTCATGACCTTTTGGGCTTCTTTGATTTGATCCATCAGGGTTGGGGTTAACTCTAATTGGCGAGATAACCATGGCTAACAAGCTCTAGTCCAAAATCTTGGAACTCTTTGAACAAGGCTGGCTGTTCGGCTTGGATCAGGGCATTCAGGGTGCAAGGTTTGCGACTAAGGGCATCGGCAACTACATTAGCCTTTCCAGGGTGATAATGGATTCCAATATCATAATCCTTGATTAATTCCATCCATCTCCTCTGTCGCAGGTTCAGATCTTTCTGGGTGAAAATATACTTCAAGCTTTTGTGATCTGTATAGACCTCGCAGCGATGTCCCGCAAGATAGGGACGCCACGTTTTGAGCAAGAACAACAGCAGCTAACTCCAAGTCATGGGTTGGGTAATTCTCTTCATGCGGTCGCAACTGCCGGGACAGGTACGACACAACTTTGCCTTCTTGCATCAGAACGCAACCAAGTCCGAGGCGTGATGCATCGCAATACACGTCGAAACTCTGGGTGACGTCTGGCATGATCAGGATTGGGGCTGAGGTTAGTCTCTTCTTCAGTTCTTGGAAACTATCCTCACACTTCTGAGTCCATTCAAATTTCTTGTCCTTCTTCAACAGTTGGGTCATGGGTTTGGCTATACTGGAAAATCCTTCAACGAACTTGCGGTAATAACCGGCAAGTCCGAGAAAGCTTCGGATTTCAAACACATTGGTTGGGGATAACCAGTCGAAATGGCTTGATCTTCTCTGGGTCACAGAAATTCCTCCGGCAGACACAACATGTCCGAGAAATGCCACTTCACTGAGCCAAAACTCACACTTGCTAAGCTTGGCATACAGCTGGTGCTCTCGGAGAGTCTCCAAAACTAGACGCAGGTGTTCAGCATGCTCTTCTTCGGTCTTGGAATAAATAAGGATGTCATCAAGGAAAACTACCACGAACTTGTCGAGGTACTCCATGAAAATCTTGTTCATGAGATTCATGAAATAGGCTGGGGCATTGGTCAGACCAAAAGACATCACGGTGTATTCAAACAACCGTAACGAGTGGTGAAGGCGGTCTTGGGAATGTCTGTCTCTCGGATCTTCAACTGATGGTATCCTGTCCGAAGATCGATCTTGGAAAAGACTCGGGCTCCGTTCATTTGATCGAACAGATCCTCGATCTTGGGAAGAGGATACTTATTTTTAATGGTCACGTCATTCAGCTTGCGATAATCCACACACAGGCGTGTGGTACCGTCTCTCTTGTCCACAAATATAATGGGTGATCCCCAAGGTGAAGCACTTGGGCGAACAAGTCCTTTGCTGAGCATATCTGCCAATTGCTTCTTCAACTCAACCAGCTCTTCCGGATTCATCCGATAAGGTCTTTGGGATATAGGGGCGGTTCCTGGGATAAGCTCAATTATGAACTCAATTTCCCGGTCTGGCGGCATACCAGGCAATTCTTCTGGGAAAACATCCTTGAACAGGTGAACAACACGGATCTCATCTAGGGCAGGTCGAGCTATGCTCTCATGGCAGCCTGGGTGGGATTGACTAGTTTCAGACACATACTCCACTTCTACTTCTTTGTCGGTGGTGATGGATACAGCTCTTCTAGCACAGTCAATTCGACCATGGTACTTGGCTAACCAATTCATACCGAGTATAACATCGATGCCTTGGGTTCCCAGAACAATTAAGTTAACTGGAAACTTTTCTCCTTTGATCTCAAGGGGTACATCGGAGCAAAACATCTTGGTCTCTACGGTGGATTCTGGGATTTGGATGACCATGGGTTTGGGTAAGAGGCTCTCGACTAAACCTCCCTTAGCAACAAATTCTTGGGTAACAAATGAATGGGTAGCACCAGAATCAAACAGAACAGTTGCAGGTACTGAGTTGACAAGGAACGTACCCAGCACAACATCCGGAGCATCCTGAGCTTCTTCAGCATTGATGTGGTGCAGACGACCCTTGGCAACAGCAGCATTTCCGCGGGGTGCGGCATTCTTGCCATTTCCATTACCATTGCGGCCTTGACCATTGTTCGTGCCGGCGCATTGGGGCGCTGAACATTCCTCTTGGATTGGGCATTCTGGAGTAGTGACCCTTGTTGCCGCATTCAAAGCAGACAACATTGGCATTGGGGTGAAGTTGTTGAAGTTTCCTCCGGGACGGTTATTGTCATTGGGGCGGTTGAAGTTGTTTGGGCGGTTAGGGAATTGGGGCGTGGAGCTTGGGGTGGACGATAGGCAGGCCTGGGTTCTGCTGAAAGATACGAGGTTTCTGGCTGCTCGAACCTTCCTGAGCATTCATCCTCCTCTTGCGACCTTCATACATAGACTTGCGCTTGGTCTCCAGCTGGATGGCTTTGTCCACAAGTGACTCCAGATCACGGAAGTCATGGATAACCAAGCACACTGCAGTTCATCATGAGTCCACTCATGAAACGCTCCATCTTCTTCTCTTCTTTGTCGGTGTCATCAGGAGCATACCGAGATAAGTCGGTAAATCATCCAGATAACCGACCACATCTCTACTTCCCTGCCTCAGTTTGCGGAACTCATCCTTCTTCCTCTCAATAAGTCCGTAAGGAATATGCTTCTTGCGGAACTTCTCCTGGAACTCAGCCCAGTTGATGACATGACCAGCTGGCTGGAGAGTCTTGGTAGTTTCCCACCAAGCTCTTGCAGGTCCAGCGAGATAGTGGGTTGCATACAACACTTTCTCATTTTCTCCCACAGCAGCAACTTCAAGATTATTGTCGATGGTGCGAAGCCAATCATCGGCTTCTAGTGGGTGAAGTCCCTTGGAGTAGGTGGGTGGGTTGGTCTTCTGAAAATCGCCTAAGGTGGATCGCTGGTTCTCATTGCCATTGCCATTACCACCATTGTTGTTGTTGTTGTTGTTGTTATAGGGCTGCGAGTTGTTGCAGGGCAACGAGATGAGCCTGGCGCTCCTGCCGGGCATTTTCACGTTCCTCCATGATAAGTGCGAGAAGTTGGGCGGGGGTTGGGTCCGGTGGTGGTGGTGCTGATCCTGATCCTCCGTATTGTCGCGACGGGGCGGCATCCTGAAGCACACCGGGTATAAGAGGCAAGGCAAGAAAAGTTCGACTAAGGGAAAAGACGATCTCTCAAGTGGTTGATTAATTTAAGGTTTATATGAAAATATTTCACACAGATTTAAACAAGACAAACATACTTATATATTACCAACATCACATCAAGGAGTTCACATCAACAACAAGCTTACAACATCAAGCTTACAACATCACCTTACATCTAGATACATAACATCTGGTTTCCAAAAGAACCACTACTTCGACTCGACTAGCGATAGGGGTCAACCTAATCCTGCGGTAGTGATCAAGTCACTCGCCTACTGAGGTGGAACCTCCAGCTCTAACACGTCAGCATCTGACTGGTAGGCTGGCTCCTCGGGATCCTCCTCCTCGTCCTCGAGAACTGCCTCGAGTGGCTCCTCCTCCTCGTCAACTAACTCCTCCTCATCATCCTCCTCCTCACAGTCCATCTCCTCCACGAAGTCATCATCGTCACTGAGGAAAGCGTTGTTCTCCTTGCGGAGATCCTCGCCCTCCTCCTCCATCTCGTCAGTATGGTGCTCTAGATCCTCAATCAGCCCGTCCTGCTCTGCCACCTTCGTGCGGAGCTTCACGATAGTCTTCCTCAGCTGGGCCCTCTTCCTGAGAAGAGCAACCTTCTCCACCATCAGCTTCATCTCGTTCTCGCGAAGCTCAACGAGCGACTCGCGGTCGAAGTGGAGCTGAATCCTAGTGCGCAACAGATCATCCTGAGTGCACTGAAGTAAGATCTCCATGTCCATGATGTAGCTCCCAAACATCGGGTGGTAAGGTGAAGGAGTAGGGTGTCCATCGCAGTTGCGCCTCCCGTAGAACCGGAAACGGGAGTCTACTAACTCCGCCTTGTGCTCCTCACAAAGTCGGGCTAGCATCCTCTGTGTAGCAGTACAGAGACCATCAACCCAGGTGGCCTCCTTGGTGGTGAAGATGAGCGTCCTGGAACTGGGAGACTTGATGTTCCTGCGAACTGACGACCTGATGAGCCAGCTCAGCCTTCCGACACCATGAACATCAATCTGAGCTCCCTCAAACTCTGGAGCGGGGCGACCTAACAGCTTGGTCAACTCGAACAAGTCCCTCTCAAACGTCAGCTTGCTGTCCTTCTCCAGCTGAACGAACTCGGTCCAATGGAGTGCCATCTACAGTTTTTAAGCAAAATTTTAAGTTAGTTAGGTGACAAGTATATCAAAATTTTAATATAGTAGGGCAACAAGTGAGTCAAATTTTAAGCTTAATGAGAGGTGTGCAAAATTTTAGGGATACAAGGAAAATGTAAATTTAATGGAGTAAAATTTTGCATAAGTAAGAGGATTGGAGATAAGCAGTTTTCGAAAATACTTCATTCCTTTCTTTTTAGAAATTCATCTTTTGTAACATTTGACAACGACCATGCTAACTAAGGTTTCCTAAAGTCAGGATGGCTCTGATACCAAGTCTGTGGGGACCCCGGACTAGCTGTCCGAAATACCCGATTATGCTTAACACAACGATCCCGTGATCAGTCTGTCGTTGCACATAATCCGAATTGGATACCAAAGTTTACATCCATTACAGTACCGAATAAAAGTCTTACATAAATGGTCATTTAGACCAAGTTCTTACATAGGTGCCTTCATGGGCCAAACCAAAATATCAGCGGAAGCTACGGCGTAGTAGACATCATATTCTAACGATGACAACCCGACAGGCAGCTGACTTGTGGAGATCCTTAGTTGGCGTAGAAGTCGCCATACTCTGCTCGGCGTAGTGCTCCTCCTCGTAGTCTGGCTAGGTCAATAGCCAGGGACGAAACCAATATGAGTACATTTGAATGTACTCGCAAACTACCCCAACATGAGTATGCACTAGTTTTATTTTAGTTGACAACTTTTATTTATTTTAAACATCTCTATATCTTTATTGAAAAAGGTAAGAAGAGTTTTATAACTATTTTTAAAGAAACCACATCTCATTTGTTCTCCAAAACTCCTCCTGTTTCTGACCATGGCTCACCATGGTCCATCTATTTCAACAACTCATACCACTCCATGTGGTATAGCTGTGTAACATCTCCAATTCAGTTTCTTTTTAAACTTAAAAACTTTTCCAAAAACTTGCACATGGTCAAAGTAGGGCCTCCCAACTGTCCATATCCGAGGACTCGGCTATTCGAATAGTTTTACACTCTGCAGAGGTAGCACGCTTTTCCCACATCCATCCGGCAACTCATCGTGTCCGCCACGTCTCGCCATACAGGGTGTATGCGAAGTAAGCCGCCGACCATAGCCTGTCCTTTGCTCATGCTAGTATAGGATCCTTCCCATATGACACTTCCAACACACTTAACCCAGCCCTTCGGAATCTAAGTGTGAGGACTCATAGGTTTTGTCCGGCGGTTTATGGTGGAACCTTCAATCCTCCTCCTTATCTTTCATAGAGTTTGAGCGAGGACCCGGGTCAGGGGATGACCAACACACTATCCCCTCATGCATGACGGAGTCATCTCCGTCGATGAGGTATCCAGTACTAATATGAGCAAATTATATGACTAAGCCTTTCCCATATGTGGTGGATGTGGTCGCACAGGGTATCGGATGGTTGACGTAAGTACAAGGACACACTGTGCATTTTTCATAAACATCACCATTTTTCCACTTCTCCATTCCAACACCGACATCTCGGTATTTCATAATCTCACAAGTAATTTCAAAGGAGTTTTGAAAAAACATAATTGTTTTTCCCATCCTATAATTTGATATAACTATCTTATATTTCTACATAGGTGGCAAAATAATTTCCATATACTTTTGAAATGGGTTTTATAAATCTTGCTTGAGAGTAAAACATGTTATGAAAGTAGATGCATATGTTTGTAGTGCAAGCTCAGAGAATAGCTTGCCTTGCTTGGCAAAGTGATCTTGCTCTTGTTCTTCAATTTCAGCAAACTCTCCTTCCTCGATATATCCGTCAACGTTTCGTCTAATTAATAAACAAACAATGCAAACAATCACTAAGCTATACAAGCAATCATCTCAACACAACAATCATGAACATCACACATAGCTACTGCACACATCAAACCATACAATTTGGTTTCAAAATATTTGAATTAAACATCATTTATTTATGTTCAACATTATGGCAGAAACTTGTGGAACATGTTTAATTCAATAACTTGAGTTCTGTTGGTCACAAAAATACAAACTAAAATTCTATGGAAAGCTACTGATGTGTAGAAGACAACACAATTTGATTTGGTTCAATTGGAGTTACTAAACTCCCTACACATTTGTTTGAATCCAGAAGCTTATTAATCAAGTTTTGGCTACCATTTAAATTATTTGCTCAAAAATTAAATCCTTTTAGGGGTAACTAAACATGACTAAATGTGACCTAACAAAATTGGTCCTAATTCATTTGGGTTTACCAATTAACATAATTAAATGTTTGAGTGCAGAAGGGTGTTTAAACTTCAACTGAATACTAAACAAATACTACTGCACAATTAATTCTACCAAAATTAGGGAAGCTAATACATGGCAGTACTAAGCTAGCAAAATTGGTTTGGAATTATTTGGACTAACAGAGTATCAGAAACAAACAAGTTTAGAATTTAAACCTTCTGTAGTATTTTTAATAATACTTTTTATTTATTTAATTAAATGACATGAGACCAATTGGGTTGGTTAAACATTTTCATCGGCTGTTGTGGATAATGTTGAAAGTTATGACAGGTGGGCCTACACATCAGCGACAGAGTGTGCGGTTGGAAATTAATAAAATCCTGACGAGCGGGCCCGCCCGCCCGTCAGTCTCTCTCTCTTTCTAATACACGAAACGGTACGCAACCGTTGGATCGAGATCCAACGGTCCACGTGCGACGCGACGACGGCGACCAAGATTTGGCGGCGCTGCCGCGCCGGCGGCGATGTGTGGACGGATCTCTCACCTAGGGGGCACGGGAAGGCACGGCAATGGCGCGAAACGGCGGCGGAGGCTCGGGCGATCGTCCTGGCTGAGTCCTGCTTGCTGGGACGGCGTCTAGCTCCGGCGGCGTGTCGACGAACTTCCCACGGCCACGGCAGCTACTCCGGCGAGCTCCCTACGGCGTTCCTGTGCACGATCCAGAGGGAAAAAGGGGCGGGTGAGTGTGGTGAAGCTGTGGCATCATGCTACAAGGCATAGAGGGGAGAATAGGGTAGAGCAGCGCGGCGGCCGTGTCCGACCTTGACGGCGGCCGTGGCGCAGCAATGTCCGCCCTCCGGGCAGAGCACGGTGAAATTGGAGCGAGGGAAAGGGAGATGGGGTGGTGTGGAGTGAGCAGAGGGGGTCGGGGGTGGTTTTATAGCGGCGGATGCCGGCGTTCATGGGCGAGGTGCACGGGCGTGTCCACGGCGCACCGGCAAGATCTTTTGCTCGAGGCTGACGAGGCACGGCGAGGGGCGGGGCAACGCGGTGACGAGCGAGGCTCTAGTGTCTTCCAGAAGGCCTGGGCGGAGTGGCACGCGTCGAGGTGCAGAGGGTGGGGCGAATTTCATCGGCGCCGTCCAAGTGCTGCTGCGGCGGCAATGGGGGACAGGGCGGCGATTTCGGCAACGGGGTGCTCGAGTTCGTGCAGAGGGCGCAGAGGCGACGACCGTGGACGGCTGCGAGCGAGAGGGGGGCCTGGGGGGCCCGGGAAACGGCGACCGCGCGGCGTGCGGCGACGACACGGCGACGGAGAGGTAGGCGATGACACTTTTGCCAAAACCCCCTGGCTCCTGTGCACTGCTCCTTTTCCTTCTTCTTTCTTCTAATTACTTTTTAGTCCTTCTGTTAATTGCAGTAGCACTTCTTGATTTAATTTGAGGCACTAAATCAAGTTATAAAAATTTGCCAAATTTTGTGGGGCCTTCCATAATGTGCAGAAGCTCCACAAAAATTGGTTTTGCAAAATAAAATGTTTTGCAACATTTTCTTTCATAGGTTTTAATTATTAAATTTTGGTTTTATTGCTAATTGAATTTTACTTTTGAATTTTTAAACTAATTCAAAATATTATTTGAGAGAGAAAAGTAGTAAGGATAAAATGGGAGTGTTTACATTACCACTCCTCTGAATTTTATTGTAAAGGAAAACAATCTCTTACTTGGAGAATTTCTATGTGACACTTGTCACTTTGATTTTATTCCTTGTTTCAATTCTTTGTGTTTGTAATTAATCTTTTCAATTCAAGCAAGCAAACACATTACAAGCAACAAGAAAATAATGCCACAAGTATAATACACAAGCAACAAGCATAACCAACACATATAATCTTAACAAAAGTTTTTGTTGGCTCTCATTTTTGGAATATTTCTCTGTTTATGAATTTGGGATGTTACAGGACGCGAGGCAATCCACGGGCTTTGCAAACATTGCAAATAATAGCACCACCTTCCCACGACTCAAGTAGAAGTAAGAAGAAAATACAAACTTTAAAGCCATTGTCTTTGACATGGGTATGCCTATCGGGTACCCTATCATGAGGGTACCTGGTGCACGTATCGACTAGCCCAACTATCAGAGCCTACATGAAGCCCATGAAGGGAGGCCCACGAAGATGAAGTATCCTCCAAGTTTGGCGAAGCAATAGTCGGTTTAGAGTTTCCTTACTTGTAAATCGAGTCGGTTACGAACACCCGAGACCCAGCCTATTATTTAAGGACTGGGAGGGCCATCGAACCAGACAAGGAACCACCAGAGACACAAACCCTAGCGAGATCGACATCTCGCCGGGATCCTTGTAACCATCATATTCACAAAGCAATAACAGACATGCAGGACGTAGGGGTGTTACCTCCACACGAGGGCCCTGAACCTGGGTAAAATCTTTGCCTTGCTTGTCAGCCGACGATACTTCCAGCTCTACCACGTTCTCTCCCCCATATTCATAACCTAGGGACCTTAACCATGGGTCTTGATGAGTCTACCCCTCGTCAAGTGGCGCCGTCTGGGAAAGAATAGCGCTGGACTCGAAGTTTCGCCGGTCCCAACAGCAAACGGCAAATCGCCGATCACACCAGCAAACGGCAACTCGCTGATCTCATCCGCAAACGGCAACTCGCCGGTCATGTCAGCAAACAGCAACTCGCCGATCTAGGCGACACACGGTGACTCGCCGATCTACTCGAAAAGCGCGGCCTGCCTGCTTCACCCGCAAAAAGCGCATCTGCTCTTCCAATGAATTTCAATCCGCACTCGCCAGAGCTTCAGGAGGCGTTTTCTGGTCTTGAATCAGGTTTGAGCTTAACTGTTGGAGCATTCAATTTTTTCGTAAACAATCTTGGTACGCAGGACTCGACAGATCTGCAACAACCGGTGCTGGGCGCACTCGAGGCTCCGTCGACTGCGCTCGCCCCGTCGTCGCTTCCTGAAGCCTGCTCGTCCGCAACAACCATGTCGACCGGCGAGATCGACAGGTTCATGATGACGGAACTCCAAGGCGAGGAGGCAGAATCAGCATACCGCACAAGCAGCGTCGACTTCAACCTACCACTCGACGAAAGTTTCGACTGCGGGATCTCCCTCGACGACTTCTACGAGCCCGCGATTCATAACGACAGCAACGTCGACTCGGAGATCTTCATCAACTCCAACCTCGGCTCAGACATCCATAATGGCCTCGCCAACACCGAGATGAGCATAGGCGATGAGCACGCCGACAACGAGATTCGCCTCGAAGATCTACTCGATGAACACACTGGCTCTGACATGAGCCTCGACGGCGACGTTGAGTCCATGACTGGAATCGACAGCACATACACCTGTCCTCGGGTCACGCCCCATCAGGTCTACGTGGCCTTCAACGCAGAATCATCCGCAGATGCAGCCGCTCGCAGGCCTGCACAATTCCCATGCATGGTAACCATGCCGGATGGGGTCACAACCTTGACAATCACGGAGGAGATGGCAGCAAAAGCAGATAATGTTATAAAGGAGTGCACAATGATGCCACCAAATTCGACCCCAGAGGAGATGTTGACCTTCCAGTACTTCAACTGGCAGGAGTCAATTCGACTGCAAAACTACCGAGCGACGCTCGAGGAGCGCAAAAGGCAAGCCAGCCTCTCGAGTGCCCGAAGAAGGGAGCAATCCCTCGGGTCCACAATGCAACCAACCCCACGACCCAGGTCGCGGTTGGCAAGCCTCCCAGAACATGAAAGGGTAGCAATCACCCGTAACCTGTCGTTCATGACAGAGACGCTAAAGGAATCCCAGTGCCCAAAACTGCTGCGGGTGCATTATTCTCCATAGGTGCTTACCTCAAGGCAATGCAACCTCCGGCGAATGACCCTAACTCAGCCCTACATCGCCAACAACTCAAATCGCTAGCTCTAGCGGCACAGGCTATACAGCCAGAAGACAAAACTCCAGCAAGGAATCGCGATCGCGACATAGTCGACTCACGACACGCAGCACATCATCGCAGTGGTCGCAGCCACCACTCGGATGAAGGAAGGAGAAGCACGCGCCGGCACAGGTCCAGCAGAAGCAGATCTCGAAGATCCTATAGCAGTGATTCATACTCTGATCGCGAACCAGAGCCATGCGGAGCATTGTGCTTCACTCGACGCATCCGTGAGACGCGGATGCCCAAACGGTTCAAGTTGACAGGCGAACAACCCAAGTACAACGGTCGCCAAGAACCTTCTGGGTGGTTAGAAGATTACAGACTCGCCGTGGCATGCCAGCGGCACGAACACCACGGCGATGCAGTACATACGACTTATGCTCGAAGGAACTGCCCGCGACTGGCTCAAATCGCTCCCTCCATCATCATATGACTCGTGGGACGATTTCCGCAGAGACTTCATCAAAAACTTCGAGCCTCTGTGTGAGCGCCCGAAGACATTCGAGGAATTAAGGACATGTACTCAACGATCAGACGAGTCGTTGAGATCATACATACGGCGGTGGACCGAAATACGCAATTCGGTCGCAAAGTGTCAGAAGACAGGGCCATGGATGGCTTCATACAAGGTCTCGCCAGGAAGGACTTCAAAGAGGCACTTGGTCGTGAAAAGCCAACCTCCCTGGCTGACCTCATCAAAGTTGCGACTGAGTGGGCAGATGGAGAGGATTCTGTACGCAGATCCCGTGCTTCCCCAACACGCGACAACTACGAAAGCGGCAGTCAAAGCCGCAGAGATTCATACAGAGAAGATCGCAGCGTAAACATTTCAGCCGTCCTTGCGACGATAACAGACCCGAGTTCATGGCGGCTGGATACACACAGCCAAGGGAGGACCAAGATAGAAGCAATCGACGCTCGGATGATCGACGGGACAGTCGAGATCGCGAGCAGCGGAGCGACAGCTACAAAAGGCAAGAATGGCGCAAACGTAGCGACGCAAAACCCGAGCGTCATTCGAGGAAAAGATGGACGACTGGTGCAGATTCCACCTCTTCAAGGGGACGACGGAAAACTACGCTCCAATCACACCCTAAGGAACTGCAGGGAATTCGACCAAATGGCGACTGACTACATGATACGACTCAAAAGGTATGGCCCAGCACCTGCTCAGCCTACGCCTGCACCCGCACCACAGCCGAACGCTGTGCCCGCTCATGGCGCCACAGCCACCACCACAACCACCACCACAGCCTGCTCCAGCAGATGTACATGATACAAAAGGGTCGCTCCTCCAACAGGCAGCAAAAGCTAATCACTAGACAAGTGAACATGTCTGTCATGGCACCTCCTGCCGTGCCAGATTTTCTGAAGGGATCGGAAACCATCATAAGTTTCAGTCGAGAGGATCATCCCTAGCTGTAGTTCGACCAGGGCACGCGGCTCTGGTACTCGACGTGCAAATAGGAGGCTATGCCATGACCAAGGACTTCATGGATGGAGGCAGCGCATAAATGTGGGGACCCCGGACTAGCTGTCCGAAATACCCGATTATGCTTAACACAACGATCCCGTGGTCAGTCTGTCGTTGCACATAATCCGAATTGGATACCAAAGTTTACATCCATTACAGTACCGAATAAAAAGTCTTACATAAATGGTCATTTAGACCAAGTTCTTACATAGGTGCCTTCAAGGGCCAAACCAAAATATCAGCGGAAGCTACGGCGTAGTAGACATCGTATCCTAACGATGACAACCCGACAGGCAGCTGACTTGTGGAGATCCTTAGTTGGCGTAGAAGTCGCCATACTCCTGCTCGGCGTAGTGCTCCTCCTCGTAGTCTGGCTAGGTCAATAGCCAGGGACGAAACCAATATGAGTACATTTGAATGTACTCGCAAACTACCCCAACATGAGTATGCACTAGTTTTATTTAACTTACAACTTTTATTTGTGTAAAACATCTCTATATCTTTATTGAAAAAGGTAAGAAGAGTTTCATAACCACTTTGAACGAAATCACCATTTTATCTGTTTCTCCAAAACTCCTCCTTTTTCCGACCATAGCCCGTCATGGTCCACTTTCATCCAACCACCTCATACCGATCCGTTGGTATAGGTGTAGGAAACATTCTCCACTTCATTTTCTTTTTAAAACTCAAAGTTCTTTTAAAAAAACTTGCACAAGGTCTTAGGACAGTCTCCCAATTGTCCATATCCGAGGACTCGGCTATTCGAATAGTTTTTAACACTCTGCAGAGGTAGCACGCTTTTAACCCACATCCATCCGGCAACTCATCGTGTCTGCCACGTCTCGCCATACCAGGTGTATGCGAAGTAAGCCGCCGGCCATAGCCTCTTATTTGCTCATGCTAGTATAGGATCCTTCCCATATGACACTTTCCATCAACACCCAGTCCAGTTTCCCGTCAGAAACCCTAATGTGAGGACTCATAGTTTTGTCCGGCGGTTTATGGTGGAACCTTCTATCCTCCCCACCAACTTGTGTGAGGACCCGGGTCAGGGGGTAGATCCTCGGACCATCCCCTCATGCATAACGGAGTCATCTCCGTTGATGAGGTATCCCATACTAATAAGAGCAAACTACATGATTAAGCCTTTTCCCATATATGGTAAATGTGGTCGCACAGGGTAGGATTGGTTTCCATAGTACTAGGACACTGTGCATTTTTCATAAACATCACCATTTTTCCACTTCTCCATTCCAACACCGACATCTCGGCATTCCATAACCACACAAGAAATTTCAAAGGAGTTTTGAATAACAACATTGTTTCCCATCCTAAAGTTTTATATAAACTACTACATAGGGTGGCAAAATAATATCCATATATTTTTGAAATGGGTTTTATAAATCTTGCTTTGAGAGTAAAACATGTTATGAAAGTAGATGCATATGTTTGTAGTGCAAGCTCAGAGAATAGCTTGCCTTGCTTGGCAAAGTGATCTTGCTCTTGTTCTTCAATTTCAGCAAACTCTCCTTCCGCGATATATCCGACAACGTTCTCGTCTAATTAATAAACAAACAATGCAAACAATCACTAAGCTATACAAGCAATAATCTCAACACAACAATCATGAACATCACACATAGCTACTGCACACATCAAACCATACAATTTGGTTTCAAAATAATTGAATTAAACATCATTTATTTATGTTCAAAATTATGGCAGAAACTTGTGGAACATGTTTAATTCAATAATTTGAGTTCTGTTGGTCACAAAAATACAAACTAAAATTCTATGGAAAGCTACTGATGTGTAGAAGACAACACAATTTGATTTGGTTCAATTTGAGTTACCAAACTCCCTACACCTTTGTTTGAATCCAGAGGCTTGTTAATCAAGTTTTGGCTACCATTTAAATTCTATTACTTCAAAAATTAAATCCTTTTAGGGGTGACTAAACATGGCTAAATGTGATCTAACAAAATTGGTCCTAATTCATTTGGGTTAACCAATTATCCTATTTGAATGTTTGAGTGCAGAAGGGTGTTTAAACTTCAATTTTGTACCAAACAAATCCTACTGCACAATTAATTCTACCAAAATTAGGGAAGCTAATACAAGGCAGTACTAAGCTAAAAAAATTGGTTTGGAATTATTTGGACTAACAGCGTATCAGAAACAAACAAGTTTAGATTTTAAATCTCCTGTAGTATTTTTAATAATACTTTTTAATTTTTAATTAAATGACATGAGACCAATTGGGTTGGTTAAAAATTTCATTAGATTTCCAGAACAATTGAGTTTGATTTATTTGGATTCCTAAATCTCAAGTTATTGATTTTACAAATTGGGTCCAGTACTGATAAATCCAGAGAAAACTAATTAGGAAATCTAGTTCTGGATAATGTTGAAATTGCTGACATGGGGGATCCATTGGTCAGCGACACAGCGCGCGCGGGAAATTAATAAAACCTGAGAGCGGGGCCCGCCGTCAGTCTCTCTCTCTCTTTCTTTTCTATCGAAGCGGTAAGTTACCGTTGGATGGAGATCCAACGGCCCACAACGAAACCATCGGCGACGACCATTTCTGGGCGGCGCCGTGGCTCCGGCGACGGCGAGGTTGGGCAAAACCTCACCTAGAGGGCTCGGGAAGGTCGGTGATGACGCGAATCGACGGCGGCGGCGTGGGGAGAGCTTATGGCCGAGTCCTGCTTGCTGGGACGGAGTGGTTCGTCGGCGGCAGTCTCCGTCTTCCACGGCCACGGACAGCAACTCCGGCGAGGTTCCACGGCCGCGTCTGGGCACTGATCAAAGGGGAAAAGGGATGGGGTGAGTGCGGTGATGCTAAGGAAGAGAGTACGGGCCAGGAAGAAGGGAATGGGGCAGTGTGGCGTCGCGGCCACGACGGACCTCGACGGCGGCAGTGGCTACGGCACAGCACGCCCTCCTGGCGGTGCACGGCAAATCGAGAGGGGGCAGTGAGGGAGTGGGGTGGTGTGGTGTTCCCAGAGGGTGCGGGGTGGTTTTATAGCGCGGGGGCCGGCGCATCGTGGACGGAGTGCACGGCGACGTCCATGGCGCACGGCGGAGATATTTCTCCCCAATCCGACGCGGCGGTGCGAGGGACGTGGAGACTAGGCGTTCACCGGGGTCCGGACATGTTCTAGAAGGTCTCGGCCAAGCGGGCGTGTCGGGGAGCAGCGAGCTGGGCCAATTTGGGTCGACGACGGCGAGCTCGCCACGGCGACGCTGGAGTGGAATCGAGGCGAGGGACGGCGTAACTGCTCTCCTCTGCGGCGCCGCGGCTGCAGAGGCACGGGAGCGAGGGAGAGCGCGGCCAGGGGGGCCTGGGGAGCGCGGAAACGGCGAGCACGGTCGCGGCGACACGGCGATGGTCGTCGGGGTTGAAGTCGACGACATTTTGCAGAAAGCCCCCTGCTTCTTCTTTTCTTTTATTTTCCAGTTTCTTTTTAATATCCAGAAGCTTTTCTGGGATTTAATTGGGGCACTTAAACATTTTAGAAAAATTTGCAAATAATTGTGGGGCCTCCCCATAACATGTAGAAGCTCCACAAAAATTGGCTTTGCAAAATAAAATGTTTTGCATCATTTTCTTTCATAGGGTTTTGAATTTGGTAATTTGGTTTATTTCAATTGATTTTACTTTACAATTTTAAAATTAGTTTTAAAAATAGCATTGAAGAGGGAAAGTAGTAAGAATCAAAATGGGAGTGTTTACATTACAACTCCACTGACTTTGGTTTGAAATTAATTGAGTTTGTCACTTGAAGAATTTCATGTGACAACTTGTCACTTTTATTTTTCCTTCTTTATTTTTCTTTATAATTTTGTTTTCTACTTTTTCTTCAAGTGTTCATTAGAGCAAGCAACACACACAACAAGACAAACAACTTAAGTAACAAGAAGCAATCAACACACAATAAACAACAAAAGTTTTTGTTGGCTCTCATTTTTGGAATATAATATTGATAATATTTTTGGGATGTTACAATCCTTCCCCCCTTAAAATAAATCTCGTCCCGAGATTTGCTAGGCTTGGGTTTTAAGGAGGTCTGGGAATTCGCTTCGAAGATAATCTTCGCGTTCCCAAGTTGCTTCTTCTTCAGAGTGGTTAGTCCACTGGACTTTGTAAAACTTGATCGCACGTCTTCGGGTAACACGAACATCTTCTTCGAGAATTTGAGGGTCTCTCACGATAGTCAGGTCTTGGTTCAGGTCGATGGAGAGGTGGTCGATGTTTTTGAAAACATCAGGCTGGTCAGGAACTTCAAGACACTTCCGGAGCAAGGAAATGTGGAAGACATCATGATAATCTCCTAACTCCTGGGGTAACTCCAGCTGATAGGATACTTCTCCTCGACGAGCAATGACCTTGAAGGGTCCAATATACCTTGGCGCTAATTTTCCTTTGACATGGAAACGCTGCATTCCTTGAGGGGTGTCACTCGGAGATAAACATAATCTCCGACGTTGAAGGTGAGGTCACGGCGCTTGGTGTCAGCGTAACTCTTCTGACGGGATTGGGCAGTTTTGAGGCGTTCACGAATAAGCTGAACTTGCTCTTCAGCTTCACGGAGGGTATCTGGTCCGAACAATTTGCTTCTCCGGTATCGGACCAATTCAGGGGTGTACGACACTTCTTGCCGTAAAGGGCTTCAAAAGGGGCCATTTGCAGACTAGACTGATAACTGTTGTTGTACGAGAACTCTGCAAACGGAAGACAATCTTCCCACTTGGAACCATAGGATAGAACACATGCGCGAAGCATGTCCTCCAATATCTGGTTCACTCGCTCAGTTTGGCCATCGGTCTGGGGATGATAAGCTGTGCTAAATGCTAACTTGGTTCCGAGGGCTTCATGAAGGGATTTCCAGAATCTTGAGGTGAATTGCGTGCCTCTATCAGATACAATCTTCTTAGGCACACCATGCAGGCTCACTATTCTGGAAATATACAGGTCTGCTAACTGAGCTCCGGTATGAGTGGTCTTGACAGGAACAAAGTGGGCAACCTTGGTCAGTCGATCAACGATGACCCAGATTGAATCATGGCCTCGGTTGGATCTTGGAAGTCCGGTAATAAAATCCATTCCAATCTCATCCCACTTCCACTCGGGAATTTTCAAAGGTTGAAGCAATCCAGCGGGTCGCTGATGTTCAGCCTTAACTCGCTGGCAGATGTCACACTTGGCTACGAATGAACCAATCTCTCGCTTCATTCCATGCCACCAAAATCTTTCTCGAAGGTCTTGGTACATTTTGGTTCCGCCGGGGTGGATTGAATAAGGGGTCTCATGGGCCTCCTTCAGGATTAACTCCTTAAGTTCCGTGACATTGGGCACACAGATACGGTCATTGAATTTCAGCACTCCTTCAGCATCTTCGGTAAAACCGGGTGCTTTGCCGAGGGAAATCTTCTTCCTAATTCCCTCTATGCTTTCATGACCTTTCTGGGCTTCTTTGATTTGATCCATCAGGGTTGGGGTTAACTCTAATTGGCGAGATAACCATGGCTAACAAGCTCTAGTCCAAAATCTTGGAACTCTTTGAACAAGGCTGGCTGTTCGGCTTGGATCAGGGCATTCAGGGTGCAAGGTTTGCGACTAAGGGCATCGGCAACTACATTAGCCTTTCCAGGGTGATAATGGATTCCAATATCATAATCCTTGATTAATTCCATCCATCTCCTCTGTCGCAGGTTCAGATCTTTCTGGGTGAAAATATACTTCAAGCTTTTGTGATCTGTATAGACCTCGCAGCGATGTCCCGCAAGATAGGGACGCCACGTTTTGAGCAAGAACAACAGCAGCTAACTCCAAGTCATGGGTTGGGTAATTCTCTTCATGCGGTCGCAACTGCCGGGACAGTACGACACAACTTTGCCTTCTTGCATCAGAACGCAACCAAGTCCGAGGCGTGATGCATCGCAATACACGTCGAAACTCTGGGTGACGTCTGGCATGATCAGGATTGGGGCTGAGGTTAGTCTCTTCTTCAGTTCTTGGAAACTATCCTCACACTTCTGAGTCCATTCAAATTTCTTGTCCTTCTTCAACAGTTGGGTCATGGGTTTGGCTATACTGGAAAATCCTTCAACGAACTTGCGGTAATAACCGGCAAGTCCGAGAAAGCTTCGGATTTCAAAACATTGGTTGGGGATAACCAGTCGAAATGGCTTGATCTTCTCGGGTCAACAGAAATTCCTCCGGCAGACACAACATGTCCGAGAAATGCCACTTCACTGAGCCAAAACTCACACTTGCTAAGCTTGGCATACAGCTGGTGCTCTCGGAGGTCTCCAAAACTAGACGCAGGTGTTCAGCATGCTCTTCTTCGGTCTTGGAATAAATAAGGATGTCATCAAGGAAAACTACCACGAACTTGTCGAGGTACTCCATGAAAATCTTGTTCATGAGATTCATGAAATAGGCTGGGGCATTGGTCAGACCAAAAGACATCACGGTGTATTCAAACAAACCGTAACGAGTGGTGAAGGCGGTCTTGGGAATGTCTGTCTCTCGGATCTTCAACTGATGGTATCCTGTCCGAAGATCGATCTTGGAAAAGACTCGGGCTCCGTTCATTTGATCGAACAGATCCTCGATCTTGGGAAGAGGACTTATTTTTAATGGTCACGTCATTCAGCTTGCGATAATCCACACACAGGCGTGTGGTACCGTCTCTCTTGTCCACAAATATAATGGGTGATCCCCAAGGTGAAGCGCTTGGGCGAACAAGTCCTTTGCTGAGCATATCTGCCAATTGCTTCTTCAACTCAACCAGCTCTTCCGGATTCATCCGATAAGGTCTTTGGGATATAGGGGTTCCTGGGATAAGCTCAATTATGAACTCAATTTCCCGGTCTGGCGGCATACCAGGCAATTCTTCTGGGAAAACATCCTTGAACAGGTGAACAACACGGATCTCATCTAGGGCAGGTCGAGCTATGCTCTCATGGCAGCCTGGGTGAGATTGACTAGTTTCAGACACATACTCCACTTCTACTTCTTTGTCGGTGGTGATGGATACAGCTCTTCTAGCACAGTCAATTCGACCATGGTACTTGGCTAACCAATTCATACCGAGTATAACATCGATGCCTTGGGTTCCCAGAACAATTAAGTTAACTGGAAACTTTTCTCCTTTGATCTCAAGGGGTACATCGGAGCAAAACATCTTGGTCTCTACGGTGGATTCTGGGATTTGGATGACCATGGGTTTGGGTAAGAGGCTCTCTAAACCTCCCTTAGCAACAAATTCTTGGGTAACAAATGAATGGGTAGCACCAGAATCAAACAGAACAGTTGCAGGTACTGAGTTGACAAGGAACGTACCCAGCACAACATCCGGAGCATCCTGAGCTTCTTCAGCATTGATGTGGTGCAGACGACCCTTGGCAACAGCAGCATTTCCGCGGGTGCGGCATTCTTGCCATTTCCATTTCCATTGCGGCCTTGACCATTGTTCTGTGCCGGCGCATTGGGGCGCTGGACATTCCTCTTGGGATTGGGACATTCTTTGGAGTAGTGACCCTTGTTGCCGCATTCAAAGCAGATCACATTGGGATTGCGGGTGAAGTTGTTGAAGTTTCCTCCGGGACGGTTATTGTCATTGGGGCGGTTGAAGTTGTTTGGGCGGTTAGGGTAATTGGGGCGTGGAGCTTGGGGTGGACGATAGGCAGGCCTGGTGTTCTGCTGAAAGATACGAGGTTTCTGGCTGCTCGAACCTTCCTGAGCATTCATCCTCCTCTTGCGACCTTCATACATAGACTTGCGCTTGGTCTCCAGCTGGATGGCTTTGTCCACAAGTGACTCCAGATCACGGAAGTCATGGATAACCAAAGCACACTGAAGTTCATCATGAGTCCACTCATGAAACGCTCCATCTTCTTCTCTTCTTTGTCGGTGTCATCAGGAGCATACCGAGATAAGTCGGTAAACTCATCCAGATAACCGACCACATCTCTACTTCCCTGCCTCAGTTTGCGGAACTCATCCTTCTTCCTCTCAATAAGTCCGTAAGGAATATGCTTCTTGCGGAACTTCTCCTGGAACTCAGCCCAGTTGATGACATGACCAGCTGGCTGGAGAGTCTTGGTAGTTTCCCACCAAGCTCTTGCAGGTCCAGCGAGATAGTGGGTTGCATACAGCACTTTCTCATTTTCTCCCACAGCAGCAACTTCAAGATTATTGTCGATGGTGCGAAGCCAATCATCGGCTTCTAGTGGGTGAAGTCCCTTGGAGTAGGTGGGTGGGTTGGTCTTCTGAAAATCGCCTAAGGTGGATCGCTGGTTCTCATTGCCATTGCCATTACCACCATTGTTGTTGTTGTTGTTATTGTTGTTGTTGTTATAGCGGCTGCGAGTTGTTGCAGGCAACGAGATGAGCTGGCGCTCTGCCGGGCATTTCACGTTCCTCCATGATAAGCGCGAGAAGTTGGGCGGGGGTTGGGTCCGGTGGTGGTGGTGCTGATCCTGATCCTCCCGTATTGTCGCGACGGGGCGGCATCCTGAAGCACACCGGGTATAAGAGGCAAGGCAAGAAAAGTTCGACTAAGGGAAAAGACGATCTCTCAAGTGGTTGATTAATTTAAGATTATATGAAAATATTTCACACAGATTTAAACAAGACAAACATACTTATATTTCACAACATCACATCAAGGAGTTCACAACACAACAAGCTTACAACTCAAGCTTACAACATCACCTTACATCTAGATACATAACATCTGGTTTCCAAAAGAACCACTACTACGACTCGACTAGCTATAGGGGTCAACCTAATCCTGCGGTAGTGATCAAGTCACTCGCCTACTGAGGTGGAACCTCCAGCTCTAACACGTCAGCATCTGACTGGTAGGTGGCTCCTCGGGATCCTCCTCCTCCTCGAGAACTGCTCGAGTGGCTCCTCCTCCTCGTCAACTAACTCCTCCTCATCATCCTCCTCCTCACAGTCCATCTCCTCCACGAAGTCATCATCGTCACTGAGGAAAGCGTCGTTCTCCTTGCGGAGATCCTCGCCCTCCTCCTCCATCTCGTCAGTATGGTGCTCTAGATCCTCAATCAGCCCGTCCTGCTCTGCCACCTTCGTGCGGAGCTTCACGATAGTCTTCCTCAGCTGGGCCCTCTTCCTGAGAAGAGCAACCTTCTCCACCATCAGCTTCATCTCGTTCTCGCGAAGCTCAACGAGCGACTCGCGGTCAAAGTGGAGCTGAATCCTAGTGCGCAACAGATCATCCTGAGTGCACTGAAGTAAGATCTCCATGTCCATGATGTAGCTCCCAAACATCGGGTGGTAAGGTGAAGGAGTAGGGTGTCCATCGCAGTTGCGCCTCCCGTAGAACCGGAAACGGGAGTCTACTAACTCCGCCTTGTGCTCCTCACAAAGTCGGGCTAGCATCCTCTGTGTAGCAGTACAGAGACCATCAACCCAGGTGGCCTCCTTGGTGGTGAAGATGAGCGTCCTGGAACTGGGAGACTTGATGTTCCTGCGAACTGACGACCTGATGAGCCAGCTCAGCCTTCCGACACCGTGAACATCAATCTGAGCTCCCTCAAACTCTGGAGCGGGGCGACCTAACAGCTTGGTCAACTCGAACAAGTCCCTCTCAAACGTCAGCTTGCTGTCCTTCTCCAGCTGAACGAACTCGGTCCAATGGAGTGCCATCTACAGTTTTTAAGCAAAATTTTAAGTTAGTTAGGTGACAAGTGTATCAAAATTTTAATATAGTAGGGCAACAAGTGAGTCAAATTTTAAACTTAATGAGAGGTGTACAAAATTTTAGGGATACAAGGAAAATGTAATATTTAATGAGAGTAAAATTTTGCATAAGTAAGAGGATTGGAGATAAGCAATTTTTGAAAATACTTCATTCCTAAAGTTTTATATAAACTACTACATAGGTGGCAAAATAATATCCATATATTTTTGAAATGGGTTTTATAAATCTTGCTTTGAGAGTAAAACATGTTATGAAAGTAGATGCATATGTTTGTAGTGCAAGCTCAGAGAATAGCTTGCCTTGCTTGGCAAAGTGATCTTGCTCTTGTTCTTCAATTTCAGCAAACTCTCCTTCCGCGATATATCCGACAACGTTCTCGTCTAATTAATAAACAAACAATGCAAACAATCACTAAGCTATACAAGCAATCATCTCAACACCACAATCATGAACATCACACATAGCTACTGCACACATCAAACCATACAATTTGGTTTCAAAATAATTGAATTAAACATCATTTATTTATGTTCAAAATTATGGCAGAAACTTGTGGAACATGTTTAATTCAATAATTTGAGTTCTGTTGGTCACAAAAATACAAACTAAAATTCTATGGAAATCTACTGATGTGTAGAAGACAAAACAATTTGATTTGGTTCAATTTGAGTTACCAAACTCCCTACACCTTTGTTTGAATCCAGAGGCTTGTTAATCAAGTTTTGGCTACCATTTAAATTCTATTGCTTCAAAAATTAAATCCTTTTAGGGGTCACTAAACATGGATAAATGTGATCTAACAAAATTGGTCCTAATTCATTTGGGCTAACCAATTGTCCTATTTAAATGTTTGAGTGCAGAAGGGTGTTTAAACTTCAATTTTGTACCAAACAAATCCTACTACACAATTAATTCTACCAAAATTAGGGAAGCTAATACAAGGCAGTACTAAGCTAACAAAATTGGTTTGGAATTATTTGGACTAACAGAGTATCAGAAACAAACAAGTTTAGATTTTAAATCTCCTGTAGTATTTTTAATAATACTTTTTAACTTTTTAATTAAATGACATGAGACCAATTGGGTTGGTTAAACAATTTCATTAGCTTTCCAGAACAATTGAGTTTGATTTATTTGGATTCCTAAATCTCAAGTTATTGATTTTACAAATTGGGTCCAGTACTGATAAATCCAGAGAAAACTAATTAGGAAATCTAACTGTTCTGGATAATGTTGAAATTGCTGACATGGGGGACCCATTGGTCAGCGGCACAGCGCGCGCGGGGAAATTAATAAAACCCTGACGAGCGGGGCCTGCTCGTCAGTCTCTCTCTCTCTCTTTCTTTCTATCCGAAACGTTAAGTTACCGTTGGATGGAGATCCAACGGCCCGCAACGAAACCATCGGCGACGACCATTTCTGGGCGGCGCCGTGGCTCCGGCGACGGCGAGGTTGGGCAAAACCTCACCTAGAGGGCTCGGGAAGGCTCGGTGACGACGCGAATCGACGGCGGCGGCGTGGGGAGAGCTTATGGCCGAGTCCTGCTTGCTGGGACGGAGTGTTCGTCGGCGGCAACGTCTCCGTCTTCCACGGCCACGGACAGCAACTCCGGCGAGGTTCCACGGCCGCGTCTGGGCACTGATCAAAGGGAAAAGGGATGGGGTGAGTGCGGTGATGCTAAGGAAGAGAGTACGGGCCAGGAAGAAGGGAATGGGGCAGTGTGGCGTCGCGGCCACGACGGACCTCGACGGCGGCAGTGGCTACGGCACAGCACGCCCTCCTGGCGGTGCACGGCAAATCGAGAGGGGGCAGTGAGGGAGTGGGGTGGTGTGGTGTTCCCAGAGGGGTGCGGGGTGGTTTTATAGTGCGGGGGCCGGCGCATCGCGGACGGAGTGCACGGTGACGTCCATGGCGCACGGCGGAGATATTTCTCCCCCAATCCGACGCGGCGGTGCGAGGGACGTGGAGACTAGGCGTTCACCGGGGTCCGGACATGTTCTAGAAGGTCTCGGCCAAGCGCGGCGTGTCGGGGAGCAGCGAGCTGGGCCAATTTGGGTCGACGACGGCGAGCTCGCCACGGCGACGATGGAGTGGAATCGAGGCGAGGGACGGCGTAACTGCTCTCCTCTGTGGCGCCGCGGCTGCAGAGGCACGGGAGCGAGGGAGAGCGCGGCCAGGGGGGGCCTGGGGAGCGCGGAAATGGCGAGAACGGTCGCGGCGACACGGCGATGGTCGTCGGGGTTGAAGTCGACGACAATTTTGCAGAAAGCCCCCTGCTTCTTCTTTTCTTTTATTTTCTAGTTTCTTTTTAATATCCAGAAGCTTTTCTGGGATTTAATTGGGGCACTTAAACATTTTAGAAAAATTTGCAATTAATTGTGGGGCCTCCCCATAACATGTAGAAGCTCCACAAAAATTGGCTTTGCAAATAAAATGTTTTTCATCATTTTCTTTCATAGGGTTTTGAATTTGGTAATTTGGTTTATTTCAATTTGATTTTACTTTACAATTTTAAAATTAGTTTTAAAAATAGCATTGAAGAGGGAAAGTAGTAAGAATCAAAATGGGAGTGTTTCCATTACAACTCCACTGACTTTGGTTTGAAATTAATTGAGTTTGTTACTTGAAGAAATTCATGTGACAACTTGTCACTTTTATTTTTCCTTCTCTTTGTTTATTTTTCTTTCTTTATAACTTTATTTTGTTTTCTACTTTTTCTTCAAGTGTTCATTAGAGCAAGCAACACACACAACAAGGACAAACAACTTAAGTAACAAGAAGCAATCAACACACAATAAACAACAAAAGTTTTTTGTTGGCTCTCATTTTTGGAATATAATATTGATAATATTTTTGGATGTTACAATAAACATCATCTTCGCGGACACGCTCCGCAAAATGAACAGGTCAGTCGAAAACCTCCCAAAATCTTCAAATACCTTCCACGGTATTGTTCCTGGCAAAGCAATTAGCCCAGAAGGCACCGTACAACTCGACGTTACGTTCGGGGACATAAGCCACTTCAGGACAGAGTCGATTGAGTTCGAGGTCGTCGACTGGAAGTCACAATACCATGTTATTCTTGGTCACCCGATGTTTGCTCGATTCATGGCGGTGCCACACTATGCGTACCTCACGCTGAAGATGCCAGGACCAAAGGGAGTCATCACTGTCCGTGGAAACTTTCAAAGGTCTGATGCTTGCGACCGCGAGTTCAGCAAAATCTCCGAGATGTTCGGGGTGGAGGAATCACTCGCCGACTTAGCGATTACCAACGACCGCACACTCCTTCCAGAGCATAAGAAGTTGGCAGTCGACAGATCCTTCAATGCTACAAATGACACAAGGTCGCATCAGGTGCACCCGACCGATCCGTCCAAGACAGTCGACATATCTTCGAGCCTGCCTATCGCATAGGAAGGCGCGCTCGTCGAATTCCTCCGTGAGAACTGGAAATATTTGCATGGTGTCCAGCCGACATGCCAGGTATTCCCAGGTAATTTGCCGAGCACTCTCTCCAATTGTTTCCAGATGCAAAGCCAGTCAAGCAAACGATGCGTCGAATCTCCGGCCCAAAGCGAACCGCAGTCGAATCTGAAGTCGACCGGTTACTCGCAGCAGGATTCATTAGGGAAATCAAGAAATCACAATGGGTGGCCAACCCTGTACTCGTAGAAAAGAAGCATACAGACATCCTTCGGATGTGCGTGGATTTCACAGCGCTGAACAAGTGCTGTCCAAAGGATCACTTCCCGCTACCTCGGATCGACCAGATCGTCGACTCCACCGCCGGATGCGCACGACTCTCCTTTCTGGATGCTTACTCAGGTTATCACCAGATAAGGATGAAGCAAGAAGACGAAGAAAAAACGGCGTTCATAAGCCCACTCGGGGTCTACTGCTACACAACTATGCCCTTTGGGCTCAAAAACGCGGGTGCAACATACCAGCGCATGATGCAGGACTGCCTCAAAAAGCAAATTGGACGCAACGTCCAGGTCTACGTTGATGACATTGTCATTACCACAAGGGAAGAACGCACACTACTCGACGATTTGAGGGAGACGTTCGCAAACCTCAAACGCTTCCATATCAAGCTCAATCCTAAGAAGTGTACGTTCGGCGTTCCAGCTGGGCAGCTCTTAGGGTACCTAGTCTCTGCTCGTGGAATCGAAGCAGACCCGGAGAAAATACAGGCCATCCTCACCATGCAAAGGCCTTCAAAGCTTCATGATGTGCAGAAACTAGCAGGACGAGTAGCAGCGCTCAGTCGATTCATCAGCAAACTGGGTGAAAAGGCTTTACCATTCTATCGACTGATGAAGAAGGCGGACAAGTTCGAGTGGACGCCAGAAGCTGAAGCAGCCTTCACAGATCTCAAGCGGATCCTCACAAGCCCTCCGATCCTCGTCGCACCTAAGGAACGGGAACCACTCTACCTGTACGTCTTGGCTACAAACAGGGTGGTGAGCACCGTACTGGTAGTCGAACGCATGGAGGAGGGACACACCCAAAGCATACAACGTCCAGTCTACTACCTAAGCGAGGTTCTCTCCATATCAAAACAGCGGTACCCGCACTATCAAAAGCTAGCATATGCTGTATTCATGTCCTCAAGGAAGTTGACACACTACTTCACCGAGCACCCGATCACCGTGGTAAGTAACTCAGCAATCGGTGATATCCTCACAAACCCCAATGCAACGGGTCGAGTCGCAAAATGGCTCATCGAGCTGGCTCCAAGAGACATCAAGTACGAGCACCCGAAGGCTATCAAAGCACAAGTCCTACCCGACTTCACAACCGAGTGGATAGAGGCCCAATTACCTGGAGCACCAGACGTGTCCAATTCCTGGACCATGTACTTCGATGGGTCCAAGAAACACGAAGGAGCAGGCGCAGGCGTCATCCTCATATCACCAAAAGGGACAAACTACGTTATGTTTTGCAGATGGGATTCAAACTACCCTCTAATAACGAGGCTGAATACGAGGCCCTGATCCATGGCATGCGGATGGCAAAAGCACTTGGGTGCACTCGATTGATGATCTACGGCGACTCCAATCTCGTGGTGCAGCAAACAATGAAGGCTTGCGACGCAATCGCGGACAACATGATCGCTTATCGCGACCTATACAACACACTGGAGGGCAGCTTCGAGGGCTGCGAGTTGAGGCACATAGGAAGGGAAAGTAACGAAGAAGCAGACATGCTAGCCAATCTTGGCTCAACTGGCGCACAAATTCCACCTGGTGTCTTCCTCGAGCGTATCGAACACAGATCTATCAAGGAGAAACGAGAGCCTCCTCCGTCGACTACGCCACCCAAAAGCAAAATGCCTAGCACAGAGGACCCCCCTGTCGAGGTATTTCTCATTGAGCCAACCTGGACTCAACCTTTTCTGGCTTACATACTCCGTGGCGAGCTACCAGATGACATAACCGAGTCCCGACGCGTGACTCGAAGATCAAAAGCATACACCGTTATCAACGGCGAGTTATACAAGCGCAGCATATCAGGTATGTTCCAAAGATGCATCGCATTCGAAGATGGCCAAGCCATACTTCGAGACATTCATGCAGGTACCTGTGGGCATCACGCCAGCAGTCGATCACTCGTAGCCAAAGCCTTTCGCGCAGGGTTTTACTGGCCTACAGCACTCAAAGACGCGGAGGACATAGTCAAAAGGTGCGTCGGCTGCCAGAAATTCGAAACAAGGCCGCACGCACCCGCATCGGCGTTGAAGACTATACCGCTGGCCTGGCCTTTCGCCCAATGGGGGCTCGATATGGTTGGGCCACTCAAAAAATCATCGCATGGCGGGCATACACACCTACTAGTGGCAGTCGACAAGTTCACAAAGTGGATCGAGGCGGTCCCCATCACAAATTCGACTGCTACTACGGCAGTCAACTTCATAAAGAGCATCATCTACCGCTTCGTGTCCCAAACAGTATCATCACTGATAACGGCACAAACTTCACGGCTGAGGAGTTCAAAACCTTCTGCAAAGAGCAGGACATTACGCTCAACTACGCATCCGTGGCACATCCACAATCCAATGGCCAAGTCGAAAAGGCCAACGGACTTGTGACGAGTGGGATCAAGAAGCGCCTCTTGGTGCCACTCAAAAGAGCTGCGGGTGCTTGGGTCGAAGAACTACCATCTGTGCTATGGAGCCTACGCACAACTCCCAACACTTCTACGCAGTTCACACCATTCTTCATGGTCTATGGTGCAGAAGCAATTCTGCCATCAGATGTGCGGTTCAATGCACCACGAGTTGAGGCATACAATGAAGACGACGCAGAAGAGGCACTCGAAGATGCAGTCGACCTACTCGATGAAGCGCGAGACACGGCCTTAGCCCGCACAGCTGTTTACCAGCAAGATCTCCGCAACTACCATAGCCGTCGACTGCGAACCAGGTCCTTCGTCGTTGGTGACCTGGTTCTTAGATTGAAGCAAAAGAAGGTGCACAAGCTCGCTTCCCCACGGGAGGGTCCCTTCATCATCACGAAGGTCCTTGGCGGAGGCGCAAATCGACTGAAGCACGCGAAGACAGGCGAACTCTCTCATAATCCTTGGAACGTTGCGCATCTGCGCCGTTTCTACGCATAAAGTGCTCACAGTCATACAATGTAATAGGCTATATGTCGGATGGCTGCAGGTCTCAGACGCGCTCTTTTCCTTACCAGGGTACCTAAGGGGACTGGAAGGTTTTTAATGAGGCGGCCTGCAGCCTAACATTCAAAAGAGGAATAAAATCAATGTTCCTTCGACTTCTTTCTGGCTACTACCCGCATAATTCATACCTTAACCGCACCCGAAACCCTCGGGGTTGTGTTATCGATCAAATGAGCTCTCGCTCTTGCAGAAACACAATGCCTTAGCCGCACCCGAATGCTCGGGGGCTGTGTGAGGACCCCGGATTAGGTATCCGAGATACTCGTTATGTTTCCTGCAACAATCCCATGATCAGTCTGTTGTTGCACATAACTCGAATTGGTATCACAGAACACCCATAAATACCGAATAAATTTACTTACTTGATTGAAGCCATAACTTCATCAGGTACTCGCAGCGGAAATCACCAATTCAACGTGGAGCCCAAGTCACTTGCCAACCCTACAGGCACCTGACTGGGAAGCGCCCTAGTTCGCATGACGTCGTTGAAGTCTTCTTCTTCAAACTGTTCCTCTTCAAAATCTGGCTAAGACAATAGCCAGGGATGAAACCAATATGAGTACATTTGAATGTACTCGCAAACTACCCCCGAAATGAGCATGCACTACTCTTTTTATTGTTTAAATAAAACTTTCTTTGCTTTGAAAACTCCACCTCCTTATTGAAAAAGAGGAGGATGGACTTTTGTTTAATAAACCTTTGTTTGAAAATTCCTATAACTTTATTTGAAACAGGAAAGAAGGCTTTAGAACTTTTTCCCATAAATCAGTTTTTGTAAGAAGTCGCTTTAAAACTTTTTCCCGTAAATACATCCTTGTTGAAAAAAAGTATGAAGTCTCTTTAATAAACATTTTCCCGGAAAATCACCATATGTTTGTTTCTCCAAAACTCCTCCTTTTTCGACCATAACCCTTCATGGTCATTAGTCCCAACAACCTCATACCAGCCCTTTGGTATAGTTGCCTAAAACATTTTCCACTTTCAAATCACAAAACTCTTCACTTCTCGACCATAGCCCGTCATGGTCAAATCATTCTCCAGCAACCTCATACCAGCCCGTCGGTAGAGTTGCAGATACAACACATCTCCATTTTATTTTCAAATCTCAAAACTTTGCAAAACTTGCACATGGTCAGAGGACAGCCTCCCAACTGTCCATATCCGAGGACTCGGCTATTCGAATAGTTTTACACTCTGCAGAGGTAGCACGCTTTCCCCACATCCATCCGGCAACTCATCGTGTCAGCCACGTCCCGCCATACAAGGTGTATGCGAAGTTGAGTCACCGACCATAGCCTGTCCTTTGCTCATGCTAGTATAGGATCCTACCGCTACGAAACCGGTTCCATCGACACTTAAATCCAGCCCGTCGGAAACTAAGTGTGAGGACTTCGTAGTTCTGCCCGGCGACCCAAAGGTGGCGTCTTCAATCCTCTTTCTCCAATACACTCATACCGGCCTCCGGTAGACTTCTCTTAAGAGGACCCAGGTCAGGGGCAGGTCACCAAACCATCCCCTCATGGAACGAGGTCATCCTCGTTGTTGAGGCTTCCAGTACTAATATGAGCAAACTATATGACTACGCCCTTTCCCATATGTGGGTAAATGTGGTCGCACAGATTATCGGCTGGTCGTCATAGTACAAAGACACAATGTGCATTTTTTTTCATAAACATCACCATTCACCATTTCTCCATTTCCACACCAACATCTCGGTATTCCACAACCACACAAGTATTTCCAAAGGAGTTTTGAGTAAACAATATTTTTCCCATCCTATAGTTTTGAAAAAGAAATTCCAGCTAATATCTCCCTATAGGGTGTCAAAATAATATACTTATATTTTGGAAAAGGGTTTTCAAAATCATAGCTTTTGTGGCAAACACCACATAAATCACTTATGGTCTTTATAAGTAAAACATGTGAATCAAAATAGATGTATATAGATGCAAGCTCAGAGAATAGCTTGCCTGATTTCAGCATAATGTTCCTGGACTTCTCCTCATACGTCAATAAAAATAAACCCCATCCTTCTTCAGAAATCCTCTCCAAGGGCCACTCCGACATCGTTATTTCTAGCGTCGCAAAAGGGAAAATAAACACAATCAATCATACAGCATGACACTCCAAAAACAAACATCACGCAAGTCTATCAAATAACAATCATGAGGCAATATTTATATTTAACAAACAAGTTTGGCAATTACAACTCTATTCATTTTTATAAGGTAGGTTTGAAGTAGTAATTAAGCATCTGTTAGGGGTTACTACTAACTTGAAAGACTAGGAACAAATAACAATCTTGAACAACCAGTATCTAAAATATTAGTTTAAAAGATTTAATTAGCTCATTTTAATTCTCAAGCACACAAGCAAAATTTACTTAATTGTTGGAGACATCATATTCTCCTTATCACACATGTTTAATCACAAAACAAGCATAGCATAGGTCACTAACAGTACTAACATATGCCAACATGCTAAACAACAGTAACAAGCAAGCAATGGTACCAAAACAAACATTAACAAGGATACAACACATTTTTAATAACAAGGCAATTAAATTCCTTTCTCTTTATTTGAGGCAGAAACTACACTTTTACTAATTATTACTCCTAGGGAGTTATGTTAATCAAACATTCATGCAAACTTGGATTTGTGTTCTCTGTTACTATTAGAAACTACTCCAATTGAGTTTGGTCCAAAATTTTATCTACAGAAATTATTAAAAATGCACAAAGTAATTACTAGCTGAATCTAGGAATGCGCACAACTTTTGTTCTAGACATTCGAATCACAAGGGACACAATTCTAGTGGAATATACTATCAAAGGCTATCCAAATCAATTGGATTCATTCCATTTGGATTAAGAAAACTCAAGTTATTATTGAAACAGTGTTTCAGACCAGTAAGAGCCAAACATTTATCAAATCCACAGTAATTCATATTTTTCAATTCTGCAAGTTGCAGGTGGTCAGAAAAATGTACTAGTATCACTGTGATTTTTGGTTTGGACAAAACCTAGATATAAGTATTTTAAACAGATTTAAAAAGGAGGGTCAGAAACAGATCTGAGGAAAAAGAATAAACAGAAAAGGAAAAACACTAAAACATCACCCAGCCTATTCTGTAACTCCTAAAATCATGAAAAACTAGGTACAGATACTCCTAAGCATAAATAAGACAACACAATTGGATTCAACTCAATTGGCCTTTTAAATCAAGTGCTAAAAATCATATAGTCCAGAAAAGTTTCTGTGGGAAAAGATTAACTGCTCTTATCCTGTTAACTATTTTTGGGTGAGGCCAACGCCAACGGCTTAGTATTTTCAAAACCTTTCCATAGAATTTTGGTTCATATTATTTGGACTTATAAAACGCAAGAAACACTAATTTTAGTGAGGGTCCAGAGAGGGAACTCGAACAGGAAAAATTCCCAGCTCGAAAATGGGTAAAAATCGGACAGCGGGACCTGCGTGACCCACCCGTCCGCCATGCATGGAGGGCATGCAGCCATGCTGCCCTTGATCTAAAGATCAACGGCCCAGGTTTGTCTTCTTCCTCACAACGCAGGGACGCACAGGAAAAGAAAGAGAGAGCTCGGGACGAGCTGGATGCTCACCGTGGGGTGGCTGGGAGTCGATGGAGAGTGTGCAAGACGGCGGAGGAGGTCGAGGGCGTCCTGGGGGTGGTGGAGAAGTGGCTGGAGACGTCCTGGTTCGCTGGCACGGGAAGCTCACCGAGGACGCGCTCCTCCGCTTCGCGTCAAGCTCCTGGTGAACCTGTCCACGAGAAAACGCAGGGGAGTGAGGCTCTGGACCATAGAAGCTTGTAGGATCGAAAATGGCGGAGAGGAGAGGGCTGGAACGCCGGCAACTTTCACGTGGCCGAGGCGGGGCTGAGCACGAGCTCCTCGGCCAGGAGCAAGCGGAGCAGCCCTGGGCTGCCCAGAGAGCAGGGGCGGGTGGAGAGGAGAGTGTGGAGCGAGGGGAGGCAGAGGAAAGGTGCGAGGTGAGGGAGAGGCTCGGGGTGCCTTTTATGAGCAGAAATGGGTGCACGGGAGGCTAGGTTCACGGGGCGAGAGAGGCATTCTCCGCGTGTGGTTTCGACCAGAAGGCAGAGGGGGAACAGAGGATCACTGTGGCGCGCGCAAGGGCGGCGGAACGGTCTCCTTCCATGCCCACATGAGCACGGGAGAGAGGGAAGAGAGTAAAGAGAGGGATGGTGCTCAGTGCACTGTAGCGGCGTCATGCTGCAGTCCAAGGCTTGGAGGAGAAGGGAGAGGGTGCTGGCTGGCTGGAATGTGGGCCCTAGCTGACTTGGCATGGGAGGTGAGAGAGAGAGATCAATTATTGGGGTTCTATGTTTTAACTCATTTTCTGTCCAGGAAGAAAAGGAGGAAATACTCCAAAATTTTGAATAACACAAGGCACACAAATGATGTCCAGGAGATCAAGGATGAAAAATGGGGTCTAGGGAAAGTGGTCTCACATTTTTCTGAATTGATTTGGTCTTATTTTTAGTGAATTTGCAAAATGTCCAGAATTGAGTTTTTGAAGTAAGTCCAATTTTTTTGAATATAACTTGATGAGGTTTTTGCATAGGTAGGTCATATATGACCATAGGCAGTTCAGGGAATTTTTCCCAATTTTTTTGAAATACTTTTATTCACTAAATAGTTTAAAATTCATTTCTGCCCTTTTTGAAAAGAATTAATAAAGATTATTAAAAACGACCAAAAATATTTATTTTTGAAGGGAGATGAGATAATACATAACAGAGACCACAAAACTGGTTTTTAATAATATTCTACTTTGAAAATAATTATCATTTCATTGAAAACATTGAAATTGGGTTTTGGAACAATTACTCAGGAATTTCAATACTGAGTAGGCATGAAGACCAACAACACAACCAAGATCACACAAATCATACCACAAACATAAGGTAAGCAACCAATTTCAAAACCTTCAATATATTTTTATTTGATAGAGTGATCACACCTAACCATGACAAGATGTTGTTAAGGATGCTCAACCAATAATTTTATATGTCAAAAGGTTCTGCTAAAGAAAATATGTGGGATGGTATATCCCCCCCCCCCCCCCCCCTTGTATTTTTTTTCCGAAGAGAATGAAAGTATGAGTTTAAAATAAGAGCTACAAATACAAGGGAGATATCAAGGTTGGAGATAGTATATAGATCTCCATAATTTTGGAAACACACAATTTTGAAAATTTTTACTTTCTCAAATACTAGTATTAGTTTTGGTTGTTGATAAACCAAGTATCATTGAAATGAAGTTGGCCCAAAATAAGAATGGAAAATATATATGGAATATTTTCTTGTCATAACATGATCACCCAAGTTAAATATATTTTTATATTGGTTGGGTCTTATATTTACTAGTCAAACAACTTAAACAACAAGTCACACAAGTTCCAACATAGCAATGGGAAGGAAAACACAATCATCAGTAAAACATTTCAAAAAGTTTTTGTTGGTTCTGAATTTTGGTCTTCTAAAACCAAGTTTTTCTTAGTTCCAAAATTTGGGATGTTACAGATCCTTCCCCCCTTAAAAATAAATCTCGTCCTCGAGATTTGCCCGGTGGTAACAGGGGAGTACGAGGGCACGGGTTTTGGGCTGACTATACTCCCGAGGTCGTTGCTTCTTCAGTGAGGTGGCCTTCTAGGATCTTGACAAATTGATGATGCGAGGCCTTCTTTGTCGATAACCTTCTGTGCTGAGTTCAGATCCTTGGCGATGTGGTTGACTTGATGATCGAGACTGATGGATAATCGTGGTTGGCTGTTTCCAGATACTACAAGACTGAGGCGCAAGGAGCTAATTATTAACACCCTCTTGTATACCTATTGCAGGTCTTCCCCCCTTAAAAAGGGGTTTTGAAGGGTCATCCTGAAGGTTGCGGCTGGAGTTGACTTGGAGGCATTGTTCTTCTTGGGTAGCTTGACATTCTTCGTCTGGGTGTCGCGCCTTGGTGCTTGGGGTTGGTGCAGATATCACTTCCAGATATTTTCTCCTTACGAGGGTCACAGATGGGGACGCGTTGTTTTCAGGATGCGTCGAGCCTATGTACTCGACTCTCTCCGGTTTCTAGTTAGAAGAAGGAGATTAAAACTTCTAATTGCATCTGGACACTTTTGGTTGCGTCTGAGGTTTCTTGGTGGTTGATGTTGTCCATAGCAGGTGTTTCCGGCGTTTGATTCTTCTGGGTACTCTGTTGGTTATTTGTCTTCACCTTTGTCCTTCTTCAGCTGAGTAAAGGAGGAACTTCATTGTCGACTTCCTTGGTTCTTGAGCTTCACGAAGCTTTGGTAAGAAGAGAATTTTGAGGTTACTTTGTGCTGCCGAGAAGGCGTGATTGTGAACACACAAACAGAGAATTCACAAACAAACAATTCACAAGCAGAGTACAACCAAGCAAAGAGCACACAAGGTACGTCTAGTACCAAAGGACGTCTAATACTCGTGGTAGTCGGGTAGTATACCCAAGGTTCCTATCAGGTTTATCCTATGGTCTCGGTTAAACATAGTTGGTGAAGTCTTCACTTTGTCACCTTAGGCTTCAGCAGGAAAAATTGAGATTGTCGAGGTAGTAATTGAGTGGAATTGTTGATATTGAGTTGAGATCTTCGAAGGTCTCTTGCTTTGTTGATACCGACGATCTTGGTATTTGCAGATCAATCACCTTGAGGCTGAATGTTGAATATTTGAGATGGAAGCTTCTTCGGTAGGTGCTAGCTAATTAGGTCTCACTTGGGTTCATCGTTAGGTATTTTGAACGGATAAGAGGGAGTAGAGAAATCCTTGGAAAATCTTAAATAGAGGGACGAGACTCGGAAATATTTGAGAAGGTGAGAAGAGTGGAAGTTATTTTTGGACTTCCTTAGATAAAAATATGTTTTTGGTAACAATATACTTTTAACAAAATATTTCTTTCCTAACTAACGTCCATGCTAACTAAGGTCTGTTACAGTCAGGATGGCTCTGATACCAAGTCTGTGAGGACCCCGGATTAGGTATCCGAGATACTCGTTATGTTTCCTGCAACAATCCCATGATCAGTCTGTTGTTGCACATAACTCGAATTGGTATCACAGAACACCCATAAATACCGAATAAATTTACTTACTTGATTGAAGCCATAACTTCATCAGGTACTCGCAGCGGAAATCACCAATTCAACGTGGAGCCCAAGTCACTTGCCAACCCTACAGGCAGCTGACTGGGAAGCGCCCTAGTTCGCATGATGTCGTTGAAGTCTTCTTCTTCAAACTGTTCCTCTTCAAAATCTGGCTAAGACAATAGCCAGGGATGAAACCAATATGAGTACATTTGAATGTACTCGCAAACTACCCCCGAAATGAGCATGCACTACTCTTTTTATTGTTTAAATAAAACTTTGTTTGCTTTGAAAACTCCACCTCCTTATTGAAAAAGAGGAGGATGGACTTTTGTTTAATAAACCTTTGTTTGAAAATTCCTATAACTTTATTTGAAACAGGAAAGAAGGCTTTAGAAATTTTTCCCATAAATCAGTTTTTGTAAGAAGTCGCTTTTAAAACTTTTTCCCGTAAATACATCCTTGTTGAAAAAAAGTATGAAGTCTCTTTAATAAACATTTTCCCGGAAAATCACCATATGTTTGTTTCTCCAAAACTCCTCCTTTTTCGACCATAACCCTTCATGGTCATTAGTCCCAACAACCTCATACCAGCCCTTTGGTATAGTTGCCTAAAACATTTTCCACTTTCAAATCACAAAACTCTTCACTTCTCGACCATAGCCCGTCATGGTCAAATCATTCTCCAGCAACCTCATACCAGCCCGTCGGTAGAGTTGCAGATACAACACATCTCCATTTTATTTTCAAATCTCAAAACTTTGCAAAACTTGCACATGGTCAGAGGACAGCCTCCCAACTGTCCATATCCGAGGACTCGGCTATTCGAATAGTTTTACACTCTGCAGAGGTAGCACGCTTTCCCCACATCCATCCGGCAACTCATCGTGTCAGCCACGTCCCGCCATACAAGGTGTATGCGAAGTTGAGTCACCGACCATAGCCTGTCCTTTGCTCATGCTAGTATAGGATCCTACCGCTACGAAACCGGTTCCATCGACACTTAAATCCAGCCCGTCGGAAACTAAGTGTGAGGACTTCGTAGTTCTGCCCGGCGACCCAAAGGTGGCGTCTTCAATCCTCTTTCTCCAATACACTCATACCGGCCTCCGGTAGACTTCTCTTAAGAGGACCCAGGTCAGGGGCAGGTCACCAAACCATCCCCTCATGGAACGAGGTCATCCTCGTTGTTGAGGCTTCCAGTACTAATATGAGCAAACTATATGACTACGCCCTTTTCCCATATGTGGGTAAATGTGGTCGCACAGATTATCGGCTGGTCGTCATAGTACAAAGACACAATGTGCATTTTTTTTCATAAACATCACCATTCACCATTTCTCCATTTCCACACCGACATCTCGGTATTCCACAACCACACAAGTATTTCCAAAGGAGTTTTGAGTAAACAATATTTTTCCCATCCTATAGTTTGAAAAAGAAATTCCAGCTAATATCTCCCTATAGGGTGTCAAAATAATATACTTATATTTTGGAAAAGGGTTTTCAAAATCATAGCTTTTGTGGCAACACCACATAAATCACTTATGCTCTTTATAAGTAAAACATGTGAATCAAAATAGATGTATATAGATGCAAGCTCAGAGAATAGCTTGCCTGATTTCAGCATAATGTTCCTGGACTTCTCCTCATACGTCAATAAAAATAAACCCCATCCTTCTTCAGAAATCCTCTCCAAGGGCCACTCCGACATCGTTATTTCTAGCGTCGCAAAAGGGAAAATAAACACAATCAATCATACAGCATGACACTCCAAAAACAAACATCACGCAAGTCTATCAAACAACAATCATGAGGCAATATTTATATTTAACAAACAAGTTTGGCAATTACAACTCTATTCATTTTTATAAGGTAGGTTTGAAGTAGTAATTAAGCATCTGTTAGGGGTTACTACTAACTTGAAAGACTAGGAACAAATAACAATCTTGAACAACCAGTATCTAAAATATTAGTTTAAAAGATTTAATTAGCTCATTTTAATTCTCAAGCACACAAGCAAAATTTACTTAATTGTTGGAGACATCATATTCTCCTTATCACACATGTTTAATCACAAAACAAGCATAGCATAGGTCACTAACAGTACTAACATATGCCAACATGCTAAACAACAGTAACAAGCAAGCAATGGTACCAAAACAAACATTAACAAGGATACAACACATTTTTAATAACAAGGCAATTAAATTCCTTTCTCTTTATTTGAGGCAGAAACTACACTTTTACTAATTATTACTCCTAGGGAGTTATGTTAATCAAACATTCATGCAAACTTGGATTTGTGTTCTCTGTTACTATTAGAAACTACTCTAATTGAGTTTGGTCCAAAATTTTATCTACAGAAATTATTAAAAATGCACAAAGTGCTTACTAGCTGAATCTAGGAATGCACACAACTTTTGTTCTAGACATTCGAATCACAAGGGACAAAATTCTAGTGGAATATACTGTCAAAGGCTATCCAAATCAATTGGATTCATTCCATTTGGATTAAGAAAACTCAAGTTATTATTGAAACAGTGTTTCAGACCAGTAAGAGCCAAACATTTATCAAATCCACAGTAATTCATATTTTTCAATTCTGCAAGTTGCAGGTGGTCAGAAAAATGTACTAGTATCACTGTGATTTTTGGTTTGGACAAAACCTAGATATAAGTATTTTAAACAGATTTAAAAAGGAGGGTCAGAAACAGATCTGAGGAAAAAGAATAAACAGAAAAGGAAAAACACTAAAACATCACCCAGCCTATTCTGTAACTCCTAAAATCATGAAAAACTAGGTACAGATACTCCTAAGCATAAATAAGACAACACAATTGGATTCAACTCAATTGGCCTTTTAAATCAAGTGCTAAAAATCATATAGTACAGAAAAGTTTCTGTGGGAAAAGATTAACTGCTCTTATCCTGTTAACTATTTTTGGGTGAGGCCAACGCCAACGGCTTAGTATTTTCAAAACCTTTCCATAGAATTTTGGTTCATATTATTTGGACTTATAAAACGCAAGAAACACTAATTTTAGTGAGGGTCCAGAGAGGGAACTCGAACAGGAAAAATTCCCAGCTCGAAAATGGGTAAAAATCGGACAGCGGGACCTGCGTGACCCACCCGTCCGCCATGCATGGAGGGCATGCAGCCATGCTGCCCTTGATCTAAAGATCAACGGCCCAGGTTTGTCTTCTTCCTCACAACGCAGGGACGCACAGGAAAAGAAAGAGAGAGCTCGGGACGAGCTGGATGCTCACCGTGGGGTGGCTGGGAGTCGATGGAGAGTGTGCAAGACGGCGGAGGAGGTCGAGGGCGTCCTGGGGGTGGTGGAGAAGTGGCTGGAGACGTCCTGGTTCGCTGGCACGGGAAGCTCACCGAGGATGCGCTCCTCCGCTTCGCGTCAAGCTCCTGGTGAACCTGTCCACGAGAAAACGCAGGGGAGTGAGGCTCTGGACCATAGAAGCTTGTAGGATCGAAAATGGCGGAGAGGAGAGGGCTGGAACGCCGGCAACTTTCACGTGGCCGAGGCGGGGCTGAGCACGAGCTCCTCGGCCAGGAGCAAGCGGAGCAGCCCTGGGCTGCCCAGAGAGCAGGGGCGGGTGGAGAGGAGAGTGTGGAGCGAGGGGGAGGCAGAGGAAAGGTGCGAGGTGAGGGAGAGGCTCGGGGTGCCTTTTATGAGCAGAAATGGGTGCACGGGAGGCTAGGTTCACGGGGGCGAGAGAGGCATTCTCCGCGTGTGGCTTCGACCAGAAGGCAGAGGGGGAACAGAGGATCACTGTGGCGCGCGCAAGGGCGGCGGAACGGTCTCCTTCCATGCCCACATGAGCACGGGAGAGAGGGAAGAGAGTAAAGAGAGGGATGGTGCTCAGTGCACTGTAGCGGCGTCATGCTGCAGTCCAAGGCTTGGAGGAGAAGGGAGAGGGTGCTGGCTGGCTGGAATGTGGGCCCTAGCTGACTTGGCATGGGAGGTGAGAGAGAGAGATCAATTATTGGGGTTCTATGTTTTAACTCATTTTCTGTCCAGGAAGAAAAGGAGGAAATACTCCAAAATTTTGAATAACACAAGGCACACAAATGATGTCCAGGAGATCAAGGATGAAAAATGGGGTCTAGGGAAAGTGGTCTCACATTTTTCTGAATTGATTTGGTCTTATTTTTAGTGAATTTGCAAAATGTCCAGAATTGAGTTTTTGAAGTAAGTCCAATTTTTTTGAATATAACTTGATGAGGTTTTTGCATAGGTAGGTCATATATGACCATAGGCAGTTCAGGGAATTTTTCCCAATTTTTTTGAAATACTTTTATTCACTAAATAGTTTAAAATTCATTTCTGCCCTTTTTGAAAAGAATTAATAAAGATTATTAAAAACGACCAAAAATATTTATTTTTGAAGGGAGATGAGATAATACATAACAGAGACCACAAAACTGGTTTTTAATAATATTCTACTTTGAAAATAATTATCATTTCATTGAAAACATTGAAATTGGGTTTTGGAACAATTACTCAGGAATTTCAATACTGAGTAGGCATGAAGACCAACAACACAACCAAGATCACACAAATCATACCACAAACATAAGGTAAGCAACCAATTTCAAAACCTTCAATATATTTTTATTTGATAGAGTGATCACACCTAACCATGACAAGATGTTGTTAAGGATGCTCAACCAATAATTTTATATGTCAAAAGGTTCTGCTAAAGAAAATATGTGGGATGGTATATCCCCCCCCCCCCTTGTATTTTTTTTTTCCGAAGAGAATGAAAGTATGAGTTTAAAATAAGAGCTACAAATACAAGGGAGATATCAAGGTTGGAGATAGTATATAGATCTCCATAATTTTGGAAACACACAATTTTGGAAATATTTTTACTTTCTCAAATACTAGTATTAGTTTTGGTTGTTGATAAACCAAGTATCATTGAAATGAAGTTGGCCCAAAATAAGAATGGAAAATATATATGGAATATTTTCTTGTCATAACATGAGCACCCAAGTTAAATATATTTTTATATTGGTTGGGTCTTATATTTACTAGTCAAACAACTTAAACAACAAGTCACACAAGTTCCAACATAGCAATGGGAAGGAAAACACAATCATCAGTAAAACATTTCAAAAAGTTTTTGTTGGTTCTGAATTTTGGTCTTCTAAAACCAAGTTTTTCTTAGTTCCAAAATTTGGGATGTTACAGGCTGCGTGACAAGGATCCAAACAAAGAACACAAAAACTCTGCAGCCGCACCCGAATGCTCGGGGGCGGCACAGTCATTGGTTCATAACCAACACATATTTCACAAACCCCGCTCGACTGACTCGGGGGCTCGGCAAAAAATCAAAGTATACAAACTATACAATATACAAAGAGCCAAAAATTACACTCGGGGGCTGCCCCCTATAAAAAAATTGCACTCGCAAACCATTCTAATCCTCAGGCTCGTCCTTTACGGGCAGCTCGGGACCGCAAAGCTGTTCGCGAGTGCACTCGATTAGTGTCTCCGCAGATTGGATCGTGTCATCCAGGTCTTTTTGTTCGAGAACCTCTCCGGCTGCAGGTGTCCGCAACACCAACCTTGGTTTTCGACTACGCATATACGCCATTGCAGCGTTGGCTCCAATTACAAGTCTTTGAGACAGCAACTCTCGAATGGGATTTGTTTGGCGGAAGATGTTCAACACAGCACGAATCCCTTGTGGTTGTGGCCCCGAAGGAAAAAGAGTCTCGTTCAGGCGAATAAACGATGCCCGGCATAACTCCAGCAGTTCAGCACTTCGCCAGACGCGATCCTTCAGGGTGGCAAGTATGCGGGCATGGTACTTATCAAGCCAAAAGTGTTGACGCCCAGTTGTAGGGTCGTCAACCACGCTATCCAGACGCCCTTCCACGCGAATCTGTTCAGCCTGGAAGTTGTCGACAAAGCCTACACACACGGGCGCACCAGTCAGATCAAAAGGACAAAAGCTACGCAAAAAGCTTGTAAACAAAGCAAGACTCGAACTTACACTCGAGTTGCCTGTTCACAAGCTCCATCTCCCCGAGCACATAATCCTCGCGTTGGGTGGCCAACGCGGGTCTGGCCCTCAATCGACTCAGCTCAGCCTGGGCGTCCTTCAGATCTTGCTCCATTCTCACAAATTTAGCCTTCATATACTCCATCACCTTGGCATCATTTGCCACCTGACCCTGGGATCGGGTAGTGATTGGAGCCTGCGAGGAACTAGTCGCAGTCGCAGGTTCTCGTGACTGTTCAAAGAGCATAATCACAAACACAAAGTTTGTGTCAGAAGCTAAGACTCATGTCGTAAGCATACAACTCTTCAAATGAAAGACATTAGCAAAAGACAGTTTGCATAAACAAGGTAGCACAAACAAAGCGCAGACTCGCGCAGTTCAGAAGGTATCATTACAAGGCATAAAAAAGCAAAAGGGTACAGCTACCCTAAGCCTAAGATTTCGATTTCCTAAGCAGACGATTGGCAGTCTCGAGTGAAGGTATCTTCTGCTGCTTCTTCCTCAACATCCTCCACATGTGAAGTGGTGGCAGAAGGGATGGGCGACTGATCCCCTTTCGGGTCCACCACCTGTGCCTGTGTTTCTTCAGTCTCGCCATTTTCAGGCAGAGGAGGAAGGGAGGCAGCAGTCGAGTGACCCTGCATAGCACACATCACAAATTGCAAAGTCAGAATCAAAAATCGCATATCACAGAACATGTCACCCGCGCCTTCATACTCCCACATGGGGTGCGCTCGGGCAAGGATGGGCCACACCCGCCTCTTCACAAAGGTGGCGATCAAATGGATGCCTGTGACCTTGTCCAGCATGCCTCCGATCCGAGCCAGCAAAGGGCTTGCCTCCTCCATTTCTTCGGCTAAGAGTTGGTGATCCCACGCCTTGGTCCTGGTGAAAGCAGGAGTCGAGAAAGGGCGGCTGCATCCTGCTCGACAGTCGCATAAAACCACCCCTTCCTCCAGCCTTGAGCGGAGTCGACGGTCTTCAGGCGGAAGTAGCGGGTGTCGCTGCGCACCTGTATTCCACAGCCGCCGACGGGGTAGGTGCGACCACCTCCTCTGTTCGGCCGCACCATGAAGATGGCTTTCCACAGCGCCCAGCTGGGAGCGACGCCGAGGAAGCACTCGCACAGCGTGATGAAACACGCGATATGCATAATGCCATTTGGGGTGAGATCATGGATCTGCACCCCGTAGGCAAAAAGAAGACCACGAACGAAATCGTGGAGGGGAAGCGAAAAGCCCCTAGGCAAAAACTCCGCAAAACAAACACGCTCGTTGGCGCGTGGTTCGGGGAGTACCTCCTTGGGCGACGGCGCGCGGACGGCGAGCTGCTCCGCGGGTGGCAGATACCCCTGCTCGCGGAACTTGACCAAATGGGCGTCCTTGATAGTGGACTTCGCCCAGTCCCCGCTGCCCTTCTTCAGCGCGGCGGATGCAGATGTACCTGCCACGGCCTTCTTGCCCTTGGTCGCATCGGTAGCGGCGCCGGCGGCAGCACCACGCTTCGCACCTCCACCTTTCGCCATCGCTACGGTGGAGGGAGTGTGGGGCAAGGAACTTGGGTGCAGAACAATGGAGGGGCAGCGCGAGGAAGGAGACGAGGGGCGGCGCAGGGGGCAAATGGCAAGTAAAAAACTCTGCCAGCGCCGTCCCCCCTATTTACCACAGAGCGCAAAAACGATCGTAGCCGTTAAAACAAATCCATACGCTCCGCGCGAAATCTGGCCATACACGTGGCGGCCACGGAGGGCAACCGTCGCCGGCCACTCCGCCCACTACGCATGAGAATCCAGGAAGCCATCATCACGCCCCGTGAAAATCGCGCCAGAACGGTCAAATCAAGTCCACGCGGCGTCATCCCTGGTCAGCTCTGCAAAAACGGGCCCACAAAACAGGGTCACGTCTTATCAAAGCCTCTCCAAGCACGCCACCGCTTGTCAGAGATAGCAGTCACAAAATGCGTCATTGCTGACGTTGTTCTCTCTTTCACAACTGGCATAAAAGTCACTCGATGATATCTTCGGGTGGTCTCTCGTATAAGTCTCGGTTGGGTTTTTTTAGCAAAGATCATAAAGGCTAGTCGAAATTCTTTCGACTGCAGCATCATACTCCCATCGGGAGCGTATCAAAAAATTTCTTTGACTAAAATGTGCAGGGTAAAAGAATTTGAGATTATCCTCCATTGCAAGCAATAAAGCACAATCTCGGGGGCTACTCCCATCGGGAGCGCTGTCGCGCACCCGATAGAATAATGGCAAAAGTGTCAGTCGACGAAACATTCGACTAAGTTCATAAGCAAAATCACACTCAAAATATTCCCGAGTTGATCCGACGATCCTTGGATGCTGCATGCATAGTGCAAAGGTAAGACCCACCGATCAGTCGAGCTGGGCTAAGGACCGCTCCAGCAGCGTTATCCTTAAATTTTCCGTGTCAGCAGGCATGATGAATTATCCCCGACGGACGCGTTGGGTTGATTCAAAATTATACTGCAGTTCGATTCCGTAAGACCTCAACGGCTGTTTCGAGTCTGTCTAGTTTGTTCCAGATTCGAGTCCGGGGACTCGAGTTTGATTGAAAGCTAGTATGGTTTTGCCACAAATGGTAGTTAACTGGCCCCGATCCGTCGTGTGTGCCGGGCCTGCTAAGCTAATATCCCTTGACTTTCATAAGCAAAAAATTCATAGTCGATGAAACACTCGACATAGCCAACATGTGCTATTTCATAAGAATTCTAAATACAGATGTAAAAAATATATAACGTGCATGATGTATGAGTCCATGCCTGACTCTTCGAATCAGACAAGTACTCGGGGGCTACTGACATGGGTATGCCTATCGGGTACCCTACCATGAGGGTACCTGGTGCACGTATCGACTAGGCCCAACTATCAGAGCCTATATGAAGCCCATGAAGGGAGGCCCACGAAGATGAAGTATCCTCCAAGTTTGGCGAAGCAATAGTCGGTTTAGAGTTTCCTTACTTGTAAATCGAGTCGGTTACGAACACCCGAGACCCACCCTATTATTTAAGGACTGGGAGGGCCATCGAACCAGACAACGAACCACCAGAGCCACAAACCCTAGCGAGATCGACATCTCGCCGGGATCCTTGTAACCATCATATTCACAAAGCAATAACAGACAGGCAGGACGTAGGGGTGTTACCTCCACACGAGGGCCCTGAACCTGGGTAAAATCTTTGCCCTGCTTGTCAGCCGACGATACTTCCAGCTCTACCACGTTCTCTCCCCCATATTCATAACCTAGGGACCTTAACCATGGGTCTTGATGAGTCTACCCCTCGTCAGTCTTCTTATTAACCTTGTGTGTACGGGGACATCAACTGTTAAGCTTTACCATTAGTGGGGCTTAAACAAGTCGCATTTACAACAAAATAAGTCCCTATATCACCAAGTCATTACCAGCAAAATTCACATACAAGTCCATCCTTTCAGTCAAATACAACCACCTTGATACTCCACACCTCAACACCTTGGTAATCGAGATGGTGGATTTGTCTGGCCGACATACCACTTTGTACCAATGTATCCCGCAATGCAGATCAAGGTTGCCATGGATCTTGCCTAGTCTCACAGCCCTCAGCAATGGCGGCAACACATACAAAACCATGTCGGGGACATGTGGCACGATGGATCGAGAACACAAGAGGCAGCGGGAGGCACCTTGGAGCATTGCATCGGCAGCCATTGGGGGCGCGATGTTGTGCGGCACGCAGAGGAGTCTTGCCGCTACTAGGCCATGAGAAGCTGGATGGCCGATGTTGCAAGCCTCATGCTAGAATAAGGATTGGCGAGTGATCCCTCGAAGGAGCCCGACCTTGCAATGTTGGAGGAGACGCGATTGGTGCTAAGTGCTAACTCGATAGAGAGGTACATTGTAACATCCCAGGTTTTTTCAAAAAGTTGAAAAATCAGAAAAATTTAAAACTTTTAAAAACTACTATGTATTTTGCTTTAAAAAGAAAAATCATGCATGCATTCATCTGCATATTGTATTGCTGCATTTGTATATTGCAAAAGTTGGAATATTATTTCCACTCAAAACATATTTTAGAAAATGTAATAAAAAAATAAAAGAGCAAAGTTTGCTCCATAGTTGTTTTCTGACTTTTATGTGTTTATTTGTTCTGGTTATTTTCTTGGCTGAGATGGTTTGTTTTCATTTTGAAAATAAGTAATTTCAAATATTTACATGTGTGTTATTTTGTTTGTATTTAACCAAGCCCCAATTATTTGGTTTATGAAGTGTATTTTAAAAATAGACATTAAGTGTCAAATTTTCATTTAAATATATTCACAAAGGTTTGTGGTAAAATAGTATGGAAAAATTTGTTTGAAAGTTTTAACACAAAGGATTTGATTTTACAAAACTATAGAAATTGGTTTGAATCCATTTGAATTTATAAATCAAAAGATATACAAGTTTCAGTTTTGGAAAAAGTTTTGAACAAAAAAAATAAACGCAACTATCTACCGCACGGTGCAGAACGCAGAAGCCCAACAGCAGCCCACGGCCCAACTCTCCCTCTCCCTCACTGCCATGCGGGCCCCACATGTTACGCAAGCAGTGACGTCATCACCATCAACCTCTCTCGCACGCAATCCTCTTCAAACCCTAGCCCGATCTCCGGATCAAATCCGTTAGGATTTGCTCGATTTTATCCCGAACCCTCTACCCTATATAATCCCCCAACCCCGCACTCCAAAACCCCCAAGAAACCCTAGCGCGTAAGCCCCCAGGCTGCCCGTATTGAACCCCGCCGTGCCGCCATTGCCGCCGCCGTCCATCATGTTTTCCGGTGAGACTAGACCCCCCCAGCACCTATCGTTTCTCTCCATCTCTTCCTCACATCCCGGCGCACCTCCTAATATTTTTCTTAGGGATTTTACGAGCTCCAGATCGACGGGAGCTTCATCGATTTGGAGCACGTCCGCGGAAGCAGCTCCGGCGGGCGATCATCGACGACACACAGCTCCTCCTTCAAGTGAGACCACGTCATCAGCTCCGCCGCGCGCGCCTGCACCCCGTGGTATGCCCCACTCCTCCCCTATCTCTCTGTTTCACTCTCCAGCGAAAGTCCGGCAATGGAACCACCGCCACCGGAGCTTCTCCGGCCGGCCCGCCGCTCGTTCCTGGTTAACGGACTCAGAGTCGTCCGATCTAAAATCAACGCGTAGGATTAGAAGCATCTGCGAAGGGGTATCGGCGAATCAGAGGCCGCCACGTCGACAAACTGCCCACGAAGCCCGCGCCGCGTCCGTCCGCAACCCGTCTGCCCGCATCTGCCCGCGAAGAGAAGCGCACCAATCGGAGGCCGCCGCGTGGACGCCATCGCCGAGGACTTCAGCGTGAAGATTTGTTTTTCTTTTCTTCTTTCAATCTGGCCCCTGCACGTTACAGATAGGTCCCTGCGAATTAAATTGATCATTAATTTTTATTGACTTATCCAAAAATTATAAAAAAATATATCTGGGTAGCTTATGATGTGTAGAAACTTTCTAGCATGTTTAATCTAGGGTTTGGTCGAATTAATTTTGTTTAATTTTAAAAGTGGCTTAATTGATGTTTTTGAACATATTTCTAAATTAAAATTTGATATTTGTTTAAATTCCTTGGCTATGATTTTACTTAATTAAGTTCTGGCCGTAGGATTATTCTAGTATTTTTGTAGAAGTGTTTTTCTATGTTGTTGTAATTAAATAATGTTTAAAATGCTTGTTAGGTGTTAATTTAATAATTAAAATTGATTAAAATTATTCTTCACCATATTTTCGACTAGAAAATTTGACTAAGTCTTTATGACCATGTTAGACGCAAAATAACTTAGATTTATTTCACCTTTTCCACCAAAGTGTTATTTCTTCCTTAGAAAATATTTGGGTAAAATTTGATAACACTTTTCTTTAGAAAAATTCTCCACCCTTATCTAAAAAGTTAAATCCTTTCCTTAGAAAAATTTAGCACTTTAGGAAAAACTTAGTTGATTGGTTATTTTGCTAAGTTATAATAGTTGACAAGTTTTATCCTTAGAATTTATTTCAAACTTCTGCTAGAATACTTTTCCTTAGCAAAATCTAGCACCTCTTAATTAGTTTACTTTTGCTTAGGATTATTTTTGACTTGTTGTCTTAACCTTTATTTCCTTAGTGGAAATTTCGAATCACATGTTGTGACTTGGTCCTTAGTTATTTTTGGACCATCTTGTTTGCCTGCATTTCCTTAGAGCATTTACATAAGCATGGCATGCATCTCTAGTCCTTAGAAATATTTTGCATTTCTTACATGACTTTCCTCCTTAGAATTTTGGAGGTGATGCTTGTTAGCCCTTTTAACCCTCCTAGTCAAAAACCACTAAGTTAGAAATTAGTGGAAAAAGTTTGCATTGTTATCCTTGGAGAATTCAACATGAAGTTAGAGGACCAATGAAGGACTTAGCCAAGAAAAACAAACTCTAGAAGCATCTCCAAGAAGTCAAGGTACTTAGAAGAAAATCAAGGGGAAGTTCATGAAGACCAACCATCCTACCTTTTTCTAAGTCTTTCTTTTCCTCTCTCTTCTTTTCTTCCTTCTTCTCTTAGTCTTCATGGTGACTAAGTTATATTCAAGACCTTGAGGCTGCCAACATCATCAAGTCTGCAGAACCATCAAGTCTACAAATCTCAATGAAGTGAACACACCAAGGAGCAAGCGACAATGAAGCCTGAAGATGATTCTTGGAAGACCAACTACTACATCTTTCTTTCTATCTTTTTCCTCCTTCATAATTTGTCTTTCACTTTGGACATAGACCAAGTCCTTGGTGTTTAAGACTAAGTTCATAGAGTACTAATTGAAGACCATTGAAGAATACAAAGGAGTTGAAGATGATTTGAAGATCAAACGTGTGAAGATTTAAACTAACCTTGCAACTTTTCAAGTTGTTATTTCTTGCTCAATCTTAACCTTGCCTTAGCCAATGGGATTAAGTTATTTTATGTCCTTTTCCTTAATTTTTTTGTATGTCTTTCTCATCATAATTATGTGTATCATTTTGCATTCCATGCATGTCATATTTTTCTAAGTGTTGCATTTATGATTGTATGTTTACTTGTGGTTTGTTTGATGTGTTAGAAATTTCGGAGAGATACGAAGGTGGTTGCAACTGCTACTACTACACTCCCTATTGCCAAGGCAAGTGGCACACCCCCATAAATTTCCTAACTATTTTTCTATGCATGACTTAGTGTATTTCTTTATATGCATGTGTAGGATAGTATTGCTATGCTAAAACTACTATCTCCTTTACTCTAGTTGTGTCTAGAATCCTATTGATAACTTGGTAGAATCATTGATGCTATGCAGAAGTGCTTTATTGAAATGTTAAATTCTACTAAGTTAAAATGAATCACCTGGGTGGATTTGGTATTGACTGGATGACGAGAGTTGAGTGTTGTCCCGAAGGGATATTCACTTGTGGTTTGCCACCCAGGAACAAAGGGACCAAAGTTTTCTCTAAGTGATGATGCTTCCAGTGCAGCCATTGGTCATATGGGCTCTGTCTGGATCGAATAAGTTGCGTGGACTCACCCCGGCTTGACAGGTGGTGGTAGAGGATTGTAGGTTGGAGCGCGTCAGGCCAGTATGGGGTGGGAAAATGCTTCCGAAGGATCTCGTCTTAACCTTCTTCTTTTCCCCTATCACTATTGGAGTGTGGGGATAGTTTGGGTTGGTTAAGTCTAATGGTGAAAGTGCACAACCTCTGCAGAGTTAAAACTAAGTACTTAGCCGTGTCCCCGGTTACGGACAATTCAAGCAGCTGATCAAGGATGTCAACGGAGGCTCCCAACATCTCAATTTCTTTAATTAAAATTTTGATGGGTGAACAAGGGTAGACGAGACTATGGATTTCATGCCATATTGTCTCAAACATTTGAAGAAAATGTTTTACATAGTGTTAGTCAAAATTGGCTTTTATGCAAAATAGCCTTGAACTCCACCAGCCAAATATGCATATAGGTTATTAGAGTTATTCCACTAAGTGTCCACATAGTGTCACTTGCCAGATCCATTTTTAATGGTATCTGACCCACTCTGTTGCAAAATTTTATTTGTTGCAGATTGTTCTGACGACGAGTGAGTTTCGTTAAGGGTTTCGAGTCTGCAACCAACATGTTTTTCGCCTGTGGCACATGCTAAGGATGAGGACTCCATGAAGATTGTTATTTCCGCTGCTTTACTCTTTCAAAGCTAGCTTCGTGCTATGCAATTTGTAAAGGATATATTTTTTCCATGTCTGGATCATTCGTGTAATAATTGATACAATGTTGTGATATTCATCTTAAACTGTGTGTGCAAATGAAACGATCCAGGGGTTTGCACTATACACAGGTACCTTGCCATTTTCTAAGTGCAGGTACGCTACAGATGGTATCAGAGCACTGTGTTGCCTGTAGGTTCGAAACCCTAAGTCTGGTTAGAAATAAGAAAAGCCCATAGGACAAAAAAAATTATTATTTGTTCTTGGTCTAAAACCTTTTGATATCATTCTTGTAACTTCTTAACTATTCGCTTTCTAAATGCCTTCTCTTATTTATAGATGTCCCGCCTCCTGGAATCACTCAAGAAAGGTCCAGCAATGACCATGACCTTGGAATGTGAGACTGAGTTTCCAAAAGCTTTGAAGGACCTCATGTTGAGCATGGGACTTGAAGGAGCAGCAGTCTACAAGGGATTTCCTTTCATGGGAGAAGATCAAGAGTACTGGTGGGTGCAACTCCATCTATACAAGAACAAAGACGATGACCACAAGACCGAAGGTTGCTGCATGTTCACAAACCCAATAATACGAACATCATTCTTTGATTCAGCAGAAGTGCAGCATGGGAGGCCATCGAGAACCTTGGAAGAAGACTTCAATTTAGACTTCACAACACCCAGAAGTACTTTGATGAACTCGAGGATATAGAAGAGGAACTCGATGCACTCAGGAAGGAGATAGAATAGACCCCCTTATGTATTAGAATAAAGAAACCATGTTGATGTATTGACCTATCAAATTGTGGTATGGCAGTACTAACATATTGTTTCCCCATATCCTAGGCATACTTTGGATCCTAAGACGACTAGTGGTTTTTCTCAAAATTTGTGAGTTTTATTCTGTGTGTTTGATCGTTAAATGCTTGTATGGGTAGGAATATTTCTCCTAGATCTGTCTATCTTTTACTCATCTATGGTTAGACCACAGATGCCTCCCCGTCGTGCACCTGAAAACAACAACAACAACAACAACAACAACAACAACAACAACAACAACAACGAAGCTATGATGCAACAGATGATGGCTGCCCAGACTCAACTGATGACCATAATGGCTCAATTCATGGCAAATCAACATGGACCACCACCACCACCCCCTCCCCAAGTGGACAGACTGGCCAGGTTCCTTAGGCTTAGGCCAAACAAGTTCTCAACTACAACTGACCCAATTGTGGCTGATGACTGGCTGCGTTCTGTGCAAAAGGATCTGGTGACAGCTGAATGTGAAGATGCTGAGAAAATTAGGTTCACCGCACATCTGCTTGAAGGACCTGCTGCCCAATGGTGGGAAACTTATCAGATTACACACCCATTGGACACTTTGACTTGGGAGGATTTCAAGGAAGGATTTCGTAATGCTCATATCTCCACAGGCGTTATGAATCTGAAACAGGAGGAGTTTCGCAATCTGCGTCAGGGGAATAGAAGTCTTAAGGAGTACATGGATGACTTTCATGCCCTGTCCCGTTATGCTCCTGAAGACATTGATACTGATGTGAAGAGGAAGGCAAAATTCCTCAAAGGGCTAAGTGATGACCTGAAGATTCCTTTGAATGTGGCATATGCTCCAGACTATCAAGCACTCCTTGACCAAGCCATCACACTGGAAGATAGCATGAAGAAGGCTGAAAACAGGAAGAGGAAGATGAGTTCGAACAAGTATCACCCCGAACCTTCTTTCAAGAAACATTTTGCTCATGATGGGAACAATGGTCACAAACCTCATAGTCACAATCACAATGGAGACCACAAGGGAAATGGACATGCTGGTAACAATAACAATGGACAACACCGCCCAAATCCTGAACCCAAGAAAGATATCAGCCACATCACCTGTTATAAGTGCAGGAATAAGGGACATTACTCAAATGAATGCCCTGAGAAGAAAGCAGAAGAAGCCACCAAGTCAAATCCTTTTGACAAAGGATATGTGAACCACATCAACGTGGAAGAAGTAAATGGTACGTTCTGAAAGTTTTCCCTACCCACAAAAATACTTTTAAGGGTGGTAGCCATACCGTCACAACCTTTTGCTAGCCTCTTCGAATCTCGGGGACGAGATTCCTTTTAAGGGTGGTAGTATGTAACATCCCAGGTTTTTCAAAAAGTTGAAAAATCAGAAAAATTTAAAACTTTTAAAAACTACTATGTATTTTGCTCGATTTTATCCCGAACCCTCTACCCTATATAATCCCCCAACCCCGCACTCCAAAACCCCCATTGAACCCCGCCGTGCCGCCATTGCCGCCGCCGTCCATCGTGTTTTCCGGTGAGACTAGACCCCCCCCCCCCCAGCACCTATCGTTTCTCTCCATCTCTTCCTCACATCCCGGCGCACCTCCTAATATTTTTCTTAGGGATTTTACGAGCTCCAGATCAACGGGAGCTTCATCGACTTGGAGCACGTCCGCGGAAGCAGCTCCGGCGGGCGATCATCGACGACACACAGCTCCTCCTTCAAGTGAGACCACGTCATCAGCTCCGCCGCGCGCGCCTGCAACCCGTGGTATGCCCCACTCCTCCCCTATCTCTCTGTTTCACTCTCCGGCGAAAGTCCGGCAATGGAACCACCACCACCGGAGCTTCTCCGGCCGGCCCGCCGCTCGTTCCTGGTCAACGGACTCAGAGTCGTCCGATCTAAAATCAACGCGTAGGATTAGAAGCATCTGCGAAGGGGTATCGGCGAATCAGAGGCCGCCACGTCGACAAACTGCCCACGAAGCCCGCGCCGCGTCCGTCCGCAACCCGTCCGCCCGCATCTGCCCGTGAAGAGAAGCGCACCAATCGGAGGCCGCCGCGTGGACGCCATCGCCGAGGACTTCAGCGTGAAGATTTGTTTTTCTTTTCTTCTTTCAATCTGGCCCCTGCACGTTACAGATAGGTCCCTGCGAATTAAATTGATCATTAATTTTTATTGACTTATCCAAAAATTATAAAAAAATATATATCTGGGTCGCTTATGATGTGTAGAAACTTTCTAGCATGTTTAATCTAGGGTTTGGTCGAATTAATTTTGTTTAATTTTAAAAGTGGCTTAATTGATGTTTTTGAACATATTTCTAAATTAAAATTTGATATTTGTTTAAATTCCTTGGCTATGATTTTACTTAATTAAGTTCTGGTCGTAGGATTATTCTAGTATTTTTGTAGAAGTGTTTTTCTATGTTGTTGTAATTAAATAATGTTTAAAATGCTTGTTAGGTGTTAATTTAATAATTAAAATTGATTAAAATTATTCTTCACCATATTTTCGACTAGAAAATTTGACTAAGTCTTTATGACCATGTTAGACGCAAAATAACTTAGATTTATTCCACCTTTTCCACCAAAGTGTTATTTCTTCCTTAGAAAATATTTGGGTAAAATTTGATAACACTTTTCCTTAGAAAAATTCTCCACCCTTATCTAAAAAGTTAAATCCTTTCCTTAGAAAAATTTAGCACTTTAGGAAAAACTTAGTTGATTGGTTATTTTGCTAAGTTATAATAGTTGACAAGTTTTATCCTTAGAATTTATTTCAAACTTCTGCTAGAATACTTTTCCTTAGCAAAATCTAGCACCTCTTAATTAGTTTACTTTTCCTTAGGATTATTTTTGACTTGTTGTCTTAACCTTTATTTCCTTAGTGGAAATTTCGAATCACATGTTGTGACTTGGTCCTTAGTCATTTTTGGACCATCTTGTTTGCCTGCATTTCCTTAGAGCATTTACATAAGCATGGCATGCATCTCTAGTCCTTAGAAATATTTTGCATTTCTTACATGACTTTCCTCCTTAGAATTTTGGAGGTGATGCTTGTTAGCCCTTTTAACCCTCCTAGTCAAAAACCACTAAGTTAGAAATTAGTGGAAAAAGTTTGCATTGTTATCCTTGGAGAATTCAACATGAAGTTAGAGGACCAATGAAGGACTTAGCCAAGAAAAACAAACTCCAGAAGCATCTCCAAGAAGTCAAGGTACTTAGAAGAAAATCAAGGGGAAGTTCATGAAGACCAACCATCCTACCTTTTTCTAAGTCTTTCTTTTCCTCTCTCTTCTTTTCTTCCTTCTTCTCTTAGTCTTCATGGTGACTAAGTTATATTCAAGACCTTGAGGCTGCCAACATCATCAAGTCTGCAGAACCATCAAGTCTACAAATCTCAATGAAGTCAACACACCAAGGAGCAAGCGACAATGAAGCCTGAAGATGATTCTTGGAAGACCAACTACTACATCTTTCTTTCTATCTTTTTCCTCCTTCATAATTTGTCTTTCACTTTGGACATAGACCAAGTCCTTGGTGTTTAAGACTAAGTTCATAGAGTACTAATTGAAGACCATTGAAGAATACAAAGGAGTTGAAGATGATTTGAAGATCAAACGTGTGAAGATTTAAACTAACCTTGCAACTTTTCAAGTTGTTATTTCTTGCTCAATCTTAACCTTGCCTTAGCCAATGGGATTAAGTTATTTTATGTCCTTTTCCTTAATTTTTTTTGTATGTCTTTCTCATCATAATTATGTGTATCATTTTGCATTCCATGCATGTCATATTTTTCTAAGTGTTGCATTTATGATTGTATGTTTACTTGTGGTTTGTTTGATGTGTTAGAAATTTCGGAGAGATACGAAGGTGGTTGCAACTGCTACTACTACACTCCCTATTGCCAAGGCAAGTGGCACACCCCCATAAATTTCCTAACTATTTTTCTATGCATGACTTAGTGTATTTCTTTATATGCATGTGTAGGATAGTATTGCTATGCTAAAACTACTATCTCCTTTACTCTAGTTGTGTCTAGAATCCTATTGATAACTTGGTAGAATCATTGATGCTATGCAGAAGTGCTTTATTGAAATGTTAAATTCTACTAAGTTAAAATGAATCACCTGGGTGGATTTGGTATTGACTGGATGACGAGAGTTGAGTGTTGTCCCGAAGGGATATTCACTTGTGGTTTGCCACCCAGGAACAAAGGGACCAAAGTTTTCTCTAAGTGATGATGCTTCCAGTGCAGCCATTGGTCATATGGGCTCTGTCTGGATCGAATAAGTTGCGTGGACTCACCCCGGCTTGACAGGTGGTGGTAGAGGATTGTAGGTTGGAGCGCGTCAGGCCAGTATGGGGTGGGAAAATGCTTCCGAAGGATCTCGTCTTAACCTTCTTCTTTTCCCCTATCACTATTGGAGTGTGGGGATAGTTTGGGTTGGTTAAGTCTAATGGTGAAAGTGCACAACCTCTGCAGAGTTAAAACTAAGTACTTAGCTGTGTCCCCGGTTACGGACAATTCAAGCAGCTGATCAAGGATGTCAACGGAGGCTCCCAACATCTCAATTTCTTTAATTAAAATTTTGATGGGTGAACAAGGGTAGACGAGACTATGGATTTCATGCCATATTGTCTCAAACATTTGAAGAAAATGTTTTACAAAGTGTTAGTCAAAATTGGCTTTTATGCAAAATAGCCTTGAACTCCACCAGCCAAATATGCATATAGGTTATTAGAGTTATTCCACTAAGTGTCCACATAGTGTCACTTGCCAGATCCATTTTTAATGGTATCTGACCCACTCTGTTGCAAAATTTTATTTTTTGCAGATTGTTCTGACGACGAGTGAGTTTCGTTAAGGGTTTCGAGTCTGCAACCAACATGTTTTTCGCCTGTGGCACATGCTAAGGATGAGGACTCCATGAAGATTGTTATTTCCGTTGCTTTACTCTTTCAAAGCTAGCTTCGTGCTATGCAATTTGTAAAGGATATATTTTTTCCATGTCTGGATCATTCGTGTAATAATTGATACAATGTTGTGATATTCATCTTAAACTGTGTGTGCAAATGAAACGATCCAGGGGTTTGCACTATACACAGGTACCTTGCCATTTTCTAAGTGCAGGTACGCTACAGATGGTATCAGAGCACTGTGTTGCCTGTAGGTTCGAAACCCTAAGTCTGGTTAGAAATAAGAAAAGCCCATAGGACAAAAAAAATTATTATTTGTTCTTGGTCTAAAACCTTTTGATATCATTCTTGTAACTTCTTAACTATTCGCTTTCTAAATGCCTTCTCTTATTTATAGATGTCCCGCCTCCTGGAATCACTCAAGAAAGGTCCAGCAATGACCATGACCTTGGAATGTGAGACTGAGTTTCCAAAAGCTTTGAAGGACCTCATGTTGAGCATGGGACTTGAAGGAGCAGCAGTCTACAAGGGATTTCCTTTCATGGGAGAAGATCAAGAGTACTGGTGGGTGCAACTCCATCTATACAAGAACAAAGACGATGACCACAAGACCGAAGGTTGCTGCATGTTCACAAACCCAATAATACGAACATCATTCTTTGATTCAGCAAGAAGTGCAGCATGGGAGGCCATCGAGAACCTTGGAAGAAGACTTCAATTTAGACTTCACAACACCCAGAAGTACTTTGATGAACTCGAGGATAGAAGAGGAACTCGATGCACTCAGGAAGGAGATAGAATAGACCCCCCTTATGTATTAGAATAAAGAAACCATGTTGATGTATTGACCTATCAAATTGTGGTATGGCAGTACTAACATATTGTTTCCCCATATCCTAGGCATACTTTGATCCTAAGACGACTAGTGGTTTTTCTCAAAATTTGTGAGTTTTATTCTGTGTGTTTGATCGTTAAATGCTTGTATGGGTAGGAATATTTCTCCTAGATCTGTCTATCTTTTACTCATCTATGGTTAGACCACAGATGCCTCCCCGTCGTGCACCTGAAAACAACAACAACAACAACAACAACAACAACAACAACGAAGCTATGATGCAACAGATGATGGCTGCCCAGACTCAACTGATGACCATAATGGCTCAATTCATGGCAAATCAACATGGACCACCACCACCACCCCCTCCCCAAGTGGATAGACTGGCCAGGTTCCTTAGGCTTAGGCCAAACAAGTTCTCAACTACAACTGACCCAATTGTGGCTGATGACTGGCTGCGTTCTGTGCAAAAGGATCTGGTGACAGCTGAATGTGAAGATGCTGAGAAAATTAGGTTCACCGCACATCTGCTTGAAGGACCTGCTGCCCAATGGTGGGAAACTTATCAGATTACACACCCATTGGACACTTTGACTTGGGAGGATTTCAAGGAAGGATTTCGTAATGCTCATATCTCCACAGGCGTTATGAATCTGAAACAGGAGGAGTTTCGCAATCTGCGTCAGGGGAATAGAAGTCTTAAGGAGTACATGGATGACTTTCATGCCCTGTCCCGTTATGCTCCTGAAGACATTGATACTGATGTGAAGAGGAAGGCAAAATTCCTCAAAGGGCTAAGTGATGACCTGAAGATTCCTTTGAATGTGGCATATGCTCCAGACTATCAAGCACTCCTTGACCAAGCCATCACACTGGAAGATAGCATGAAGAAGGCTGAAAACAGGAAGAGGAAGATGAGTTCGAACAAGTATCACCCCGAACCTTCTTTCAAGAAACATTTTGCTCATGATGGGAACAATGGTCACAAACCTCATAGTCACAATCACAATGGAGACCACAAGGGAAATGGACATGCTGGTAACAATAACAATGGACAACACCGCCCAAATCCTGAACCCAAGAAAGATATCAGCCACATCACCTGTTATAAGTGCAGGAATAAGGGACATTACTCAAATGAATGCCCTGAGAAGAAAGCAGAAGAAGCCACCAAGTCAAATCCTTTTGACAAAGGATATGTGAACCACATCAACGTGGAAGAAGTAAATGGTACGTTCTGAAAGTTTTCCCTACCCACAAAAATACTTTTAAGGGTGGTAGCCATACCGTCACAACCTTTTGCTAGCCTCTTCGAATCTCGGGACGAGATTCCTTTTAAGGGTGGTAGTATGTAACATCCCAGGTTTTTCAAAAAGTTGAAAAATCAGAAAAATTTAAAACTTTTAAAAACTACTATGTATTTTGCTTTAAAAAGAAAAATCATACATGCATTCATCTGCATATTGTATTGCTGCATTTGTATATTGCAAAAGTTGGAATATTATTTCCACTCAAAACATATTTTAGAAAATGTAATAAAAAAATAAAAGAGCAAAGTTTGCTCCATAGTTGTTTTCTGACTTTTATGTGTTTATTTGTTCTGGTTATTTTCTTGGCTGAGATGGTTTGTTTGCATTTTGAAAATAAGTAATTTCAAATATTTACATGTGTGTTATTTTGTTTGTATTTAACCAAGCCCCAATTATTTGGTTTATGAAGTGTATTTTAAAAATAGACATTAAGTGTCAAATTTTCATTTAAATATATTCACAAAGGTTTGTGGTAAAATAGTATTGAAAAATTTGTTTGAAAGTTTTAACACAAAGGATTTGATTTTACAAAACTATAGAAATTGGTTTGAATCCATTTGAATTTATAAATCAAAAGATATACAAGTTTCAGTTTTGGAAAAAGTTTTGAACAAAAAAAATAAACGCAACTATCTACCGCACGGTGCAGAACGCAGAAGCCCAACAGCAGCCCACGGCCCAACTCTCCCTCTCCCTCTCTGCCATGCGGGCCCCACATGTGACGCAAGCAGTGACGTCATCACCATCAACCTCTCTCGCACACAATCCTCTTCAAACCCTAGCCCGATCTCCGGATCAAATCCGTTAGGATTTGCTCGATTTTATCCCGAACCCTCTACCCTATATAATCCCCCAACCCCGCACTCCAAAACCCCCATTGAACCCCGCCGTGCCGCCATTGCCGCCGCCGTCCATCGTGTTTTCCGGTGAGACTAGACCCCCCCCCAGCACCTATCGTTTCTCTCCATCTCTTCCTCACATCCCGGCGCACCTCCTAATATTTTTCTTAGGGATTTTACGAGCTCCAGATCGACGGGAGCTTCATCGACTTGGAGCACGTCCGCGGAAGCAGCTCCGGCGGGCGATCATCGACGACACACAGCTCCTCCTTCAAGTGAGACCACGTCATCAGCTCCGCCGCGCGCGCCTGCAACCCGTGGTATGCCCCACTCCTCCCCTATCTCTCTGTTTCACTCTCCGGCGAAAGTCCGGCAATGGAACCACCGCCACCGGAGCTTCTCCGGCCGGCCCGCCGCTCGTTCCTGGTCAACGGACTCAGAGTCGTCCGATCTAAAATCAACGCGTAGGATTAGAAGCATCTGCGAAGGGGTATCGGCGAATCAGAGGCCGCCACGTCGACAAACTGCCCACGAAGCCCGCGCCGCGTCCGTCCGCAACCCGTCCGCCCGCATCTGCCCGTGAAGAGAAGCGCACCAATCGGAGGCCGCCGCGTGGACGCCATCGCCGAGGACTTCAGCGTGAAGATTTGTTTTTCTTTTCTTCTTTCAATCTGGCCCCTGCACGTTACAGATAGGTCCCTGCGAATTAAATTGATCATTAATTTTTATTGACTTATCCAAAAATTATAAAAAAAATATATCTGGGTCGCTTATGATGTGTAGAAACTTTCTAGCATGTTTAATCTAGGGTTTGGTCGAATTAATTTTGTTTAATTTTAAAAGTGGCTTAATTGATGTTTTTGAACATATTTCTAAATTAAAATTTGATATTTGTTTAAATTCCTTGGCTATGATTTTACTTAATTAAGTTCTGGCCGTAGGATTATTCTAGTATTTTTGTAGAAGTGTTTTTCTATGTTTTTGTAATTAAATAATGTTTAAAATGCTTGTTAGGTGTTAATTTAATAATTAAAATTGATTAAAATTATTCTTCACCATATTTTCGACTAGAAAATTTGACTAAGTCTTTATGACCATGTTAGACGCAAAATAACTTAGATTTATTCCACCTTTTCCACCAAAGTGTTATTTCTTCCTTAGAAAATATTTGGGTAAAATTTGATAACACTTTTCCTTAGAAAAATTCTCCACCCTTATCTAAAAAGTTAAATCCTTTCCTTAGAAAAATTTAGCACTTTAGGAAAAACTTAGTTGATTGGTTATTTTGCTAAGTTATAATAGTTGACAAGTTTTATCCTTAGAATTTATTTCAAACTTCTGCTAGAATACTTTTCCTTAGCAAAATCTAGCACCTCTTAATTAGTTTACTTTTCCTTAGGATTATTTTTGACTTGTTGTCTTAACCTTTATTTCCTTAGTGGAAATTTCGAATCACATGTTGTGACTTGGTCCTTAGTCATTTTTGGACCATCTTGTTTGCCTGCATTTCCTTAGAGCATTTACATAAGCATGGCATGCATCTCTAGTCCTTAGAAATATTTTGCATTTCTTACATGACTTTCCTCCTTAGAATTTTGGAGGTGATGCTTGTTAGCCCTTTTAACCCTCCTAGTCAAAAACCACTAAGTTAGAAATTAGTGGAAAAAGTTTGCATTGTTATCCTTGGAGAATTCAACATGAAGTTAGAGGACCAATGAAGGACTTAGCCAAGAAAAACAAACTCCAGAAGCATCTCCAAGAAGTCAAGGTACTTAGAAGAAAATCAAGGGGAAGTTCATGAAGACCAACCATCCTACCTTTTTCTAAGTCTTTCTTTTCCTCTCTCTTCTTTTCTTCCTTCTTCTCTTAGTCTTCATGGTGACTAAGTTATATTCAAGACCTTGAGGCTGCCAACATCATCAAGTCTGCAGAACCATCAAGTCTACAAATCTCAATCAAGTGAACACACCAAGGAGCAAGCGACAATGAAGCCTGAAGATGATTCTTGGAAGACCAACTACTACATCTTTCTTTCTATCTTTTTCCTCCTTCATAATTTGTCTTTCACTTTGGACATAGACCAAGTCCTTGGTGTTTAAGACTAAGTTTATAGAGTACTAATTGAAGACCATTGAAGAATACAAAGGAGTTGAAGATGATTTGAAGATCAAACGTGTGAAGATTTAAACTAACCTTGCAACTTTTCAAGTTGTTATTTCTTGCTCAATCTTAACCTTGCCTTAGCCAATGGGATTAAGTTATTTTATGTCCTTTTCCTTAATTTTTTTTGTATGTCTTTCTCATCATAATTATGTGTATCATTTTGCATTCCATGCATGTCATATTTTTCTAAGTGTTGCATTTATGATTGTATGTTTACTTGTGGTTTGTTTGATGTGTTAGAAATTTCGGAGAGATACGAAGGTGGTTGCAACTGCTACTACTACACTCCCTATTGCCAAGGCAAGTGGCACACCCCCATAAATTTCCTAACTATTTTTCTATGCATGACTTAGTGTATTTCTTTATATGCATGTGTAGGATAGTATTGCTATGCTAAAACTACTATCTCCTTTACTCTAGTTGTGTCTAGAATCCTATTGATAACTTGGTAGAATCATTGATGCTATGCAGAAGTGCTTTATTGAAATGTTAAATTCTACTAAGTTAAAATGAATCACCTGGGTGGATTTGGTATTGACTGGATGACGAGAGTTGAGTGTTGTCCCGAAGGGATATTCACTTGTGGTTTGCCATCCAGGAACAAAGGGACCAAAGTTTTCTCTAAGTGATGATGCTTCCAGTGCAGCCATTGGTCATATGGGCTCTGTCTGGATCGAATAAGTTGCGTGGACTCACCCCGGCTTGACAGGTGGTGGTAGAGGATTGTAGGTTGGAGCGCGTCAGGCCAGTATGGGGTGGGAAAATGCTTCCGAAGGATCTCGTCTTAACCTTCTTCTTTTCCCCTATCACTATTGGAGTGTGGGGATAGTTTGGGTTGGTTAAGTCTAATGGTGAAAGTGCACAACCTCTGCAGAGTTAAAACTAAGTACTTAGCCGTGTCCCCGGTTACGGACAATTCAAGCAGCTGATCAAGGATGTCAACGGAGGCTCCCAACATCTCAATTTCTTTAATTAAAATTTTGATGGGTGAACAAGGGTAGACGAGACTATGGATTTCATGCCATATTGTCTCAAACATTTGAAGAAAATGTTTTACATAGTGTTAGTCAAAATTGGCTTTTATGCAAAATAGCCTTGAACTCCACCAGCCAAATATGCATATAGGTTATTAGAGTTATTCCACTAAGTGTCCACATAGTGTCACTTGCCAGATCCATTTTTAATGGTATCTGACCCACTCTATTGCAAAATTTTATTTGTTGCAGATTGTTCTGACGACGAGTGAGTTTCGCTAAGGGTTTCGAGTCTGCAACCAACATGTTTTTCGCCTGTGGCACATGCTAAGGATGAGGACTCCATGAAGATTGTTATTTCCGCTGCTTTACTCTTTCAAAGCTAGCTTCGTGCTATGCAATTTGTAAAGGATATATTTTTTCCATGTCTGGATCATTCGTGTAATAATTGATACAATGTTGTGATATTCATCTTAAACTGTGTGTGCAAATGAAACGATCCAGGGGTTTGCACTATACACAGGTACCTTGCCATTTTCTAAGTGCAGGTACGCTACAGATGGTATCAGAGCACTGTGTTGCCTGTAGGTTCGAAACCCTAAGTCTGGTTAGAAATAAGAAAAGCCCATAGGACAAAAAAAATTATTATTTGTTCTTGGTCTAAAACCTTTTGATATCATTCTTGTAACTTCTTAACTATTCGCTTTCTAAATGCCTTCTCTTATTTATAGATGTCCCGCCTCCTGGAATCACTCAAGAAAGGTCCAGCAATGACCATGACCTTGGAATGTGAGACTGAGTTTCCAAAAGCTTTGAAGGACCTCATGTTGAGCATGGGACTTGAAGGAGCAGCAGTCTACAAGGGATTTCCTTTCATGGGAGAAGATCAAGAGTACTGGTGGGTGCAACTCCATCTATACAAGAACAAAGACGATGACCACAAGACCGAAGGTTGCTGCATGTTCACAAACCCAATAATACGAACATCATTCTTTGATTCAGCAAGAAGTGCAGCATGGGAGGCCATCGAGAACCTTGGAAGAAGACTTCAATTTAGACTTCACAACACCCAGAAGTACTTTGATGAACTCGAGGATATAGAAGAGGAACTCGATGCACTCAGGAAGGAGATAGAATAGACCCCCCTTATGTATTAGAATAAAGAAACCATGTTGATGTATTGACCTATCAAATTGTGGTATGGCAGTACTAACATATTGTTTCCCCATATCCTAGGCATACTTTGGATCCTAAGACGACTAGTGGTTTTTCTCAAAATTTGTGAGTTTTATTCTGTGTGTTTGATCGTTAAATGCTTGTATGGGTAGGAATATTTCTCCTAGATCTGTCTATCTTTTACTCATCTATGGTTAGACCACAGATGCCTCCCCGTCGTGCACCTGAAAACAACAACAACAACAACAACAACAACAACAACAACGAAGCTATGATGCAACAGATGATGGCTGCCCAGACTCAACTGATGACCATAATGGCTCAATTCATGGCAAATCAACATGGACCACCACCACCACCCCCTCCCCAAGTGGATAGACTGGCCAGGTTCCTTAGGCTTAGGCCAAACAAGTTCTCAACTACAACTGACCCAATTGTGGCTGATGACTGGCTGCGTTCTGTGCAAAAGGATCTGGTGACAGCTGAATGTGAAGATGCTGAGAAAATTAGGTTCACCGCACATCTGCTTGAAGGACCTGCTGCCCAATGGTGGGAAACTTATCAGATTACACACCCATTGGACACTTTGACTTGGGAGGATTTCAAGGAAGGATTTCGTAATGCTCATATCTCCACAGGCGTTATGAATCTGAAACAGGAGGAGTTTCGCAATCTGCGTCAGGGGAATAGAAGTCTTAAGGAGTACATGGATGACTTTCATGCCCTGTCCCGTTATGCTCCTGAAGACATTGATACTGATGTGAAGAGGAAGGCAAAATTCCTCAAAGGGCTAAGTGATGACCTGAAGATTCCTTTGAATGTGGCATATGCTCCAGACTATCAAGCACTCCTTGACCAAGCCATCACACTGGAAGATAGCATGAAGAAGGCTGAAAACAGGAAGAGGAAGATGAGTTCGAACAAGTATCACCCCGAACCTTCTTTCAAGAAACATTTTGCTCATGATGGGAACAATGGTCACAAACCTCATAGTCACAATCACAATGGAGACCACAAGGGAAATGGACATGCTGGTAACAATAACAATGGACAACACCGCCCAAATCCTGAACCCAAGAAAGATATCAGCCACATCACCTGTTATAAGTGCAGGAATAAGGGACATTACTCAAATGAATGCCCTGAGAAGAAAGCAGAAGAAGCCACCAAGTCAAATCCTTTTGACAAAGGATATGTGAACCACATCAACGTGGAAGAAGTAAATGGTACGTTCTGAAAGTTTTCCCTACCCACAAAAATACTTTTAAGGGTGGTAGCCATACCGTCACAACCTTTTGCTAGCCTCTTCGAATCTCGGGGACGAGATTCCTTTTAAGGGTGGTAGTATGTAACATCCCAGGTTTTTCAAAAAGTTGAAAAATCAGAAAAATTTAAAACTTTTAAAAACTACTATGTATTTTGCTAGAATCCTATTGATAACTTGGTAGAATCATTGATGCTATGCAGAAGTGCTTTATTGAAATGTTAAATTCTACTAAGTTAAAATGAATCACCTGGGTGGATTTGGTATTGACTGGATGACGAGAGTTGAGTGTTGTCCCGAAGGGATATTCACTTGTGGTTTGCCACCCAGGAACAAAGGGACCAAAGTTTTCTCTAAGTGATGATGCTTCCAGTGCAGCCATTGGTCATATGGGCTCTGTCTGGATCGAATAAGTTGCGTGGACTCACCCCGGCTTGACAGGTGGTGGTAGAGGATTGTAGGTTGGAGCGCGTCAGGCCAGTATGGGGTGGGAAAATGCTTCCGAAGGATCTCGTCTTAACCTTCTTCTTTTCCCCTATCACTATTGGAGTGTGGGGATAGTTTGGGTTGGTTAAGTCTAATGGTGAAAGTGCACAACCTCTGCAGAGTTAAAACTAAGTACTTAGCCGTGTCCCCGGTTATGGACAATTCAAGCAGCTGATCAAGGATGTCAACGGAGGCTCCCAACATCTCAATTTCTTTAATTAAAATTTTGATGGGTGAACAAGGGTAGACGAGACTATGGATTTCATGCCATATTGTCTCAAACATTTGAAGAAAATGTTTTACAAAGTGTTAGTCAAAATTGGCTTTTATGCAAAATAGCCTTGAACTCCACCAGCCAAATATGCATATAGGTTATTAGAGTTATTCCACTAAGTGTCCACAGTGTCACTTGCCAGATCCATTTTTAATGGTATCTGTCCCACTCTGTTGCAAAATTTTATTTGTTGCAGATTGTTCTGACGACGAGTGAGTTTCGTTAAGGGTTTCGAGTCTGCAACCAACATGTTTTTCGCCTGTGGCACATGCTAAGGATGAGGACTCCATGAAGATTGTTATTTCCGCTGCTTTACTCTTTCAAAGCTAGCTTCGTGCTATGCAATTTGTAAAGGATATATTTTTTCCATGTCTGGATCATTCGTGTAATAATTGATACAATGTTGTGATATTCATCTTAAACTGTGTGTGCAAATGAAACGATCCAGGGGTTTGCACTATACACAGGTACCTTGCCATTTTCTAAGTGCAGGTACACTACATACATGACGCGAGATGGAGGATTGCGAGAGGAAGAAAGAAGTCTGTCTCGGTGAACACCAGCACATAGCATATTATGATTGTCTATGGCAATGTGCGGCTCCGAAGGAGGAGCACGAGGGCCTCGTCTGTGCTACTCAAGATGAGGAGAACGAGGTGCTTTTACATTGGGTCGCATTGAGTTAGGTGGGAGATTTTATTTTTTACCACACTTTACTTTTCACTTTTATTATTTGCCACACGGTGTGTCACTGACAAGTGGTGGCCACAAGGCAAATTATAAAGGATCTCGAAGTTTGTTGGAGTTTCTCAAAGTTTTCTGTGTTGTTTCATTTGATTTATTTTCCTAATATATAATCAATCTATGTATCTATACTTTTTATAAAGAAAAACAAAACTAACATGCATTAATGATTTTTCTATCTCAACATGAAAACTATCCACATCATCCATTCTCTTAGCCAATCAATTGTCCATACACGAATATTAATCAATTATAGTATATTCATACAATCTATTAATGTCATTTTTCTAGCCATCTGATTGTCCACATCACCAATTATTTTTCGCCAAATACACAAAGTTCACATCAATTAAATATAACCTCTCGGCTGTTCTAGACTTCTGCATATTTTCGTAAACAGATTCATATTTCACGTGTCTTGTGTATTTTAATTTACTCAAAGTTATTAATGAAATTTCCGTTGTAACGCGTGGGGTATTATTAATTGTAGTATATAACATGCCTACGACATTCTGTCAATTAGATTTTCCCATTATATTTTATCATGTGGATCGGCTTGCTCATGGCTGATGTCTTTATTTTCATGATAGCTGAGGATAGCTATTAAAAAAACGAGATTTTTTACCTCTCATGCATGCCTACCTCTCGTGGACCGCCTTTTCATTTTTTTAAAGAATAAAAAATGATAAAAAATTCAATAAATAAAATCCTTTGAGATATAGTGAGGTTTTAGTGTCTAGTTGGTATAGAAATTTTGAAATATGAATTTTGACCTTTTTTTTGCAAAAAAAAAAATTGACATGGCCATAACTTTTGCATACGACGTCGAAATAATGTGTTTTATATGTCAAAAAATTCGTGAGAAAAAAGGAGCCGATTTCACCCGGGTATACCGGCATCCCAGCAAACACAACATGTAGCATTACAGTAAGATAATCTTGATCATGATAGGCAGCTCACAAGATCTAAACATGATAGCATAAAGTGGAGAGACAACCATCTAGCTACTGCTATGGACCCGTAGTCCAAGGATGAATTAAACACACATCACTCCGGAGGCAGGCATGGCGATGTAGAGCCCTCCGGTGATGATTCCCCTCCGGCAAAGTGTCGGGAAGAGCTTCAGAACCCTCCCGAGCTAGGGTTGACGACGGGGACGGCTCTGGAACAGTTAGTGGAATAAGGCTCGGGTGTTTAGGGTTTTCGGGGCAGGAGGAATAAATAGGCAAAAGGGCGGCGTCAGAGGTCATCTAGGGGCACACACCACCCCTCGGCGCGGCTGACAGGGGGCCGCGCCTAGCCATGGTGTGGCGGCTCCCTGACTCGCCTCCATCTCTCCTTTGGACTCCGTGGACGTGTCGGTGAAATAGGGACCTCCGTTGATTTTCCAATTCCGAGAATATTTCATTAACAGGTTTTCTGAAAAGGAAAAACTGTATAAAACAGGAACTAGCACTGTCGCATCTTGTTAATAGGTTAGTTGCAGAAAATGTATAAAAATGTTATGAAGTGTATATGAAATATGTAGCAATTGGCATAATATCAACATGGAACATAAAAGTTTATAGATATGTTTGAGACGTATCAGGTATCAAACAACAATAAGAGCAAACGCTCTGGGGACACCCTCCCGAAGCAGCCAAGCAAGAAGAAGTAGGCTGGCGACGGAGGAACCGACGGCCCAGAAGCTACACCTGCAACGTCCTCTTCCGAAGAAGCAGGCAAAGGGCTTGATACGTCCAAAACGTATCTATAATTTCTGATGTTCCATGTTGATATTATACCAATTGCTACATGTTTTATATACACTTCATAGCATTTTTATGCATTTTATGGGACAAACCTATTAACAAGATGCCACAGTGCCAGTTCCTGTTTTCTGCTGTTTTTGTATTCCAGAAAAGCTGTTCTAGAAATATTCTCGGAATTGGACGAAACAAAAGCGCATCTTCCTATTTTCCCGACACGTACACGGAGTCCAAAAGGGAGAAGGAGGAGAGCCATGGGCCAACCTCACCATGGGGTGGCGCGGCCCCACTTGGGCCGCGTCGTGGCATGGTGAGCCCACCTCGGGTGCCTCTGACCATCGTACTTTGGCCTATTTATTCTCTCCTACGCGAAAACCCTAAATCAGTAGGTCATATTCCACGAAGAGTTCCGCAGCGCCGCCGCCATCGATGACAAGTTTTGGGGGACAGAAGTCTCTGTTCCGGTACCTTGCCGGGACGGGGAAGTGCCCCGGAGTCATCTCCATCGACTCCACCGCCATCTTCATCGCAGTTGCTTACTCCCATGATGAGGATGGAGTAGTTCTCCCCCGAGGCTGAGGGCTCTACCGGTAGCTATGTGGTTCATCTCTCTCTCCCATGGTGTGATCTTTATGTTATCATGAGCTTTGTAATCTAGTTGAATCCATAGATGTTTCCCCTTCATTATATTATGATTATGCTACTCAAAGTGGTTTAATTAATGTAAACTCCGGAGTCACCTTTGCCCCACGGTGTGAAGTTGACAGTGTGCGCACCGTGTGTGACTCTTAGGATAAAGATTACATAAATACTTACCATGAGTTATTATTTGTGTTGGATGTCTCTATGAAATTGTGGTGTTTGTCTTGGCGACTTTAAGGTGTGCTTTTGTAGCCCTACACAATGAATTGGTGTTCGTTATCCAATGAGAGAATAATTCGTTTAGCATAGTGAAGAGGAAGTAATTATGTATTCAATTATATTATTATTGTTGAGAGTGTCCACTAGTGAAAGTATGATCCCTAGGCCTTGTTTCTAAGCATTGAAACACCGTTTACAACAAGTTCTGCTACATGTTTGCTTGCTGCCATTTTTTATTTCAGATTGCAATTACCACTTATAATCATCCATATTACTTGTATTTCACTATCTCTTCGCCGAACTAGTGCACCTATACATCTGACAAGTGTATTAGGTGTGTTGGGGACATAAGAGACTTCTATTATCTTAATTGCAGGGTTGCTTGAGAGGGATATCTTTGACCTCTACCTCCCTGAGTTCGATAAACCTTTGGTGATTCACTTAAGGGAAACTTGCTGCTATTCTACGAACCTCTGCTCTTGGAGGCCCAACATTGTCTACAAGAATAGAAGCGTCTGTAGACATCAAGCTATTTTCTGGCGCCGTTGCCTGGGAGGTAAGGTAAAAGGTACTCACATCCTCTGGCTACTTAGCTATTTTCTAGCACTGTTGCTGACGTGTGAGTGCTTGAAGGTATTTCCTTTAGATTCTGCAATTATATCTTTTTGTTTCCTGTTTTTATTTTCACTAGTTAGGCTTAATGGAAAACAACAAAAAAATAGAGATCTTTATGAACTTTATATTGAATTAGGACATGATGCTTTTGAAGAGAAAATTAAAAACCCTATGGAAGTTTGTTTGCATAATAGTGGTAGTAATGTTATTAGCATGAATTCTTTGAACACCATTATTGCTAATGCTATGGAAAAGTCTAAGCTTAGGGAAGCTAGTTTTTATGAAAATGATCGTTTTAGTTCCCCAGCTTTGGAGGAGAAAATTTGCCTTGATAATACTTTGTCTCCCATATGTGATAATTCTAATGATGCTTGTGATATTTTAAATCCACCTACTGAAAGTATTCCTTTTGAAATACCTATGGAAATTGTTGAAAAGGTTATGGGTGAACGTTATGCAGGGGATGGAACAGTCCATCCAAGTGATCACTTGTTGAAACTTAAAGAACTGTGTGAGTTGATTAAGGTTGCAGGTTTATCGAGAGAAAATGCCATGAAGAAATTATTTCAATTGTCACTTAAGGACAAAGCAATGGAGTGGTATGAGCTACTGGATGATCCTCATCATCCGGAGTGGAAGGAGCTTGAATATCTCTTTTACTCCAAATTTTATCCTCCTTATGAATTGTATTTAGATAGGAATTACATTTTTAATTTTTGGCCTTGTAATGGAGAAAGCATTGCTCAAGCTTGGGGAAGGCTGAAAACATTAATACTCAAATGTCCTAGCCATGAGCTTCCTGAGAAAATAATTGTTACTAATTTTTATGCAAGGCTTTCAGGTCATTGCAAGGATTATCTAGATGCCTATTCAGAGGGTTCTTTCACAAGTAAGAAGGTTGAAGCTAGATGGGATCTTCTTGAAAGAATTCAAACCAATACTGAAGATTGGGAGAACGACAAAGGTAAAGAATCAGGTATAAACTATGAGTATGATTGCATTAAGTCTTTCATTGAAACTGCTGGTTTTCATGAGATTAGTGTTAAATATGGTCTTGATTCTCAAATTATTGTTGATTGTTGTAGAACCTTTGCTTCTCATATTAATGTTCCTAAAGAGGATTGGGACATGTATCATGAACCTTTTAAAGACTCTTGCATGAAAAATGAAATTGTTGTTAATGATTGCAATAAACATGCTCAAACTTTTGAAAATACTATTTCTTATAAGCATGTTAATTTTTGTGGAGCACTTAGACCTTGTGAAAAGAATCAAATCGAAGAAGAATATTGTATCCATCATAGGAATGAAAAAACTAGAACGTGGTACAGAGGTCTTGATGATCTTGGTGAAAAAGTTTGTGCCATCTATCCTTTTATTTGTGAACTTTGCTATAAAGTGGGTCATTTCAATTTTCAATGCTCAGGCTATGGTAATAGCCTTTCGAATCCAATGAGTACTGCGAGTTTGTATTGTGATGACATGATCACTCCTAATCAGCATGATGAACTTACATTATTTTTGGGGTGTGAAGAGTTATCAAGAAAAACTTCTTTGGTGGATATGAGTGCTTTTGATATAAATAGCGTCCTGCATGGGCGCATATACTTACATACAAAATATTATAAAAGATGGGACTTTACCAAAGTATGACAGGACTAATATGTGTTTTGTTCGAGAGGAATCCTCCCAAGTTTCTTATGTTGTTTCTAACAATAAACCAGGTTATGTGGAGAAGCTTCCTTTCAAGCCTCTCCCTCCTAAAGAGGGAAAGAAGAATAAGAACAAGAAGAGGAGGAGTAAAAGGAGAGAGGAAACAGTATCTTCCCCTAAACATGTTGCTCCTATTATAGTTGTTGCTGATGAGTCTGAATTCAATGATGATCCTATGCCTGTTACTTATAGTAGTGATCATGATTGGGAAAAGCATAGTACGTTTGATATTGAAATTCTCTTGGGTACTAATTCTGAAAATGATGATGCTAATAATTGCAACTAGCGGGTTGGCCCGCGCAATTGCGCGGCTAGACTACCTATAGTAAATATTTTATGACGCGATAAATTGGTTAACTTGAATTCTTCTTAGTTATTTTTTGAGGCAAATGTTTTTTTTTCCAACAAACATGCAACATCAAAGTCAAAGTAATAAGATTGTGGGAGTCAATCAACCCATCTACTGATGAGCTTATAAGCATCGACATGATATTGATGGACGAAAAGGTATTTTCTTTGCATATTTAGCTATGGATGTTTTTTATTGTCTAACCTACTACTATGATTTTATTTCTTTTGTTTTCAAGGGTGATACGATACATGCTATCATATGGAAGAATATGGTAGACACATATAGATCAAAGATCAATGAGAATTCTGTATATATTCTTAGCAACTTTAAAGTTGTAGAATCTACAAAATATCGTCCAGTCAGCAATGAGATTAAGATTAATTTTGTACACAATACAAAAGTGAAGGAGGTGAAGGGAACATCGGATAAATTTTCAGATTACTACTTTGAGTTTGCTTCCATGTCAACCCTACAAGAACGAAAAGAAAAAGACCAGCAATGCTCGGGTATGTTTAATAGGTGTACATTTGGATTTTAAGTGTTCAATCTTTGACTTTTCAGTCATATGTTCATGTCAGATTTGGATTCTAACAAAAATCTTTAATTTCAATTTGCAGATGTCATTGGATTACTAACTCATATTAAGCCGATACAATCAAAGATAACGAAGAGGAACACAACCACAGACATACGAGAGATTGAAATTTTAATACAAGAGTAAGTGCATATCCATTCTGCAACGTTTTCTCATCCATTGATGATCATTTTCTGGCTTTAACCATATTATTTGCATTTAATTCTTTGCAATAAATACTGCAGGGGTGATAAAATAAGAATAACATTATGGGGCAGATTAGCTCATCATCTAAGTGAGGATGTAATAGGGAAACCAACTGTCATTATTGTTACCTCCACAATGGTTCAAAAGTTTTATGGTAAGACTAATAATATAACACTAAATCCTGTTATTTCTTGACCCAATATCTAACAAAATTATTGTTGATTTAATAGGTTTGTCCCTAAAGTCAACTAGCGCCACAAGATTATACACAAATCTAGATATACCCGAGGCTTGGGAACTTCATGACTGGTAAGAAACACAACTATTAGTTACTTATCAAAAATAAATAATTACATGTTCTGCTTTACTAATTGAAACAGTACTCCCTTTTTTAGTCATTCAACAGATGAAACTTTACCAAAAATTATGGAGATAGACAAAAGTACTCAAGGCACATTGGAAGAACAAATGTTTTACAGAAGAAAAACATTGAAAGAACTTACAGGAATCAGGCATGACAACCCAACAGATGAGGTAATGCATCAGAATTCTTTTCAGATATGACATCACAAAACCTTCCAGGACCTATAAATGTGTTTGACATACTTCTGTGTGGTATAGCATACTGTTTGAAGAGCTTACTTTTTTGTGCGGATTTTCAGGACTTTGTGTTCACAACAATAGCCACAATTGATCGTTTAGAAGAAAATATTCAATGGTGGTACATGTCATGTGATGAATGCAACAAAATTACTGTCAAAGAATTTGACAATTATTATTGCAAGAGCTGCAACATATATCCGGAAGGTTTAACACCACGGTAAGAATATATACTGATTTGAATATTACTGTTTACTCTAAATTTTTCAACACTAATAAAGTGGGTTATTAGGTATCGCATTCGGTTCCAAATTAGTGATCATACAGCTACTACAAGTTGCACTTTATTTGATGAAGAGGCCAAAAGAATCCTCAATACATCAGTTACAGACTTGCTAGACTCCTTAGATGGAAAATCTCAAGAAGTTCCAAAGATCATACAACAATTATGTGGACAAAGACTTATCTTTCGATTCAAGCTAAACAATAAAAATCTCACTCTGGGTATGCAAAATTATGCGGTTAAAAAAACATTTATGCCCGATGATAAGCTTGAGATGCGGTACCTGGATGATAAAGCTGAAGAGGTAATGGTTCATTTTATCGGTTTAAAATTAAGTACTGTACATTTTTTCTAAATTGTTTTTAGAATATTCATTGTGCTGAACAGGATTTGATGGATAGTGATGTGGATGACATGTTAAAACAGGAAACAAACAAACTGAGCGAGCCAGTTACAAAGGTGATTGCATACTTGACCATATAACCTTTTCTATATACATGTCTCTTACTTTATTGATATAATTCAATATTGCAGGTACAAGACAACAAACGCCAACCTAGCAAAAGCACATTCAAACTGGTCCGTGTGAAAGAAGAGCCAGAAGATACAAGAAAAGAGGACGAAGATAGAAGGTCATCAAGAAGTGTCAATGAAAAAAAGAAGAGACAAAGAACTGTTGTCCTATCTGATGAATCAGGGGATGAAGGAAATGAAAAAATAAAATCTACAACAGTAGAGAAAGAAGTCCCAATAAAAAAGAGAAGTGTTCGGGGAAAAACCAAGGATACCAAGCTTGAAGATGAAGGCTTAGATGTTGGCTATGAAAAAAATAAAGCTTCTGTTACTGCAGCCAAGAGGATGACACGCAAACTTGAAGATGAAGGCTCAGACGTTGGCTATGAAAAAACTAAAGCTTCTGTTACTGCAGCTAAGAGGATGACACGAAGCGTCGCTAAAAAGGCTAACGGGATCAAGTAAGAAAAGCTGATGTGAAAGATGCATAGGCACAAGAAAGAAGAGACAGTCTAGAATTTTTTCAAATTAGTTTATCCACCGAAAGTAAAAGCCATAGTAGTATGCTATTACAGACGAAAATATGTTCCATAATTTATAAATTTGTTTTTGATATTACATATAAAATACTGAGATTTATTATGTGAAAATGAAGTTATGAAACATCCAAATACAATTGGATGAGTTTTCCTTCATTTATGATCTATATATGTGTATGCAGTCTGACATATGTATTTAAGATGCAAGCTGATTGCGTCACCATGATATGTTGGTCCGTTCGTGCTAAATCCAGCCTCAGATACAGATTAGGAACTTTAATATGCAAGACGGCCAGATGGCATTGGTTGCTTAGATTAGTGTACTCGACCAGAATAATTTGAAGAGAATTGTATAGCAATGATTTTTTTTCATACCGAACACAAACGTTTTGAAAAGGATATTTCCAAGGAGAATGAGATGAACAGATCAAGTTACACGGAAACACCAATCTCTTCTAACTACTGAGCTGGAAGCAGATTCAACGATCAGCGAGTTTTCAGATAAAAACAAATGCCAGCTTTTACTCCCTTCAAATTTGCAGGTGCTCCTCCTAATTCCGCACTTGGACAGGAGTGTAAGCACCAGAGACAGACACAACGGACTCACCTAGATTGTTCCTAATAATCGCAGTGTACATAGCATTAAAATTTACTTTGTCCAAAAAGAGTTTTGGTTTCGTCGAGCCTGTGGGTCTCTCTCTGCTTAATAGATTTATAAAGAGCAGGCATGCAACCAGCTAACTGAAAAGAGCATTGGGGACAAAATTGGGCGTGAATCAAAATTGGAGCAAACCTGCGCTGGTACATGCGGACACACTGTACTCTCCCTGACGATTGGTGTACAGATTTGCTCGACCCAAATCATCTCAAAGTGCCGCCGGCCACATCGCCAGCGTCGTCAGCCGGGGATTCTGTAATAACCCTAGCCAAGAATCAATTAACCTGCAGCGTATGCATATGCACGGTAGGAGACCTCGATTTTAAGGTGGAAGCTCAGACGCCAGCTGCTAATCGAAGGCGATGGCTAATGCTCTGATTAGGGGAATGGAAAAGGAGAATGAGGAAGGAGACTGACGTGAAGAGGATAAATCGATGCGACCAGGAAAGTGAGACTGTCCTTTTTTCTAGCGATGCGTACAAGGCCCAAACTGGTAGCAATTGGACTAAAATTCAGTTTAATATTGTACGTACCGGTTGGGCCCAAAAATTTGGGGCCTGAAACTGCTCAGGGCCAGACCTGTGATCAAACAGACACCATGCACTTCTTGGTATGCTCCTTCCGTGTCAAAACTATTCTGATGTTGATTTATGAAGCGTCGTTTGTGCTGCTGCAAATGGAACCGTATTAAAATACTGCATTGTAAATATGTAACACGTACACAAATATCAAGAGTACTCAAACAACTATTAGATTAATAGTACACTAGCAGCAAAAAAATCCTTCTTTTTAGATCAGACTTATCTACCAAGAAATCCTAAAAAATACTATTAAGTTTTGCATAAGCCATCTATTTTATTAACAGAAAATACATATATGACTAACGCGGTCATTTGCAGGTTCAAGGGCCCAAAACAAATCTACGCCAGCAGCAAGTGGTAGGAAAAGAAACAATGAACAACCTCAACAACCAATGAGCGCGAAGAGAACAAGGGTTAACAGTACCACATCTTCCCCATTGGCTAATAGCAAGCCATGGAACTTTGGAAGGCCAACATGCAACTGCAAACACTGCACTTCATTGCTATGGTGTGAAGAACGGTTAAATTCAAACAGAGGAACTAGAGAAGCATCTTTTGGAATATGTTGCAAGCAAGGAAAAATCAGTCTGCCACCACAGGAAGTTCCTCCACCGTATCTTCAAAGCCTCTTAACAGGTGAAGGACAAGATTCAGTAAACTTCAAAACAAATATCAGGGCATACAACTCAATGTTCTCATTCACATCAATGGGAGGAACTGTGGACAAAGAAATAAACACTCGCAAAGGACCATATATATTTCGTTTGCATGGAGAGAACTACCATCACATTGGAACTCTTTTACCTGAAGGTGACAACAAACCTCGGTTCAGTCAGCTGTACATCTATGATACTGAAAATGAGGTGAGCAATAGGATAAATGCATCAAGAAGCAATGCTGAAAAACCTACAGTGGACCCACATATTGTCGAAGAAATGCAAAAAATGCTAGATGAAACCAACATTATTGCAAAAACATTCAGAATGGCGAGGGATAGATTCAAAGAAGGTGATTACCATGACTATACACTTCGAATACTAGACAAACGAAACGGAACTCACAACCTTCCATCCGCATCTGAAGTTGCAGCATTAGTCGTCAGAGATCCAACTGGAGAGAGCCAAGGACGCGACATCGTTGTTGAGTACAAAAATATGGTACCACAAAGGATATCAGAAATCCACCCGAAACTCATGGCCATGCAGTATCCACTACTCTTCCCATACGGGGAAGATGGTTTCAGACTTGAAATACCATATAAGAAAACAAATGGAGCTGAAAAAGGGAGAAAACATGTAACCATGTTGGAATACTACGCATTCTACCTACAACAGCGTCCTCGACAGGGAATGCTGTTGCTGAAGTCTGGACATCTGTCACTTCAATTTTGGGTTGATGCTTGGACATGCATTGAGCAGAATAGACTAAACTGGCTATGGCACAATCAAGGAAAGCTAAGAACTGAGCTTTACAGCGGGCTGCAGGATGCACTCGAGCGGGGGGACACAAGAACAGAGCAAGTTGGAAAGAGGATAATAGTTCCTTCATCTTTTACAGGTGGTAGAAGAAACAAGGCACAGAACTTACAAGATGCATTTGCAATATGCCGTTGGGCTGGATACCCAGATCTGTTTATAACATTCACATGCAATGCAAATTGGCCTGAGATTCAGTACATGCTAGACGAAGCAGGAGGTGGCCAGAAGCCAGCCGATAGACCAGATATTGTGGTCCGAGTTTTTATGATTAAACTCAAAGAGCTCATGAGAGACATAAAAGAAAAGAGACACTTTGGACAAACAGTTGCAAGTAAGTGCCATCAACTATAGAATTATCTTCCATGAATCCAAGAAACTTAATTATCTTTAGAAAGTACAATGTGAATTGGGAACAATAATACTAATTTTAATGAATCTAACAAAATTTCTTTATCATTTACAGTCATATACACAATAGAGTTCCAGAAGAGGGGACTCCCTCATGCTCACATACTAATATTTCTTAAGGACAAAGACAAGTACCCTGAACCATGTCAAATTGACAAAATAATAAGCGCGGAGATCCCCGACAAGGATGATGATCCAGATGCATTTGCAGCTGTCGGGAACTTCATGATGCATGGCCCGTGCGGAGAGGCAAATCAAAAGTCACCATGCATGATGGACCATAAGTGCAGCAAGCACTTCCCAAAAAGGTTCAATGAAATACTACGATTGACGAGGATGGCTTTCCAGTATATAAAAGGAGGAAAGACGGAAGGCAGATAAAAAAGGGAGATGTCATGCTCGACAATGGATTTGTCGTCCCATACAACCGGGATCTGTTGGTCAAATTTCAGGCTCACATAAACGTCGAGTGGTGCAACAGATCAAGGTCAATCAAGTACCTATTTAAGTACATCCATAAAGAGGACGACCAAGTCACAGCCATGTTGAAGGAAACAGACGCGGCAAACGATACTGACGAGATCAAGAAATACCTACAGATGAGGTACATATCAACAACAGAAGCCTGTTGGAGGATATTCCAGTTTGATCTACATTACCGTGAACCACCCGTCGAGAGGCTTCCATTCCATCTTGAAAACGAGCAGCAAGTCATTTTTCCTGACTCGACTGATCTTGAGAGCATAGTGAGAAGGGAAGGATTAAAAATTACAAAGTTCACTCAGTGGATGGAGGCGAATAAAATACACGAGCTAGGAAAAGAATTAACCTACACAGAGTTCCCTTTGAAATTTGTATGGAAAAGCAAAACAAAAACCTGGGAGAAGAGGAAGACAAGGGAATTTGCAATTGGAAGAATCTACTACGCTCATCCAGCAAGTGGTGAGCGATACTATCTAAGGATGCTTCTAAACACGGTCAAAGGATGCACATCATTTGAGAACATTAGAACCGTCAATGGAGTCATTCACCCAACATACAAATCAGCATGCCAATCGCTAGGATTTCTTGATGATGACAATGAATGGATTGATTGTATCAATGAAGCATCAAGCTGGGCATCTGGAACACAGCTACGCCAGCTATTCACCACCATATTGACACATTGTGAAGTAACAAGCCCAAAAGATTTGTGGGATTCAACGTGGGAGGCATTGTGCGAAGATATGCAATACAAAAGAAGAACTATCCTTAACTTTCCAACTCTGCAGCTTACAACCACACAGAAAAAATCATATGGTTTGATTGAGATAGAGAAGCTGATGAGACAGGTAGGAAAGTCACTAAAAGACTATCCAGACTTAGACCTACCAAATGTTGCTGAGATAGAGGAGCTTGGGAACAGACTAATAAATGAAGAGGTCAGCTACGACATGGAAAAGCTAAAGGCTGAACACGAAAACATACTAAACAATCTAAACCAAGACCAGAAAAAAGCCTACGATGCGGTAATGGAATCTGTAGACAAAAGGCTAGGAAAACAGATATTTGTCGAAGGATATGGTGGCACAGGCAAAACATATCTATGGAAAGCAATCACGACAAAGCTAAGATCGGAGGGAAAAATAGTGCTTGCCGTAGCATCCTGCGGCATTGCAGCGTTGCTTCTACAAGGTGGAAGAACAGCACACTCAAGATTCCGTATTCCACTGAATATAACAGAAGAATCAACATGTGAAATAAAACAAGGATCCGATTTGGCTGAACTGATAAAGAAGACCTCACTAATATTGTGGGATGAAGCTCCGATGGCAAACAAATATTGCTTCGAGGCGTTAGATAAAAGCCTTAGAGACATTCTCAGGTTCACAAACAAAAACAGCGATGGAAAGCCATTTGGTGGGATGACAGTGGTACTAGGAGGGGACTTCAGGCAAATCTTACCAGTTATAACAAAGGGAAGGAGAGAGCAGATAGTTAATGCTTCAATAAAAAGGTCGTACCTATGGAAGCACTTTGAAATATTTCAGCTAAAAAGAAACATGCGGCTGAAGTGTTTGTCAGATGATCCAATACAAAAACAAAAGGTCGCTGAATTCGCAGAGTGGATACTACAAATAGGAGACGGAAAAACAACATCAGAAGAAGGAGATGATTGGATTAAAATACCAAAGGACCAAGTACTACAGAAAGGAAAAAATCCAAAACAAGAAATAGTCGAAAGCACATACCCAAACCTGCTGCAAAGATACCGTGAGAGGGAATTCCTAGAAGAAAGAGCAATACTATGTGCAAGAAATGATACAGTGAGGGAGATAAATGAGCACATAATGGGTCAGATACAAGGTGAAGAGGTGACATACCGAAGCCTGGATACCATGTGCAAGACAAGTAACAGCAGCAGATTGGAAAACATGTGCCCAACCGAGTTCCTCAACACCTTGAAGTTCCCAGGAATCCCAGACCATCAGCTAAAACTGAAGGTAGGTCTGCCAGTGATGCTCCTACGTAACATCAACCAAGCTGCAGGTTTATGCAACGGAACGAGAATGACCATAACACAGCTTGGAAACAAATACATTGAGGCACAAATAATTACAGGAACACACGTTGGCGATAAGGTATACATACCTCGCATCATCATGTCACCCAGCGACTCAAAATATCCTTTCGTGGTGAAACGGAGGCAATATCCATTATCGGTCTGCTTCGCGATGACCATAAATAAGAGCCAAGGTCAGTCCTTGAACAAGGTAGGAATATATCTGAATAAGCAAGTATTCTGCCATGGGCAATTGTATGTGGCATTGTCAAGAGTCACAAACAAAGAAGGACTAAAGATGCTAATTGATGACAATGAGTGTCCAGGTGAAGATAGCGCAAAGAATATTGTTTACAAGGAGATATTGTAATTGGGCCGATGAACAACCTAGCTTTTTTATTGCAAACTCTCATAGACGATGTAACTATTGGTTGAAGCAGCAAGTTTCAGACGCACTCTTTTCCTTACCAGGGTACCTAACGGGACTGGAAGGTTTTTAATGAGGCGGCTTGCTAGCTTAATATATTGATTTAAAAAAAAACCTAAATTCTCGACAACGAATAATACAAAAAGACGCAAATCTACAATCAAAGAGGTTTCCAAGATAGCTTAATTCTCCTTAGGATGGATACAGGATGGTGGATTTAACATGGCTGATCCGGTTACAAGTTAAATGACACACACACACACTATTAGAGATTTCGCAATATTGCTATTGTATGTTAAGCAATTACAATGCCATTCAGGCTGAAATAATATCAAACCTAAAATCGATGCCACGTACATTTCCGCGATACAAACGTCATAGAGAAGAGAACAGATATCACTATTAATCAAAGGCTAATAACAATGAGTAATGGATCATCTTATGATCAAAATTTGGGGGAAAATAGAAATGTGTTAAGGTTCGCGCCGGGTCGTGCATGGTGCAGTCCACACGGACATTACCAGCCACTGCAATCTACCTTTCAAAATAAGGGACGGCAAGATAAAGCCTCGACACCTTAAATCGTCTCTCTAAAGAAATGGGATAATATATCTTTATAATCTCTCAATCATGAATTTGGTCTTATTATGCTTCACATGCATTTCCTCGACATGGTCCATTTTAAATACCTACATACATATATGCTAAAATTAAGATCTGGTATGGAGAAGCATGATGGATTTACCTGTGCCTCCTCCTGCGGCAAACTCAACACGAGAAGTGAAGTCAGATTAAATAGCTCTGTTGCTACTGTTATGTTTCCCGGTGACAATACGAATCCTGTTGAAATTAGATCAAATGCTAGAATCAAATTGGGGAAAATAAAATATTACAAATATAAATGCGGAATCAACTGTGTAGCATTGCAAGGTGAGACTGGAGCAGCGAGGCATGAGATACCTTGCCTGCTGAATGTATGCTGCAGCTGTCGCCACTGAACGAGAGCGACGCGAGCGGCGAGCGGCGGAGCGGGAACAGCCGGGCGGCACCGCGGGACCTTCAGATCGAGCCTTCAGGGCGGACGCCGTGGCGCTCCGCTCAAGTCCTCTGCCGCAGGTCGACCTCCAGGCAGTGGGTAAGCTCCCGGTATCGCCATGTCCGCTGCCAATCAATCGTCCAGGATGTAGGGATTTGTCTAGAGCAGTAAGGAACTGAGAGCTAAGCAAGACGAGAGAAGCAGAGAGTTTTCCTTACCTACCACAAAAAGAAACGCTGGTATAAAGCAATGCATCGAAAGTATCATCGTTGGTCAACAGAAAAAAAAACTAGGAACGTGGTGCACTGGTGCACCGAGAAATGTACATACTTTGTGGCACAACAACATATTAGAGATATGCAAATGTTAATTAAAATATACTCTATATTATTTTCCTTTTCACCAAATCAAAGAATAACATTGAACAGATTGGGAACACAAATTATGAATTCGCCTGACACATAACCTGTTTAAGTGATATATGTTTATGGTTGAGTTAAAAAAGGAAGCTGATAAAACCAAATGCTACAAAAAATTATTTAAGACAAAATAAACATTCAAAACTCTTATAATCTCATAATGTTTAACTAACATATAAAAAGTTTATCTAGCCGCGCAATTGCGCGCCGCGCATTTGCGCGGCTAGATGTATTTGATATTACCCGTTTTCACCATATCTTTTAGTGTTGGTGAGATAGAAAATGGGTTGACTCTGCCATTCGTCTTACCGAAATAGTACTGGATTATTCATAGCATAGCACTCATCGTTTACTCATATATTTATGGACTTCCACTCGAGTATGTATGCACTCTAAGTTGCAAACATTTGTGCTATTTAAAGATTATATTCTATAATACTGCAACTACTAATCTTCACATAATTAATGTAGACATTACCGATATATGGACTTCATATGGATTACACGATGGCTTTTGTTTTTTAAAATCCTCTATTTTTATGTCAAAATGTGTATATGTAATCAATATATTTTTCTAAATCGGACGCCAATAATCTTTTTTTTTACATTACGCCAATAGTCTTTGTATCTTATTTCGAGATTTATCTATGCATGCAATTCTATGGCCTTAAAATGGAGTTCATATGAAAATTAATTTTTCTTATTTTTATCCCACAATTCGTATAAGAAATTGAAGTGCCATATTTGTATTTTCTTTCCCTCCTATCCAGTTATGTTGCATGTGCATATGTTCAACGCCAAGAGAGACCTCGTGCTACTCTCATCCTTGCTTCAAATTTATTAATATCTCTTCATGGCGATATTACTATGCATCATCCTCTCACATGTACTTGAGTCATTAACCCGTGTGTCCGCATGGGTTGAGAAATTTAAAATATGAATTGTGCAATTTTTTATTATTAGAGTGTAACCTGGCTACTCAATGGTATTTTTAACTATCCTTCAGAGTTATTATTTAATTTTTTAATCGTGCTCAACTACATTTGTATATGGTTTCTTGATTTTTAACCACCCCAATGAGTTCTTATTTCACAAATGTAATTGTCTCGTAGATCAGTTTTCCACAATCTATATGGTCTTGCACCCTTTGGGACCGAGTATTTGTTGAGAACCAAAATATCCCGTGAGGGGAACCAAAATTTATATGTACACCGATTCGTTAGCAAGTATGATAACGATGAAGGAGCAATTCATCAATCTCTAAGCATTACTGGTGAAAGAAGGTGTCTGTAGTCTCACTTGAAAAGATCCATCGACTGTCCTTCTGCTCCATGTAGCGAAACAACTTACAGTTCACCCTGAGTCGAACATGGAATTACACCAACTTGCTCACAACATGGACATGGACACCGTGCCGCCACTTTGAATTACTCGCGCGGTTCTTGGACTTCCTTTCGAGATATTTTAACTCAATTACAGATGTATTCATTCAATTCTGTGTACATATCCAATAAAACGGCATCCAGTTAGTGCTGGTCATTAGATCACTAATCCACGAAAAAATTATGTTACTGCATGCACTGAGTAAAAATATTTGGCCATCTCATTTTACCAAAATCTTGATCTGATATGTAGTTGGGACAAAACTAATGAACATGTGGGAACATTAGTATTTCTATGGCTGATCTTAAATCTTTTATGTTTAATTCAATGGAAGAGGCGAAGATTAAAAAAAATCTTACTGCTATCCTTTTTTCGGTGTCCAAATCTCCCATGACCACTCCACAAACTCCTGGACAATAATGGCCTCGAGCTTCAACCTGAGCCCCAATATCTGTGTCGGACAATACGTAAAGAATCGATCTGTGCAAATTGAAAATTTCAGCTCATACGTTGCAAATCAAGCCCAAATATTTTAACAACCCAACCTAGAAGGTGTAAGAAAAATAGGTGCAGTTTCAACAAATCAGAAAAACATTGAATCAAAACCTGTTGCGGCCGGTCACCACCATCTTTGAATTGAGCCCATACCTTTGTGCCATCGGTCGCTGGCCATGCAGCTATTATATGTGGTGACTTCCATCGTCTAGTCGAGTGCTCCACGCCGACGGCCTCCTCTTAAGTTCGTGCTGCGAGCAAAGGACGGCAGATCGACGTTGTCCATCTTGTCGGCGTGGCTGACGCACAGCGGAGCAAATTGGTGTGGGGTAGATCGCCTGGCCGTTCTCCACGCCGACGACCTCCTCTCCGATGCCTTCCGCCAGCCAAGCTGGCAGATCGCCGCGCTTAGAGGAGGCTCTTAAATAGCCTAGTGTAGTCCTTTTGTTAGAATACAAAAGAATTGATCAAAGAGTCCAGAACTCCAGATAGGGTTCAGCATAGTCTACAGATCAGATTGATTAGGTCATTAAGAAACATACATGAAGGATGTTGGAGAGAAAACAATGCTCACAGTCCAGAGATTAGAGACCATGACACCAACATGTAGGAACCAAGATGGATACCTGATGCTTTGTTTTGCATGCATGCCTGGGATGATCGGCAGCTCAATAATCTATTGCATGACATATTGGATGTTGGTTTCCCTAGCAAAACTAATTGATGATGAACAGATATGACTCTCATCCGAGTACGTAGTAATATCCTTGCTAACTTGCAGCCGTTGGAAACCTTTGTGCCAACAAAGAGAGACGAAAACATATTGATTTTAGCAAGCAGAAAAAGGGCATGAAGTAAAAGCTATCTGAATCTTCCCAAAAGATTTGACCGAAGTTCTATAGCTATCTACATATTCCTCCAAGAAAACAAAAAACTGCGTCTAATCAAAAAGCAATGTGAACATCCATGTTTCCGAGACCAGCTTATACTTTGTTTTACCTAGGCTTCACTCTAACATCTAATCTGTTTTTTCAGCTTCAGCTAGCTACCAGATGTTTGCACCGATGGAAAATATTACCTTGGACAATTATCGCGGGGGCAGGACTGTCAGTCGAGGAAGCCTCAGTGGAGACGTGCAGCGTGTAAGGTCGCCAAGTATGCTTGCGTACACCATCAGTTCAGACAAAATTAAGCAAATCAATTGAAAAGACATGGGAAGAATGCTTCGTGGCTCATTGTGCAGTACTCTAAACTTCAACGCATGACTTCTCCACAACAAATCATGGCATGTTTTATAGAAGCAGATATCAACTCCGACGAACTACATATCAATCAATCTCGTGGGTATGTCGAGTGTCAGTCTGTGAAGTTGAGAGCACGGGGTTGAGTTACTAACCTGATGATCCTCGTCGGGCTCCAGTTTGACCAGCAGCACGAACTTCGTGGCAGCTTAGCCACGACAATCAATCAAATTGCGATCACGTTCTCCATGGCCATGCAGGTGAAGCAATTTCTGCACTTTAAGAATTTGAAGCGGTTGTCCATGATCCAAGAGCGCTACCACCACCAGTACAGTTAGCGCGCGCCGCCACGCCGCCGATCTGATGACCGTCCGGTTCTATCCTGCCAAAGGCGCCGCCACGCCGTCGATCTGACGACCGTATGGTTCTTTCCTGCCATAGGTGATCCCAGACGCGAGGAACACAATGCCTCGATCACATCACGTCCCTTGTTATGCGTGACGACCGGCAGATCGATTCTGCTCAGGACTCGTTCTTCGATTTCCAAAAACGTGGCGAGCCTGCAAATCGTCGCGATGCAGGGTGACCTAGGGGAGAATATTAAGACGAAGATTGCTTATTTAATGGAACATGCAAGCGTGTTGACGTAATATAGCAGGCTAGCTGACGCCGTATAGCATGCTACTTCTTGACGCGAGATCTGCATTGACTAATCTCAGCCATTGAGATCTTGTAAAACTAAATCATTAAATCCTAGCCGTTATTTATCCTGTGTTTTAAGTATATAATAGATTGAAATTACCTTGTTGTGTTAGATGGAGTTAAAATTATCTTTTTAGTAATTTTTTCGTTTTAGTAAATAATTGTATATGTTACATACATACTAAGTATAGAAAACATACCTTTTCCTGCCAACCATGATGTTTCATTTTGATTCATGGATAGGCAACCAATATGCCCACATTTCTGTTTTTTCTTGGATAAATACACTCTCTCGGACTTCGAGGAACATGCAATGCAGCCGCCAATGGGAGCAGCGGACTGCATGCATGTGCACACGACTGCATCGACGGTCTTCATAACAAACTGGACATGTAAATCTATTAGAGTTGTAAAAAAAAATATTTTTATTACAAAGAGAAATTCTCAAAAATACTAAACATGATAGTTAGTGTGTCTCGCCAAAACTATAGAAAAATATATATTAGTAGATCAAGAAAGGAACAACATAGACAATCAAAGCCAAAGATAAATTTTGGTGGCACTTGTAAGTGTGTATATTATGCGCCATCGATCGCGTATAATCTATGGAAAGAAAGAAAACAAAGACAAATTCTTACAAACTAAACTATCTAACGTACACATTGACCTCATTAGTGAGAGCTCCACACCAATTTCCATATAAAGATTCGATCAGCTTTATGTGTTGGCAGACCCCGCTGCGGTGCCATGAAAAAGAGTAGGGAGATATATGTCTTGATTCCTGGACATTACGTTTAGAAGGTAAGCAAGTGTAGGTATGTGTCAAAAAAAATGCTTGGGCTTATATATAGAATATGTACTACTATTGGTGATAAAGGTACGTAGTTGAATCTTGCGGTTAGTGTGCCAGCCCAAATAAACATCTTATGCGTTGTTGGCCATCTCCAGCTATGAATAGCCTACAAATACCGAAACATGAATATCAGGATGTATATTGATCAAGAAAGCATAAACTGGTCATCGTTTGATGTACCTGAAATTTATCTTTCAAGCTGAGGGTTCAGTCAACTTGACCTACCCAAATGGATTTCTCCATGGGACGGCCTCTACGGCAGCGTTGCGTTCTCGGCCCAAATATTTTAGTTCATATCCATACACACATACCTAGCTCAACATCAATGAACCTATATATCCCTTATTTCCTGGCCAGCTGAGTTGAACTGAGACAGATCGTGCATCGCCTATGTCACGGCGTGGCATGAGGAACTAAACCTCCGGCAGCGACATCGAGTAGCTCCCTGCCTGCCACTGAACGTGTGCCATGGATGGAGAACGCCGGCGGACTTCAGTTCAAATGCATAAACATACTACTCTGGCTACTTTAATCTTATACAATCAAAACGGCGGACTCAGTTCATATGCATAAATATACTACTCTAGATGGACCCGCGCAATTGCGCGGCTAGCACCAACATTGTAAATCTTAATATTAAGTAACATATATATATATATATATAATTCCCTAACTAAAAATCTATGAACAACTAACCTATTGTTTTGAGCAAAGAGAAAAAAGGCAAGAAGCAAAAGTTACCTGACATCCTCCAAAAAGATTTGGCTGAAGGTATATCGTGATGTATTTCACAACCCATTACCCGAAATTATCTTACACCTGATGAATATATAAAAACAGGCTGAGCTGAGGATGCAAGCAGAAGTAGCTGCAAATTCTATGATCATACATAAATCTGTGAGCAAGGAATTTTTGTGCATCATATATAGTTATATACCAAGCAAAAAATTGTTTGTTAGGAAATAAAATGGCATCATTAGTGGACCGATAATAAAATAAGAGAATAGAATCTAAGAATCGATCAACTTACGCGTAGAATTCCTGCAGCTGGTCAAGTCTTAGTTTGCTGCTAAATAAGTTCGCCACAATGTAGACTTCATCTATATGGTTGTCGACTCCAAATAATTTGGTACTAACTGCTAATAATTTCACAACTATATTAGCACTTATAAATTATTTGTTTTCAATAAACATGATAAAATAGAGTTAATTAGAATCGTAGAAAAAGCAATAAAAAATGATTGTTACAAAAAAACCGACGGTTAATCTAATAAACCTCTTTAGATAATCAAGAATAATTTACAGATCTTCGTAACCGTAGACTCATATTATACTGATGGATATCCATGATTGTACGTAATCAGCGTCTGGCATTTTATTCTTAATCCAGTGGAAAATATATGCCATGACATAAAGTCCAACGGGTTGCTCTTTGTAAGAAGTAAATACTTACATTACCCCGCAACAAAATGATCGCAAACATGCCTGCATGATGAATTCCATCTACAAAATTAAAACACATGCATATATCTCATAAACGCATGTAGGTAGGCTTGCATGGACGATAATGTTAATACGCTTTTAATCAAACACACCAGGCATCAGAGCTTCTCTTTTAACACGTTGCTTTACTCTCCAGTCGCCGTTCTTTGCATCCATTGAGAAAGTTGCATGTTCTGTTGCGCGTACCCGCCATGTTGATCTTCGTGACTTCATGGACCCATGCAGACATCTGCCTTTAGTTAATCGTGTTGCCGCTCGCCGCTGGCACTCCATCAACCTAAAAATTTCAGGCCGACTGACAGTATGTTGCTCCTTTGTTCCTTTTATCAATTTGGCTTGGGGGTCCTTGAAGATGATGGTGCAGGTGTTGACGCCCATCGTGAGTTCGTGACAACGGGGATGATGATGAGGAGCTTGCCCAACAGCATCTCATCCATAGCCTTGCTGAAGACATACATGTTGAACTACCTCAAGTGCCAGGACGGATGGAAGAGCCTGGCTCCTTCATACCTTTCATCTCCGTCTCGTGGTCGCCGGGGCTGTTGATGCCCTCTACGGCATCGTCACTCTGTAGCTCCGTTTGTAAGTCTGGCTGGCATCGTCAATCTGTAGCTCCGTTAGAAGTCTGGCTGCTTCATGCCTTTCCTCTCCGGGTTGTGGTTGCCGGAGCTGTTGACCTGCACAGGGGTGGGTGGCTGCTATCATCGTCTCACCTCTACACTGGAAATCGATCAGAATACGTTAGTGTTTCTCTTGTCGCGAGTTGCCGGACAGCATGCGCCAGCGGCCGCGATGGTGAATACCTAGAGGCTTTGTGGGTTGCTTCATGCGTGAACCCTGGAAGCTCTAACGCCGGCCGGCCGGAGTAAATCGTCGCGCGCGACTCCGTGCCCTCCAATAGATGTCGACAATGCTTGTCTCGCGTGCGTACGTGTCTCTCTTGAGATATATGTATACGGTAGGATCTGACAAATATAAATAACGTATACTTCTGTTAGGAAGGAATAATATGTGACGTGTGCAAGCCAATCTTTTTATCCTGCTGGTAGTCGATCATGATTCCGCACGTTGCTTCTCCTAGTACAATTATTAAATCTACATCGTTCGTTTTAAGCTGGTTAATCTGAGCCGTTCTATAACCTGTGTTTTAATTATATAATAGATACTATTAGTACTATCCATGTTCTTTCCAATGATGATATGAAAAGCTCTAAGCTTGGGGATGAGGTGTTTGAAAATCCTTTTGCTACCGATGATTATATGTTTGATACATCTCCTTCTAGTAAAAATGATGATATGTTTACAGATGAACACACTTTGGAAGATAACTATTCTATTGCTTATGATGATACTATGCCTCCAGTCTTTGATAATAATTATAAAGAATACTATGACATAGGTTATAATTACAATCATCCTCATGAAACTTGTCATAGTTATGGAGGGATTACCCAAAACCATCCCATATACAACTTGTTTATCATGTTCGAGTTCTTTATGATGATCCTGCTCCCATTGTTATTAATGAGAAGAACTTTGCTTATGTGGAAAATAATGATACTTTTATGCACTGGATCACGATAAGAATGTTTCATGTGATGGTTATATTGTGGATTTTATCAATGATGCTACTGAAATTTTTTATGAGAGAGGGAGACATGGCTTCATATATCACAATAATATTGAATCTCCTCTCTTTTTGTTGAAAATTTTGAAGTTGCACTTGTTTTCTCTTTCTATGCTAGTAGCTTCATGCTTCAATAATTTGTTTTCTTACAAGATTCCTTTGCATAGGAAGTGGGTTAGACTTAAATGTGTTTAATATTTGCTTCTTGATGCTCTCTTATATTCAACTCTTATACATATGAGAGCATTATCAAAAATTTCATGCCTGGCTAAAAGGCTTTAAAGAAAAGCGCTTGTGGGAGACAACCCAAGTAATTTTATCTTCTGCAATTTTCTTTTATTTGAGTCAAGGAGATTGTTTACTTCTGTATCAACTCCTTTGTATCTTTACTTTTTCGAATAGTTGTGCCAAGTAAAGTCTCTAGTAGAAAGTTGATGCTAAATTTGGATTTCTGCACAAGGACAGATTTTTGCTGTCCACGGTTTTGATCTTTATTCATTCCAGAAAAATTGAAAAATTCTGAAAACATTTGTGTGTGATCCTCATATATGTACGCAACTTTCATTAGTTTTGAGTTTTCTGATCTGAGCAACTTAAGTGCCTCGAAAAAATTCTTCTTTACGGACTGTTCTGTTTTGACAGATTCTGCTTTTTTATTTGCATTCTCTCTTTTACTATGTTTGAATGGATTTCTTTGCTCCATAAAATATCTGTGGCTGTAGCTAATGTCCAGAAGTATTGGTGATGATGGTCTCCTTACAGAACATGTGAATTTTTGATTATGCACTAACCCTCTAATGAGAATTACTTTAAGTTTGGTGTGTCAGAAGTTTTCAAGGATCAAGAGAGGAGAATGATATAATGTGATCAAGAAGAGTGAAAAGCCTAAGCTTGGGGATGCCCCCGTGGGTCACCCAAGCATATTTCAAGAAGACTCAAGCGTCTAAGCTTGGGGATGCCCAAAGCACCCCTTCTTCATCATCAACTTATCAGGTCATCTCTAGTGAAACTATATTTTAATTCTTTCACATCTTATGTGCTGTTCTTGGAGCGTCTGTGTGCTTTTATTTTTAGTTTGTTATTTTTATTTTCTGAATAAATTTGATCCTACCATTCTTGTGTGGGAGAGAGACACGCACCGATTTTTCATATGAATACTCGTATTCTTCACTTATATTTATTGAGTATTCTTATCTAGCTACTGCTATGCTTTTAGCTCATGTTTTTCATGCATCTCCTGTTCAGAGCTGTTAGTTCTTGTAGAGTTGTACTCTCTTGTTTCATTAATAAATTATTTGGAGAGTTTTTGTTGAAATAAGTTGATTGGTGTTTGGTTGGAAACAGAAAATGCAACATGTGGTAGATGGTATATTGAAAAAGACATACATACCCTTGTAGATCATTGTCTTGGATAATTTGATATTTGGCAATTGTTTTGAGCTCTCAAGTATTTCATGTTTAAGCTCTTGCATCATGTAGTTAAAAACCTATTAGTGAGGAACTACCGTAGAGCTTGTTGAAATTTGGTTTGCATGTTTGGTATCTCTAAGGTCTAGATATTTTCTGGTAAAAGTGTTTGAGCAACAAGGAAGACAGTGTAGAGTCTTATAATGCTAGCAATATGTTTTCATGTAAGTCTTGCTGTACCAGTTGATATCCTGTGTTTGCTTGAAACAACCTTGCTAGCCTAAACTCTGTACTGAGAGGGAATGCTTCTCGTGCATCCAAAACCTTGAGCCAAAACCCATGCCATTTGTGTCCACCATAACTACCTATTATGTGGTATTTCCTGCCATTCCAAGTAAATACTTCATGTGCTACCTTTAAACTATTCAAAAGATTATCTCTTATTTGTGTCAATGTTTTATAGCTCATGAGGAAGTATGTGGTGTTTTATCTATCAACCTTGTCATTTACTCCTGACGGACTTTCACCAATGGACTAGTGGCATATACATCCGCTTATCCAATAATTTTGCAAAAAGAGCTGGCAAATGGGGTGCCCAGTCCCAATTAATTACAACTTTCACCTTTTAATTCTCTTCACATGTTTTGCCCTGATTTATCAGAAGCAATTTAAAAAGTTAATCATTCAAAAAGACACTCCTCCATGATATGAGATTGTTGGAAGGCACCCGAGGATTCGGTTAGCCATGACAAGCAAAGGTTTAGAGGAGTGTCATACAAATATAAAGTACATGTGTAAACAAAAGGGAAGAGGGATGATCTACCCTTGGGTAGAAATAATGTCCTTCATGGGAGCCGCTCTTCAAAGTCTGGTTGACAAGGGGTGTAGAGTGCCCACTACCATTCGTTGACAACAACAAACACCTCTCAAAACTTTATATTTATACTCTCTATATGATTTCAAAACTTAAAAAGCTCAAGTACATGATTTAATCCCTGCTTCCCTCTGCGAAGGGGCTTTCTTTTACTTTTATGTTGAGTCAGTTTTCCTACTTCTTTCTATCTTAGAAGCAAACACTTGTGTCAACTTTGTGTGCAACAATTTTTATATGCTTCTTATTGCACATATTATATTACTTTGTGTTGACAATTATCCATGAGATATACAAGTTGAAAGTTGAAAGCAATTGCTGAAACTTAAATTTTCCTATGTGTGGGTTCAATACCTTTTACTTAGAATCTATTGCTTTATGAGTTAACTCTTATGCAAAACTTTTTGATACTTGTCTTGAAAGTACTATTTGTGAAAAGGTTTTGCTCATATGATTCAGTTGTTTACTCATTATCTATCTGTTAGCAAACTATAGACTATTGCCTTGGATCACTTCACTCATAACATATGCTTTACAATATTATTTGATCAAGATTGTGTGGTAGCATGTCACCTCAGAAATTATTTTGTTTTTATCGTTTTACCTACTCGAGGACGAGTAAAACTAAGCTTTGGGATGCTTGATACGTCCAAAACGTATCTATAATTTCTGATGTTCCATATTGATAATATACCAACTGCTACATGTTTTATATACACTTCATAGCATTTTTATGCATTTTCTGGGACTAACCTATTAACAAGATGCCACAGTGCCAGTTCATGTTTTCTGCTGTTTTTGTATTCCAGAAAAGTTGTTCTAGAAATATTCTCGGAATTGGACGAAACAAAAGCCCATCTTCCTATTTTCCCGACACGTACACGGAGTCCAAAAGGGAGAAGGAGGAGAGCCATGGGCCAACCTCACCATGGGGTGGCGTGCCCCCCTCGGGCCGCGCCATGGTGTGGTGAGCCCACCTCGGGTGCCTCTGACCATCGTAGTTTGGCCTATTTATTCTCTTCGACGCGAAAACCCTAAATCAGTCAGACATATTCCACGAAGAGTTCCGCAGCGCCGACGCCATCGACGACAAGTTTCGGGTGACAGAAGTCTCTGTTCCGATACCTTGCCGGGAGTGGGAAGTGCCCCCGGAGTCATCTCCATCGACTCCACCGCCATCTTCATCGCAGTTGCTGACTCCCATGATGAGGAGGGAGTAGTTCTCCCACGAGGCTGAGGACTCTACCGGTAGCTATGTGGTTCATCTCTCTCTCTCCCATGGTGTGATCTTTATGTGATCATGAGCATTGTAATCTAGTTGAATCCATAGATGTTTCCCCTTCATTATATTATGATTATGCTATTCAAAGTGGTTTTATTAATGTAAACTCCGGAGTCACCTTTGCCCCACGGTGTGAAGTTGATAGTGTGCGCACCGTGTGTGACTCTTAGGCTAAAGATTACAGAAATACTTACCATGAGTTATTATTTGTGTTGGATGTCTCTATGAAATTGTGGTGTTTGTCTAGGCGACTTTAAGGTGTGCTTTTATAGCCCTACACAATGAATTGGTGTTCGTTATCCAATGAGATAATAATTCGTTTAGCATAGTGAAGAGGAAGTAATTATGTATTCAATTATATTATCGTTGAGAGTGTCCACTAGTGAAAGTATGATCCCTAGGCCTTGTTTCTAAGCATTGAAACACCGTTTACAACAAGTTCTGCTACATGTTTGCTTGTTTCCATTTTTATTTCTGATTGCAATTACCACTTATAGTCATCCATATTACTTGTATTTCATTATCTCTTCGCCGAACTAGTGCACCTATATATCTGACAAGTGTATTAGGTGTGTTGGGGGCACAAGAGACTTCTTGTATCTTAATTGCAGGGTTGCTTGAGAGGGATATCTTTGACCTCTACCTCCTTGAGTTCGATAAACCTTTGGTGATTCACTTAAGGGAAAATTGCTGTTGTTTGATACCCGTAGAAGTGATAGCCCTTCAGTAGCTACCTGCAGTGAAAAGTATACGGGGTTAGGTTGAGCCTCCAAGTGCAGAGTATGTAGTAGTGGAAGACGTGTTTTCCCCACGAGGGTGACTCGACGGTTTAATATCGAACTCTCGGGGAATCAGTAGTGGTAGATTTATCTTCCTTATCCTTCTTTTGGTTACCTGCAAAACAAAGTTAATTGTTTTGGTCCTCAACCTCACCTGTGGTTGTCAAGCACAAGGTGTAGAATGATATCAAGATAAATATGCAATGATGGGTGATGAATATGCTAGGTGACGATGGCAATGATATGTGATATATTTTTGGGTTTTTATGATGGATGCAAGATGGAAAAGTGTTTTTGTATTTTCGGATTTGTAAATGGCAGAAAATGGCAAGGTGGCAAAAGTGGTTGGAAAGGTGTTTCTTATGATTAAAAATGGACCGGGGTTCATGGTTTCACTTATGCACTCTCTCTTTAAATGGTGTGGCAGACAATGGACATAGAGTTGACATATGAGATTGCAACACAAAGTTTGATATCAAGTTACTAATTATATGGGCATCACGTCCTAACATAGAGACCTTTTGGTTATTAGTCTCACTTATACTCCACCAAGATGCGAACCAAATCATAACACCTTGTAATTAAGATGACTCAGAGTATAGCTTTAAGTTTCATGACATGAAGTGAAAATAAGAACATGCTAGATCTAGTCACAGGAAGAAGCTTGGTCACCCTCAACCCTTGTAGCATGGTATTTTTGTTTATCCCTAGTGAGGCAACAAAGTAAGGTAAACACCCAAGTGGATCGCGATATTTCAGTTGTCAGCTTACCGCACTCACCACCCCCGTTACTCCAACTAATGCACACATCTCCCCACACACGCCTCATAAACATGCTTGATCATAACAAGTAATAAGAACGGGGTACATAATATGCATCTATACTCATAACTGAAACAAACATTGCAATCTCAAACATATATTAACTCACAAAAAGATCCACCACATAGGTAATACAAATATGACCGTAATCATGTTCAGCAGCTCATACGGTACTAATTAGTGAAGCTCAAGAGAGGAGAGATACATAAGTTACTTCCACAAACCCATAGTCCAGAGGTGGACTACTCCCTCTTCATGGTGGAGACGGTGGAGATGTCGATGGAGATGAAGGAGACCACGCCGGCAGCGCCCCGCCGGAGTTTTCCCCCTCCAATCTGCAGCTCCAGATCTTCGTTTTCGTGTTTCTGTGATATGGCGGCGCTGTTCGGAACGCGTGGGACCTTTTTTATAGGCGTTTTTAGGTCAAGACGAAGGCGGTGGAGAAAGATCGACGGCTGCGGAGCCCGAGGGCCAAGTGGTGGGCCCCACACGGCCAGGTACAGTGGCCGCGTGGGCCACCCTCTTTGGCCTCGGCTCCGTTTGCTTGCTTCCTTCGCTCTGAGGTCTTCCTCCTTCCAAAATAATGATGCCTGTATTTTTCCATATTTTTGGACGTCGTTTGGGTCCCTGAAACAAAAAGGAAAGAAATAGGGTTTTCTGCCTGCGCAGGTTAATTCCATAAAAATAGGAAACAATTATTTATTTCCTAAAATCATTAAATAACAGTGGTATAACCCTTATATGATGCAAATATGATTGGAATATAAGTGATATAGTGCAAAGTTCATGTATGCATTTTACATGCATCAACATCCCCAAGCTTAACCAATACTCGTCCTCGAGTATGAAGGTGATAAAACTAACATGGGCTTTGCAATATAGCACTAACAATGGATATCAAAGATGATTGCTACTGCTACATAGAGTCAAATGATTCATTCTTCAAAGGAGTAGCAATATGCAAAACAGTTTATGAAGTGATATCAAGTATTCAATGCAAGGATGTTCAATGATAGTTCACAAAGTGTAACATAAAGATAGTAATATGGACCACATGTATGCATAATGATAAGTAGAACATCCTACATGGTCATAGAGTGATGATGAAAATCTGAATATGTGGTGGACACTTTGGAAAGATGTATAGTGAGTAGAGGTAAAGCATGCATAAGTTTCATCTAACTTCCAAACTCTTCTACTTAAGTTAATGATTGCAATGTGGTAATCTTGGTGTCAAGCTCTCATTCCCCTATCATAGCATCTTGAATGATTAAGTTTAATGTGAAAGCAAATATGAGTAGTGTGCTTGACAAAGTAAAGGTTGGTGTCTCATGCCCCTTGAATACAAGTACCTACACCATGATTACTCAACTTAGGAAACAAAGCAAGTTCAAGTTATATATCATTGTAAGTAATAATAGTATCATCAAGAGCGTCAACTGGGGTACCTCTTGTCCCAGGATATGGAACAAGCCCATATCAAAATGACAAGACAAACAAACAAGATGAACAACCTCAACACCCTTTTTATTTACCATTGGAATAGCTTTTTATTATAAGGTGTATCACAGACGGTTCACCATAGCATGTAAGTAAATTTCCACCATGAATGATGCATGGCTTAGATTAGCGGCCCAGGCGTCTCTCTAACCATTTATACAAACTCATTTAAACTACTTCATTTCCACCTCATTTCACCATGATAGGCATCCATAAACAAAAGCACATGATATCAACTAAATGAGATGAAGGAGCATGTTGAAAGCTTTGCATGTGACAGCACATATGGGCTAACTCCCAACCTCGACATTTATCAAGCCACTAGCATCATAATCTTAATCACAATGGGTCATGTTTTATTTATGCAATGATAGTAAAATGTGCATCAAGTTCGTGAGAGCTATATAACCAACTTTTCCCATGCAATCAATAACATAAACATTTTCATTCAGAGGTATAGATAACACAAATATCATGATGAACATACTCGGAATAGCATAAAGCTAATAGGTAGATATGGTGGACTCACTGGAATAACTTTGGTTGAAGGTGTTGGAAACAAGTTTTTGCTTGTTGGAATGTTTGGGCTAGCAAGAGGGAGAAAGTTGACCATCTAGATGCATGCATGAGTGTCCATAGAACTAACTAATCCATGTTAAACAAGTAAAATAACTTTCAGCATCAAAACATGAATAAGTGATAGCTCTTGATAAAGCATTTGCAAATTATTACTCATAAACAAGCTCATGAATCATGCAACTATATGTATCATTAAAAATCAACTCAAACATCCCTTTTCCCAATCTGATAAAGCATCCAACATATTTCAACCCATATTTCCAGTAGCTTTCCATATAAATATATGTGGTGGTCTCACAAACTCAAACAAACAAACAAAAAGACGCTCCAAGTTTATGCGATAAAGTGTTTCGATCGAAAAACAGAAGTTAGACGTGTGCAAACCGAGAGTGTGTAGGTCCAGTGGGGTTGTCTTCACATCCCCAAGCTTATGGTCTTCACCATCCTTGGATAACTCTTGGTGCATCTCCTCCAATCCCTGTGAAAAAACTTCAAAACACCGTTTCTCCCATTTCTTTTCTGTGGGGTGCATTAGTAGTGATAAACAAATAGGTTTCTTGCTGCATATAATCCTTGAACAAAAATCATATGAATGTCCAGAAAGTGTATAATGTTGTATGCCTACTCATAAACTCAATTGGATCAAAAAGATTCAAGATAAAAGTTCAAAGCATGCATAAAACAAAATGGGACAGAATCTGTCCAGAAAAACAGCAGCAGCAAAACGTATTTTTCTACCCTACCAAACTTTGTCGAAAAATTCCGAAAAATTCATGCATACAGAGGATGAAAAGTTGCAACTACAGTTCAAATATGAGCTCATTCGGAGTTACAGAATAAGAATTAAAAATCATACCGTGCACAGATTCGTGCAGGAATAAAATCTCCGAACGCTATAAGCAACTTTTCAAACCAAAATGGGTAAAACTTGGCACTTTATTAAAAACTCCAGAACTAAACTAACACAAATCTCTTGTTACAGCAAGAGGACACAAAGAAAATCACACAAAAAATAACCGGGTTGCCTCCCGCAAAGCGCTTTCTTTATAGCCATATAGCTAGGCTTCTTACTTGTTGTTTATTGAAGATGAAGCTCATGAGGGAGCTTGAACTTTGATGTTCCCTCTTCCTTGGGAAGTGTTCCATGCACTTCTTGTGTGGAACTGAAACTTCACATTCCCTTCCTTTGAATCAATGATAGCACCTGTGGTACGAAGAAAAGGTCTTCCAAGAATAATAGGACTAGAGGTTTTATTCCCCATGTCCATGATTAGAAAATCCACAGGCACAAAAGTCATATGTAACTCTACCATAACATCACTTACTTTCCCTAAAGCATGTTTAATGGAATCATCAGCAAGTGCAAGTTCAATAGAGCATTTTTCAAGATTTTTCAATTCAAGCACTTCATATAGTTCTTTAGAAAACAGAGACACTAGATCCTAGATCAAGTATGGCATGGTGTGTCTCTTTTCCAATAGTTACTAGTACCTTGGGAATCCATATATCCCCAAGCTTAGGTGGTATCATAGCCTCTTGGTTGTACCTAGCAATTTTTCTTTCAAGACATGATTAGCAATATAGAACCAAACCAGCTTGGTTAGTGTTGATGGAAGGATCACTTGCAAATTTTTGTAAGATAGATATTAATTCATGCAAGCTACAATTTTCTAAGTCAAGCAAAGGATCCTTGACTTCACTAAGCATTTTAACTTCCTCAACTTCTCTCTCTTTCATTACCCCAATAGATTCTTTAGCAACTCTCTCTTGCTCATGAATGTGTTCCCAAGACTTATTGATAACCTCTTGGCAATATTTAATTGTTTCCTCATGTTTTTGGGCTGTAATGATGCTCTTTAATGATGAGACTTCCTTAGCAAGCTGATCTACCCTTTCAAACAAAGCATCTTGTTTTTCAAACTTAGAGATAAATTCCTTATTAAGCTCCTTTTGAGTAGATATAAAAGATCTAATGGTGTTTTCCAAATCACTAGAAACATTACCACTAGAAGCATATTTATTTGGCACATATGGGGGTTTATTATAAGAGTTATAATTGTTGTTACCATACCCATTATTACCATAGTTCCTAATGAAGTTGACATCAATATTTTCAGAATTGTACCAACTAGTTCTTGCAAAGGAACATTTTCAACACTAGGTTTATTAAGCAAAGCAAGAATAGTATCCATTTAGATGACAAATCATTAGTTTCCTCAATAGATTCACTTTCTTAGAAGGATTGGTGCCCTATCAGTATGCCATTGACTATAGTTTTGCAAAATGCTTTCCAATATATTTAGCTTCTACTATAGTCTTACTCATAAAAGCACCTCCAGCAGCAGAATCAAGTATGTTTCTAGACATGTAGTTTAAACCATTGTAGAAAGAGTGTAATATGGTCCATTCATTAACCCATGTGAGGACAAGTTCTAAGCATAAGTTTTATCCTATCCCAAGCCATAGCAACATGTTCATTTTCATTTTGCCTAAAAGAAAGGATGTTGTTTCTATTTTGCAAAATTTTAACAGGAGGATATATTTCTTAATGAAAGCTTCTTTAGATCATCCAAGAATTAATGCTCATAGGTAATGAATGCAACCACTCTTTAGCTTTTCCTCTAAGTGAAAAGGAAATAATTTCAGTTTTAGATATCACTTTCCACATTTTTAAACTTTTGCATGTCACATATTTCAACAAAATCATGAAGATGCATAGAGGCATCCTCCATAGCACTACCACCAAATTGTTCCCTAGTTATCAAGTTCAACAAACTAGGACTTACTTCATAACTATCAGCTTTAATCTCAGGTGTGGCAATAGCTAGCAATGAAATTGATCATTAGGAGTGTTTGTGTAGTCACACAATTTAGTTCTTTCTCCCATTTTAGCAAGTTTTTTTTGTATTTTTTAATTTTTTATGCAAAACTGAAAATAAAATGTGTCTCACAATGCAAACCGAATTACAAATGCAAGACAATGCAATGACAATGACAAAACAAATAATTTGCTTTGAAGGTAAAGATGGATAAGATGATGCTCACGTAGGTGCAACCTCCCCAAGCTTAGGTGTTAGCACAAGTTGGTGATGAAGTTGACTTTGTTGTGATATCCTTGATCAATCCGGCTCAGAAAACAACTTGCAGGGGATCCTTGGATAAATCTCTCAGCTATGATTCCCCGGCAACGGCGCCAGAAAACAGTCTTGATACCCGTAGAAGTGATAGCCTTCAGTAGCTACCTGCAGTGAAAAGTATACGGGGTTAGGTTGAGCCTCCAAGTGCAGAGTATGTAGTAGTGGAAGACGTGTTTTCCCCACGAGGGTGACTCGAGGGTTTAATATCGAACTCTCGGGGAATCAGTAGTGAAGATTTATCTTCCTTATCCTTCTTTTGGTTACCTGCAAAACAAAGTTAAATGTTTTGGTCCTCAACCTCACTGTGGTTGTCAAGCACAAGGTGTAGAATGATATCAAGATAAATATGCAATGATGGGTGATGAATATGCTAGGATGATGATGGCAATGATATGTGATATATTTTGGGTTTTTATGATGATGCAAGATGGAAAAGTGTTTTTGTATTTTCGGATTTAAATGGCAGAAAATGGCAAGTGGCAAAAGTGGTTGGAAAGGTGTTTCTTATGATTAAAAATGGACCGGGGTTCATGGTTTCACAAATGCACTCTCTCTTTAAATGGTGTGGCAGACAATGGACATAGAGTTGACATATGAGATTGCAACACAAAGTTTGATATCAAGTTACTAATTATATGGGCATCACGTCCTAACATAGAGACCTTTTGGTTATTAGTCTCACTTATACTCCACCAAGATGCGAACCAAATCATAACACCTCGGTAATTAAGATGACTCAGAGTATAGCTTTAAGTTTCATGACATGAAGTGAAAATAAGAACATGCTAGATCTAGTCACAGGAAGAAGCTTGGTCACCCTCAACCCTTGTAGCATGGTATTTTTGTTTATCCCTAGTGAGGCAACAAAGTAAGGTAAACACCCAAGTGGATCGCGATATTTCAGTTGTCAGCTTACCGCACTCACCACCCCCGTTACTCCAACTAATGCACACATCTCCCACACACGCCCTCATTAACATGCTTGATCATAACAAGTGAATAAGAACGGGGTACATAATATGCATCTATACTCATAACTGAAACAAACATTGCAATCTCAACATATATTAACTCACAAAAAGATCCACCACATAGGTAATACAAATATGACCGTAATCATGTTCAGCAGCTCATACGGTACTCATTAGTGAAGCTCAAGAGAGAGGAGAGATACATAAGTTACTTCCACAAACCCATAGTCCAGAGGTGGACTACTCCCTCTTCATGGTGGAGACGGTGGAGATGTCGATGGAGATGAAGGAGACCACACCGGCAGCGCCCCGCCGGAGTTTTCCCCCTCCAATCTGCAGCTCCAGATCTTCGTTTTCGTGTTTCTGTGATATGGCGGCGCTTGTGTACGGGAACGCCGTGGGACCTTTTTTATAGGCGTTTTTAGGTCAAGACGAAGGCGGTGGAGAAAAGATCGACGGCTGCGGAACCCCGAGGGCCAAGTTGGTGGGCCCCATGCGGCTAGGTACAGTGGCCGCGTGGGCCACCCTCTTTCGGCCTCCGACCTCCGTTTGCTTGCTTCCTTCGCTCCGAGGTCTTCCTCCTTCCAAAATAATGATGCCTGTATTTTTCCATATTATTTGGACGTCGTTTGGGTCCCTGAAACAAAAAAGGAAAGAAATAGGGTTTTCTGCCTGCGCAGAGTTAATTCCATAAAAATAGGAAACAATTAATTTATTTCCTAAAATCATTAAATAACAGTGGTATAACCCTTATATGATGCAAATATGATTGGAATATACGTGATATAGTGCAAAGTTCATGTATGCATTTTACATGCATCACTGTTCTACAAACCTCTGCTCTTGGAGGCCCAACACTATCTACAAGAATAGAAGCGTGTGTAGACATAAGGGTTCCAGTGCAACGCTGGGGGCTCCGGCATCCCCTCCCAAAGGGACCAAACACGTTGAAGGTCCGCCAGAGGAGGCCGAGCCCGACAAAAGGTCTAGAACCCGCAAGGTACAACATCTGGTCTACTTTGTCAGTATTGAGCTGCGCGAAGCCCGTGATGACCCACAAGTATGGGGGTATATCGTAGTACTTTCGATAAATAAGAGTGTCGAACCCAACGAGGAGCAGTAAGTGTTGACAAGTAGTTTTGATCAAGGATTCACTGTAATACTAGCAGACAAGTTTTTAGGGTTTTTTGATATAACAGATAAATAAAATACAAGTAAATAAAAAACAGTAATAATAATTGCAGCGAGTGGTCCAATCCTTTTTAGCACAAAGGACAAGTCGGTTGGTTTACTTATGATGGCAAAATGTTCTTGAGGACACATGGGAATTTCGTCAAGTGCTTTCGCTTCATACATCTGATTAATCTTTAATGTTTTGATAAGTGTTGTGTGGGTGAACCTATGCTAATGCACCGCCCTTCCTAGGACTAATACATACTTGTGATTATACCCCTTGAAAGCATCCACAAATACAAGAAAGTAATTAAGATAAATCTAACCACAGCCTTAAACTCTGAGATCCTACACTCCCTCATGCATCGGTATATTAACGGGGGTTTAGGTTTCTGTCACTCCGGCAACCCCACAATTAATATCCGAATACACAATGCATTCCCCTATGCCCATAAAGGTGAAGTGTCATGTAGTCGACGTTCACATGACACCACTAGAAGAATAACACCACAACTTAAATATCAAACTATTAAATATTACTCAACATGATTCCACTACTAACATCGTGACTTCTCCCATGCCCTCAAGAACTAAACGAACTACTTACAAGACATCATATGGATCATGATCAGAGGTGATATAATGATGAATAACAATCTGGACATATACTTTGATTCACCGATAAAAATTAATAGCATCAACCACAAGGAGTAATCAACACCGGGAAAGTATCCCGTATGAACTACACAAAGTATAACCCTAGATGTTACAGCGGAACGAAGTGGAGCGGTGGAGATGACGGTGTCGGCGGTGGAGATGATGATGATGATGATGATGATCCCGATGAAGTCTAGCGTGATGACGATGGCGATGATTTCCCCCCTCCGGGAAGGAATTTCCCCGGCAGATTTCTCCCTGTCGGAGAGCTTTTTCTCTCTGGTGTTTTCCGCCTTGTGGAGGCGGCGGAATATTTCCTTGATGCCCCCCTCTGTCTTAGGGTTTCTGGGGGATGAAATACGCGAAGGGTGAGCGCCAGAGGCAGACCAGGGCGCCACACGCGGGCTCGGCGCCGGCCCCAGGGCTGCCGCGCCGAGGGTGCGTCTGGGCCCCTCGTGGCCCAGCTCGACCTCCCCTTTTGGCTGCCTCTGTCTTCTGGTAAAATAGGAACTTTAGTATTGATTCCGTGATTTGTAGATATTGATATTAGGCATTTATAACATGCTTTTATATAGTATGACACTCCTCTCAACCTTTGCTTTTCACAAACCATGGCTAACCGAATCCTCGGGTGCTTGCCAACAATCTCATACCATGGAGGAGTGCCTATTTTATTTAACTTTGAGATGTTTATAATGGTCTAACCAGCTTTGTGCAAAATTAGTGACGAGCAGATGAAGCATGCAAGTCGGTGAACTTAATTTAGTATGGAAGATAACAAACCCAACTACTACTTCCTCATGAGCTAAAAACAATGTCACAAAATGAGAAGTATTTTGAATAGTTTTTAAAGGTAGCACATGACTAATTTACTTGGAGTGGCGGTTAAATACCATGCATAGGAAGTTATATGGACACTTTGGAGGGTATTGGCTCAAGGTTTTGGATGCGTGAGAAGTATTCCCTCTCAGTACAGAGTTTAGGCTAGCAAGGTTGGGTGGCAAACATAAGAGTTGAGGAGACAAACAAATATACATATAATAAAAGCAACCATGCAATCTTTCTTGTAAGCACAAATAATTTAACTCAAGAATAATAATATCATGGGCTAGCAAGAAAGAAAGATCATGGGATAATATTTTTGCATGTAATTCCCTCCTTCTACTTAAGTTTTCCAAGTATTGTTGCTATTGACCAATCCTAAGTTTGCCATAACCAATCTAATTTACTCGATGTACCCCAAAGTGATGTCAATCACCAATGACAAGATCATCATATAAAGAGAAGTTGCAGGTAAAATAAAGTGTACCGAAAGTAAGGTGAAGCTTCTCATTAATATTCTAAACAAAGACACACTCACACCAACGGTTACATAGATAACCAACTAAGGAGTGACACTCCACATTGCAAACCATCTTATACGATAACTTCTCTACTCATGATATGACAACCAACTTATAAAAACTAAAAGATAAAGATGATACCGGGCACTCCCCCAAGCTTGGAACAAGCCAAGGGAGTACCATTACCCCTTGATGACTTAAAATTGATCCTTTGATGGTGCGCGAGATTCCTTGATAAGCTTTTGAATCAACTCCTTCAGTTCATCCACCTTGTACGTGAGGAGGCGAATCATCTCGGTGTTGTGTTCAATGCGGTTCATGAACTTGTCAGTTGACGAGTCCCAGCTCTTTGAATTATCTCCCCATGTATCATCAGGATGAAAACTCCCTCTTCATGCATTGTTAGAACGATCTATGTTCCAACCAGAGGGCAGCTCTGCCTCTGGACTCTTTCAAATTGACACTTACGGATTAAGGTGTGGAAAGGATTGTTGGTGCCTGAGGATTTCGTCCTTGGAGCTAGGCTGTGGCGTGGAGCTTTGCCTCCCGTGCTCATCCTCACGTTCCTCTTTAGGTTGGGTGGATTGTGTATCACCCCGATGCATGCAATGGTGGCGCGAGGATACAGGCGTGGATCCTCCTCCACTTCTTCTTCAGCTTCACTCTTGACGTCTCCCTCAAGCTCAGGTTCCACAAGATCATCCTTCAGGGCTTCATTGCCCTTGTTGTTGTTAGAGGAGACCATGGTGCTTCTAAACCCAAAGGTGATTCCTGGCAGAAACAGCTCGAGACAAAACGCGACGAAAACACGATATACGAACCTCGAGAGATCCGGGTAATTATATAGCAAAAAGTTTAACGACAAAAGGAAGGTACAGTTCGAAGCGGAGTCGGAGGCAGGCTCCGAGGTGCCCACACAAACCCTCGGCGTGATCGTGGTGGGGGCTGCGCCCAGGGCATGTGTGGTGCCCTCGGGCACCGCTTCCTACCCCTCTTCGGCTCAGAATTTTCTATATTTTGTAAAAACAACGAAAAATAACGTTGGAAAGTCATACGCGAACTTTTTCTTACCGAAACTGGCACTTATTCCAAATCAGCCTCTGCAGTTACCTGGATTTGGCTTTTTATAAAATCTTCCGGAGTTACCACTTGAATAATATCAACATCTTCATTATAAGAATCTCCAGAAATATAATGTTTAAGCCTTTGCCCATTAACAACTTGTGATTTATCCCCATCGAGTGAATTAATTTTTATTGCACCTGAGTGATGGATGTAAAATGCATACATGAACTTTGCATTATTTTACTTATATTCCAGTCATATTTGCATCATATAAGGGTTATATCAATGTTTTATATTGATTTTGGGAATATTTGATATGTTTCCTATTTTATGGAATTAACCCTGAACAGTCAGAAAACGTCTTTTTTAGTGTTTTGGACTTTCCGGGAGCTTCGGGACTCCAAAAAGGGCAAGGTCAGAGAGCACGGTTCAGAATTTTCGAGACGAACGCAATGGCCTGAAAATGAAGACCAGAAGCCCAACCAGATGGGAAATAGAGGGCCCCACGCGGCCAGATTCCCAGGCCACGTGGGACCACCTCTTTTGGGCCTCGGAGCTCCGTTGTCGTCGATCCGTCCTCCACCGACATAGTCTTGACCTAAAAACGACTATAAAAATAGACCCCGACGTTCTCTGGAAGCTGCGCCGCCGAAACACAGAAACAACAAAACAGAGACCTGGAGCTGCAGATTGGAGGGGGGAAACTCCGGCGGGGTGCTGCCGGGGTGGTCTCCATCTTCTCCGACGACTTCTCCACCGTCTCCATGATGAAGGGGAGTAGTCCACCTCTGGACTATGGGTTTGTGGAAGTAACTTATGTATCTCTCCTCTCTCTTGAGCTTCACTAATTAGTACCGTATGAACTGCTTAACATGATTACAGTCATCTATGTAATATCTTTGTGGTGGATCTTTTTATGAGTTAATATATGTTTGAGATTGCAATGGTTAGAAAGAGTATGATGTGGGAGTGACAGCAACCACGCTAGCCTTACGAGGGTGACATAGCAATACAAATGAGTATTTCTTTCAACCATGTGTTTTAGCACATATAGCAGTCATAAAAGCTACCATTAAAACATGATGAGAGAGAGGATTAAGTGAACCCATGAACCCATGTCCATTGTTCCTATGAGAGAAAACCTTTGTCTTGTCCTCTTGCATTGAAGAGGATTGGGACACTTTTTACATTCTTGTTTTGTTACATTGAACTTCCATCCATTAAATCGACCATCTTGTTCTTTAAACTTGTTTAGTGCATAATCAACTAAAACTTGTGACACTTTAGTTGTAGGGAATAGATAAACTTTTCCTTCTTGCTCCTGCGGATCGATACCTTACTTCCACATTGAGAGGTGCTAAAGTGATCCCCTGCTCTTATGGGTTATCACTGAGCAATAAACTTCTTCAATAACATAGGGTCCTTCCCATTTTGAGAGTAATTTCCCTGCAAAAAATCTGAGACGAGACCTATACAACAAAACTTTTTCACCTGCATTGAATTCCCTCTTTAAAATTCTCCTATCATGCCATTGCTTAACTTTCTCTTTAAACAACCTAGAATTTTCATAAGCTTCACTTCTCCATTCATCTAGAGAGCTTAAGTCAAGTAATCTCTTTTTACCGGCAAGTTTAAAATCTCTATTAAGTTCTTTAATTGCCCAGTAAGATTTATGTTCTAATTCTAAAGGCAAATGAAAAGCTTTCCCATAAACCATTTTGTAAGGAGACATACCCATAGGGTTTTTATAACAGTTTTGTAAGCCCACAAAGCATCACTAAGCTTTCTAGCCCAATTCTTTTTTGATTTATTAACAGTCTTTTGCAAAATAGATTTAATCTCCCTATTTGATAATTCTACCTGCCCACTTGTTTGAGAATGATAAGGTGAAGAAATTCTATGATTAGCATCATACTTAGCAAGGGTTTTTCTAAAAGCACCATGAATAAAATGAGAACCACCATCAGCCATAAGATATCTAGGCACACCAAACCTAGGAAAAACAATATCTTTAAGCATTTTTTATGATGTCTCACCATCATCACTAGATTTTGGTATAGCTTCTACCCATTTAGTAACATAATCAACATCAACAAGTATATGAGTATAACCATCCGAAGGAGGAAAAGGACCCATAAAGTCAAATCCCCAACAGTCAAAAGGTTCAATAACAAGAGAATAATTCATAGGAATTTCATTACGTCTAGTTATATTACCAACTCTTTGACATTCATCACATGATACAATAAATTTCCTTGCATCTTTAAAAAGAGTAGGCCAATAAAAACCTGATTGTAGAACCTTTTGTGCGGTTCTATCTCCAGCATGATGTCCTCCATAAGCACCACCGTGGCATTTTCTCAATATTTCTCTTTGTTCATGCTCAGGGACACATCTTCGCATTATACCATCTACTCCTTCTTTATATAAATGTGGGGCATCCCAAAAATAACGCCTCGAGTCATAAAATAACTTTCTTCTTTGCTGAGCTGTAAATGCTGGAGGCAAATACTTGGCAACAATACAGTTAGCATAGTCAGCATACCATGAACTGTCGCATGAGTTTACCTTTATCGAGGCCAATTGTTCATTTGGAAAACTATCATTAACAGGTATAGGATCATAAGCAATATTTTCCAATCTAGACAAGTTATCAGCAACAGGGTTTTCAGCACCTTTCCTATCTACAATGTGTAAATCAAACTTTTGCAGTAAAAGCACCCATCTTATGAGCCTAGGCTTAGCATCTTTCTTTCCAATAAGGTATTTAATAGCAACATGATCAGTATGGACAGTAACTTTTGAGTCAACGATATAAGGTCTAAATTTAGCACAAGCAAAGACTACTACTAAAAACTATTTTTCGGTGGTAGCATAATTCTTTTGAGCAGTATCAAGAGTCTTACTAGCATAATGAATAACGTTCAATTTATTGTCTACTCGCTGTCCAAGAACACCACCTACAGCAAAATCACTAGCATCACACATAATTTCAAAATGTAAAGTCCAATCAGGCGGTTGAACAATAGGTGCAGAGATTAAAGCCTTTTTTAGAATTTTGAAAGCTTCTCTACAATCATCATAAAAAACAAAATGTACATCTTTTTGGAGAAGATTAGTAAGAGGTTTTGAAATTTAGAGAAATCTTTAATAAACCTCCTATAGAAATTAGCATGCCCAAGAATAATGTGAATACCTTTAACATCCCTAGGACAAGGCATTTTCTCAATTGCTTCAACTTTAGCTCTGTCCACTTCGATACCTCTTTCAGAAATTTTATGTCCAAGAACAATTCCTTCATTAACCATGAAATGACATTTCTCCCAATTAAGAACAAGATTAGTTTCCTTACATCTCTGTAAAACTTTATCAAGATTGTGCAAGCAGTTATCAAAAGAAATTCCATAGACGGAAAAATCGTCCATAAATACTTCCACAATTTCTTCACAAAAACCATGGAAATGGCTGACATACATCTTTGAAAAGTAGCAGGAGCATTACATAAACCAAAAGCATACGCCTATAAGCATAAGTTCCATAAGGACAAGTAAAAGTGGTTTTCTCTTGATCTTTCCTTTTAAGAGCAATTTGCGAAAATCCAGAATAACCATCAAGAAAGCAAAAGTGAGTTTTCTTAGACAACCTCTCTAACATTTGATCAATAAAAGGTAAAGGAAAGTGATCTTTTTTAGTAACTTTATTAACCTTTCGGAAATCAATGCACATCCTATATCCAACTACTACCCTTTGAGGGATAAGTTCATTATTTTCATTAGGCACAACAGTAACTCCTCCTTTCTTAGGAACACAATGCACAGGGCTCACCCATTTACTATCAGCAATAGGATAAATTATACCAGCATCAAGGAGTTTTAATACCTCATTTCTTACCACTTCCTTCATTTTATGGATTAAACGACGTTGATGCTTTACAACAGGTTTTGCATCATCTTCCATGTTGATGGCGTGTTGACATATAGTAGGAGAAATCCCTTTTAAATCATCGAGAGTATATCCAATAGCTCCTCGGTGTTTCTTCAGTACTTCTAGTAATCTCACCTCTTCATTACCTGAAAGTTTAGAACTAATAATAACATGATATGTTTTCTTGTCATCAATGTGAGCATATTTAAGATTATCAGGTAAAGGTTTTAAATCAAAAACATGATCTTCATTAGTATAATTATGTTTTCTTGTCATCAAGTGTAGGGGTACCCAAATCTTCAACCGGCAAATTATGCTTAGGTAATGGTGGTTGATGAAGAAAGATATTGTCAATTTCATCCCTCTCTTCCATAAAGACCTCACTCTTGTGTTCCTCCATGAATTGTTGCAAAGCATTCTTAGGAGCAACAGCAATAGCAGCAAGTTGTTGAATTTTTGAATCCTCATTAGGCAATTCAGATTCATAAAGTTTTTACCAAACTTAGAGAAATTAAACTCATAAGATTCTCCAGCAAATTTAGTATAAATTTTCTCTTTCTTACAGTCTATAATAGCACCACATGTATTCAGGAAAGGTCTACCGAAAATAATAGGACAAGTTTTATTAGCATTAGTATCAAGTACTAGAAAATCAGCAGGATATTTAGTTTTACCCAATAAAAAGCTCAACATCTCTAACAATGCCAATGGGAGAGATAGTTTCTCTATTAGCAAGCTGAATAACTACATCAATATCCTCAAGTTCACAGGAACCAATTTCATGCATAATTTCTTTATAAAGTTCAAAAGCAATAGCACTGGAACTTGCACCAATATCACATAAACCATAATAGCAATGTTCTCCTATCCTAACCGAAAGCACAAGAACGCTTGTTTTCCTAGATTTACCAGGGTGCGAAACAAATATTAGAAGCATCCTCACAAAAGATAATATGTTCTCCCTCTATGTTTTCTGTAACAAGGTCCTTAATTATTGCTACTGCAGGTTCAACAGTTATTTGCTCATCAGGTTCTACAACTTTCTTTGCACTTTTATTAACCACACTAGCAATCAAGGAATGTTCCTTGATTTAAGAGGAAAGGGTATTTTCTCAATATAAGGTTCCGGAAGAATGTGATCAACGGTATGAACTTCAATATTTCTAGCCATACCCGAATTAGGTTTATCTTTGTAAGGTTCATGATATTTATTTAAATCCTTCTTAGGCATATCAAAATAAGAGGCAAAAGCTTTATAGTAATTTGCAACAACTTGAGAATCAAGACCATAAAGAGTACTAATATTACGAAAATCATCAGTACTCATGAAAGTTTTAATGCATTCATAACCATACTTTATACCTGACTCTCTACCTTTGTCGTTCTCCCATCCTTCGGTATTCTCCTAAATTCGATCAAGAAGGTCCCATTTAAATCCTTCTTTATTACGTGTGAATGATCCAGAGGAATCAGCAACCAACAAAGTTTTATCCCGAACAGAAAGTCTTGCATATAAGTTATCAACAACGACATTACCAGGAATCTCATGAATTGGGCATTTGAGCATTAGTGACTTCAATCTCCCCCACGCTTGGGCAATACTCTCTCCATCATGAGGCCAAAAATTATATATAAGATTCCAATCTTGATGAATTTCACTAGGAGGATAGAATTTAGAATAAAAGAGAGGTACAATTTTCTCCCAACCAAGAGAACGGCCATTCTTCAGCAGCTTATACTATTTTGCAGCTCTAGCAATCAGCCATATAGAGAACAATTTCTTCTTAACTTCTTCCATTGAAATACCAATAGCACTTCACTCCCCGGCAACGGCGCCAGAAAGTAGTCTTGATGACCCACAAGTATAGGGGGTGTATCGTAGTACTTTCGATAAATAAGAGTGTCGAACCCAACGAGGAGCGAAAGGTGTTGACAAGTAGTTTTGATCAAGGATTCACTGTAAATACTAGCAGACAAGTTTTTAGGGTTTTTTGATATAGCAGATAAATAAAATACAAGTAAATAAAAGACAGTAATAATAATTGCAGCGAGTGGCCCAATCCTTTTTAGCACAAAGGACAAGCCGGTTGGTTTACTTATGATGGCAAAATGTTCTTGAGGACACATGGGAATTTCGTCAAGTGCTTTCGCTTCATGCAGTTGATTAATCTTTAATGTTTTGATAAGTGTTGTGTGGGTGAACCTATGCTAATGCACCGCCCTTCCTAGGACTAATACATACTTGTGATTATACCCCTTGAAAGCATCCGCAAATACAACAAAGTAATTAAGACAAATCTAACCACAACCTTAAACTCTGAGATCCTACACTCCCTCATGCATGGTATATTAATGGGGGTTTAGGTTTCTGTCACTCCGGCAACCCCACAATTAATATCCGAATACACAATGCATTCCCCTAGGCCCATGTGGTGACCCTAGCACACCACTGCATGTTGTAGTGCACAAGTCATTGATATAACACTCACGGAAGGACCTATCCGTAAATATTACATCCCTCAGAGTAGTACAACAGAAACATAGCTGGTCCAAGCTAACATTATAGGATTACAACTCTATTCAATACAAAATCTCGAGAAACTCTTTTACATTAAAGAAGTCTCTTGCAAATGAAACACGAGAATATCCAAATCGTAGCATTAAGCTGGATATAAGCTCTATCTCTAATTCCTATCCCACTACTGCTGTTGTCACAGCCCTACTCTATTCCATCTGGAATGTCTTCATCCAAACTGTACTCCTTCTTCCAATTTGATGTTGTCTCCTCCATCGACAGTGTTGTCGTCATATACACCTGGGCAAGGTTATCGCCATCCTTCTGTTGGTGAAGTGGCAGTTGACTCCTTCAAGCTCCACCAGGTGGGTTTGGACTCCTTGTTGAAGACTTCCTTGTTGTCGTCAGGGATATCTATCATCTCCTTGGATGGCTCCAAAAGTCTAAGCAGGGGGTCAACGGGGAAAGGGTAAGCAACTCGAGTGTTACTTAGCAAGTTCAATAATATAGGAAAGAGTTTTTGTTTTGAATGCACTAGCTACTGCCATGACCAACGGTCGTAGGCATAATGCAAGTTTTGGGAAAACATTTCTTCAAAGGTCAAGTTTTATTTAAAAAAAACTATGCTCACAGTCTCCACAGGTCTTTAGTCATCACTTGGGATGCCTTTCCGCAGCGTTCTGTAGTTCCCTCCTAGAACAAGGATGTGACAGTCACAATTTCTTGTTGTTGACTCTGTAGAGCTGCGTAACTTTACCCATGAGAGAAACCCAGCCTTGTTGCCTTTCCGAGCGGCCAAACTCGTCCATACTTCCATAGTATGGGGCCAGGTATGAGTCCAAGCCAATCACTGCCCTTCTCCGCACAACACATATCCGCCCATTTGCGGCGTGACCGGTAACAAAGACCGCTATCCCGCCACCCCTCCCGAGCTTCTATTCCAATCACCCCAACAGGTGGGAAGGTCACGCGCTTCCACGCTATTGGCCGCTGCAACGGACACAACCAGGTAATAGCCTGCCGAGGATATGTGAACGAGAGAAGATCCAGCTGACTTTACCGTCCATAGAAGATCTCATGGTAAACGCGTCAATACGGCGCAAGGATCACTGTGACATTGGTACTTTATCCTAGGTATATACTTTCCCGTACAATGGAACCTCCACCACAACATCAAACCGTGGTTCCATTGCCAGCCAAACAATATATATATAACAATTCACATCATTCGAAAATAGTTTTTCTTTTTCAATTCAATGCAATGATAATAATAGGTTTTTAAAAATAGTTTTTATAAAATAGTTCAATAAGGATATGCAAGAATCAACTTGCCTGTGGTAGAAATGGCCGTTCAACCTTTCGGGGTTCTAGGGTTTGCGGTAAAACCCCGAATCTGAAAATAGCAAGGTAATCCCGATAAGGACTACTGAAAATCTAGCAGCATGCTATTATGCATAATCATGGGATGCATCGTCACCCCAAATTCCCAAGTTATGGATTTTAATACTTTTCGAGTGTTTGGGAGTTTTAAATTATTTAAAGAGTTTGACAACAATTTTCATGAGAATAAATTTAGAGTGATTGAATTTAACTAGTTCAATATAATACAACTTCAATATTTTATTTTCCCATATTATTTTACTTAGGAAACTAGTTTTTCAAAAGGATTTTCAAGTCATGTCCACTTAAGGATCCTTGGATTTTTCAACCATGAAATACTTTTCAAAAATTTAAATAAAATTAACATTAAAATTCCCCATATTTTGTAGAGTGTGTTTCATAGTTTTAGTTGATTTTTGTGATCGTTATAATGGTGTTAAAATTCATTTAAGTTTGAATAATTTGGATTTGTAAATTACCAAAATGCCCCTACGGTCGTTTTGGTTGGAGTGGGTCGAACCCAACCAATTGGGCCGAGCCCAACTAGCTACTGGGTCGAACCCGACCCAGCTAGTCTCTCTCCTGTGCTCTGTTTGATTCCCTCCTCTGCTCTCTCTCTCCCGTGCACGTCGTCGCCGCCACGCCCTGCTCCGGTCGTCGCCGGCCGTCTCCTGCGCTGCCGACTTCCAGCGCCACCTCTCCTTCGCCTCTCCTTCCGATTCCCCTGCTGCTCTCGCCCCCATCGACCTCACGCGCCCGCTAGCTCTAACCCTAGCCGCCATGGCTCAAGTCGCCGGCGCTGCTCCCCGGGCTCCCGCGCCTCCGGCTGCCTCTCCTCGAGCCTCTGCTCGACCTCCGGCTCTACCTCGCCTCCGTGTCGTCTACCTTAACCTCGACGCCGGCGGGATGGCAGTTCCGCGACTGTAACCCTGGCGTCGTCGTTGCTTCCACTGCTGCTCGCTCTCCTCTGCTAACTCCGGTGCTCCTGGTGCTCAAGAGCTTCCTCGACATGCTGCTACCACTGGTGTGGTTCGGCGTAGGTCGATGCATCGCTGCTGTGGTGCTCCCTGTGCCGCTGACGCCGTGGTGCTCGTCGGTGTCGTCCTTGTGGTAGCTTCCGCCGTGGTAGCGTGAGCACTGCCTCACCACGCCACGGTGTTTGTGCCTGAGCGTCAGGTATGGTTCCCTCTCCTCTCTCTGGATGCTCTTGATGCAGGACATGATTCAGTCGTTCCTAGCTGTTATAGTGATTATGTAACAGTTCCAGTTCATCCAGGTGATGAACTGATACTTGGAATCGTGTTGTTCTTCACTGGATTTGGTGCTATTTGCAGATGATTTAATTCATGCTAGTTGTGGTGGATGATTTCCACTGAACAACTTGATGGATTAATGGATTACCATGTTTATATCACTGTGGTGAATCAGTAGCTTGCTTGATTGATATGTGTGCATGCTTTGCTCACTATGATGCCTCCTCTGAGTGTGCACAATGCTCAGATCCATGCTAAGCATGATCTGGTGATGCTAATGTTGTTGGAATGATTTAGGAAATATGTTTCTGGACAGATTGGGCTATTTATCTGATAAGAACAGATCTTGCACTTGATGTCTTAGCCCTGGCCTGTGATGCAAAGGCTGAGGCATAAATATTTGGATAAGAGCAGATACTAGTGTGTGGCTTTTAATCTCGGTGATGATTTATGCATGGCAACTCTATGCAGATCTGAGAGTACTTCTTTTTATCCTCCTAGTTGAGATCTAGTTGAAGGGTAATTAGAGTGACTTAGAGATGTATTCATGGATAGCTCCTGGTTGAGGAAACTGATAAGAACAGATTTGTGCTTTCTTAGGTTGTGGTGAAGCCTTTTTATGCTTTCATGTGCTTCTTTCAGTGTACAGGTGTGTTGGGATCAAGTTAATCCAGTGAAACTGGTTCACTTGTCTTTGTGTAAATTAATAAGAACAGATGTGCTGCCTTGCTCTACTCTCTTTCTAGCACCGTCATGTCATTTACAGAACTTGCTAGCACCTCTCGTCTACCTAAGACACTCAAAGAATCAACCTGCTGTTGAAGAGAAGCTTGATCTTCTGGAGAGTGATGATAACCTCCCTCTTGTGGCTAGCCTTCTCCTCCTCTCGTGAATAGCCTGCTCCACCTATTGTGTGTAGCCTGCTCCTCCACTTGTGGATAGCCTGCTCCTCCTCGCTGCTTGACCTATTTCCTAGTTGATCTAAAGATTGGACATGATATGGCCGTGTTCTAGGTGTTCTTGGATGTTCTGGCTGATCAAGGAAAATGATTTAGTTGCTGGTTGGAAATCATGATGTGAGCACTAATTGGTGCGGCTAGCTGTTCATGAATATGTCTTTGTAGACAAACGAATTTGCTAGGATGGCTATGGTGATGCTTATATATTATTGGTTGCCTGTTTGGTGGTGACACATGAATGGTGACTCTTGCTTTGCAAGGATGAGTAAGGTGCTTGGTTGTCAAGCTCTCACACATATGCATTACTTGGGGATCAAGTTTAGCTAGATATTTTGCTTGTGTATAACTCTCCTATGTGGCATGCTCATCCACACAAACTTTTCATTACTTGGAGTTGAAGTAAACTTAGATATGTTCCTTATGGATAGAGATGATTGGTCATTGGTCTTATCACTTGTAGAATTTATTCTTGAACTAGACAAGTGGTAATTACCACTAGATGGGCTTGTTTGGCTTCTCTCTTATGTGGGTTTTGCAAATATATTGATAGTGCTCATGTGGCTTTACAATTTCAGATTTGTGGGCTTTAAGACCATTCATGGGTGGTGATGATCAAGTGGCTTGATATTTCGGAAATGATGCTATACTATTTGATTTCTTCCTTGATAAATAATATCGTTGGAGAAATGTTTATGTGGGCTTTTTTATTAGGAACTTGACTAGATTAGAGGGAAAAGAAATATGTTGCCTTGATGACTAAAGATAGATGGATCAATACTAATAACCTTTGCCCCATGTTGCCTTTGTTGCTTGCTCATATGGATCATTGTTGCCTATTGCCTCTAAATGATCCAAAAAATGATCCATGATCCTTTGTTGCCATAGATAAAAATTCCTCTAGTCACCACTTGGGTATTAAGACAAGTTCCTAATATCCAGTATTCGAATTCCAACACAAAGTTGCCTCACCCTTGTGGTGAAGGCATACATTTTAATTATAAGAAACTGTTCTTTTGTTCAAATTTTTATTTAGATGATATTCAATTGCTTTATGCATGCAAAAAAGGAATTTGTTAACAAGGTCATGACTCTTGTTTCCAAACTACTTTTGCATAACACGAAACTTTTGAATTTCACACGGTTTCTAGAGAAGTTAATCAGAACATATACTTGATATGCGAATCTTTCTCCAAAACCATTTGGTGGCATTTCTTTCTCTCTTGTCCTCTTTGTCTTGCAAGAATATATTTGAGAAGATTGAGAGATAAGAAGATCAAGATGATCAAGATAATGATGAGAAGATCAAGATTTAGTTTTAGGATCCTTTTTATTCATTTGCAATGTTCTTTTCATTTGGATGAGATATGTACATATTCTATAAATGATGTACTATGAATTGTTATTTCAATTTCTTTTGGAAAGTTTGTGAAATAACACATTTGTGATTGATGTATCTATTTGTACTTGGACAGTTGGACTTTGAAGTTTGTAAATGAGATGAGTCTAATGAGGAGTGTGAAAGATGATGTTTTGAGATGATCATAGATATGAAATGAGATTGATTGATTGTGTATATACTCTCTTTGACTTATATATCTTTGTCTTGTTTTAAATTGTGCTCAAAATGTAGATAATTGAGTAAGGTCATGTCCAATTTTATTGTCCTCGATAGATAATCCTAGTTGCTACTGAGTTGTTATAAAGATCATATCGACGTTTATCGCACTCCACACGATGATCTAAACCCTAACTCATCGAGTCGAGAGAAACATCGATCACTTTGCATTGTTTAATTTAACGCGCCAAAGGTTCCCGCATTTTCAGATGCATGCTATGCAAATGCACAAATCATATTTCTACCCTTCCGACTCTCTAAACGGTGGGGCATTACAACCCATAAAGGTGAAGTGTCATGTAGTCGACGTTCACATGATACCACTAAAAGAATAATACCACAACTTAAATATCAAACTATTAAATATTACTCAACATGATTCCTCTACTAGCATCATGACTTCTCCCATGTCCTCGAGAACTAAACGAACTACTCACAAGACATCATATGGATCATGGTCAGGGGTGATATAATGATGAATAACAATCTAGACATATACTTTAATTCACCGATAAAACTTAATAGCATCAACCACAAGGAGTAATCAACACCGGGAAAGTTTCCTCTATGAACTACACAAAGTATAACCCTAGATGTTTCGGCGGAACGAGGTGGAGCGGTGGAGATGACGGTGTCGGCGGTGGAGATGATGATGATGATCCCGATGAAGTTTAGCGTGATGACGATGGCAAGGCGATGATTTCCCCCCGCCAGGAAGGAATTTCCCCTGCAGATTTCTCCCTGCCGGAGAGCTTTTTCTCTCTCTGGTGTTTTCGCCTAGTGGAGGCGGCGGAATATTTCCTTGATGCCCCCTCTGTCTTAGGGTTTTTGGGGGATGAAGTACGCGAAGGGTGAGCGCCAGAGGTGGGCCAGGGGCGCCACACGCGGTGGAGTTAATTCTCCAATGATCATCAAACATGCAAAATAAGATAAAACAACATAAGTAACACTTCTTAATATGAAATATATTAATGAATAACAGTCAATTAGATATAAAATAGTGATGAGAAATGGACGTATCAGCCCGGGAGCGGTATCCCATGATGCAGAAGCTGCTGCTAGCCATCCTCACGGCCTCCCGCAAGATGAGCCCTACTTTGAAAGCCATCAAGTCAAAGTGGTCTCGAAGTACATCCTGAGAAGCCTGTTGGAAAATCCTTTGGGCACTAGACGCCTCTCTTTGTGGGCAATGGAGATTCAAGGGTGTGGTATTCGTTTGAGCACACAAACAACATCAAGAGCCATGCGCTGCCAGAATTCACCGCTGAATGGATGGAGACTGCCTTCGATGGCCCGGAAGAGGAAACTAGCCTTCTTGGGAAAGAGGGCCCGAGTGCCTGGACCATGTTCTTGATGGCTCATACACCGAGGGAAAAGGAGGTGCCGGCTTGGTCTTGATCTCCCTCACGGGTGATCGCCTGAAGTACGTCGTCCAGATCCATCTCGAACAACACAATGGAGTACGAGGGCCTGCTCGCAAGGCTTCGTGCTTCCATTGGGCTCGACATCGACAAGATCATCGTCAAGGGTGACTCTCGGCTGGTCATTCAACAAATGAACAAGGAATACGCATGCCCTCGAATGGCGCCTTACGTGGAGGAGGTATGGAAGCTGAGGCAAAGGTTCAGTAGCTTCGCGGTCGTGTACATCCCCCGGGAAGAAGATACGATCACCGATGAGCTATCCCAGTTCGCCTCCAAGCAAGAGCCCATGCCTCCCGGAATCTACATCGAGGTGCTCCGACAACCTTTGGTCTCCCTGGAAAAGTTCGGGGCAAAATCCACATCAACACTGGGGGCTGGCGACCCTTCTAATCAACCTCACGGGTAGCCAGCCCACCGGGTGTTCAAGACCCGGTAGCTCCCAGGCCAGAGGATGGCTGGGTGGTTCTACCGGTGGAAAGATTCCACCCGCCCTAGGCTCAGGACATCGCCAGCTACATGACAGAGCATACACTCCCGGAGGATGATCACAACACGTTGTGCGAGTGGCTCGACAAGCTAAGCTCTACGTCTTAATCAACGGCGAGCTCTACAGGTGGCATGACAATGGAGTCAAGCTCCGTTGTATACCTAAAGAACAATGCCAAGCTCTCGTGAAAGACATCCATGAGGGGACATGTTCAAGTCATGTAGTCTCAAGATCATTGGTGGGCCGAGAAAGGTTTTTCGTCAAGGGTTCTACTGGCCAACAGTCCTTCATGACGCTGAGCAGCTCGTCAAGACCTGTGAAGCCTGACAGTGCTACGCGAAGAAGATACATCAACCCGCCCAAGCTTTGCAGCCCATCCCAATCTCTTGGCCCTTCGCGGTCTGGGGGTTGGATATTGTTGGCAAAATATCGAAGTCAGTAGGAGCACATGAGTACCTGTTCGTAGCCATCGACAAGTTCTCCAAATGGGTGGAAGTCATCTCGGTGGCCCGGCAAACAGCACAAGCAGCCATCAAATTCATTGGCGGAATCATACATCGCTTCGGGGTTCCCAACAAAATCATCACCGACAATGGTTCCCAGTTCACCAGCCGAGCTTTCCTGGAATTCTGTGAGGAGATGGGCATCAAGGTGTGCTTCGCCTCAGTGTCCTATCCAAGATGCAATGGTCAAGTTGAGCGAGCAAATGCGGAGGTCTTGAAAGGTCTGAAAACCAAGGCCTTTCACAAGCTGGACAATCATGGGAAGAACTGGATCGAGCACCTGCCAAGTGTGTTGTGGTCCATCAGAACAACACCAAGCCGAGAAACTAGGGAAACACCCTTCTTCCTCTTCTATGGAGCTGAAGCAGTCCTGCCAACTGAGCTCAGCTCAGGCACGGATCACCTCGGGTACTCGCATACGATGAAGACACCCAAGCTGAGAGGAGGATCAATGACATAAACTTCATGGAAGATTCGTTGTCGAGCTCTCGTCGATCAACAAGGTATCAACAAGGGCTGGGCCGCTACCATAGCAGGCATGTACGCTCGCGGGAACTGGAACCCGGAGACTTGGTACTCCGCCAGAAGCAGTCGCATGAAGGCATGACTAAGATGTCATCAAAGTGGGAAGGCCCTTACCGGGTTACTCAAACCCTTTTGGTGTTCGCTAGTGGTAGGCTGGTTGCAGTAGAGGTTTTCCTTCTAGTGATATCTATTATATACTTAAAACACAGGATAACCAACGGTGAAGATTTGTCAATTTGAGGTCATAAAATCCCTACGGCTGAGATTAAAATATTAGGCACCGAAGCACATGCACGGAAAAGGATGAGTCTGTAACGTACACGACGCGAACTCCAGCAAACAAAATCTCGACGTAAGAACACACGTATCTCTTGGCCACATATACCGCATCGTGATTATAGGGTGTCGAAGATCGGATGGCCAACTTCCCGTGGGGAATCGATTTCGTCGTCCGCAGCGCATGGCCAAGACGCGGTGCAGCGGTGGTATGCTTTCATACATCGCCGATGCAGCCTAGGCTCCAAGCATAACGCCGCCCGCTTTTTGTGTGGATGTCCGAGGTCAAGTCCATCAAGAGTTGTCCCTATGAATTTGTGCAATCGTTGCTCCAGATCTGATCTTCAAATATGTTTTCCCAGCCATCAGCTATGGCCAAAGATAATTGAGTGCGCGATGCCGTCACACGCTATTGTGTAGCAGCCAAGATCAGATTTGGTGCCAGGAATCGCGGGCTGAAGAAACAACCAGCGTCGATGATACAACGCGTCTGGTCGACGTTGCTACATCAGGGTTAATATACACCAAAAAAGTTCCGGCGGCCGGCTGCTGAGCGCCGACAAGCATTAGACGTCAACAAGCAATACCGCCGGTGTTCTTTTTTTTTTTGGAATCCGTGTCAGTCGAGGCATCGTGTTATACACACGTTCATATACAGGGACCTGCTTGATGTCGGGCTGCCGGACGCGTAATTCTGCATGTCACGCCGCGGGCTCGACGAATTGCCTCAGTCCCCTTGAACTGGCCAGAAAGTCGGGAACTCAGGACAACGTGGATGTTGATGTTCAGGTATGTAATTATTTTATATGCACAAAGTTATTTCTAACGTACATATAAATTTGGATCGTGCAATATTAGAGTCATATGTGATATGTGTATGCCTATAAACTGAAGTACTTGCACGAACTCAGGAATTGGTAGTGTCCAACTGTTCGCATATATGCATGCAAGGATCGATGGATTCGAGCTAGGCACCATGCATCCTGCAACGATCAGAGAGAGAGAGAACACAAGAATAAACAAAAGATATCCCTTCTGCAGATGATGTGTCCAACGTAGCAATTGTTAACAATTAATTGCACTCTGAGTTGGCCAACAAATATGGTAGCTGAAGCTGCAGACTCTGACGAGATGGTAAGATTGGAGACTAGGTGAAACAGATTGATTCTTGAACATGGATTGCGATAATATATCGGTTTCAATAAAAATTGGCAAACACCATATTCTATTACCATTTTTCTCGGGGAAGAAACATGCATCCTTACGCAACTAAATTTATAAATAGACGCAAATACCTATTATTTATTTTTGTTGGTCCGTTTTCATCATTTATGTGTTTCTGGGGTGCAAAATATGTGTAAGCATTCTATGCTCTAAATTAGGAAAATGTAATTTGATCACGTTCGTCGTTATTAAAATAACTCCCATAATGAGCCACTAAACGAATTATTAATTGTGTATGTTGTACAATAAAATCCCTTCAATATGGCTGAAATAAAACTACCACCAATATATTTGAGAAGATAGCATATAAATTGGCTGCACTTCTGCTTGCCTTCTATGTTCGAAACATGCCTACGGCTTAAGATCATGAAGTCATGTATTCGTCTTGGTTTACATATTTTCATCGATGTTTCATTTTTGCAGAAAAAATATATTATTATGTTCATGCCAAAAGAAAGGGTGTACTGGAAGCGTATTGAACCAGATGTTTTTGTAAGAAAGATCTCGAGGGAGAGACGGTGTTCATCAAGTTCATAGGAACGTGTGCTCAAGAATATAGAGGGTGTCGCAATAGTGGTAATTAGCATAGGTAAGATCAGTTTTCATATTCAAGTAATCGTCCACTTTGTGTTGAAAATACATAAATAGTTCACATGGAAATTATTCTTTATTATTCTGTTGCAGAACCGAGATTCAAAATGAATCTGATACCTATAATGGTTCCTTAGACCAAATCAAATTGTGTTGGTTTAATAATACACTAGCCCCTGCAGGTCATGAAGCTGGCCAAAAAATGTCTCTCGACCTAAAGTTCAAAAAAATAAAAATCTAGCCGCGCAAATGCGCGGGCCACGCAGCTAGTTGCAAAGAACACAAAGCACAACACAGACCACCACTAGTGTAGAGCATATTTAGTGCTCTAAAACTGTAGCTAGGCTGAGTTTGCTCTTTTCCATATTTTACACAAGGAGCAAAAAAAACACGGCGCCCCGACTAAAGGCGCCATGGTAGTGGGCATGGCGCCTCGGACCAGGGTCCCATACTATCGAGGTGGGTCCCATCTAATCTGACATGGCCGGATCCATGACGCCTTTAGTCGGGGCGTCGTGCAGTCTGGCATGGTGCCCAGAGTTGGCGCCGTGAAAAAGGGTTAGATCATGAAATGATTCGAATTTAGGTCCATTTTGTGAGGTAAATTGAAAAAATGGTTAAATCTGTCTAAATTGCCCCATTTCCGTCAGCACAGGGAAGGTGTCGGTAAAGGCGGAGCTCGACCAGCCACACACGTCAATGTAGCTCGAGCTAAGTAAAGAGAAAACAACACTGGTAGGCGGATCACGGTGGGAGTTTAGGCGGCGAGGATTCGGATAATAAGATTGCTACTCCATCTGTTCAACTTCTTGTACTAGCTAAGTAAGGAGAAAACAGTGGTAGGCAAAGAAAATCTGAAAAAGACATATCCGAAGGGGCATATATGCACTTTGGAGTAGATGTAGCAGTAAGATACAGTTTCATTGTTGTTTCACTTAACATTTTGTAGCCTTTAAGCAACGACATGTATGCTATCTTCAAATGGATGTTGAAAATTTTCAATGTGAATGTAAGTTTATTGGACGGGTCCTGGCTGATAGTGTAATGAAATTTTTTTTTTTAGAGAACCCACAGGAGATCTGCGCGTCATTTTATTAAGCTTAGCAACAGGGGGCGCGGTTGTACGTCCAGCTCTTTTGGGAGGTTTTCTCTGGAGTGAATTCCACTTTTTACCTGTAGTTATACATTTGTGACACTAATTACCCATCCAACGAAATAATGTCTAGAGATTACCCATTCTAAAAACTTTGGATCATCTTTTTCTGATGCATGTCTATTGGGAAAGGTATGAGGTGATGACTAAATCTTAAAAATATCAGGACAACAACGAGTGATTGAACATAATGGTCAAGAGAAGACATGACATGATCGTCGATGATGCCCTCTAGTTTTTTTATATTTGGTCGCACCATATAGACCAAACATGTTAGTCTATTCTAAGGGCAGAATGCCAAAATGGGTTCGAAATTTTATATATGATTTATTTCAGTTTTTTGTACTAATGGGGTAATAAATGTCACAGATGCACGACTCAAAAAACGTGAAATTCTTTTTATTGTCTCTTAGCTTCAACCTTCAACCTACTTTTTCCTACCTTAACTAGAAAAAACCTACAAACTGAACTACATGCGTACATTGACCTTTATTATTTGGCATGTCGTATGTGTGCACTAGTGTCATAACTATATTTGAACTAACATGTATGCGTGTTGTGTATAAACACGCCCATGTGATTAACCATGCAATGCTTTTGTCGATGTTAAAGATCTGTCGATAGTATGAGGCCAATAATAACAGTTGCGGTTTTCTTTTGCATCTACATCGTATGTTACGGTACATCCGTGGATATTAATTGCGATAAGATATGGCAAGGTATGTATGATCTCCCTTATAATGTTTCTTCTTATAGCCGTGAATGACATCTTTTTGCAATTCAGTCTTCACTTCTACTCTCTCCATTACTAAATACAAGATGTTTTCACTTTTGTACACATTCACATGCGTCTACATGTATTTAGATATGTTTTACTATTATGTTCACTCATTTGGACCTGTACCTAGTCAATATGGGAGGGAGCTAAAACATATTGTATTTAGAAATGGAGAGAGTATTAAATAGGAAATATACATGTACCAATTTTTTTGGCCAAAAGCCAGCATAGCTTGATTTCATTGATGTAGAAAGATCGTTACGGAAACGGAAAAATGTAGGAAAATGATAAATTCAGTTGGCCGGCAATTGCCGGTGATAGACAACCAGATGATTTATGTAGCTAGTGTTCATCGACTTATTAGTATAAGACCAACATTTTTTGCGCTAAATTCATTGCTCGATCATTAGTGGAACCAGCATAGCCTGACTGAAATGTTGGTAGAATTTTTTCAAATCCCATCATCGACTCCTTGAAAATGCTGGTCCACCTTTTGATGGTCCTTAAGATTCCACCACATCTGCTTAATATCAATCCAAGTAACCCCATTAAAGATCAGATCATATCTAAGTTTCCAAATGTACCACAATACAGCGGCACAAACTGAATTTACAGCAGAAAATTCAGAATCAGCAACCCAAAGTCTAGCTACAGATTCCAGGTTTTGTCCGATTTGGATATCTAAGAAAGCACTAATTTCTCGCCACAAAGTTTTAGCTACAAGTCAGCCGAAGAACAGGGTGGTGCACTGTTTCAGAGCAAACACACAGTTCTCCGGTTTATTGATGTGGCGTTTCTTGAGGTTGTCCCTCGTCATGATCCTGTTATGCATTACTAGCCATAGGAAAATGTGAATCCTAGGAGGGATCACGATTTTCCAGATAGCAGGAATATGAGTGTGGACTACACCTCTGAAGTTGATGATAGCTAAGTGGAGCTTCCTGTGCCCTTCAAAATCATTCCAAAGGCAATTAGCAATTTGAGTGTTAATTAGCTCTAGAGCCCAATTTGGAAATTTAAAGAAGGAAAGAAGGTAAATGGGAATACTAGCTAAACATGACTTAATAAGGATCAGCCTCCCTCCATAGGAGAGGAGCTTTCCCCTTCAACCTGCAATACTAGATGTCAGCCGTACTAAGTTTTTCATAATGTAAAGGTATACCTAAGTATTTAATTGGAAACACACCCACCACACACCCAAAAACCTGAGCAAAAGCTTCAGTTTCAGCATCTTCTAAGTTAATGGGGGATAAGCTCACTCTTGCTATAATTGATAAGCATGCAGAAACTCGTTCAAAACAAGTCAGGACATTTTTTTCAAGTTTTGAGCTTTTCTACATCATTAGCTTTTTTGTCAGCGTATAGTCAGACCACTAATATGATTATAATCATAAGCTTTTACCAACATTTGTGAGAACATCCACTACCGAATTAAAAAGGATGGGGGATAGAGGATCCCCTTGCCTAAGACCTTTCCCAGTGAGGTACAAATCACTCTCTAAGTTATTTAATTTGACACCTACCGAACCACCTAGAGAAATCTGACTGATCACCCTTCTGAATTTTTTTTACCAAAACCTCTTTTGTCTAGAAGTTCAGCAAGGAAGTCAAGATTCACTTTATCGAAAGATTTTTCGTAGTCTAATTTCAGCACCATCCCTTTACTTTTAGAGGAATGGATCAAATGAATTACTTCATGAGCAGTTACAACTTACAACGCTCTCTAAGATGATCTGCCTTTGATAAAAGCAGATTGGTTAGGCGAGATAATCCTATTCATGATAAGGTCAAGCCTATTAGCCAGGACCTTGGAGAACAACTTGAAAATGCAACTCAACAGGCTGATAGGCCGATTTTTTTCCATTACTACTGCATTAGGCTCCTTCGGAATAAAAGAAAGCATTGCAAAGTTTAGTCTATACAGATCTAACTCGCCCTTGAAAAAATCCTCAAACATAGCTAGAATATCTGCTTTAACTAGGTACCAGAACTTCTGGTAAAAGAAAAACGGAAAGCCGTCAGGCCCAGGTGCCCCATCCACATAGGAACTAAACAAGGCGCTTTTGACCTCCTCTTCAGTGAAAGGAGACTCCAGAAGGGAGTTTTCTTCTGAAGTGATTAATTCTTCAGGTTCAAAAAAGCCATCAGCTAGTTTGAACCCATTTCTATCCTCTTTTCTAAAAAAATCCTTATAAAAATCTACAGCTATTTTAAGCATCTCACTATGGTCAGTAAAAGGGCCATTAGGACCTTGGAGAGTGTGAACTAAGCATTTTCTCGTCCTTTCGTTTGCCAAGGTATGAAAATATTGAGTGTTCCTATCACCTTGTCTTTGATATCTTTGTCTCTAGATCTTTGTTTAGCCTTAATCTCTTCTTTAAGCCAAATTATATTCATCTCTGCGTAAATTTCTTTCATCCTAGCATTATCCTCAGCCGACAGTTCCTCTGTCTCAGCTTTGATATCTAGGAAGTCGTATTCTAGCATCATATCCTTTTTAAGCTTCCTAAGATCAGCTTCGATATTACAAGACCACCCTTTGGTATTCAGTCTAAGCCTCCTAATTTTCTCTCGAAAAGCACCAATAGCAGTTTTATGCTTGGTAGGTTTATTCCAAGATTTTTCCACTAAAACCTTAAAGTCTGCTCTAAGCAGCCACCATTTCTCAAACTTATAGCTATAGGTTTTGGGGCACTGTCCAATCCCTGCATCCCAAATAACTCAAGTATTCACTCCCTAACCGGGGCAAGGCTAGGACAGTTGCTAAAGGGAAAATCTTATCTAGCTCAGTAGAGCAAAAGAAACAGTCTAAAGTAGCTTGAACACATCAGTATCTACTCCCAAGAGGAGTCCTCCCGCCGAGCCTATTGCAGGAAGGTCCTGCCAGGAAAAGGTTCTACTACCTAGTAGAGATTTTAAGTAAGAATCTGAATTTTTTTATTTCTTTGTTTCCTGAAACCCAATAATGGAAGAAGAAATTTTGGAGAAGGTATCAGTAATGCACTCCTTCCTACCGGGTGCAGTAATACTCCTAATGTTCCAGATGGCGTAAATCATGGACAACATTTTTTCATAGGGTGCTTGCCCCGTCATATTCTACTAACTTTGGTCCAGATAGCTTCACTATCTGTCTCAATTTGCTGCACTATATCAGCTACAGGAGTATGTGGCGAAACAGGGCATTGTCCAGTATCAAAAGGAATAGAACTACTTACAGAAACTGTGGCATCACCAGCAGCTCTGTCAACCGGAACAATATCTAAATCTAGTTCAACATCATCAATAACAATACCAACATGTTTGGCTAAGGAAACAGAGCAGGATCATTAAGATGGGAGAAAGGGTTGGCAGGGTGGTTTTTCTTTTTACCTTGGAAGGTAGATTTTGCAGTCGGAGGAACCTCCAGGTTTTGCTTCCTTTTTGTCTCTTGGGAAATCTCCAGAATGGTTTTCCCCCATGGTCAAACCTAGTGCTTTGTCTGGTTCCTAAAGTAGGCCCCCATTCAGTATCCTTCCTCTGTATCTTGAATTCATTGCCTTCCCTCTCTGACTCCTCGTTCCTTCTCTTGCTGTTTTCCTCAGCCATCATTGGAGTCGTTTTGCTCAACACTGCGTCTCTGTAGGTGAAACTCGTGTCCTGAAACTGCATTGGAGCCTCTTGTGCAACAATGTAAGGAGAAATCATCCACAGCATGTGGGTCCTGATCAGTCTCATCCACAGGTTCCATGCAGGAGAGGAGGTTGTAACATTTCTGCTGATCAATCTTGTCTTCAATAACCATCAATCTTGTCTTCAATAACCCGTGAGAGAATATCTTCCCTTACATCACCATCTGTTCATCCAGCTTGTTTTTTGAGCTTGCTCATGGGTGAGTGGTCAAGTTCACCAGAAGATGCGCCTAGCTGAACTGACTTGGTACCTCCAGCGCCCGTTGGCGCGCCACCACCTATACCACTGCTGGTAGTGCTCTCTGGCGCACTAGGAAAATTTTGTTCTGCTGAGCTTCTACTACTTTTATCCAGGTCACTTTGTTAGTCCTTGTTAGTGTCCTCGGACCTACCATTAGCAACAATCATGTCCACCGCAGGGATAGTTTCTACATTTTCCACTTCCATCTTGATCAGGAACAGCTGTCCAAAGAAGCCAAAGATTCTGTCAGGAGGTATTTTACTGCAATCCCTGCAGAGTACCTTAACCCTAACCACTTCAGAGACTTTTGCAAACTTGGAGGACCAATCAACATCCAGAAGAATGCCAATTGTCGAGGTGACTTGATCTAGCGCAGCCCACTCACACCATTCAGGATTAAAGTCTCTAAGCTGAACCCAAGCAGTTTGGAGCTTGCCAAAGAAGTCCACGTCTCCTTTCCGAGCCTCCACTTTCATTGTAGTGCTGTAACAGCCCGAAGTTGAAGAACCTAAAAACCCGAATAAAATTTCCACTTTTTGCGTTCCATTGCATCATGGCATCCATATTAAATTGCTAAATAAATAAACAATTGGTTTGGCACCAACTAAAAACAAATTGCTACAACTGCCAAAATACAATTCAAATGACTTTGACAAGTTTTGACAAATAAAAATTGTGGAAAGTTAATATATTTGTCAAGGAAGTTCCAAGAGTTCAAAAATAATATTTTGAACCTGGTTTAAAAATTCTAAAGTATTATAAATTGGTAATTAAGAAAAATGCCATATTCAAAACCAATGCACAAAAGTTGCTCAAAAGATTTTATTTTGAGACGCCAATTTTTGTGGAGCCTCTACATGATATGGGGAGGCTGCCCAAATATTTTCATAATTTTTGAAATGAGTTAAGTGCCCCAAATAAATCCTTGTAGTGCTACTGGTTTTTAAAAGAAAAACAGAAAAGGGACTTAGTTGAAAAGAGGAAAAGAAACGCAGGGGGTTTTTCGAAAATATGTCGTCTCTCTCCTCCCACCCGACACGGACGCGCCATTGCCGGGCGAGAGAGCGGCCCCCCACGACGCCGTGCCGCCGTGTCCCTTGCTCCCCTGCCGCGCACCGGACCCCCCCTCCTCACTTCGCTCCTCCTCGAAGAAGATAAGAAGCCCGAGCCCCTCTCTGCTCTCCTCACTTTTCTCTCCACGAACCCACACCACAGCCGAACTCGCCGAGCTCGACGCCGGCAACTGGAGCCTCCCCGAGCCAAGCAAAGCCCGCCACCGTCTCCGCCTCGTCCCTCTCTTTCTCCCCGTGCACGGAATCGAGCTGGGGCGCCGCCATCGCGGAGATCGGCGCCGTCTTCTTCAACTCCGGCCGCCGGACCTCGAGCAAGCTCGCCGTCGCTGTGGTCCTCCTCCGCCGCTGCCGTCGCTTCCCACGCATCGAGGGTGAGCCCACCGTGCTCCTGGACCTCTCCTCTTCCTCTAGTTCGCCGTGTAGCAGTAGCTCTACCGTAGCTCGCCGCCGGCCGCCGCGAGTCGCCGTTGTTTCCGGCGTCTCCGGTGACCTCTAGGTAGCGGCACCGCCGTAGTTAGGTTCGTCGTGTTCGCGCCTGTCGAGTGCGCCTCGTAGCTCGCCTCATGGAACCCCGTAGCCTCGTGGCCGTGCGCGACGCCGCCGGCGGTCACCGCCGTCGCGCGCCACGGTCGTGGCCTCGCTGTGGTCAACACGTGGTGGGCCGCGCGCGCCCACGTGACAGCCACCGTGGCCACGGACCCCACCGGTCAATGGCTGTGTGTAGCCCACGCCCGCGTGAAAAACGTTCGGTTAGTTTTTCTGTAAATATTTAAAAGCTGGCAGAATTTCGATAAAACTTGAATAATTCATATCTCTTTAAATATTTGTCCAAATATTACAAATAATATATCCAAATGTTCAGAAAAGTAAAACCTGTCTATTGGTATAATTTGTCTACCCCACTAAATTAGTTTAGTTACTGTTTCATTTAGATAAGTAAAATGGCAGAAAAGAAAAGGATTTTATAAAATTCATATCTTAATAAATATTAATCCAAAATTTGCATTTAAGATATCAAAATGATCAGTGGACTAACCTTCACACTCTAACATCATGTTCATGTTAAACTAAACACTGGAGATAGCTTTTACCTGCACTTTAGTAAAAGGGGCAGATTATAGAAGGAATTTGGGAAATTCATAACTTTAAAAATAATGATCCAAAAATTAGGTTTGACCTATCAAAATGTTCAGCAACCAATGTACTTCATGTTTCACCACTTCACCAAGCATGGATAATTAGTTTTGCTGCTATTTAAGTGATGTTAGTAAAATGGCAGCATTAAATCAAATATTGAAAATACAATAACTTTTTATCGGTTAATCAGAAAAATGTGTTTAATACATCAAAATGCTCAGAATAATATGAACTAACCAATAACATCATTTGCATGCATATTTGAGCACACTTATTGTACTGCACTTTTTTTGAAGTTAGGGAGAAACCTAAGATAATTATGGGGTTAATTGTTTTAGTTAATAGAAATATTTCCTTGCACCCCATTTAACTTGTTAGTTAATTTCAGTACATTAAAATGTCATCCCATCATGTGTTTGAGCATTGCATTTTGTTATGCATGAGTGATTATTGATTGTTGTCTTTCCGGTGTTTTTATGCATCGATAGATCAATCAGTCGGGGTGCCACCGCAATACCCTAACGAACCGTATTATCAGCCCCGGAACAAGGCAAGCGTAATCCCCCCCCTCTGAGCATGTCTCCTCCTATATTTCCGCAATTATTTTCCCCACTATATTATTGCATCCGGTTCCAAATGTCTTTTGCTTGGATTAGAGTATCCTACTAGTTGCATTAGAAATCTGTTGCCATTACCTGTATCCTCCCTAATATCCATAGGATTGAAGTGTTGGCCGAACAAGTATACTTGCTATGTATATGCTTAGCCCTGCTTAGTTTAACTGCTGAGATGGCCGGTGGATGTTTCAATGTTGGAACAGTTGATGGACTGGACGGATGTGATGGAAAATGGTGGTGACGGTTAATAAATTGTGTAAAGGCGGGGATGAGGGGCCACATGGAATGTGGTGGGTTGTCTCGTTCTCGCCGCCTAAGTGCGAGTTCTCCCCTTCGAGCCAAGTTGAGCGTGCTACCAGGCGTGGGCAATATGGAACCCCTATCGACCAACTAACTTGTGGCGGACTAGCCGAGGGTCCTCTAGTTTGGCTTTCCATTTGTGCGTGCGTTGAAGATGGTGGCCAAGACTGAGATGAGGACTGTGGTATTTAGGAAAATGAGTGGCCGTGGGGCGGGGTGATGTGATCCTGGCAGTCCTGCCGCCACTGATGATCCTTGGTTAGTCTTAAGCGAGGTAAAGGTTGTAGCCGCTCCCACTCAGCCGGCTTTCCCCGGAAGAGAGCAAATGTACAGGCATGTACGGGCAATGAGCCGGACGGTACGCGTGGATAAGAAGCTAGAGCCCCTTCGGGACTCCGGCGACTTTCCCTTTGTACACCCCTGCAGGGTAAATCTTTTCGAAAAGCCGTGTCCACGGTTAAGGACGACTTGGTGCCGGATTCAGGGATCATAGGATAACTTTAACGGAATGACTAAAAACTGGGTACTAGAGGTACCACTCAAGATTGTAAGGTGAGCTTCCTCGAGGGTGATTCGGAGAGGTGCCTTTGATGAACAGGTACAGTGGTTGATGATGGTGGGTGGTGGTGAGAAAGGTGTTTCAAAGAAAAGAGTTACTTCTCACCCCTTTTCAAATTAATCTGGTTAGTCGAGGCCATGGAGTTATGTCTTTTAAAATAAAATCAGCTTTATGCAAAACAGCCATAAAACCTTGAAAGCCAATCATCGAGCATATATTAGCTCTTAATCTTGCGAGTTCGTCGAACTCAACGTCGTTTGCTTATTTTCAGGAGAGGACTTCACCGCCCTCGAAGGTGGGTTCTTTGTGGACGTCGACGAGTAGTCTGGGGTTCCCAGGTGGCAGCTTGGGACATCCCGGAACAGCTGGCGCTGGATGTTTATCTGCAGGCCTCTTAGGCCATAATTTGGTTCTTGTTGTTTAGAACAACATAATTTGCTTCCGCTTGTTGTACTGTTGGGTCTGTGACCCCTGGTTGTTATTTGCTATCTTTTCTCTATTATAAGAGTTGAACTATATGATTTTTGTGTCGTAGAGTCTGTGATGTGCCAGTTGTTCCACAAGTCTTGATCTCTCTATTATGCTTTGATAGTGTGTCTGGTGGTATCGGATAACCGGAGACACAGTATCACTGTATAGCAGTCGGGTCGGGGCGCCACAAGTTGGTATCAGAGCAGGACTGCCTGTAGGAAACCCTTTCTACTGGTCGACGTTGAGTCTAGTGTTTGTGAAAATATTTTTAACCTAAAAATGAGTTGTGAAAACCATCTTAGGATTCTTTTTACTCCTTATCTGGTTACCCTCTAATCTCGGAGCAATCTTACCTCTATTTGAGTTAAAGGTTTTTCTTCTCACCTGTTACTTGAGTGTTATGTGCCCAGTTGCTTCCGCCGCGCTACAATCCGAAGCTTCATGTGCCGAGAAACCATTGGAGTACGACGAAAATTCCCATCAACTCAGTTGGTTAAGAACCCTTGTATTCCTATCCAGTTTAATCTCTTAATCCGTTCTTTTGGGTTTTAACCCAAGGACTTGAACAGAAGGTCCCGGAGTGTGCCAACTAGCTTGTGTTGAGTCACGTGGTTTCTTAACCATTTGCATCTCTCGCTAGTAGCGCATGAAGCTGACCTTTAACCCAAGTCCTTTATGTGGTCTGTGTGGTAAATGGTTGAACCTTAATTTCCCACACCTCAGCTGGCCATGTAACTTCAGCTCTTCCTTAGTCTTGCTTTAGGTTCTGTCTTGGAACCATCGGGGTTATGACTAGGATTTTCTTAGCGAGTCTCCCAACTATGTTCGTGACTCTGCTGCATCTCTCCTTTTGGGCATGGTTATCACAATTGAGTAATAACCGGTGCATCTCCAACATCTTAGGATTATCCTGAGCATGTTTCTTACTCTGATCCGCTTTCTGACCTTTGTCTGTCGGGTGACAGTAAAGTTCTATCCTGCGTTGGTATGTTCCGATACAAGTCCCTCTCTTGATCCGTCAAGACTTTCCACTTCGTCTTGTTAGGAGAAACAAACTCTAGTACCATGTCCACTTCTCGGACCAGGTCAAAGTATTGTAATCTGCAGAATAAGGGCCGTGTCTAGTTTTTGTTCTGCTCCACCTTAGAGTGTCACACTCTTTATATCGAGGGGTCAAGCTAAGTACCATGATACTTTTGATGAAGTGATGCTCTTACTCCTCGTTACTCCCTGTTTTCCGAGTGACTTGTTACTCGACAAGGATAAGTCGTGAGCACGGATGTGGCTATCGGATATTCTTAGCAGTTTTCACTGTGCGGAAATCCAGGGATATCCATTGTCCTCCTTAGCATGATTGGTTAGCCGATCAATAAGTTGAATTGGACTGTGTTCCCAAGTTCGTTTCCTCTGTTGCTCTTCCTCGGTCAAAGAGCTAGGTTCGTGCCAAAGCTCCCAAGACCACCTTGTTGTGCCTTGAAAGGCATGATCTAGGGATTCTAGCAAATGTAACCCTCTGTTATCCTCTGCAAGACTTCCTATTCATACATGTTGAGTTTGAAGTATCTCTACACCTGACCAGATCTGAATCACTATCAGAAACGACGGTTGGTGATCCTCAAGAATCTCGACTCCGATGTCTAGAATATCAAGGAGTTTCTCCCGATACTAACGTTCCTGGAATTTGCAAAGTTCTCTCGGTCCGTCTTCGTGATCCTTCCCCCTTGGTTTGAAATACTCCTCCGCGAGGAAAGTTCTACTCAAGCTGTTTGGTACAAGTTACCTCTTCATCTGTTGGAATCTTGTTTCCACACTATCCCTCAGAGACTTAAGGCCTTGTGCAAAATTCATATTCGCGATCTTTTTGGGAAACTATTATCTATCATCTGGAAACCCCTTATCATTCTTCTGTTACTCATGTGTCTCCTAACTGTCAAATCTAGGGATGCTTGAAGTCTCATCCTAAGTTCTACTAGGAGGTACTTGGTCGTGGTATCTTCACCAAGATCCATCCTCCCGGTGAGGTTTCCTTCTTTCCGATGGTGTACGTTGGCAGTGACCTCGAAGTGAAGCCGATGAAGATCTTCATGATGCCCTCGGTCAACCTCTTTGAGAAAGAGCCACATGAAGCGAGAAGATCGGGTAGTACCGTCGTAACCTTTCCCTCTTTCCTACTCTAAGAATCTCGGGACGAGATTCCTGTAAGGGGGGTAGAATTGTAACAGCCCGAAGTTGAAGAACCTAAAAACCCGAATAAAATTTCCACTTTTTGCGTTCCATTGCATCATGGCATCCATATTAAATTGCTAAATAAATAAACAATTGGTTTGGCACCAACTAAAAACAAATTGCTACAACTGCCAAAATACAATTCAAATGACTTTGACAAGTTTTGACAAATAAAAATTGTGGAAAGTTAATATATTTGTCAAGGAAGTTCCAAGAGTTCAAAAATAATATTTTGAACCTGGTTTAAAAATTCTAAAGTATTATAAATTGGTAATTAAGAAAAATGCCATATTCAAAACCAATGCACAAAAGTTGCTCAAAAGATTTTATTTTGAGACGCCAATTTTTGTGGAGCCTCTACATGATATGGGGAGGCTGCCCAAATATTTTCATAATTTTTGAAATGAGTTAAGTGCCCCAAATAAATCCTTGTAGTGCTACTGGTTTTTAAAAGAAAAACAGAAAAGGGACTTAGTTGAAAAGAGGAAAAGAAACGCAGGGGGTTTTTCGAAAATATGTCGTCTCTCTCCTCCCACCCGACACGGACGCGCCATTGCCGGGCGAGAGAGCGGCCCCCCACGACGCCGTGCCGCCGTGTCCCTTGCTCCCCTGCCGCGCACCGGACCCCCCCTCCTCACTTCGCTCCTCCTCGAAGAAGATAAGAAGCCCGAGCCCCTCTCTGCTCTCCTCACTTTTCTCTCCACGAACCCACACCACAGCCGAACTCGCCGAGCTCGACGCCGGCAACTGGAGCCTCCCCGAGCCAAGCAAAGCCCGCCACCGTCTCCGCCTCGTCCCTCTCTTTCTCCCCGTGCACGGAATCGAGCTGGGGCGCCGCCATCGCGGAGATCGGCGCCGTCTTCTTCAACTCCGGCCGCCGGACCTCGAGCAAGCTCGCCGTCGCTGTGGTCCTCCTCCGCCGCTGCCGTCGCTTCCCACGCATCGAGGGTGAGCCCACCGTGCTCCTGGACCTCTCCTCTTCCTCTAGTTCGCCGTGTAGCAGTAGCTCTACCGTAGCTCGCCGCCGGCCGCCGCGAGTCGCCGTTGTTTCCGGCGTCTCCGGTGACCTCTAGGTAGCGGCACCGCCGTAGTTAGGTTCGTCGTGTTCGCGCCTGTCGAGTGCGCCTCGTAGCTCGCCTCATGGAACCCCGTAGCCTCGTGGCCGTGCGCGACGCCGCCGGCGGTCACCGCCGTCGCGCGCCACGGTCGTGGCCTCGCTGTGGTCAACACGTGGTGGGCCGCGCGCGCCACGTGACAGCCACCGTGGCCACGGACCCCACCGGTCAATGGCTGTGTGTAGCCCACGCCCGCGTGAAAAACGTTCGGTTAGTTTTTCTGTAAATATTTAAAAGCTGGCAGAATTTCGATAAAACTTGAATAATTCATATCTCTTTAAATATTTGTCCAAATATTACAAATAATATATCCAAATGTTCAGAAAAGTAAAACCTGTCTATTGGTATAATTTGTCTACCCCACTAAATTAGTTTAGTTACTGTTTCATTTAGATAAGTAAAATGGCAGAAAAGAAAAGGATTTTATAAAATTCATATCTTAATAAATATTAATCCAAAATTTGCATTTAAGATATCAAAATGATCAGTGGACTAACCTTCACACTCTAACATCATGTTCATGTTAAACTAAACACTGGAGATAGCTTTTACCTGCACTTTAGTAAAAGGGGCAGATTATAGAAGGAATTTGGGAAATTCATAACTTTAAAAATAATGATCCAAAAATTAGGTTTGACCTATCAAAATGTTCAGCAACCAATGTACTTCATGTTTCACCACTTCACCAAGCATGGATAATTAGTTTTGCTGCTATTTAAGTGATGTTAGTAAAATGGCAGCATTAAATCAAATATTGAAAATACAATAACTTTTTATCGGTTAATCAGAAAAATGTGTTTAATACATCAAAATGCTCAGAATAATATGAACTAACCAATAACATCATTTGCATGCATATTTGAGCACACTTATTGTACTGCACTTTTTTTGAAGTTAGGGAGAAACCCTAAGATAATTATGGGGTTAATTGTTTTAGTTAATAGAAATATTTCCTTGCACCCCATTTAACTTGTTAGTTAATTTCAGTACATTAAAATGTCATCCCATCATGTGTTTGAGCATTGCATTTTGTTATGCATGAGTGATTATTGATTGTTGTCTTTCCGGTGTTTTTATGCATCGATAGATCAATCAGTCGGGGTGCCACCGCAATACCCTAACGAACCGTATTATCAGCCCCGGAACAAGGCAAGCGTAATCCCCCCCTCTGAGCATGTCTCCTCCTATATTTCCGCAATTATTTTCCCCACTATATTATTGCATCCGGTTCCAAATGTCTTTTGCTTGGATTAGAGTATCCTACTAGTTGCATTAGAAATCTGTTGCCATTACCTGTATCCTCCCTAATATCCATAGGATTGAAGTGTTGGCCGAGACAAGTATACTTGCTATGTATATGCTTAGCCCTGCTTAGTTTAACTGCTGAGATGGCCGGTGGATGTTTCAATGTTGGAACAGTTGATGGACTGGACGGATGTGATGGAAAATGGTGGTGACGGTTAATAAATTGTGTAAAGGCGGGGATGAGGGGCCACATGGAATGTGGTGGGTTGTCTCGTTCTCGCCGCCTAAGTGCGAGTTCTCCCCTTCGAGCCAAGTTGAGCGTGCTACCAGGCGTGGGCAATATGGAACCCCTATCGACCAACTAACTTGTGGCGGACTAGCCGAGGGTCCTCTAGTTTGGCTTTCCATTTGTGCGTGCGTTGAAGATGGTGGCCAAGACTGAGATGAGGACTGTGGTATTTAGGAAAATGAGTGGCCGTGGGGCGGGGTGATGTGATCCTGGCAGTCCTGCCGCCACTGATGATCCTTGGTTAGTCTTAAGCGAGGTAAAGGTTGTAGCCGCTCCCACTCAGCCGGCTTTCCCCGGAAGAGAGCAAATGTACAGGCATGTACGGGCAATGAGCCGGACGGTACGCGTGGATAAGAAGCTAGAGCCCCTTCGGGACTCCGGCGACTTTCCCTTTGTACACCCCTGCAGGGTAAATCTTTTCGAAAAGCCGTGTCCACGGTTAAGGACGACTTGGTGCCGGATTCAGGGATCATAGGATAACTTTAACGGAATGACTAAAAACTGGGTACTAGAGGTACCACTCAAGATTGTAAGGTGAGCTTCCTCGAGGGTGATTCGGAGAGGTGCCTTTGATGAACAGGTACAGTGGTTGATGATGGTGGGTGGTGGTGAGAAAGGTGTTTCAAAGAAAAGAGTTACTTCTCACCCCTTTTCAAATTAATCTGGTTAGTCGAGGCCATGGAGTTATGTCTTTTAAAATAAAATCAGCTTTATGCAAAACAGCCATAAAACCTTGAAAGCCAATCATCGAGCATATATTAGCTCTTAATCTTGCGAGTTCGTCGAACTCAACGTCGTTTGCTTATTTTCAGGAGAGGACTTCACCGCCCTCGAAGGTGGGTTCTTTGTGGACGTCGACGAGTAGTCTGGGGTTCCCAGGTGGCAGCTTGGGACATCCCGGAACAGCTGGCGCTGGATGTTTATCTGCAGGCCTCTTAGGCCATAATTTGGTTCTTGTTGTTTAGAACAACATAATTTGCTTCCGCTTGTTGTACTGTTGGGTCTGTGACCCCTGGTTGTTATTTGCTATCTTTTCTCTATTATAAGAGTTGAACTATATGATTTTTGTGTCGTAGAGTCTGTGATGTGCCAGTTGTTCCACAAGTCTTGATCTCTCTATTATGCTTTGATAGTGTGTCTGGTGGTATCGGATAACCGGAGACACAGTATCACTGTATAGCAGTCGGGTCGGGGCGCCACAAGTTGGTATCAGAGCAGGACTGCCTGTAGGAAACCCTTTCTACTGGTCGACGTTGAGTCTAGTGTTTGTGAAAATATTTTTAACCTAAAAATGAGTTGTGAAAACCATCTTAGGATTCTTTTTACTCCTTATCTGGTTACCCTCTAATCTCGGAGCAATCTTACCTCTATTTGAGTTAAAGGTTTTTCTTCTCACCTGTTACTTGAGTGTTATGTGCCCAGTTGCTTCCGCCGCGCTACAATCCGAAGCTTCATGTGCCGAGAAACCATCTGGAGTACGACGAAAATTCCCATCAACTCAGTTGGTTAAGAACCCTTGTATTCCTATCCAGTTTAATCTCTTAATCCGTTCTTTTGGGTTTTAACCCAAGGACTTGAACAGAAGGTCCCGGAGTGTGCCAACTAGCTTGTGTTGAGTCACGTGGTTTCTTAACCATTTGCATCTCTCGCTAGTAGCGCATGAAGCTGACCTTTAACCCAAGTCCTTTATGTGGTCTGTGTGGTAAATGGTTGAACCTTAATTTCCCACACCTCAGCTGGCCATGTAACTTCAGCTCTTCCTTAGTCTTGCTTTAGGTTCTGTCTTGGAACCATCGGGGTTATGACTAGGATTTTCTTAGCGAGTCTCCCAACTATGTTCGTGACTCTGCTGCATCTCTCCTTTTTGGGCATGGTTATCACAATTGAGTAATAACCGGTGCATCTCCAACATCTTAGGATTATCCTGAGCATGTTTCTTACTCTGATCCGCTTTCTGACCTTTGTCTGTCGGGTGACAGTAAAGTTCTATCCTGCGTTGGTATGTTCCGATACAAGTCCCTCTCTTGATCCGTCAAGACTTTCCACTTCGTCTTGTTAGGAGAAACAAACTCTAGTACCATGTCCACTTCTCGGACCAGGTCAAAGTATTGTAATCTGCAGAATAAGGGCCGTGTCTAGTTTTTGTTCTGCTCCACCTTAGAGTGTCACACTCTTTATATCGAGGGGTCAAGCTAAGTACCATGATACTTTTGATGAAGTGATGCTCTTACTCCTCGTTACTCCCTGTTTTCCGAGTGACTTGTTACTCGACAAGGATAAGTCGTGAGCACGGATGTGGCTATCGGATATTCTTAGCAGTTTTCACTGTGCGGAAATCCAGGGATATCCATTGTCCTCCTTAGCATGATTGGTTAGCCGATCAATAAGTTGAATTGGACTGTGTTCCCAAGTTCGTTTCCTCTGTTGCTCTTCCTCGGTCAAAGAGCTAGGTTCGTGCCAAAGCTCCCAAGACCACCTTGTTGTGCCTTGAAAGGCATGATCTAGGGATTCTAGCAAATGTAACCCTCTGTTATCCTCTGCAAGACTTCCTATTCATACATGTTGAGTTTGAAGTATCTCTACACCTGACCAGATCTGAATCACTATCAGAAACGACGGTTGGTGATCCTCAAGAATCTCGACTCCGATGTCTAGAATATCAAGGAGTTTCTCCCGATACTAACGTTCCTGGAATTTGCAAAGTTCTCTCGGTCCGTCTTCGTGATCCTTCCCCCTTGGTTTGAAATACTCCTCCGCGAGGAAAGTTCTACTCAAGCTGTTTGGTACAAGTTACCTCTTCATCTGTTGGAATCTTGTTTCCACACTATCCCTCAGAGACTTAAGGCCTTGTGCAAAATTCATATTCGCGATCTTTTTGGGAAACTATTATCTATCATCTGGAAACCCCTTATCATTCTTCTGTTACTCATGTGTCTCCTAACTGTCAAATCTAGGGATGCTTGAAGTCTCATCCTAAGTTCTACTAGGAGGTACTTGGTCGTGGTATCTTCACCAAGATCCATCCTCCCGGTGAGGTTTCCTTCTTTCCGATGGTGTACGTTGGCAGTGACCTCGAAGTGAAGCCGATGAAGATCTTCATGATGCCCTCGGTCAACCTCTTTGAGAAAGAGCCACATGAAGCGAGAAGATCGGGTAGTACCGTCGTAACCTTTCCCTCTTTCCTACTCTAAGAATCTCGGGACGAGATTCCTGTAAGGGGGGTAGAATTGTAACAGCCCGAAGTTGAAGAACCTAAAAACCCGAATAAAATTTCCACTTTTTGCGTTCCATTGCATCATGGCATCCATATTAAATTGCTAAATAAATAAACAATTGGTTTGGCACCAACTAAAAACAAATTGCTACAACTGCCAAAATACAATTCAAATGACTTTGACAAGTTTTGACAAATAAAAATTGTGGAAAGTTAATATATTTGTCAAGGAAGTTCCAAGAGTTCAAAAATAATATTTTGAACCTGGTTTAAAAATTCTAAAGTATTATAAATTGGTAATTAAGAAAAATGCCATATTCAAAACCAATGCACAAAAGTTGCTCAAAAGATTTTATTTTGAGACGCCAATTTTTGTGGAGCCTCTACATGATATGGGGAGGCTGCCCAAATATTTTCATAATTTTTGAAATGAGTTAAGTGCCCCAAATAAATCCTTGTAGTGCTACTGGTTTTTAAAAGAAAAACAGAAAAGGGACTTAGTTGAAAAGAGGAAAAGAAACGCAGGGGGTTTTTCGAAAATATGTCGTCTCTCTCCTCCCACCCGACACGGACGCGCCATTGCCGGGCGAGAGAGCGGCCCCCCACGACGCCGTGCCGCCGTGTCCCTTGCTCCCCTGCCGCGCACCGGACCCCCCCTCCTCACTTCGCTCCTCCTCGAAGAAGATAAGAAGCCCGAGCCCCTCTCTGCTCTCCTCACTTTTCTCTCCACGAACCCACACCACAGCCGAACTCGCCGAGCTCGACGCCGGCAACTGGAGCCTCCCCGAGCCAAGCAAAGCCCGCCACCGTCTCCGCCTCGTCCCTCTCTTTCTCCCCGTGCACGGAATCGAGCTGGGGCGCCGCCATCGCGGAGATCGGCGCCGTCTTCTTCAACTCCGGCCGCCGGACCTCGAGCAAGCTCGCCGTCGCTGTGGTCCTCCTCCGCCGCTGCCGTCGCTTCCCACGCATCGAGGGTGAGCCCACCGTGCTCCTGGACCTCTCCTCTTCCTCTAGTTCGCCGTGTAGCAGTAGCTCTACCGTAGCTCGCCGCCGGCCGCCGCTAGTCGCCGTTGTTTCCGGCGTCTCCGGTGACCTCTAGGTAGCGGCACCGCCGTAGTTAGGTTCGTCGTGTTCGCGCCTGTCGAGTGCGCCTCGTAGCTCGCCTCATGGAACCCCGTAGCCTCGTGGCCGTGCGCGACGCCGCCGGCGGTCACCGCCGTCGCGCGCCACGGTCGTGGCCTCGCTGTGGTCAACACGTGGTGGGCCGCGCGCGCCCACGTGACAGCCACCGTGGCCACGGACCCCACCGGTCAATGGCTGTGTGTAGCCCACGCCCGCGTGAAAAACGTTCGGTTAGTTTTTCTGTAAATATTTAAAAGCTGGCAGAATTTCGATAAAACTTGAATAATTCATATCTCTTTAAATATTTGTCCAAATATTACAAATAATATATCCAAATGTTCAGAAAAGTAAAACCTGTCTATTGGTATAATTTGTCTACCCCACTAAATTAGTTTAGTTACTGTTTCATTTAGATAAGTAAAATGGCAGAAAAGAAAAGGATTTTATAAAATTCATATCTTAATAAATATTAATCCAAAATTTGCATTTAAGATATCAAAATGATCAGTGGACTAACCTTCACACTCTAACATCATGTTCATGTTAAACTAAACACTGGAGATAGCTTTTACCTGCACTTTAGTAAAAGGGGCAGATTATAGAAGGAATTTGGGAAATTCATAACTTTAAAAATAATGATCCAAAAATTAGGTTTGACCTATCAAAATGTTCAGCAACCAATGTACTTCATGTTTCACCACTTCACCAAGCATGGATAATTAGTTTTGCTGCTATTTAAGTGATGTTAGTAAAATGGCAGCATTAAATCAAATATTGAAAATACAATAACTTTTTATCGTTTAATCAGAAAAATGTGTTTAATACATCAAAATGCTCAGAATAATATGAACTAACCAATAACATCATTTGCATGCATATTTGAGCACACTTATTGTACTGCACTTTTTTTGAAGTTAGGGAGAAACCCTAAGATAATTATGGGGTTAATTGTTTTAGTTAATAGAAATATTTCCTTGCACCCCATTTAACTTGTTAGTTAATTTCAGTACATTAAAATGTCATCCCATCATGTGTTTGAGCATTGCATTTTGTTATGCATGAGTGATTATTGATTGTTGTCTTTCCGGTGTTTTTATGCATCGATAGATCAATCAGTCGGGGTGCCACCGCAATACCCTAACGAACCGTATTATCAGCCCCGGAACAAGGCAAGCGTAATCCCCCCCCCTCTGAGCATGTCTCCTCCTATATTTCCGCAATTATTTTCCCCACTATATTATTGCATCCGGTTCCAAATGTCTTTTGCTTGGATTAGAGTATCCTACTAGTTGCATTAGAAATCTGTTGCCATTACCTGTATCCTCCCTAATATCCATAGGATTGAAATGTTGGCCGAGACAAGTATACTTGCTATGTATATGCTTAGCCCTGCTTAGTTTAACTGCTGAGATGGCCGGTGGATGTTTCAATGTTGGAACAGTTGATGGACTGGACGGATGTGATGGAAAATGGTGGTGACGGTTAATAAATTGTGTAAAGGCGGGGATGAGGGGCCACATGGAATGTGGTGGGTTGTCTCGTTCTCGCCGCCTAAGTGCGAGTTCTCCCCTTCGAGCCAAGTTGAGCGTGCTACCAGGCGTGGGCAATATGGAACCCCTATCGACCAACTAACTTGTGGCGGACTAGCCGAGGGTCCTCTAGTTTGGCTTTCCATTTGTGCGTGCGTTGAAGATGGTGGCCAAGACTGAGATGAGGACTGTGGTATTTAGGAAAATGAGTGGCCGTGGGGCGGGGTGATGTGATCCTGGCAGTCCTGCCGCCACTGATGATCCTTGGTTAGTCTTAAGCGAGGTAAAGGTTGTAGCCGCTCCCACTCAGCCGGCTTTCCCCGGAAGAGAGCAAATGTACAGGCATGTACGGGCAATGAGCCGGACGGTACGCGTGGATAAGAAGCTAGAGCCCCTTCGGGACTCCGGCGACTTTCCCTTTGTACACCCCTGCAGGGTAAATCTTTTCGAAAAGCCGTGTCCACGGTTAAGGACGACTTGGTGCCGGATTCAGGGATCATAGGATAACTTTAACGGAATGACTAAAAACTGGGTACTAGAGGTACCACTCAAGATTGTAAGGTGAGCTTCCTCGAGGGTGATTCGGAGAGGTGCCTTTGATGAACAGGTACAGTGGTTGATGATGGTGGGTGGTGGTGAGAAAGGTGTTTCAAAGAAAAGAGTTACTTCTCACCCCCTTTTCAAATTAATCTGGTTAGTCGAGGCCATGGAGTTATGTCTCTTAAAATAAAATCAGCTTTATGCAAAACAGCCATAAAACCTTGAAAGCCAATCATCGAGCATATATTAGCTCTTAATCTTGCGAGTTCGTCGAACTCAACGTCGTTTGCTTATTTTCAGGAGAGGACTTCACCGCCCTCGAAGGTGGGTTCTTTGTGGACGTCGACGAGTAGTCTGGGGTTCCCAGGTGGCAGCTTGGGACATCCCGGAACAGCTGGCGCTGGATGTTTATCTGCAGGCCTCTTAGGCCATAATTTGGTTCTTGTTGTTTAGAACAACATAATTTGCTTCCGCTTGTTGTACTGTTGGGTCTGTGACCCCTGGTTGTTATTTGCTATCTTTTCTCTATTATAAGAGTTGAACTATATGATTTTTGTGTCGTAGAGTCTGTGATGTGCCAGTTGTTCCACAAGTCTTGATCTCTCTATTATGCTTTGATAGTGTGTCTGGTGGTATCAGATAACCGGAGACACAGTATCACTGTATAGCAGTCGGGTCGGGGCGCCACAAGTGCCTTCCCTGACGGCCTGACCAAACCGAAGCAAGGATATCCTGCAACCTCATTAACATCAAGCCGCGGAGGAAATTCACCAAGAAGGTCCACTTATCTAGCTGCCTTACTTGCCAGGGCCAGTTGGTTCTATATATCACGGAGAATTCTTTTGCAAGTTCATCTAAGGAAAATATCAAATTAGTCATGTTTCTGCCACGGCCTTGTCAAACGGGTCGGTCTGTAAGTTTTCATGCAAATTCGCTTCAATGTATGATTAGTGTTTTTGCGAAAAATCTTACATATTTCTGGCGGTTTAGTGTCGTGAAAACATAAAGTGGTACCATTTGATGAATTTGACTGGGAAAGTGATAGTTTGCTAGTAACTCATAGCAAGTTAGTAACTAGTCTAATCTGAAAGGTAAATACCAAACAACTGAAGTAGAATTCTCTGATGTGTAGATGTGTAGATGTGTATATATACTTTTGTTGATGTGCCGTCACCTTCAGGTATGGACCAACAGACTGGCTCGAGCGGGACAGTTCGCCTGACTTTACTCCACCGCGAGCACCCGTGCTCCCGGGTCTCGACGCGCCTGCTGGACAGCTCCTCCCTGTCCCCTTCCGCACTCCGAAAGTACCACGCCCACGTCCGCCGCCTGGACGGCCGCCTCTCAAGCTGCCCAGCTGTTGACCAAGCCAATGCCTCAGGTCCAATCTTCGCCAATGGCGTTCCGTGGGACTACTACAGCTACGTGACTCAAATCCAGCTCGGGACACCGGCAAGGACACACAGTCTGCTGGTCGACACCGGGTCGTCCCTGTCCTGGGTCGGGTGTGAGCCATGCAGAAATGGATGCGTCAGCCCGGCGTTTGATCCTGATGCATCTTCCACATACAACGTGGTAAGGTGTCGGAGTGCTCTATGCAACATTATTCCTTCAGCCACAATGTCCCGCAACACCTGCACTGTACCGTTCCAAAAGTGCTCCTACAACCAGACGTATGCAGATTTTTCTACGTCTGTTGGATACGTGGGCAATGATCTGCTCACGTATGGGAGGGAAGAGATGCAAGGGTTTGTGTTTGGCTGCTCCAACGCATTCAACGGCATTGGAGGCCAATATTCAGGAATACTAGGCCTTTCAGTAAACAGGATATCCTTCTTCTCACAGTTGACCTTGGGTCGACGCTACAAATCCATGTCGTATTGCTTCCCTCATCCCCATAAGGAGGGGTACTTACAGTTTGGGCAATACAATGAACACCATGACATGTTACATTTCACCCCTCTGTACATTGAGAGCAACAACTATTTTGTCAAGGTATCAAACATCACGGTCGGAACAGGCAGTCTCGATGTCCTGTCCAATGGGAACCAGACGATGAGATGTTTTTTCGACACCGGGACACCCTACACTATGCTGCCAAGTCTCCTGTTTGATAATCTGAGCGATGTGCTGAGTAAAATGATGGAAGGGTACTACCAAATCGGAGAATCAACCGGGCACACTTGCTTTGAACGTGAGAAGTTCTGGAATAAAGAGGACATCTACATACCAAGTGTAAGGATCATGTTCCAAGACGGTGCACGGATCACATTGGTCTCGGAGGATTTAATGTTCACCGAGGCTCCTGGTGTGTTTTGTTTAGCCTTCAAAAGGAATGATGGTAGTGACATTGTCCTCGGAAGCAGACACCTCATGGCTCTCCACACCATTGTTGACCTAGAGAAGATGAAGATGGGCCTCCGAGATCATGGCTGCATCTAGTGTGTCCTGAAGAAAGATGTATCTAAAATATGTCAGTTATTTCCCTTGAATCTTTTTTATACTAGACACCCTTTATGTCAAGTTATTTCCCTTGTATATTTTATACTAGTCACTATTTGGGCGGCAGCATTCCGCGCCCGTTATCACACATATTCTATAACATTATCTGTTACATATTTTTGAGATGTCATGCATTATAAAGTTCTAAGGAAAACTTTGATCTCGGACACTTTTGGCCTAACTACTTCTTGTATGGAAGAAATAAGCAGCTAAAACAGTAATATTGCAATCCCATGTTATAATAGTTCCATGCAGATAATACAAACACCTAGAGAAATTGGTGTGTTACCTAGAGAAATTGTTCCCTTAATTAGTAGAGAGTCGGCACATAAATTAGATGGATACCTTCTCTCCTGAAAAAGTTAGAAGCAGGAAACGGTACTGCGATAGAAGATCCACAGAACTCGTACAATGTACACATCGAAAAATATCACTTCCATGTCCTCCCAAAATGAAAGGTGGTCAACAGAACACACAAGTGCGCTCACTCATGTAGCAAGTAGTATACAACCTGACAAACATAGGAGCGTGGTATTTTTCAGTCAGTAAATTTATCTGGCTAGAGCCTTGATGAGTTCTAAAGTATGTCTGATCTAAACTTGCTGTTTTCAGATATAATATAACTGTATTTGCATTGAAATTCTAGTCAAAGCAGTCTGTATGAATAAGCTCAAAACAATGAGGAAATCTGGCTTACGGACCAAACTTTCAAAATCACTGAAAAGTAAATCTAAGAATGCATCATTAGTAAATAAAATGCAGATCATAAATATGGGATTCGAGACCGAGAAGCAAAGTGAAATGCATATAGTTTATACGTACTGTAATCTGAATATCTCAACGGTTGGCTTCATCTGCATATTCATGGAACAGTTTCATCTTTCATGCTTTGCTAGCTTACTTACAAAACTGTTTCTTCTTCTAAAATGATGGATGGTTAGCTTAGTTGGCAATTCATAACCATGAAGCTCCTGAAAACGAAAACTGAAGCAGAAGAACTCTGAACTGTTTCTCTGCTATCCAAGTAAGTCCACGCTTTCATGTTTCTTCTGTGGCAATTTATACTTGTTCCCCTTTTTAGTAAGAGTGGACTATCAGTTTCTTTGAAGACCTTGAATCTTAATGTACCTAAGCATTATGATCTTCTCAGAATATATGTCCTGTAATCACTATTGTTTCCTATGCTTCCATAAATAATGGTTTCGGCTTCATTTTTCCTCTCCTTGCAATCTAAATTAAATACTGGTATATTTTTATAACGCTATCATGTGTATTTTTTTACCAACTAATAGTGCAGAGCTTATACTCCTATTACATGACAATCTGCTATTTACTTTGAATCATCTATGGATTTCATCCTCCAAAAGATACCGTACAATTTCTCTCCATTGTCTAATGTATATTCTATGGTAATTCTCAGTCGTGGCATAGTTTTCATAAACAAAAAATTTCCGTATATATGTGTGTGCAAACAGAAGTGCAAAAGCAACACAGAATAAGAACAATAAAATAACCTGAAAGAATGTTAGCACCGTCAAAACGGTGCTGAAGAACTGCAGCAAACACCAGGCGACAATACCAACGGGTCGACCAGCGCGATCAAAACCAGACACCCCTGAAAAAGAAAAAAGGAAGTGAAAACATATACGGACAACAGAACATGAAGCTGAAACAAATCAAGTGCCAGGCATGAATTCTGGGCATGAAAGATAATGAATAGGCAAGAGGCCAAGCTGTTTTCTTCATCATGAGCCCCCATGTTTTGAGATAGTTACTAAATATTTGTCATGGTGCACTAGAAGAAGTTGGATACCTGTTAATGCAGCATATGAGAAGATTGCTTCAAGCGTAAACTAATGTCTAGAGAAATTTTACAATTGTTAGACATACTGCCATGGAATAGAAGTGGCGATGTACCTTTTATTAGCTGATGTAGCACTTTTTTTTAGAATAACAGGGAGTCCCTCCCCGGTTCCATTGATTAGATCAACAAACTTATTAGCTGATGTAGCACTTGGCATTGCATTCTTTCTTTTCATGCCTCCTGATATGGAGCTTCTGTCGTTATACAAAGAAAATTGCAGCGTGTCAGAGATGTACTCTTGAAGGCTAACATTCTTATGTCGATGTGAATATTATGTTAATAAGCCGTTTGTCTAGTCGGTAAATTTTGTATGGACGCTCACCCGGAGGTGGCATACCTGAATTCTCAGCAACACTCATTGCCTACAAACAGTATAACAATGTTGTCCTCATAAGAGGCCTTGTGAAGAGAAACCATGTCAAAGGTTTCGGCATGTTCTACCCATAAAGTAACAATGGCACAGTTGCCACTTGATGCAGAAAGTATAGTGTCAGCGCACATGGATATTCGGTAGGATATATCATACATTGTTGATGTGTGTGCTGTCAATTATTTATACTACCTCTGTACCGAACTATAAGATGCCGGTGATGCATGCATGCAGATATCAGAAGGAAGTACCTTGCATCAGTTATGTAGATGTTCCTTCTTGGATCTTGATTCGCCTTCGATGGAATGATGTCTGTCAGCACCTAATCCGACAAACCTTAATATGAGATGGAGATAGTGTTATATTCAGAAACAAAGAAGTGAAATGGGATGCAGATAGAGAGGAAAGACCAATAGGAAAGGATGAATAATTTAAGTAACTGATCAGTAAGTACCTGACAGAAGGGTGTTGTTCTATATAATGGCAACTTATGCCTACTTTGTGACACTAACGAATATGCAAAATTGCAGCGCAATCATGTCAGTATCATATGGAAATAGTTGTATCTATGGTTCAGCTAATTTTGCAACAGATTAAATAATAAGTTAACATTTTTATAGATCCAAATGAAAACAAAATACAAAGGCGATGAAGGAATCCAGAGGGAGCAGTATAATAAGTTTGCGTGGTTGTACAGCTCAAGAAGAAGTTGTATAAGGGTAACTTGTTTAATTTCTCAGTTGCAGCTTTGACTAATCGAAGCTCACTACCACCTGAGGAAGCCATTACAAAGTGTTCGTGCAAAGGGAATGGAATTCGAATTTAAACATTACTCCTAAAACAACAAAAACAAATGGTGATGCATATATTATGCAAAAGGGCAAAATTCTGTCATGAAAATCCCATTCCACAGATCACGTTTCTACATACCGAAAGTTGTACACCATAGTTCTACCAGAAAATCTAGATACCTATTCTCGTTGATATCATGGACATAAGAACCCTGTGTATACAGATAAACATTATCGGGCAAATATAGATAGATTATAGTTAACCACCATCATATAGACTTGTTGATATATTAGGCTTTAATTTCCAAAATCAAGCACTAAATCCTGAGATAACCGAAAGATATAAAGCTGGAGTGAGAAAGCGTCAACCTCAGATCTGACGGTGCCAACTTGTTCTAGAACCAAGTGGAATGGAATGTCATGGTTCCATTCCAGATGAATGGGTCGGTTCCATTCATGTGTTGTTTGAAGTCGGGAAAAGGAATGGGTCGATTATGTTGTGTTTTGTTGGAGTAAGGAATGAAAAGAATCTAATTCAGCCCACCACTTGGTGACACTACCTGTAATATGCATATATCTATAAACTAGAAAATATATAGCTCTTTGCATTTGACAAGTATAATTCAAATTTTTAACAGCATATTCAAATATTATTGGCAAAGTTAGTGAGAAACAAAATCCATATACATCATTTAATAGTAATACTACCTGCCGGCCTGAATATGTTAACACACAGATTCAGCAAATTGTGGCACAGGGAGATCGATGGATCTGCACTGCTGGCTACTGCTGCATGTCGTCTTCCTAGCTAAAGGAAATGACTGCCTGTTAGAACTAGCAGGGACGAGCGGACCTCCTGGCTAGGTGCTACGATCTAGATACTCATACACCTGATCGGGATCACAGTCCTCGCGTCACGCACAGGCAGCGGGATCTCAATCTCTGATACATATCACACACGAGGGATCCGTGTGGAGAAAGGAGGAAGAAGGAGCAGGTACTATGCCTGTTACAATGATTAATCCATGCCTCTCTCGCATTGCACTCGCCTCTAAGTAGCTACGCTGCCATCAGCTTCTCCCACTTGGGCCGGCCTTGTCTTGAGACGGCCCAAGGCCCTTCTGATGTCGGATTGTCGACGATGCCGTGGTACTGGTGTCGTAGCAGGTCCCTCCCCTTGAAAACCTGCTTGCCCCCAAGCAGGAGCTCGTGGGAAGCGTTGCCGTAGCGCTGCTTCAGATTCCGAGGAATACAGAGATGACGGCAACCTTGTCCAAGCCACCTGGACTTGCTTGATAAATCCCTTGCCACGCTTGATTTCTCGTGTGCCAAAAACTTCCAAAGGCTGAACTAGAAAGCAACCATCAGTAAGAAATTGACAGGAGGAAGTAGAGTCGATGACCTGATCAGGAGGAACCAGTTTCTTCAGTTGAGACACATGCAGCACGGGATGTATTTGGCTTCCTACTGGTAGCTTCAATTTGTACGCCATCTTGCCCATGCGTGCTAATACTTCATAAGGGCCAAAGTACTTGAATGATAGCTTGTGATTCCCTCGGCGAGCTACAGACTGCTGGGACAGCCGGAACAACTCTTGCCAAACTTTGCTTGTGCATACCGGATCACGATCCGAGATAATCACACTGGGCAGGCCATGTAATCTGTATATTGTGTCAATAAATTTTTCTGCCACAGTCAGAGCTGTATAAGGGTGTGAGAGTGGTGTAAAATGCCCATATTTGGTGAATTTGTCTATGACAACCAGGACGCAATCATATTTCCCTGACCGTGGTAATCCTTCGACAAAATCCAAGCTTATCATGCTCCAAGCATCAGTTGGCACTGTGCCGGGCAGCAGGGGTATATCGCGCCTCCTGATTCTCGGTGTCGTAGCAGATCCCTCCCCTTGAAACGCTGCTTGCCCCCAAGCAGGGGCCGGTGGGAAACGGTGACACAGAGCTTGCTCTGATTCCCAAGTGCATAAGGATGATGCCAGTCCTGTCCAGGAGACCTTCACTTGATCGACCAATCCGTGGCCGCGCTTGATCTGATGGTTCACCTGACAACAGACGCAAGAGTACGACCCCGGCATGATAAGCTGCTCCCCGGGATCCCATGGCGTGGTGACCAACCCGACCACATGAGACTCCTTTAATCTGGACATATTCCAAAGAATGTCAATTGCCAGAAACTGTATTGCAGGTACAAGGTTTTTGGATGTCTTGGCCCAACTTTTCCTTTTGGGAACTCTTCCAGGTTTAATGCTTCTATTATTGCTAGAGGAAGTATCACGTCCAATCATAAGAGAACTCCAAGAGTACGGGACCTCATTTGCTTTAGGGACTCTCTCATATCTTGGTTTTGATACAAGAGTCAGTTTCCCAGATGCAAAAGCTGTACTGCGGGTTTGCTCTGGAGGACGAGACCGCACTGGAAGCGGACCAGGTTCGCATTGATCTGGAGGGCGCGTTGGCACTGGCCGCCACCACGAGTACATTGGCTCCTTGCGACTGGCGGACAAAGGCACAGATGATGGCAGGGATGCCCCTTGTTCCTGTGCTGTGCAGCGCCGGTCTGGCGGTTGCGGGGGCACGCAAACTGACCAACCCATGATGGTCGTCAATGGCACTCCTGACCGCTCAGTGTGGCTGTAGCCTTTGTGTATATTCACCAAGGTTGATGGCTGTGTGGTCGCCGGCATGATAAGCTGCTCCCCGGGACTAAACACACCATACCTCCATGATGGAAAATGTAGAAAAACCCGGCATATTGTTGTCATGCCAATGCCATCCAACAAGAACATTGGTTCAGTTGTACAAGCACTGGAACTTGTTGACTGGCCAGCAAACAAGTTTGGAAGCATTTCTTGATGGCGTTCAAACTTGTGACTGTCTGCTGCCTTTTCCAAACCACTTCGTAGGAGTTGAACATTGTCAGCCCTGCATGCTTGTAATGCACAGTAAGAACACTGAATTTCCTTGCTAGAAATTGCACAAGTATACTCAACTTTGAATCTCAGGTCTTGTTCAATTGTCATGTCAACTATAAGCCACAAGCAGATTCGTTCATGGGCCTCTGTGCTAGCAGCCGACACATAGTAGTGCGACATGCGTGGACATTTAAACTGACCCCTTACAGCTTGAACTTCTAGGACCCATGGTGACTTGCGTAATTTGTCGACTAAATCCTCCATGTGTAACGTGCAAAGAAATCTCAAGGACAAAACTGCACTGATTTCAGACTTAATCCAAATAAGAGACTTGCACGTCATCATCATGTCATTTCCCTGTAAAGGTGGTGACCCAGGACTTGCCGTAACAATCTTGTGACCTGCGGTCGAAGGCGGTGGAGCTGGTTCTGGCACATGTTCAGGAAGAGGCGTCGAGATGTGAGGCGGTGCGATTGATGATGTGCACATGCCATTCACCCCTCCCAGACATTCAGCTTGCCCACACGCCGATAGAAGCAGCAGCCAGAACAGGTGATGGTGCTCCTGCTTGCTGTCCACCCTCAGAGGTGACACCATCCAAGGCCTAACGGAAGGCAACACCGCGGCTCGTGTCATGGTGGACGAAGGCGCAGTCGTCATCGAACACGAAACTAGAGAAACTGACAGCACGGGTAGCAACAATGTACATCTGTGTGTTGTGGAGGGCGAGCATGATGCCATCCACAGAGGCCATGGCGGTGGCCGACCCAGAAGTAATCCGGGCTGATCTGGAGGGTGTGGTGGTGTGGTTGCAGGGAGTGGTACAGCTACATCACGGGTGGACGCCAAGCCTGCCTGTAGGGTGCCTGCGTCTCGCTTGGCGCTCTTGGCGTCGGTGTTGATGTCGAGGACACCTGTCGAACAGGTGGTGGGCATATGCTTGTCCGGCTTGAGGATGCCGAACTGCTGCATGCTCGAGGGCAGCGGAGCTCCCACGGGTCCAGGACTGACCGTGGAAACAATCCCCGACTGCGGAACCAAGTCCATAGCTTCGACGCCGCCGACGTTGGGGCTGAGACTCAGCGTCGAACACTTGGCGGGCACCACAGCGTCTGGGCTGCTGGTGGCGTTGTCGCAGCCGTACACGAGCTCCTGGTCGGCACTTGAGTCCCCCGGCTGCATAGACGAGAATCCGACCTCCGCGCCGCCGACGTTGGGGCTGAAACCCGGCGTCGAACACTTGGCGGGCATGGTGGATTCCACACGGGTGGAGGTGCGGAAGATCTCCTGCTGAGAGAGCACGAGCTTGTCCAGCGCAGAGTTGATCTCCGAGATGCGCTGGGCGTTGACTTGCCCCGCCTCTGCCGTCGCCTTGTTTGCTGCGGCCGTGGCGGCCAGCATCTGCTGGAGGTCAGCTAGCGTCACCTCCGCCATTTTCCCCGGAACGAAACTTGGCTCTGATACCACTTGCTACGATCTAGATACTCATACACCTGATCGGGATCACAGTCCTCGCGTCACGCACAGGCAGCGGGATCTCAATCTCTGATACATATCACACACGAGGGATCCGTGTGGAGAAAGGAGGAAGAAGGAGCAGGTACTATGCCTATTACAATGATTAATCCATGCCTCTCTCGCTTTGCACTCGCCTCTAAGTAGCTACGCTGCCATCAGCTTCTCCCACTTGGGCCGGCCTTGTCTTGAGACGGCCCAAGGCCCTTCTGATGTCGGATTGTCGACGATGCCGTGGTACTGGTGTCGTAGCACTAGGCACGGACGACAGGAGCTTGCAGATAACGGCGTGATTTTCAGCCGGCGAATCGGGGGCCAAGACGACTCGGCCGGACTGGCGAACGGCTGCTGGAGCCGAGGATGCCATTGCCGTGGCGTCCTCCACGCCGAGCTCGATGCAGCGGTTGAGGTGCGAACCTAGGCGTGCTCTGTGGCAGAGGCTAAGGTCGCAAGGACAAGTCGGCCGCCGCCGCCGCCGCTCGCCGCCTACAGGTTCGTCTCCACCGCGTAGGTTTGTGGGGCCGTGGGGGTGAGAAGGGATGTTTGCGGTGAGACATGCGTGGGTTTATTTACTCATTGCTGGGAACAATATGATTCCACCGAATGGAGGACCTTCCCCACCAAATTCAGCATATAGCAAGGATATTCTTTTCGGCTTTTCCGGGGAACTAGTGCGTTCCGGTTCCAGTGTCAAACCAAACATACGAACGAGCATAGCATAGGTGCCGAACGGACCCGCTCCATTCCATTCGATTCTCAAACCGAACAAATAGAATCAGTAGCAGCTAGTAAAACATATATACTCCCTAGTGCAGAAGGAAAAAACATCATGTACCGCCGTGCTGGTGAACCCTGCGGCATGCGGGCTCGTTTGATTCGTATGATATGGGAAGTGTAAGAATATAAATTTCATAGGATTAGAATGACATGTCTAATCGGATCCTATAGCCTTTTTTTAGATCCACGCGGGACGAAGGGAAAGAAACCCTCGCCTCTGGGTCGCTCTCGGGCGACTCCGAGGTGCACCCAGCGCCGCCGCCATAAGCCCTCGCAATCGCCCATCCCCTTAGCCCTTGTCGCCGCTGCCGTCAGCCGTCGGCCTCCCCGCTGATGGTGATTCGAGATTTTGGTGGCGATGAGGAACTTGCTTGGAGCTTCAGGACTCGTACCAGCGGTGTGCAACTGGGGCGACAACACAGGTGAAGTTCAAAGTCCTACCTTTCAGGGTGAAAATACAAGGTCTAATCTTAATTGGTTGTGCCTAGTAATGATCTTGTTGAAAAAATTGTTTTGAAAGAGAGGACTATCGCGTCTCTCTTGCCCCCGCGGGCGCCACGGAGGCGTCGAAACCCTAGCGCCGCCAGCCGCCCCTCCCCTCCTCCTGTCCTCCCGCCGCCGCCGCGAGCGCCGCCGGGCAAAGCCCGCGCGGTGTCGGCGACGGTGGAACCCTCTCGTTATCCCATCGTGGTGGCTGAGGCGCGGGCTGCGGCCATGTCGGGCGACGGACTCGGCGAGGGTCCGTCGGCGCGGCTTTTCCGGTGGCGTGGAGGCTTCGTCGCGATCTCGCGCGACCGGGCGCGGCTTGGCCTGCCCTAGCGGCGGCGCTTCTTCCTTGGGCTTGGCGGGGCTGGTGGTGGTGGAGTTCCCTTGGTGCTGGTGGGGCAGCGCGGCTAGGTAGGCTCCGGCCGACGGCGGCGCAGCTCGCTGCTCCCGCGATGAAGACTCGAAGGTGGATTCTGGGCAGTGCGGCCACGATGGTGCTCCGGCCGCCTCACATTCACGGGTCGGGGCAGGGGCCCCGGGCCCTAGCGAGCCCAGTGGTGCCCCCTCTCGGATCTGGCGGCTCGTAGCCATAGGGGCTGTTGGCCATCAATCTCAGGAGGTTTCTGTCAAGGTGGTACTCCGATCCCCTTCAGTTTGGCGGCGCGAGGAGTCGGGACGCCGGGGCGGCGGCCCCGGAAGGTTGGGAACGGGTGGGTTGGCGGCGAGCCCAAGGTTCTGGTGGTGTTGGCCGAGACCACGGCCGTGTGGATGGGTGGTGCTTGGCGAGTTGCGCTCGTGATAGTGGTGTGGTCGCCGTCTTGGCGGCGCCACTACCCTGTGTGGGAGGTGGAGAGGTACTGCCGAGGGGAAACCCTTGCCCAGCTTGGGTCGTGGTGGCGGCGGCGTTCGTGGACGTTGTTCCCTTCTTGAAGGCGCCGTTCGTTGCAATCCTATGCCCTCCTACGGGCTCCGGGTGAAAATCCAAGATCTTCGGATCTAGCGGTGGCGGCGCTCTACGTCGTGTTCTTCTTGAAGACACCGTCTTGGAGCGCACGGAGGGTACCTCACCGGAGGTTGGCTACCTCCGGCAAAGCTTGTATCTTGATTTGTACTCTCGGTGTTTCCTATTTGGTCATCCTTGGTGTGCCTCGGCAGGATGGTGTGTCTCGGGTGTCTGTCTCTGTTGGCGATGTCCGGGTCTCGGCGGTGTGCAGTGTGTGTTGGTGAGCCGGTCTTGGCTCTAGGGGGAGCTTCGGCCCGACGACTTTGCCCGTGTTGACGGTGTACAGCGTGTGTCGGTGTGCCGGTTTGACCTCGAGGGCGAGTTTCTGCCCAACACCTTTGCCCACCTAGCTAGTTCTCAGCCTCACCGGAGTAGTTCTTTGGTGGCGTCCGCCTCGCCGGAGTTTCCTTGGTTGTCCGGTATCTTGTGTGGGTTTTTAGTTCGTTGTTGTAAGCTGGGTTCAGCACTTTGTATCCTTGTCGCTGTTCGGGGCGTTATTAATTTAACGCTGGGCCTATGGCCTTGTATCTAAAAAAAGGAGGGGACTATCTCCAGGGTGAAAACCCAAGATCTCGATCGGGCGACGACATCGTTTGTGCACTATTTCCTTCTTGAAGGCGTTGCTTTTGGAGAGGTTGGATGTTAGGTGTTGTCTTGGTGGTGGTTTTGCTGCTGTTATAAGGACTGTAACTTTATAGCGGGTCTTTTTTTAGTTTGTTCTTCTTATTGTACATCCGTAATAACTTTGGTTATTGCGTTGTTGCACAGACTGGGTGTAATTGGTATTTGCGCGATATTAATATATACTCTTTATCTAAAATATTGGATCCTATAGGAATATGAAGTTTATTTGATTGTGGTGAAAGAATTTTTCCATGAGGTTGTACCTCATGTTATTTTTTTAGAACACTGACTGTAGGGCTTCGCCCCACGGTATAACCTCATGTTATTTTCCTATTAAGTTTGTACTATAAGATTTTTATAGATTTTCTCCTATAAGAAATGGTCATATGAATCAAACGGGTTCAAAGGAAATATTACCATAAAGTTTCAGTTCTATACAAATCTCTACATGTAGCTACCTCGCAGGGCCAACATTGTATCCGGCAAATCCAACATCGAGGCGCGGCCTCACCTCTTCCTCCCGCGCTGCAGCAAGGCCCACCGGAAGAAGGCCGTGTCCATGCCATGTCGCGTCTTGACCAGCAGAACATCTTCGCCGGCGGCCGAACTACATTAGTACGGAATGCCAATCATGTAAAAAAGATCTGATGAGTTCTTTACTGACACAAGAAAACCCCGATGCCATTTGTTGTGCAGACAAAATGAAATCTTAAGGTATGCACCTGCTTACCATCAGACATCCACAATGCACACAATGATGCAGTACCTTCCTGCATCGTTCCTCACTCGCAAGGTTCCACGCTGCTCCCTTCGGCCTTCAGCTGAGTTGTACCCAAGAAATCATGACAGGAACAATAATCGAGAAGGAAAGCTAATGCAGAAACTGGAATAAGAGGCAGACAACAAACACCGACACTACAGGAAACACACGATACGCCGACGGCTTCCGGCACGTTTACCGTTGGCGTATGCCTACGCCGACGGCCGTCGGCGTAGCAGCCCGTCGGCGTAGAACAATAACCGTCGGCGTATCCGACGCCGTCGGCGTACGCTGCAGTGGGGCCCACAAGACGGCATCCGTCCGTCTCCGTCTGCCCCACCATACGCCGACGGCAGTGCCGTCGGCCTCTGCGTGCCACGTGTGCTGATCTGGTGCGTCTGGGAAGGCGCCACGTGTCGCCATTCTGTGCGTCTGGGAGGAGACATACGCCGACGGCGTATGAGGACACGTGGAGCACGTCTGTGCGTCTGGGAGGTGTCTGACGCCGACGGCAATGTCGTCGGCGTAGGGATGACCATATGGTCCTCCAGCGTCGACGTGACGCCACCCTGTGCGTCCTCACAGCATCCCATTGCCGTCGGCGTCTGTTCGACCATATTTTCAGTTTCTGAAAATTTTTGCTGCTGGTTTCTGGCACATTTTAAATACAATTAAAATTACACAAATTATAAAACATCACAGAAACATCACATAAAACATCACATAGATATCCAAATGACACAAACATGATTCGAATTCATACAAGCATTCATACAAACTCCAAATGGCACAAACATAGTTCGAATTCACACCCGGAACACCCGAACTAATCCTACATCTCGTGAGAGGTCGAGCCACCCATGTCTGACCGCGTGAGAATAGGCGACCAACCGCGTGGGCCAGTCGAACCACACATGGAATCCGGCGAGGCACGGGACGGTGTGGTCTCACGCGACGAACCCGGCGAGGCACCACCAGTGCCATGCTCCACGAGCGCGCGCGTCGAAGTCGGCGAGGCAGAAGCACGACCAAAGGGCGCATTCCTCGAGCATCCGGATCCCTACATGTTTGAGTCCAAGTTAGCAACTTGGAAAGCACAGCATGGCGGTAACAACTTGTTTGGCAAATAACTTACCGGAGTCGCTGGCTTGTATGTGCGAGCGACCGACTCCCTCGTCGGGCCGACGAACGGGATCCCCGGCCTAGGTGGACGCGTAGGCAGCGCCTCCCGCTCTCCAGTGGCAAAAAACTTCTCGGTAGCCTACAAGATAGTTTAGATGTCAGGAGTTGTAGAAAAAGAAGGTTCAAACTAGAGGAAATGGGACTTGTCATATTTTACAAATATAAAAGTTGAAACTTACAGCATCCTTCAACTCATTCCACTCCTCATACTCCAGGCTCCTCTGTATCCACAAGCGATACTCTCTCTCATAGTCCGCGTAAGCGGCATCGATCGAAGGCCGCCTCGAAATCAGCCTACAGTTTTAAAAGGGAACGAATCTCGTCAACTTAGCCACTTGGCTAGGAACGAATGTCGGAAAGAGAATGAAATTGAGAAAAACTTACATTGGGGCGAGCTCGGGAAGGCCGACGAGGCAGGACGGGAGGGTCGTCGGCGGTGAGGGTAGCCTTGACACGCGAGAGGCCCAACTCAGGAGTACGCGTGAGTACCGCACTAAGACAGAGAGGACGGCCATGCTCCCAACCGTTCCCGGCAATGACCATCGCTCTCTCGTCGGTGGGATGCTCAAGAGGGTTGTCCACCTCCGGATTTATACCCTTGAACGTGTCGACGTACAGCTTGAGGCCCTCCTGGGCATTGCCGAAGTAATTGGCCGGCGAGGGCTGAGGCTCAGAAAAATCAGGCTTCCTCTGCTTCATCTTCTCCCATGTTTCCATGTCCGTAACAGGCTCCCCGAGATCGGCCTCCTGCAATGCCAAAGAAGTGTCATGCGTATCAAGTAGGAACATGAGGGGAAATAAATGAAGGTTGTTTCATGTATATATATACCAGCTTTTCCTTGAAGCGCTCATGGTTGCGGGCTCCCGCACAACGTGTCCCCCCGCTCCCGTGGTTTAACTTGTTCCGCTCGCTCAAGGCCTTGAACTCGGGGTCCAGCCCAACCCACCTTGACACCAACGCCTCCCACGCGTCATCCTTACCATAGGCCCATGCGGGCTTAAACTGAAAAAACAATACTCATGTGAAGAATGGATAATGCAATTGCAACTTAGCAGCAACATGTAATCTCATTAACAAACTACTTACCGCCATGTATTCATCTATGGTCATCTCAAGTGGGCTCTCCAGAATATCATGCTTCACCGCCGTCTTGCCTAACGTCTCAGTACTGAAATGATTGATAGAGGTATGCTTTACATTGTAGAACTGTTGCCGTGTCAACTTCTTGCAAGCCCCCTCCAAAGTCTTGTCCACGATACCCCGATGCTCAGGAAGTACCCTATAGAATTTATTTAATCATGCAAAAAAAAAACAAATTGTGACAGCATGGTGGGGCATCAAGTATGAACGAAATTCAAAAAGTTCAACTTACCCAAAACTTGTTGATCACGGCGTCAGAACATTTCCCGCCGCTCGCGTGATGGACGGCCTGATAGTCTACCCAATGGGTGGCTAGCTTCTTCGTGCCGTTGGGGACGATACTGTACAAGCCCGGCCAAAACTTCCTAATCAAAGCTCCAATCAAGCAGTTAGGCACACGGGCTCCCACAGGATGTGTCCAATTGTTACACAATAATTAAACATTAGTACATGTCAAATTGTCCTGACCACAATGAAGTTACCATGTTCAAAATTAGTATATATAGTCACTTACTCTTTCCCATTAGGCGTAATGAGGATCTTCTCCTCCTCGGTAGCAGGTTCCTTTGACTCATCAGGGACCTGGGATTCCCCTCGAATCTTTGGCTTCTTCGACGGCACGGAGGGCCCCGCCACCAAGTCCGTGGAGGGGCCCGCCCCCACGTCCATGGAGGGGCCCGTCTCCTCCGAACCCTCGTCGACAGAAGCAGAGGGTATGTCCGAGGACACGTCGCCCCCACCTCGCCTTCGTCCTGCAGCTCGCCCTCGTCCTCCTCACCTCGTGCTTGTCCTCCACCTCGCCCTCATCCTGCACCTCGTCCCCTCGGAGGAAGTGGAGCATCGGCACCTCCCCTCCTCCAGCATCTCCACCCTCACCTATATTGAGAAAGGGTGAACAATTAAGCATAAAGACATGATCCAATTAAGAATTGCATCACCTCTACTCTCACCACTGTCAGACAGGTAACGCGGGTTCGGAATAAGTTCTCTTCCACTTTTAGTAACTTTCTTCTGGCGCATCTTCTTCAGCAAGGAGGCCGATGATTCCTTGCCTTGGCTCATCTTGGTCAATCACCTGCATTGAGAAAGGGTAAACTTTTAAGCATAAAAGACATGATCCAATTAATAAGCATGAAGACGTAATGCAATTAATAAGCATGTTGAAAGACTAAGCATGTTGAAAAACTAAGCATGTTGAAAAGTAAATACTACGCAAAAGGACATAAAAGACCCTCACCCCTAATCATCACTCTCATAGTTAAGTCTTGGGTTCTCATCATCACTATCAACATCACTATCACGAGTGTTGTATATTGGAACCTCCTCGCACGATGGAGGCTCATCATCGTCATCACTATCACTTTGTAACTTGTTGAGCATATATATCCTTTAGATTCACCACTACGTCACCACCTGTTTGTGCATTGTCCTCGCGGTCCTCAAGACCTTGTATGCCAAAGTCCCCAAAGGTTTGTTCCTCTTGATAGAAAATCACCTCATATGTTTTAGGGTCAATGTTGTTGTAATCGTCTTCAGAGGGCATGGGTAGCTTACCACGTGGCGATACATGGAACACGACTTCCCAACCAATGAGTCCTTCTTTCTTGCATGGGTAGGGAAAATAATAAACTTGAAAGGCTTGGTGAGCCACAACAAAGACATCGGATCCATGGTAGGTGGTTGAAGGCTTAACTTCAACTAACCCAATGGAAGGGGTACTTTTGGTTCCATGCTCAGGGTCGAACCAGTGGCATTTGAACACAACAAGCTTGAGTTCTATGTTTGTGTTATTGAACGTCAACTCGTATACGTTCTGTAACCTTCCGTAGTAATCATAATTACCGGCTCCTTTGGTGAAGACCCCGGTATTTATAGTCTTTGCATTAGGCCGACTGTTCTGGTGATGCTCTGTATGGAAGCGGTACCCATTCACATCATACTTCTCATACTTCTCGACTCTACGGTTACAACCTTGGGAGACACATCTCAACTCATCTGACATCACAACGTTGGGATCAGCTCCCTACAAGTACAAATTGTTTTGTGCATTAGTAAGAGGGACAAGCCACGGATTGCAAGGTAGAAGGGACAGGTTTGAAATTACCTTTTCCCTGAACCAAGCCGTGAATTTTTTCTTTCCGGTGGCAGGGTCTTTCAAAAGAGTGTCCAACGCGGCTTCATCGGGTCCATCTGATGGTCTCGACCACATTTCATCCGTGAATTAACTAAAAGGAGAAAATACGTATTAGACCGAAACCGTGTTAGTAGTTGCAAAGTAATTTGTTCTCCATTTTACCTAAGGAAACTGCCCTCTCCCCCCTGCTCGTCGTGGGTCACTTCCTTCATGTTCATAAGCACATAGAGCATTATGCACTCCAGCTCATCATTGGTCAAGATATACCTTGTTGGGCCACCGCTCTTGCCACCGGGACACTGGAAGAGGACGAGCTTGGGGTCTCGCTTGGGCTCGTCGACATTGTACCGAGAGGCGTGGTTATGCATAGTGGGAACATCATCGAGATAGTACGTTAGCCTGGCGTCTGTCATCTCCTGGAGGATAGTTGCCTCGGCTATGCATGACTCAATCTTATTTTTGTTACCACATTTGGTTCGAATATACTTAAACTCTCTCTCAATACAAAACTACCAACGAAACTGCACCGGTCCACCCAAGAGTACCTCGTTCGCAAGATGCACAACAAGATGTGCCATCGTAGTAAAGAAGCCTGGCGGAAATATCGTCTCTAAGTTGCACAGCAACTCCGGCACTAGTTCATGCAGCTTCTGAATAATCAGGGGACATACTTGCTTAGCACAGAGCGTGCGGAAGAAATGGCTCAACTCCGCGAGCACTCGCCAGACACTGTCGGGGAGATACCCTTGAACCATCACCGGTAGCAGCCGCTCAATCCATATATGATAGTCGTGACTCTTGAGCCCGGTGACTTTTCCCGATTGTATATTGACTCCCTTACTTATATTCGAACAATAGCCATCAGGGAACATCACGACGAATTTGAGCAAATGGAATGCCTCAGACTTTTGCATACTATTAAGGCAGAAGTCAGCATGCGGCTTGAACCAGTTCTTTTGACGGCCTTCAGGAGGCTTCATGTGCATTCTCTCCCTATCACAGAGCTTCTGAAAGAGGGACTTCTCAGGAATGTTCAGGATTGTGTGAAAGAGGGACTCTCCAACATTTTTTCGGTGTGCATCACATCGATGCTATGGGGAAGTTCGAGGTCCTTGTAATATTCGAGTTGCGTCAAGCCTGCCACGTGAGTCCAGTTGTGCGTCACTCCATATCCCACATATCGTGGGCCTTTTCCCTCAGCAGGCACGAGAGCACTTAGCTCGGCGTCAACAGCTGCACCATCGAAACTTGGTATCGCTTTTTCTTCACGCTCAACTCTGCCCTTCTTGAAGTTCTTTATTTCTTCTCTAAACTGATGCCCTCTTTTGAGGAACTTTCGATGTGTGTCAAACGCGGAATACTTCCGTCCCGCCGTTAGCCACATGAACTCAAGTCGGTTCCTGCACACTGGGCATGGCCACTTACCAGCTGTACACCATCCGCAGAATAGGGCGTACCCGGGCATGTCATAGTGGAATTGTGATACCAAACTTTCATCAAGAAGTTTCTCTTCGATGCACGATCATATGTCAACGTCCCGTGGTGCCAAGAGTGGTTCAGATCATCCACAATTGGCTGCATGTAGACACTTAAATTCTTCCCCGGATATTCAGGACCTGGAATGATCAGCGACAGGAATATGGTCTTCCTTTGCATTAGGGCTCCGGAGGGAGATTGAACGGAATAACAAACACGGGCCAGCAGCTGTACGAGGTAGTCGACAAACCATATGGATTGAATCCATCGGTTGCTATCGCGATTCTCACGTTTCGAGCATCTACTGCCTCATCGGGGTGGTTCGCATCAAAGTTCTTCCATGCCGTACCATCAGATGGATGTCCCATCAATTCCCGGTCGTGCTCATCCTTGTATCTCTTCACCGTTTTGTGCCATTGCATCCGTGTGGCAGACTCTTTGTTCATGTAAAGCCGCTTGATTCTTTGTATGAATGGGAGGTAACGAAGAATCTTAATGGCGACATTTGACTGCGTCTTCGTACCATCGGCTCCTTTTACCTCATGATACCTAGAGGCCTTACACAAGCTACAGTACTTGTCATTGGCAAACTGTTTCCAAAACAAAAGGCATCCTTTTGGACAACAATCTATCTTTACATAATCCATGCTGAGATTTCGCAGGATTTTCTTCGTTTCGTACATGCTTTTAGGCAGACAATGCCCTTCAGGCAACATGTTACCAGTTGTTTGCAGATGCGCTTCAAAGCATGAACGGGTGTTGCCATACTGGAGCTTGGTGGCTTGTGCTTGCGAGATGGCATCGAGCTGAGAAATTTTGCACCCTCGTACAGAGGCATCTGAGACGAGGCCATCATATCAAAGAAGGCCCTCGCGGTTGGCTCCGGGTCCTCTGGTTCACGTGGTTCCTCCGGTTCACACGGTTCCTCCGGTTCTGGAGGTTCCTCCGTTCCTCCTGTGAAGGTGGCGAATCTGGCAAGTCGCCATCACGGAGATCAGCTAGCCAGTTTCTAATCCCATCATCTTCATTGCCATTGATCCGCTGCCGCATCACCCAGCCATCTCACGCTCGTACTCATCAAAGTTGACTGTCGTCACGAAGTTCGGCATATACCCACGAGAGAAAAGGTGTTTAAGCATCTCATTCTTTCCCTGACGTGTACGAAACTTGCAACGAGGGCAAGGGCAGTTTCCACGAGCGCCTGACTCTGAACCCTTACGCGCTAACTCCTTCACTAACAAATGCGTATTCCATACCCACTCATGTGTTTTGTCAACCGCACTAGTTCGGCCACTGTACATCCACCCATTATCAGCCATCCTCTGCTTTACGGTGAGCCAAATAATAATTACATGAAATTAAATGCATCATATTTTTATTTTCTTGCATGCAATGTCACCATTTTATTACGGCCAAATTTTATCTTTTACAACATGCAAGGGTTCACATACACTTCTAATAGGTAGGGGCCTATCCCGCCCGAGTACGTGTAGATCGAGTCGTGTCCCATGTTCTACCCCGACCCGAGATGGAATTTCGGCAGCACCTCCCCGCTGTTCTTCAGAATACACGTCTCGAGCTTGTCAAGCCGAGAGGGTGTGCATCCGAAGAACAACGGGGAGGTGCTGCCGAAATTCCGTCTCAGGAAGGGGTAGAACATGGAACACGACCCGATCTACACGTACTCGGACTGTCCAACAGGACAACCCGGAAGTGTTACGGTTATAAATATGCAAAGATGGACAATCCTGGATATTTATAAATTTGTAACCCTTCCGGATGGGATATGACTCAGGTTACGCGACTGACTTGGTGATCTAGACCAAAATAAACCTATGCAGCAAGAGAGGCGAAAGATTTATACCCTCGATGCGTGATCGGTGGCCGTAGAAGGTCGAGGACGTGCTACGGAAGAAGGGCGACCAAACAGGGGCACCGAGGCGGCCCCTCCTCAGCCGGAGAAGAAGCCCCCAAAGACGCGCGGGATCGGCGATGCTGGCTGGCAGGAAGCTACGTCATCTGAAAAAGAAAAGAAAAATTTAGCATTAGCACACATGAGTAGCAACATAAATATTCATGAAAATGCTTAAATAAAAATTCTATAGCTAACAACTAAACCTACCCTAACACCAACAGCTAACACTAACAGTAACCCTAAACCTAAAGCTAACACTAACCCTAACGCTAACACTAACTAATTCTAATAACAAAACAGAGGGTGGAGCTTACCTCCGGTGGCGCCGGTGGAGGTGGGGGCGTCAGGGGCGGCCGGAGCTAGGAGGAGCTGGGCCGGGCCGGGGCCGGAGGTGGGGGCGGGGGAAGCCAGATGTAGGAGGAGCTGGGTCAGGGCCGTAGGTGGGCGTCGAGGGCGGCCGATGGAGAGGAGTTAGAGGCCGGAGGCGGCCGGTTGAGAGGAGCGGTGGGGGCAGGCAGCAGAAGCGGTGGGGCGTCGGGGCCGTCGGAGGTGGGGAGAGGTGGAAACAGGGTGGGCGGCGGCAGTGGGTGGCGTACGGGGTGGGGAAGATGGGCGGCGAGTCGGAGCTGTGACGGCGGGGTCAGGGCTAGGACGGCCGTCCGCGAGGTCGGGGCTGGGACGGCCGGCGGCGGAGGAGGATTTGGGGCTGGGACGGCGGCGGCAACGGAGGACTTGGGCGCGAGGGCGAGATGTGGATTTGGTCAAAGTTTTTTTGCCACGCGCGCTGAACGGGTAGGTGAAGCCACGCAGGCCTACGCCGACGGCAAAGGCGTCGGCGTATGCTTTTGTTTTTTTGCCGTCGGCGTATGCTTTTGTTTTTTATATTGCTTTTTGAAAAGAGATCAAATTTTATTTACTAAGTTTTCTAATACAATTATAATTAATTTATATAATGTCCTATACATATATTAATGACATATGCATGGTTAGGTGGGGTTCTGGGCCCCGCTTCGGCGAAAACCTAGATCCGCTGGAAAACCCTAGCGTTTTCGTCTACCACCTTGAACGGCGTCGAAAGGGGGAGGAGGGGATCGAGCGCGCGCGTTTTCGTCTACCACCAATGTCTACCTCAAATAAACACAATCTTCCATCCTGTTCGTCCGAAACGGGAGTTTTCACCTCTAAGTGGAGAAACTCACTAGAGAGAAAGTGAAGTCGGTGAAGACGGTCACACCCCGGAGTAGGATAATGGACATTTAGAACACACAACACACTTGTATACATATGGCATGGCACAAACTAGGTTTTGGTGGGGTTTCGACGCTCTGATGCCCCGCTTCGGCGAAACCCTGAATCCGCTGGAAAAACCCTAACGCTTTCGTCTACCCCCTTGAACTCCGTCGGAAGGGGGTAGGTCAGTGGATTTTTTGGCTTTTCTGTGTTAGGTTAGGCCATAGGAAGGTGGGAAACCAAAGTCTACCCAAATAAACACAATGTTCCATCCGGTTCGTCCGAAACAGGAGTTTTCACCTCTAAGTGCAGAAACTTACTAGAGAGAAAGTGAAGTCGGTGATGACGGTCATACCCCGGAGTAGGATAATGGACATTTAGAACACACAACACACTTGTATACATATGGCATGGCACAACCTAGGTTTTGGTGGGGTTTCGACGCTCCGATGCCCGCTTCGGCGAAACCTCGAATCCGGTGGAAAAACCCTAACGTTTTCGTCTACCCCCTTGAACTTCGTCGAAAGGGGGTAGGCAAGTGGACTTTTTGGCTTGGCTGTGTTATGTTAGGCCATAGGAAGGTGGGAAACCAAAGTCTAACCCAAATAAACACAATGTTCCATCCGATTCGTCCGAAACAAGAGTTTTCACCTCTAAGTGCAGAAACTCACTAGAGAGAAAGTGAAGTCGGTGAAGACGGTCACACCCCGGAGTAGGATAATGGACATTTAGAACACACAACACACTTGTATACATATGGCAAGGCACAAACTAGGTTTCGACGCTCTGATGCCCCGCTTCGGCGAAACCCTGAATCCACTGGAAAAAACCCTAACACTTTCGTCTACCCCTTGAACTCCGTCGAAAGGGGGTAGGTCAGTGGATCTTTTGGCTTGTCTGTGTTAGGTTAGGCCGTAGGAAGGTGGGAAACCAAAGTCTACCCCAAATAAACACAATGTTCCATCTGGTTCGTCCGAAATAGGAGTTTTCACCTCGGTGAAGACGATCACACCCCGGAGTAGGATAATAGACATTTAGAACACACAACACACTTGTATACATATGTCATGGCACAACCTAGGTTTTGGTGGGGTTTCGACGCTCCGATGCCCCGCTTCGGCGAAACCCCGAATTCGCTGGAAAACCCTAACGTTTTCGTCTACCCCCTTGAACTCCGTCGAAAGGGGGTAGGCAAGTGTACTTTTTGGCTTGGCTGTGTTAGGTTAGGCCATAGGAAGGTGGGAAACCAAAGTCTAACCCAAATAAACACAATGTTCCATCCGGTTCGTCCGAAACAGGAGTTTTCACCTCTAAGTGCAGAAACTCACTAGAGAGAAAGTGAAGTCGGTGAAGACGGTCACACCCCGGAGTAGGATAATGGACATTTATAACACACAACACACTTGTATACATATGGCATGGCACAACCTAGGTTTTAGTCGGGTTTCGACGCTCCGATGCCCCGCTTCGGCGAAACCCCGAATCCGCTAGAAAAACCCTAACGTTTTCGTCTACCCCCTTGAACTCCGTCGAAAGGGGGTAGGCAAGTGGACTTTTTTTTGGCTTGGCTGCGTTAGGTTAGGCCATAGGAAGTTGGGAAACCAAAGTCTACCCCAAATAAACACAATGTTCCATCCGGTTCGTCCGAAATGGGAGTTTTCACCTCTAAGTGCAGAAACTCACTAGAGAGAAAGTGAAGTCGGTGAAGACGGTCAAACCCCGGAGTAGGATAATGGACATTTAGAACACACAACACACTTGTATACATATGGCATGGCACAACCTAGGTTTTGGTGGGGTTTCGACGCTCCGATGCCCCGCTTCGGCGAAACCCCGATTCCGATGGAAAAACCGTAACATTTTGGTCTACCCCCTTGAACTCCGTCGAAAGGGGGTAGGCAAGTGGACTTTTTGGCTTGTCTGTGTTAGGTTAGGCCGTAGGAAGGTGGGAAACCAAAGTCTACCCCAAATAAACACAATGTTCCATCTGGTTCGTCCGAAATAGGAGTTTTCACCTCGGTGAAGACGATCACACCCCGGAGTAGGATAATAGACATTTAGAACACACAACACACTTGTATACATATGTCATGGCACAACCTAGGTTTTGGTGGGGTTTCGACACTCCGATGCCCCGCTTCGGCGAAACCCCGAATCCGTTGGAAAAACCCTAACGTTTTCGTCTACCCCCTTGAACTCCGTCGAAAGGGGGTAGGCAAGTGGACTTTTCGGCTTGGCTGTGTTAGGTTAGGCCGTAGGAAGGTGGGAAACCAAAGTCTACCCCAAATAAACACAATGTTCCATCCGGTTCGTCCGAAACAGGAGTTTTCAACCTCTAAGTGCAGAAACTCACTAGAGAGAAAGTGAAGTCGTGAAGACGGTCATACCCCGGAGTAGGATAATTGACATTTAGAACACACAACACACTTGTATACATATGGCATGGCACAACCTAGGTTTTGGTGGGTTTCGACGCTCCGATGCCCCGCTTCGGCGAAACCCCGAATCCGTTGGAAAAACCCTAACGTTTTCGTCTACCCCTTGAACTCCGTCGAAAATGGGTAGGCAAGTGGACTTTTCAGCTTGGCTGTGTTAGGTTAGGCCGTAGGAAGGTGGAAACCAAAGTATACCCCAAATAAACACAATGTTCCATCCGGTTCGTCCGAAACAGGAGCTTCAACCTCTAAGTGCAGAAACTCACTAGAGAGAAAGTGAAGTCGGTGAAGACGGTCACACCCCGGAGTAGCATAATGGACATTTCGAACACACAACACACTTGTATACATATGGCATGGCACAACCTAGGTTTTGGTGGGGTTTCGACGCTCCGATGCCCCGCTTCGGCGAAACCCCGAATCCGCTTGAAAAACCCTAACGTTTTCATCTACCCCCTTGAACTCCGTCGAAAGGGGTAGGCAAGTGGACTTTTTTGGCTTTGATGTGTTAGGTTAGGCCATAGGAATTTGGGAAACCAAAGTCTACCCCAAATAAACACAATGTTCCATCCGGTTCGTCCGAACAGGAGTTTCAACCTCTAAGTGCAGAAACTTACTAGAGAGAAAGTGAAGTCTGTGAAAACGGTCACACCCCGGAGTAGGATAATGGACATTTAGAACACACAACACACTTGTATACATATGGCATGGCACAACCTAGGTTTTGGTGGGGTTTCGACGCTCCGATGCCCCGCTTCGGCGAAACCTCGAATCCGCTGGAGATATGCCCTAGAGACAAAATAATTGAGTTTATTATTTATCTCCATGTTTATTATTAATGTTTATATCTTTATGCTACAACTGTATTGGGTACTTGTATAGCAAATACAACGTATGCAAGAGGAAAACCTCCGATACACGTGTAGAGATATGAACGGTAAAAGAGTTCCTGGTCTTGTCTCTAAGACTAGCCTATCTTGTTGTTCGATGATCATGTTTTCCTGATCATGGACTTTGTATAAGTCATACAACTATAGGAGTGGTTTATCGGAATGATAATCGCACTGAACCGACCCACCATATGATCTTGCTATGAGACAAATCGTCGACGATGAAATAGCGATTGATCATCTATTTAGTTATCGTTAGCCAGATCCCTATGCTATGAGAATATCTTTTCACCGCTTATTCGACACTCGAGATTTGATTTCCACCAAACGTCTTGCAGTAACATGGGACTATGATAGGTGGCTTTTGGGCTTGAACTAGGATAATGTATTGGAACAGAGATCGTTCAAGAATGGCACTTACTCCTCCAGGCGATGGAGAGATACATCCTCTAGGCCATCTCAGTATTATTGTTGTCACCCCAATCGTCTGGCCAGACACAAGCGTGATTTAGCACGGGACAACAAATATACGGAATGAGAAAAGAGAATGATATGGGTACGAGAATAATATGTGTTATGATCAAAGGGTTTGATCACACTAGAGCACATTGTCTCAATCTCGAGATATCATTGGTATCGTGTACGTAAGGGGATTAAGCGTAATGAGTAATGCACAGGTTCTATTGTTCATTCACAACACAAGGGTGCCAGTACGAATGCCTAACCCACTGCTGGTTATTGTTTGGTAAGCTCTCAACAATACTTTGTGTTTGCTGAACCTTTCGGGTCACACACTTAAGCTGTAGTCAATCTTTGATTGAGAGTAAAGATGTAGTTTTAGTGGGAATGAGATTGTGTCGGAGTAGCTCCGATATCATTGGGATTTGTTCTGGTGAATTATAAGTTAGAGAGAATGTGGACATCTAATGTCCCAGGATGATACAATGTTTTCTATCATCAGCGGATTTAATCCGAGTGCTTATAGAAAGGGAAATATTGTTCCGATGGTTTTGTCGGCGGATACTAGGTGTCCCGGTTTATATAAATATGAGTTATATGATAAGTAATTAATTCGGGAATTTTTGGTAAAAGGAAATATTCATTTAGGAATTAATTAGACAAAACAATTAATTATTTATTTAATTAATTATATTGGAAAATATAAATAAAGGATTTTATTTGGAGCCCAATAAAAGGGGGCTGCCAAGTGGGCCCATGGGGCCCACAAGGCAGCCGCACCCACGTGGGATGTGGGGGAGGGGCCGAGTCCGAGTTGGGGGGGGACTCCCCTCCCGGCGGCTAGGGCGGCGGCCTAGGGCAGGCCCCACAGGGGTCGGTGGCCAGGGGCGGGCCCCACATGGCAGGAGGCGGGTGGGGAGGGACCTCCCCTCCCAGTCCGAGTTGGGGTGGGGAAGGTTTCCTCCCCCCCCCCCTTTTCTTCCTTGGTGCGAGCCCCCTTCCTTGTTGGGAAAGGCAGTTTGGAGGGAGGAGTCCTACTCCTCCCCCCAATCCGAGTTGGGGAAGGGGAGGGACTCCTCCCTCCCTTCCTTGGCGGCCGGCCCAAAGGGAAGGGCTTGGCCCCTTCCCCAAGCCCCTCCACCCCTTGGCCTCCTTTATAAGCAACCCCAAACCCCTAGGGTTTGATATATACGAAAACAAGCAATTGCAAGTTCCCTCTCTCTCTTGTAGATCTCATGTGTTGAGAATTAGACGTCTCTAATCTTCTCATATAGATCTAATCATTACGCCGCAAGGCTGACTCTCTTCACCACGTGCTAGTAGCTAGGCGGTGAACGCACGGGTGGGTTGACACGGTGTATGTGTGGATACCGCTAGAGCGGGATTCGTGCAAGCGAGTTCCTTGGACAACGGAACAACTTCATCAAGGTCTACATCAACGACGACGTACGGCAACAATCTCACCTCCCGGCGTGGACGTGAGATTCTTCATCAGGCTACACGACATCTACTTCGACAAACACAAGATCTTCCGCAACGGTGTTTGTAAGTATTCTGGATCATCGCATTATGGGGTGCAACGTACCTTCACAGAATAGATCTTGGCGGTAAGGTTACGGATAAATTTTAAGTTTCCCGCAACCCAATAGTGGTATCAGAGCCGATCTATGCGTTTGTCGTGGTGGGATCACGGCAGATGCATAGGTATGGCTAAGATGGGGCCGAATGGTCGTTGGGGGAATCCGGGGAGGGTTTATGCACTCAAGAAGTGCACACGCAAGAACACGCAAGAACACGAACGAAGAACCAAGAAAGCAAGAACACAAAACACACCACGATGTACCCTGCTTCGGGGCCCTCTTGTGGAGGTAACACCCCTACTGCAGCACTATCCTAGCCAGTGTATAGCTCAGAGTGACAAGTACAAGCTGCTCCTCGAGCTGTATGATGATACAATGGTGAGAACTTGAGGTAAAAGATGGAGCTAGGGAGGAAGAAGGCACTCCGAGCTGATCCGAGGTGTTTCCGGGGTTTCCGAGCTTCTTTCTCTCTATCTCTTTCTCTCTTGTTGAGATCCGTCCTCCGTCGTCCCTCAGCAGGAGGGGGTGAAGCCCACTATATAGGCCAGCCGGGTTACCATTGTGCCCCTCGCAGAACACTGTTGCCATGCCTCTGCAACGGTCACCACCGTACCACCGTACCTCGGTCGGGACAAGACGTGGCTTGCCCATCTCCTGTAGCCTAACGGCAGAACTAGCATGTCCCCTCTGACCGAGACAGGACGTGGCCTGGCAGAGCTACCTCGTAGCCTTTTCCCAGACCTCGCGTAGTCAGCGATCAGAGACGTGCAGGCCCGCCGAACCCGGAGCACGCCTCTGCCATGCTCCTTGACAGACGCTCCCGTGTCAGGCGCTCTGTACCCGGCTGGAAGTGACAGGAGCATTGACTCCTGCCCGACCTACAGCCCACCACCTCGGTTAGCTCGGCACGGATGTGACGGGCTCCGTACCTCGGGTCTTGCGCTTAATATCTTTACCAGGTCGGATCTTACTTCCTTCCCACAGCTTCTCCTGCACCCACAACACAAACCACGCACTGAGGTAGTTAGGTCGGCAGAACATAGCTCGGACAGTGAACCTCGGCCCTGGCCAACAGTATACCTCGGACCCCTCTGGGCCAAAATAGGTCGGCCTGTACTCTCCAGGTCAAGATGAAGCTCGGACTTCCCAGGCCCAAACAGGTCGGCCCTTTCCGTACCTCGGCACAACTTCGAACACCACCTTATGCCAAGCCTTGACCCTACCCGGGGATACTCCCCCGACATTAGTCCCCGAAGCTGGTGCGGTCCTACGACCTCGGAAGGAGGGCCGTAGCAGGTTCAAAACAAGCATCACACCACTCCTAAACCGACCTCCAACATAGTCACGCCGAGGTACCTCCCATACACCACCATCCAATCCGAGGTAGATATGCGAACTGAACTCTCCGAGCTATCTGACTCAGCACCATCTTGCCTCAAGATTTTCCGAGGTACGTGGCGAAGAATCTCTGCCCGGGCTTCGGAATCCGGACCTCTGCCAAGCAGATTCTGACCACACGCCGCCCTCGTCAGCCGGACCCACCGAACAGCGCACCTGCGCACTCAAGTACTTGACCGCCCACGACCCCTCGATTCTTGTGCTGACCAGCGCAGGAAATCCGGGGTGGGCGGTTGCCACTCTGCGGCCCACGATGTGGCCGATCGTGCGGCCGCAGACCGCGTAACCGTGCGCCCACTCGCACACGATCCCGCGCCTCCCGATAACCGCGCGGTAGTGGGCAGTTAATGCGGGCAGTTACCGCACGCGGCTATAAGTAGGGCCCCACGGGCAACTTCGCCATCTTCTTCCTCCTTCACTCGCCTCTCGCCTCCATCGCAACCAGTGCCGCCGCTTCCGGTTGAGAAGAAACGCGTTCCCGCCGCCGCCGACGAGCAGCTCCTTCGTCGCCGCTGCGACCGCGTCACCGGCGCCGCCCTTCAGCACCTCGTTTTCACGGTATGTACTCCCTTTCTTGATACCCTAGGCATTGCCCTAGGTTTCTTCCTTTTGCGCTTTGGTTCTTCATATGTTCTTGAATAAAACTCTATTTACCTCCTCCGGTAGATCTTACTTGCATACTTTTTTGGGTAGTAATGAGTTTCATACCTCGGACTGATGTTCGCCTAGCATAATGTGCCTCTATGTACATTAGATAGCCGTCCAACTCCTCCTGAGTTAGCCAGATATAGCCTTAGATTCCAGATTTACTTTTTCTTTGCTAAACTTCTGTGCATTCTTCTGCAGATTGATTCTGCCGAGATGTCTCCTCCTGAGACTTCGGAACAAACCGAGGTTCCAGACCTCGAACTGGAGGTCGGAGAACGAGCCGGCTGGGAAGGTTCGGATGTAACTCCGGACGAAATCCAGTGGCTCAGGGCGACTCGGCGGATTCCCGCCGGGGTAGAGTGTCGCCTGCCAGAGGGCGAACTCGAGCCTCAAGTCAAGGAAGGGGAACGGGTGGTCTTCGTCGCGCACTTCCAGCGCGGCTTCGGACTGCCCGTTAGTGATTTCTTCCGGAGCTTCCTCGACAAGTTCGGACTCCAGGTTCATCACCTCCCCGCCAACGCCATCACCACTCTCTCCTGCATCGTTTCCTTCTCTGAGGGATACCTCGGCCTCAAAGCCACGGTAGACCTCTTTTCTCGCTACTTCCAACTTAAGCGGCAAGTGATCCCGGATCCGAAAAACAAGGATCTGCCCAAGCTACTAACCGCCTGCGGAGCAGCCATCGTAGCTCCTCGCCGAAACTCCATCTTCCCACGTATCGCTACCCGGACACCGTTCGCAAGTGGCTCCGGACGTGGTTTTACGTGAAGAACTCCGGCGAAGAGGACTTCCTCAACCTGCCGGCGTTTAACCTCAGCCCTCCTACAGAACCGCTCAACTGGGACTACACTCCCCTCACCCAGCGAAATCAAGTCCATCCATGGGTATGTTGCGAAATGGCAGGACCCGGAGGACCCTGCGAACGACGGGAAAGTCCTGACGGCTGACGATCTGGCCTGCACATTCGTGAAGCGCAGGGTCTCCCCTCTCCAGGCGAGGACTCACAAGATCTGCCACATGAGCGGTCTTTATGATCCAACCCGCCATACGCACGTTGCACTGGACAACGCCGCGGTAGCTCGGCGAGTCCGAGCTATCACCAAGTCCAAGATCTCTGACGCTTGGACATGGGGAAGGGAACCCCACTACAGGACCAAGCCACCAAAACAGGTACGCTGTTCCGACGTTTTCTTCGGTACTCCTTTACCACCGAGGTCTTGCTACCGACGTTCATCTTGAATTTTCTTCCTAACTCCTTTTCATATGTCTGCCATATAGCTGTTCTCCCGCCAGACCGCCGAGGATGGAGTCCATCCTGCGGACCACTTCGGCAAGGATCTCCTGTCGAGGACCCACCATCCAACGTGGATCCTGACAACGAGGATTACATGCCCATTGCCTCGGCCCGCGTCACCACCGCGGGTAAGCCTCAAGCACAAGCTTCAGTTCAAGAGATTTCGGATGACGAGGAGGGATTTCTCGTCATGGAACCAATAAACGCGCGGTACCTATCTCCTGCCTTCCTCACCTTCCGAACTTTACTCCAGCAACCAGCCGGAAACGCGCTGGTGCCGCAACTTCGGCCGCCGAACCATCCGCCACTGGAGCCTCCGGACCCACTGAGGCTCCGGTCAAGAGACGTCGGCTGAAGAAGTCCGGAAATCCTCCTCATGCCCGAGGGGGCAAGAGGTTTCCTACTCGGATGGGTAATGCTTTGCTTCTATAGCCAACATGTTTGTTGCTTAAACATATTACCTCGGTATTAACACTTAACCTTTCCCTTCGTTGCAGTGACCCATAGACGTGGATCAGGAGGTATCCTCCATGACTGCACCCGTTGGTGCCTCTGAAGCCACGACCACCCCGACGAACTCTCGCCCCGGATCTCCTCCACCGAGGTCTGGCCCGGCCTTGGAGAAATCTGCCCCACCCGAGGTCAGACTTCTCCGCGTCCTCAAACGGATGCGGGGACCAATCGCGCCAGAACTCCGGCTACCGCCTTGCCGGAGCCTCGACTCTCCCCCCGCAGCCAGACTGCCCGCAACCAACAACAGCAACAGCAGAAGCCAGCAGAAGCAACAGCCCAAGCAGCAGCCCCAAAAACCAGTTCGCCAGACTACCTTGCCGTTGGAGAAAGGCAAGGAGAAAGAGAAAGAGACGGTGAAGTCTAAGGTCACCCCCAAACCAACATCTGGGTCTGGCACCCTGACTATCTCTTCTCCTTCAAGGATGCACCGAGGTCTCCTCCCCCGGTGACACGCCGAATTCCTCCATTCGCCGCACCCGTTGATGAGACTGCTCCTCCGGCCGAAGAATATGCTCGGAGGGCATCTCTTATATTGGATAACCGGCCTGCTTCAAGCTCCGAGGCTGCTTTGGCCTTGGAGGCCTCGGTTAGGGGCATCGAGCAGGGCGGACCGTGGGGATATCCTCCTCTGCGCACTGACAGTGACCAGAGCCTCGGCTCCTTGGAACACTACAATGCAGACTGGAATTCTGCAGACGAGGTCTCCTCGGCCTCCCTAGCTGCTCCGGTGGCTGAGCATCCTGCGGGAAACAGCGCCTGCGGCCGAAGCGTACACGACCTACAAGTCGCTGCCCTGCGTGCTGCTCAAAACATCGACGTAAGTCCTATTCTCTTTACTTTCATGCAGTATCTCATCTAATATCCACCATTCCCAGTCCCCGAGATTCGAGGTAAACTATTGACGCTCCGCCGGAGTTAAAATTGTTTGGCTTGAATCTCAACTTTCAATTTTCATCCGACGTATCCAAACCATTTTACCTTACTTAGCATGCACCTCGGGTACGAGTCCCCGAGACTCCTGTCGAGGCATACCCCGGCAACATTTTCCCAATGATTTGACTCCGAGTCCCCGAGACTCTTGTCGAGGTATAGCCTTTCTAACCGAGCTATGTTTTTCTTCCTTGCAGAATACTATGAACGTCCGCACGGACATCTTTCACACCCTCTGTTTGACCACAAGAAACTCCACGACGAGCACAAGGCCGTCCTTGCAGAAAAGAACTCTTTGGACGAGAAGCTCCAACAAGAGAAAGCCGAAGTAGCTCGTCTGGTAAAGGAACTGAAGCGCATCACTGAGCTGCGGACGTCGGAAAAAGAGCAGCTGCAGGCGGAAAAGGCCAGTGTTGTTGAAACAGAGAAGAAACTTCGGGAGGATGCCGCCAAGGAACATGAGAATGCGCTCCAGTTAGCCGAGGCCCGCGCCACCTCGGCCACCGAGGCTTATGAAGCCCTTCAAGCTTCGGTTAACCAGCTCCTCCCGACGCTGGAACGCATCAACCAAGAAATGGACGGTAAGCTTCTTGCCCCCCTTATCCTTGCTTTGTCCTCAACAGTACTGGCTCTTTGCCGAACTGTTTCTTTCATTATTAACAGGCTATCCTTCTGCAGAGCACTTCACCTACACCCAAATCTCGGCTCGCAATATCACTGATCAGCACAGGAAGAGGCGTAACGAGACGAACCCCGTCTGGACCATTGAGGACCACATCGTGGCCATCAAAGCTCGGATCCATCCCTTGAAAACCATTGGGTCCGAACTCCTCGATGCAGGTGTGTCTGCTTTCCGAGCCTTGTGGCCTCTTGCCGATGCTCCCAATACGCCTGAGCTCGCCGCCAAGCTTCGTGAAGCCGAAAAAGATTCGAGAGTGGCGCTCATCTTCAGCTCGCGCTGGAGCTGATGCCGCTCTCAAATTCATCATGACTTGGTGCGAGAAGATCGACCTCGAAGATGGACACTCGCCGAGGCTCCCTGGTCCACGGACCCAATCTTTCGCGCGCAAAAGATGGCCTTCTTCGCTGGATATGCCAACACCAAGAACTTGAGCGAGGGAGACACCTACTCCGACGCCGAAGATGACGAGCCAGAAGAGATGAATACGAAACAGAATCCGACGTCGAAGCCGAGCAAGGTGACGATGGTGACACCCGCGAAGCAGAAACCGAGGCTTCTCCACAACCTGGTGCCGAGGTTACTGCCGACGTTGCCAGCACCTCCCAGGCTACCTCGGCTCCGGACGAAATCCCTGCTGCATCGGCTGCTGCCGACGTAATTCCTGATGCCTCGACCTGAACTTATGCTTGGCCAAAAAACTTCATTAAATCCCCGGTATGCCGGGACGCAGATGTAATCAAACTTAAGTAGTTCCTTTTGCTACCTCTGTTACTATCATGCTTATTCGAACCATGCTTTTCTAAGCTTTACGTCGAATCCTTTTGAATGATTGCTCGAGTTTACTTTCGTGTTTACTATATTTGGCATTCTTTGCTCTTGTCTGCCATTTGGCGTTCGACAGTCGAGTCACAAGATTGTTGTTCATAGCATACAGTACTTGGTAAATTCCGAGGTATGTTTCAAAGTCATCCGACATAAACGAAAGGTAAAGACAGGGGTTAGTAAACGACACATGCCGAACTATATTTTGGACCGAGTCCCCGAGTTCATTTTCATGTCTCCCACGTTTTTTCCTCTTTGCTCTTGACTACCTTTTAGGCAGATGCCAGTCGAGTCACAAGATTAGTTTCATAGCACACATTACTTGAAGTTTGAGACGAGGTTCAAAATAGTTCGGCATATGAACGAAACTGACAAACAGAGATAAAACATAAGCACAAGAGCGAGGCAGTCCCCGAGCTTTAACCTCGGAGTGCCGACATTTTTATTAAGGATTAACCGAGGTACATACATTGCGCCTTTCATGAGTAGAAAGGTCGGAGTAGAGCTACGTTCCATGGTCGCCTGACCTCTGACCCGGGGTTGTCCAGCCCATCTTCCCTTGGTTCCTGCGCATCTATAAGATAGTAGGAATCATTGAGCAGAGCTCGGCTCACAACGAACGGTCCCTCCCATGGAGGTGACAACTTGTGCCGGCCTTTCTTGCGCTGCACCACCTCAGCACCAAATCTCCCTCGTGAAACACACGAGGGTTGATACTCCGGCTATGATAACGTCGGAGACCTTGCTGGTAAATTGCTGACCGAGATGAGGCCAATTCTCTCGCTTCCTCAAGCAGATCTACTGCATCCTCCCGAGCCTCTTTTGCCTCGGCTTCAGTGTACATTGCCACTCTGGGCGCATCATATTCGATGTCAGTGGGTAGCATAGCTTCTGCCCCATAGACCATAAAAAATGGCGTATAGCCAGTTGATCGATTTGGCGTGGTCCTTAGACCCCACAGTACTGCTGGTATCTCATCTATCCAACACCCCGGCGTTTTCAGCAGTGGTTCAATGAGCCGAGCCTTGATGCCGGCCAACACTAGAGCATTTGATCTTTCCACTGTCCATTAGACTCCGGGTGTGCCACCGAGGCTATGTCCAGCCGGATTCCCTTGTTCATGCAAAACCGAGCGAACTCTCCAACAGCAAAGTTAGTGCCGTTGTCCGAGATAATGCTATGGGGGTAGCCATATCGCAGAATAATCTCCTTCAAGAAAGTCACTGCTGAATGACCATCCAACTTCCGGATTGGTTTCACCTCGATCCACTTGGTGAACTTGTCCACCATCACCAATATGTGTGTCATGTTACCTCGGGCTGGTTTGAACTCTCCCACCATATCCAAACACCATACCGCAAACGGCCAAGTGATAGGAATTGTTTTGAGCGCCGAGCTGGCATATGCGTTTGCTTGGCAAACCTTTGGCATCCTTCACATCTCCGGACTATGGCCTCTGCATCAGCAAGAGCAGTGGGCCAATAGAACCCATGCCTAAACACCTTGGCCACCAGAGCTCTTGTGCTGCAATGATGACCACATCTCCTTGGTGGATCTCCAAAAGCATCTCCTTGCCTTCAGCTGGCTCAACACACCGTTGCAACACCTCGGTTACGCTTCTTTTATAGAGCTCCTTGTTGATGATGGTGTACGCCTTGGCCCTCCTTTGAATCCTCCTAGCCTCGGTTGTGTCACTTGGCGTGCTTCCCTCCGTTATGAACTTCATAATTTGCTCCGCCCACTCCGGCACCGGGTGCAAAGGAAAAAGTTCCTCATCCACCTCCATTGGCTCGGCCACCATAATCTCCTCCATTATTTCCTCCACCATCCTGCGAGTCCCCGAGTCTGGATGAGCAGTCCCCGAGGTTTGGTGTGCAGTCCCCGAGCTCTGCCACGCAGTCCCCGGGTCCGACCAAACGCATCCGACGTCTACCTCCATTGGAACAGGTCCGGGCTCTTGCTCCGCCGGGATGAAAATAGATTCGGATTCAGGAGAAGGTTTGATTGAAGGAGTTCTCAAGTGATTCAGGGCTACCCCTGGTGGTACTGCCTCTTTGATGAACCGAGCTTTGACAACACGTCGGCAGCATCATTTTCTGCCCGAGGTATATGCCTGTACTCACACCCTTCAAAGAACCCGGATATCTTTTGCACATGGAACCGATATAACGCCATGTTGGCATCCAGAGCATCCCAAGTTCCAGAAGATTGTTGCACCACCAGGTCGGAATCGCCGAAGCACTCTACACGCCGGATACCGATCTCCTTTGCCACCTTGAGGCCATGGATTAAGGCCTCATACTCCGCCACATTGTTTGATGCTGAGAAATGAATCTGCAGCACGTACTTCAGCTGATCTTGCTTTGGCGAGGTGAGGACTATTCCAGCCCCCAGCCCGATCTTTGTTTTGGACCCATCAAAATGCATTTTCCAATAATTATAGTCCGGCCTGGGTGGCTCATACTGCATCTCGGCCCAATCACAAAAGAAGTCCGGCAACGCCTGGGATTTAATTGCGTCTCTTCTCTCATAATGTGGTGCATATGGAGACACCTCAATCGCCCATTTGGCAACTCGGCCAGTTGCATCTTTGCACCCGATGATCTCCGAGATTGGAGCTTCGCACACCACCGTCATGGGATGCTCCTGGAAATAATGCTTCAACTTCTTGACCGCCAGGTAAACACCATACGTCATCTTCTGGTAGTGAGGATAGTTCTGCTTCGAGGTAGAGATCACCTCGCTCAAGTAATACACCGGTCTCTGCACCGACCTGCCACCTTCTTCGCGCTCCACCACCACTGCCACACTTACAACTCGGTTTGTGGCCGCAATGTAAAGTAACATCGGCTCATTGTGCAATGGTGACGCTAACACCGGGGCAGTGGACAACATCTTTTTCAGCTCACCAAACGCCACGTCGGCCTGCGGGGTCCATGTAAACCCGGTACTTTTCTTCATGAGCTGGTACAAAGGCAATGCTTTTTCTCCTAGCCGAGCTACAAATCGGCTCAACGAGGCTAGGCACCCTGTGAACTTCTGCACATCTTTCAAACACTTCGGTAACTTCATGCTCTCAATAGCTCGGATTTTGGCCGGGTTAACCTCGATACCTCGGCTAGACACCAGGAATCCGAGCAACTTTCCAGCCGGGACACCAAAGGTGCACTTGTCCGGGTTAAGCTTCAACCGATACTTTCTCAAATTCACAAATGTCTCCTCGAGATCCTCGAGGAGAGTATGTTTTCTTTAGTTTTGATGACAATATCGTCGACATACACTTGCACATTTTTGCCCATCTGAGAGTGCAGGCATTTCTGCATACACCTCTGATAAGTTGCCCCGGCATTTCTCAGACCAAAACACATGACACGATAGCAATACGCCCCATACGGGGTAATAAAAGCGGTCTTTATTTGATCCTTTGGGTTCAGTGGTATCTGGTGAAAACCAGAGTACGCATCGATAAAAGATAACAGTTCACAACCAGCAGTGGAATCGATCACTTGATCAATCCGAGGTAATGGAAACGGATCTTTTGGGCACGCCTTGTTGAGGTTAGTGAAGTCAATGCACATGCGCCACACCTTGACCACGGCTGGCTCGTCTTTCTTCTTTTCCACCAGACCGGATTGGATATCCAGTCCGGATGCAGTACCTCCATTATGAACCCGGCTGCAAGCAACTTAGCCAGCTCGTCCAGCACCACTTGTCTCCGGTCGTCTGAGAGACGACGGGTCGGTTGCCTCACCGGTTTCACCTCTGGCCTAACAAATAAAGAGTGCTCTGCCAACTCCCTCGGAACACCTGGCAGGTCCTTAGCCGACCATGCAAAGATATCCCGATTCTCACGGAGGAAGTGACAGAGCTCGCCTTCCTATTTCTCGCCTAGCCCGGTCCCAATGATGGCCACATGCTCTGGGTGCTCCGGGTCAATGGGGATTTCTTGGTCTCCTTGGGTACCTCGAACGCCGCAGTTGAGTCCGGGCTCATCAGTCCGGACAGGCCGAGCTGTGTTGACTGCGCCATTGCCACCACTTGATGCAGCTTCTTCTTCTCGGCTGCGATCACCAAAGACTCGGCAGGTTAGATCCCGCCGAGGCACACTGAATGCTCGCTTGTAGTCACCCGAGATGGATATGATCCATTAGGCCCTGGCATTTTCATCTTCAGGTATGCAACATGGGTGGAAATCATGAACTTGGCCAAAGCCGGCCTTCCAAGCAGTGCATGGTATGCACTCTCCAAGTCCACCACCTCGAACTCGATACTCTCAACTCGGCAATTTTCCTTGGTTCCAAATGCTACATCCACCCATATCTTGCCCATGGGTGCACAGGAAACGCCGGGCACAATCCCATGAAAAGTACAACTGCTTGGCATCAACTGATTAGGCGAGATGCCCAATTTCACCATTGTGTCTCGGTACATGATGTTGATGGCACTGCCATTGTCCACCAGAACTCGGGTGAACCTCACATTGTTGGTAGGCCCACACAACGTTGGATCTACCACCAGGGCATACTTTCCAGGGCTCGGCATGATCCGAGGTGTGTCCTTTCTGCTCCAAGTGATCTCCTGCTCAGACCAGTTCATATAGGTCGGCACCACCGGCATTACTGCATTCACCTCCATGGCACGCCTCTGCACGCTCTTCTTGTCAGTGGGCTCGGTCACAAAGACCACATAGCTCGCATGAACCTCTCTATAGTCATTTCCGGGGTATTCATACTGCTGACTTGGTCCGGCACCATTGTTGTTGTTATTACCTCGGACATTCACAACATTCACGGGTCTTGCTGCTGCAGGCCTCGGAAGAGGTGCAGTGGTTATCGGGGTAACATTTGCTCCGGACAGATTAGGGTGGGACCTCGGCTGAAATCTCTGAGGTGGTGGTCCTGTTCTGATTCCTCCGGCCCTTGCCCCCTCTTCTCTGATTCTGCGGTTCCAGCTGCACTGCCGGGTTGAATGGTTGGCTGGCTTGCGCGGGTCAGTCGTATGGTAACAGCACGGACCATCTATCATTGATTCATAGGTCATGGGTGGCTCCGGGTTCGGACTAAATGCCGGACCATTGATTTTTGGCCTCTGGACACCTCCAGCTCCGGGCTGATCCGGGTTCACCGCTGCAACTTGGTTGGAGGGTATGGATAGTCCGGCTCCCTCCTCTTCTGTCCGAACTCCTGACGGTCATTACACCTTGGTCCGAGCCGGTTGTTTATTGGCTCCCTCCTTCTGTTACGTGCTCCTGCCTCTGCTGCTGGCTGCATCGGATCACCCAGGGCATAAGAATCTGCAACCCGGATTGTTTCTGCTAGGGATCTCGGCATATCTCTCTGGAGCCTCTGCCACAGCATGCTGCCATGTCGACAGCCATCTGCAAACCAGGAAATGGCCTGTGCCTCTACCACTCCTTCACAGGAATTCCGAACATTGCTCCACCGAGTTAAGAATTCTCGGTCAGTTTCATGATCATCTTGCTTACATGCCGCCAGGAGCTGAGGTCGGTTTGGCCTCTTGTATGTACTAGCAAAGTTGCTGTTAAACGCCAGCTCCAAGTCTATCCAGGAGTTGATACTATACTCCGGCAAATTATTCAGCCAGATCCGAGCTGGACCTTCCAACATGTGCGGGAGATACCGGACCGCCCATCGGCGATTGCCCCCCGCAATGTGCACCGAGGATACATAATCTGTCAGCCAATCTTGTGGCTTGGTGCTCCCATTGTATGGCTTGGTGTTCCGACCTAACTGGAACTGAGATACTGGTGGTGGTGGCTCCTTCATGATCCGAGGTCCAAAACACGCCGGACCAGGAGGGCCTTCCTCCTCCAGTTGCTCAGACAAGTAGATTCTATCCAGCTTGTTACGGACATCGCCTGGAGCTAACATCCGACCTCCTATCCGAGGTCCCAACGCCCCATCCACTCTGTGGTATCCAGCTCGTGCCATGGCCGAGTCTCCATCATCATATCGGTCATCGCCTTGACCGACGTTCTGAGGTTGCTGAACATACTCCGGCTCTCGCTGATATTGCCCCTGCTGCCGAGGTTGTTGCTGATACCTCGGGGGCGGAGGTGGTTTACCTCGGCCAGCCGATGCTTGACCGCCGTTCTGATTTCCCTGACCGGAGTTACCCTTAGCCGGCTCGCATTGCCTGGGCCGGGGTTTCCCTTAGCTCGGCTAGCATTGCCCTGGCCCACCTTCTGCTTTGCTGCTAGGACTGGATCATACATCTGCAGCTGCTGGTTCTGACCCGAGGTGACACTCCGGGCTCGATCGGCTCCTCCGACGAGTGGAGACGAGGCTTGCCCCTTGGACACCTGACTGACTGGCCTAGCTGAATAAACCATCTCTGAATCACCAGCCCCGGCATATGCTCTGCGGAGAGCCTCATTCTGCTGGTTAGCCACATATACTAACTCATTGACTCGCTTCTGCTGCGCACGCCATGCATCTCCAGATAATCCGGATAGCTCGGCCCTGCCTGCCTCGGCAGCTCTGAGGTTCTTAGCAGGGGAACTATACACCGGCCTTCCAGTTGACACGCGACTCCCACTCCTAGCCGAGGTGGTAGGTCGAGCCTCCCTGTTTATCTCATCGTTGAGCCCCTTGCCTCTCTGCCGCACCTCGGCTCCCCTATGTGTATCAACCGCTACCGGGGTGAAGCCATTCGCTGCATTGTACTCGCGCAGATCTCTATTGAACTCATCTCTAGCTGTTATCATTGCTACAGCCTCCTTCTGCAACAGGACACGCTTTGCCTCTAGGTCGGCCACAGTCACTACTATGTCCACTCCTGGATTTACTGGGTCTGCCAGTGTATCCACTATCTCTACCAGGGTCGCACCTCGGCCCGCAGCTCTGGGGTGCCAGGCAAGTCCTTCTCTAGCCTGGGCTTTGCAGATCTCACCTTAGCAACCTCGGCTGCCTTGGACTGGCTGGCATCTACTTTGCCACGGCGTCAACCGGGCCTGTCATCATCACCTCTACGCAGCTCTGGGGCGAGTGATACGCCGACCTAAAGCCGCGAGGAGAGGAGTTTCGTCGTCCACGAGCACCTGCTCCGGGTACCCGCGAACAACCTCGACAGCAACGTACGTGACGAAGCTGCCGAGCATCATGGTGAAGCCGTCCTCGGGGAAGGCTTGCCGGCGAAACACCCGCGTTGTCGCTGATGAAGGTGAACTCTCCGATCTTGGCGACAAGCCCGGAAAGAACACGCTCGCCTGAGCCCGTCCGGATGAAAACTCCCTCCAACGCCTCAATCTGCCCCACGGTGGGCGCCAACTGTCGTGGTGGGATCACGGCAGATGCCATAGGTATGGCTAAGATGGGGCCGAATGGTCGTTGGGGGAATCCGGGGAGGGTTTATGCACTCAAGAAGTGCACACGCAAGAACACGCAAGAACACGAACGAAGAACCAAGAAAGCAAGAACACAAACACACCACGATGTACCCTGCTTCGGGGCCCTCTTGGGAGGTAACACCCCTACTGCAGCACTATCCTAGTCAGTGTATAGCTCAGAGTGACAAGTACAAGCTGCTCCTCGAGCTGTATGATGATACAATGGTGAGAACTTGAGGTAAAAGATGGAGCTAGAGGAAGAAGGCACTCCGAGCTGATCCGAGGTGTTTCCGGGGTGTTCCGAGTTCCTTCTCTTTCTCTCTATCTCTTTCTCTCTCTTGATCGATCCGTCTCGTCTCCCTCAGCAGGGGGGGTGAAGCCCACTATATAGGCCAGCCGGGTTACCATTGTGCCCCTCGCAGAACACTGTTGCCATGCCTCTGCAACGGTCACCACCGTACCACCGTACCTCGGTCGGGGACAAGACGTGGCTTGCCCATCTCCTGTAGCCTAACGGCAGAACTAGCATGTCCCCTCTGACCGAGACAGGACGTGGCCTGGCAGAGCTACCTCGTAGCCTTTTCCCAGACCTCGCGTAGTCAGCGATCAGAGACGTGCAGGCCCGCCGAACCCGGAGCACGCCTCTGCCATGCTCCTTGACAGACGCTCCCGTGTCAGGCGCTCTGTACCCGGCTGGAAGTGACAGGAGCATTGACTCCTGCCCGACCTACAGCCCACCACCTCGGTTAGCTCGGCACGGATGTGACGGGCTCGTACCTCGGGTCTTGCGCTTAATCTCCTTTACCAGGTCGGATCTTACTTCCTCCCACAGCTTCTCCTGCACCACAACACAAACCACTGCACTGAGGTAGTTAGGTCGGCTGAACATAGCTCGGACAGTGAACCTCGGCCCTGGCCAACAGTATACCTCGGACCCCTCTGGGCCAAAATAGGTCGGCCTGTATCTCCAGGTCAAGATGAAGCTCGGACTTCCCAGGCCCAAACAGGTCGGCCCTTTCCGTACCTCGGCACAACTTCGAACACCACCTTACGCCAAGCCTTGACCCTACCCGGGGATACTCCCCCGAA
>CAMZMU010000063.1:103615948-104181321 GCA_947311845.1 Poa pratensis
TTTCAGTCACACTGGTCGGGGATAACCAGTCAATAATGGCTTGGATCTTCTCTGGGTCAACAGAAATTCCTCCAGCAGATACTATATGTCCGAGAAACGCCACTTCATTGAGCCAAAACTCACACTTGCTAAGCTTGGCATACAGCTGGTGCTCTCGGAGGGTCTCCAAAACTAGACGCAGGTGTTCAGCATGCTCTTCTTCGGTTTGGAATAAATAAGGATGTCATCAAGGAATACTACCACGAACTTGTCGAGGTACTCCATGAAAATCTTGTTCATGAGATTCATGAAATAGGCTGGGGCATTGGTCAGACCAAAGGACATCACCGTGTATTCAAACAAACCGTAACGTGGTGAAGGCGGTCTTGGGAATGTCTGTCTCTCTGATCTTCAACTGATGGTAACCTGTCCGAAGATCGATCTTTGAAAAGACTCGGGCTCCGTTCATCTGATCGAACAGATCCTCGATCTTGGGAAGGGGATACTTGTTTTTAATGGTCACGTCATTTAGCCTGCGATAATCCACACACAGTCGTGTGGTACCGTCTCTCTTGTCCACAAAAATAATAGGTGATCCCCAGGGTGAAGCACTTGGACGAACAAGTCCTTTGCTAAGCATATCTGCCAACTGCTTCTTCAACTCAACCAGTTCTTCCGGATTCATCCGATAAGGTCTTTGGGATATTGGGGCTGTTCCTGGGATAAGCTCAATTATGAACTCAATTTCCCGGTCTGGCGGCATACCAGGTAATTCCTCAGGAAAAACATCTCGGAATAGGTGAACAACACGGATCTCATCTAGGGTGGGTCGAGCTATGCCCTCGTGGCAGCCTGGTTGGGGGTGATTGGGTTCAGACACAAACTCCACTTCTACTTCTTTGTCGGTGGTGATGGATACAGCTCTTCTGGCACAGTCTATTCGACCATGGTACTTGGCTAGCCAATTCATACCGAGTATGACATCTATGCCTTGGGTTCCTAAAACAATTAGGTCGGCTGCAAATTTCTCGCCTGAAATCTCTATGGCAGTATTTGGACAAAATCTCTTGGTTTCTAGGGTGGAACCAGGGATTTGTATACTCAAGGTTTTAGTTAGGAAGCCTTCTACTAAACCTCCCTTAGCAACAAACTCCTCGGTAACAAACGAATGTGTTGCACCAGAATCAAACAGAACAGTTGCAGGTACTGAGTTGACAAGGAACGTACCCAGCACGACATCCGGCGCATCTTGAGCTTCTTCAGCATTGATGTGGTGCAGACGACCCTTGACAACAGCAGCATTTCCGCGGGGTGCGGCATTCTTGCCATTACCATTTCCATTGCGGCCTTGACCATTGTTCGGTGCCGGGGCATTGGGGCGCTGAACATTCCTCTTGGGATTGGGGCATTCCTTGGAGTAGTGACCTTTGTTGCCACATTCAAAGCAGACAACATTGGCATTGGGGTTGAAGTTGTTGAAGTTTCCTCTGGGACGGTTATTGTCATTGGGGCGGTTGAAGTTGTTTGGGCGGTTAAGTTGTTTGGGCGGTTAGGGAAATTGGGGCGTGGAGCTTGGGGTGGTCGATAGGCAGGTTTGGGGTTTTGCTGAAAGATACGAGGCTTCTGACTGCTCGAACCTTCCTGAGCATTCATCCTCCTCTTGCGACCTTCATACATAGACTTGCGCTTGGTCTCCAGCTGGATGGCTTTGTCCACAAGTGACTCCAGATCACGGAAGTCATGGACAACCAAAGCACACTGCAGTTCATCATGCAGCCCATTCAGGAAACGTTCCATCTTCTTCTCCTCCTTGTCGGTGTCCTCGGGAGCATACCGAGATAAGTCGGTAAACTCATCAAGATAGCCGACTACATCTCTACTTCCCTGCCTCAGCTTGCGGAATTCATCCCTCTTCCTATCAATGAGTCCACCAGAAATGTGCTTCCTGCGAAACTTCTCCTTGAACTCAGCCCAGTTGATGACGTGGTCAGCCTGCTGGAGAGCTTTGGTAGCTTCCCACCAAGCTCGTGCAGGTCCAGCAAGATAGTGGGTTGCATACAGCACCTTTTCATTGTCTCCTACAGCAGCAACTTGCAGATTGTTCCCAATGGTAAGAAGCCAATCATCGGCTTCCAGTGGGTGAAGTCCCCTGGAGAAGGTAGGCGGGTTGGTTTTCTGGAAATCGCCTAAGGTGGATCGCGGGTTCTCATTGCCATTGCCATTACCACCATTGTTGTTGTTGTTGTTGTTGTTGTTGTTGTTGTAAGCGGCTGCGAGTTGTTGCAGGGCAGTGAGATGAGCCTGGCGCTCCTGCCGGGCATTTTCACGTTCCTCCATGATAAGCGCGAGAAGTTGAGCGGGGGTTGGGTCTGGTGGTGGTGGTGCTGATCCTGATCCTCCCGTATTGTCGCGACGGGGCGGCATCCTGAAGCACACCGGGTATAAGAGGCAAGGCAGAAAAGTTCGACTAAGGGAAAGACGATTTCGCAAGTGGTTGTTTAATTTAAGGATTATATGAAAATATTTCACACAGATTTAAACAAGACAAACATACTTATATTTCACAAACAACACATCAAGGAGTTCACATCAACTTCAAGCTTACAACATCACCTTACATCTAAGACACATAGCATCTGGTTTCCAAAAGAACCACTACTCCGACTCGACTAGCGATAGGGGTCAACCTAATCCTGCGGTAGTGATCAAGTCACTCGCCTACTGAGGTGGAACCTCCAGCTCTAACACGTCAGCATCTGACTGGTAGGCTGGCTCCTCGGGATCCTCCTCCTCGTCCTCGAGAACAGCCTCGAGTGGCTCCTCCTCCTCGTCAACTAACTCCTCCTCATCATCCTCCTCCTCACAGTCCATCTCCTCCTCAAAGTCACCATCGTCACTGAGGAAAGCGTTGTTCTCCTTGCGGAGATCCTCGCCCTCCTCCTCCATCTCGTCAGTATGGTGCTCTAGATCCTCGATCAGCTGGTCCTGCTCTGCCACCTTCTTGCGGAGCTTCACGATGGTCCTCCTCAGCTGGGCCCTCTTTCCGAGAAGAGCGACCTTATCCTCCAGCAGCTTCTCCTCATTCTCGCGAAGCTCAACGAGCGACTCGCGGTCAAAGCGAAGCTGAATCCTAGTGCGCATCAGATCATCCTGGGTGTGCTGAAGTAAGAGCTCCATGTCCATGATGTAGCTCCCAAACATCGGGTGGCAAGGGGAAGGAGTAGGGTGTCCGTCGCAGTTGCGCCTCCCGTAGAACCGGAAACGGGAGTCTACTAACTCCGCCTTGTGCTCCTCACAAAGTCGGGCTATCATCCTCTGTGTAGCAGTACAGAGACCGTCAACCCAGGTGGCCTCCTTGGTGGTGAAGACGAGCGTCCTGGAACTGGGAGACTTGATGTTCCGGCGAACTGACGACCTGATGAGCCAGCTCAGCCTTCCGACACCGTGAACATCAATCTGGGCTCCCTCAAACTCTGGAGCGGGGCGACCTAGCAGCTTGCTCAACTCGAACAAGTCATTCTCGAACGTCAGCTTGCTATCCTTCTCCAGCTGAACGAACTCGGTCCAGTGGAGTGCCATCTACAAATTTTTAAGCAAAATTTTAAGTTAGTGGGATGATAAGTGCACAAAATTTTAAGGATACTAAGGAAATTGTAATGTTTAATGAGAATAAATTTTTGCATAAGTAAGAGGATTGGAGATAAGCGGTTTTCAAAAATACTTCACTCCTTTCTTTTAGAAATTACTCTTTTTGATAACACTTGTTTGACGACCATGCTAACTAAGGTTTCCTAAAGTCAGGATGGCTCTGATACCAAGTCTGTGGGGACCCCGGACTAGCTGTCCGAAATACCCGATTATGCTTAACACAACGATCCCGTGATCAGTCTGTCGTTGCACATAATCCGAATTGGATACCAAAGTTTACATCCATTACAGTACCGAATAAAAAGTCTTACATAAATGGTCATTTAGACCAAGTTCTTACATAGGTGCCTTCAAGGGCCAAACCAAAATATCAGCGGAAGCTACGGCGTAGTAGACATCATATTCTAACGATGACGACCCGACAGGCAGCTGACTTGTGGAGATCCTTAGTTCGCGTAGAAGTCGCCATACTCCTGCTCGGCGTAGTGCTCCTCCTCGTAGTCTGGCTAGGACAATAGCCAGGGACGAAACCAATATGAGTACATTTGAATGTACTCGCAAACTACCCCAACATGAGTATGCACTAGCTTTATTTTAACTTACACTTTTAATTGTTTTAAAACATCTCTATATCTTTATTGAAAAAGGTAAGAAGAGTTTTATAACTGTTTTTAAAAGAAATCACCATCTCATTTGTTTCTCCAAACCCTTTCTTTTCCGGACCAAGGCTCACCATGGTCCAATTAGTCCAACAACTCATACCACTCCATTTGGTATAGTTATATCATGCCATCACCAATTCATTTTCTTTTAAACTTAAAAGCTTTTCCAAAAATTTGCACATGATCTTAGGACAGCCTCCCAATTGTCCATATCCGGGGACCCGGCTATTCGAATAGTTTTGACCCTCTGCAGAGGTAGCACGCTTTTTATCCCACACCCATCCGGTAACTCATCGTGTCAGCCACGTCCCGCCATACAAGGTGTATGCGAAGTTGAGCCACCGACCCTAGCCTCTCCTTTGCTCATGCTAGTATAGGATCCTACCCATATGATAATTCCCACCAACACTCAGTCCGGTCCCCGTCGGCAACCCTAAGTGTGAGGACTCATATGTTTTTCCCGGCGACCACATTTATGAAGTCTTCAATCCTCCTCCTTATCTTTCCATAGAGTTTGAGCGAGGACCCAGGTCAGGGGAGTTCACAAACCATCCCCTCATGCATAACGGAGTCATCTCCGTCGATGAGGTATCCCATACTAATAAGAGCAAATTATATGACTAAGCCCCGTTCCCATATGGGGGTAAGTGTGGTCGCACAGATTAAGATTGGTTGTCATAGTACTAGGATACTGTGCATTTTTCATAAACATTCCCATTTTTCCATTTCTCCACTTTAACACCGACATCTCGGCATTCCATAACCACACAAGTATTTCCAAAGGAGTTTGAATAAACAACATTGTTTTCCATCCTAAAGTTTCATAACTACTACATAGGGTGGCAAAATAATTTCCATACACTTTTGGAAAAGGTTTTGTAAACCATTGGTTTTAAGAGTAAATCATTTGATCAAAGTAGATGCATATATATTTAGGTGCAAGCTCAGAGAGTAGCTTGCCTTGCTCGGCAAAGGGGACTTGATCTTGATCTTCTGGTTCAACAAATTCCCCCTCCTCGATATCTCCGGCAACGTTCTCGTCTAATCGATAAACAAACAAATACAAGCAATCACTAAAACTACTCAAACAACATCACATCATCACAGTATCACAATCCTAAATGCTCTAAATAGCCACTGGATACAACAAACAATACAATTTAATTTCAAAACAATTGAATTAAACATTAATTGTTTAAGTCCAAATTATGGCAGAAACTTGTTAAACATGTTTAATTGCACAACTTGAGTTCTGTTGGTCACAAAAATACAAACTAAATTTCTATAGAAAGCTACTGATGTGTAGAAGACAACCCAATTTGAATTGGATCATTTGGAGTTACCAAACTCCCTACACATTGGTTTGAATCCAGTAGCTTAATAATCAAGTTTTGGTTACCAAATATGTTCTGTTGTTCCAAAAATTAAATCCTTTTAGGGGTAAGTAAACATGCTATATGTGAGCTAACAAAATTGGTCCTAACTCATTTGGATCAACCAATAAACATATTTGTTTGTTTTTGTCCAGAAGGGTTTATCTTAAAGTCAACAATTAATATTGCTTAAATAATTCTACCAAAATTAGGGGAGCTAATACAAGGCAGTACTAAGCTAGCAAAATTGGTTTGGAATTATTTGGACTAGCAGAGTATCAGAAACAAACAAGTTTAGATTTTGAACCTTCTGTGGCATTTTCAATAATTCTTTTTAACTATTTATTTAAATGACATGAGACCAATTGTTGGTTAAACAATTTCATAAGCTTTCCAGAACAATTGAGTTTGATTTATTTGGATTCCTAAATCTCAAGTTATTGATTTTACAAATTGGGTCCAGTACTGAAATTCTTCTGAAATTAAAATAGAAAATGTGTTCAGTGTGGATAATGTTTAAAGTATGACATGGGGGACCCACTGGTCAGCGGCACAGCGCACGCAGGGAAATTAATAAAACCCTGACGAGCGGGGCCCGCTCGTCAGTCTCTCTCTCTCTTTCTTTTCTATCCGAAACGGTAAGCTACCGTTGGATGGAGATCCAACGGTCCGCGACGAATCCATCGGCGACGACCATATTGGGCGGCGCCGTGGCTCCGGCGACGGCGAGGTTGGGCAAAACCTCACCTAGAGGGCTCGGGAAGGCTCGGGGACGGTGCAGGGCGACGGCGGAGGCTCGGGGAAGTTCGTGGTGCGACTGGAGCTTGCTGGGGCGGCGTGAATCGTCGACGGCGAGCCGCTGAACTTCCACGGCCACGGCAGCGGTCTCCGGCGGTGTCCTGGCGGCGTCTCTGTGCACAAAACAGAGGGGCAAAAGGCTCGGGTGAGTGCGGGGAGTACGGGGATCAAGGTGGTGTGGTCAGTGGAGGAAGGGGAGCAGTAACACGGCACGGCCGTGTCGGCGTCCACCTTCGGATGCGGCGGAGCGTCGAGGAAGCTCACGGGCAGCTGGAGCTTCGAGGGCGTGGCTCCGCCCTCCTGGCGGTGCACTGAGGAGTGGAGAGAGTGAGAGGGGTCGGGATGGAGTGGAGGGAGTGCACGGTGCGAGTGGGGTATTTATCGGCCGAGGTCGGTCCATGGTGGGTCGGGTGCAGGAGAGCTCCAGAGGGGCGGAGAGGCCGGCGCGCGGTGTCTGGGGGGTCCGGGATGGAGCTAGGGCTCGCGGCGTAGAGGATCGCGTGGCGAGGTGCGGTGAGCTGGGCCAATTTTGGCCGGCGCCGTCCGTTCATCCACGGCGGAGGAATGGGGGACAGCGGCGTTAAGGCGAGGGGAGAGGGTCTCCTCTGCCCGCAGAGGTTGCAGTGGCACGGGGGCGAGGGAGAGCGCGGGCAAGGGGGCCCTGGGGGGCCTGGGAACGGCGACGTCGAGCAAGGCGCCACGGCGACGGCGACAGTGAGCTAGGGGAGGTAGACGATGACGGTTTTGCAAAAACCCCCTGGCTCCTGTGCACTGCTTGTTTCCCTTCTTCTTTCTCTTATTTACTTTTTAGTCCTTCTGTTTAAATCCAGAAGCATTTCTTGATTTAATTTGAGGCACCAAACCAATTTATAAAAATTTGGCAAAATTTGTGGAGCCTTCCCATAAGGTGCAGAAGCTCCACAAAAATTGGCATAAAATAATAAAATGTTTTGAAACATTTTCTTTTATAGTGTTTTAATTATGGCATTTTAATTTATGTTTACTTTGTTTACTTTTGAATTTTTAAAACTAATTTGAAAATACTATTTGAGAGAGATAAGTAGTAAGAATGAAATGGGAGGGTTTGCAATACCACTCCACTAAATTTTGTTGGAAACAAAATGAGATCCTCACTTGGAGAATTTGTGTGGCACTTGCCACATTTATTTTTCTTGTTTTGCTTTTAATTTATTCTTCTTCCTTTCTTTATGTTTTCAATTAGAGCAAGCAACACACAAACAAGAAGAAATAAACAACACAAGCAAGAATAAGAGATCAACACATATAATTTACAAAAGTTTTTGTTGGCTCCCATTTTTGGAATTAATAATACTTGTTAATAATTTTTGGGCTGTTACATACTTTTATTGCAAGATTTTGATTTACATATTGTTGATAGGAAAGGGGAGGATAATCAAGTTGCTGATCATCTCTCTAGGATGGAAAACATACCTGATGATCCTATTCCTATTAATGATAGCTTTGTTAATTAACAACTTGCAATAGTTAATGTTTCTAGTGCTAAAGTTGCATCTCCTTGGTTTGCCAACTATGCAAATTTTATTGTTGGTAAAGTTTTGCCTCCACACTTTACTTCTCAACAAAGAAAGAAATTCTTTTATGATCTTAGACATTATTTTTGGGATGATCCTTTCCTCTATAAGAAAAGTGTGGACGGTATTATTAGACGTTGTGTACCTGAGCATGAACAACAGGCTATTATAAGAGATTGTCATGATAGTCCCTATGGAGGGCATCATGCAGGAGATCGCACAGGAGCAAAGGTATTACAATCTGGTTTCTATTGGCCTACCTTATTTAAGGACTGTGCTGAATATGTTAAATCTTGTGATAAATGTCAAAGAGTAGGAAACATTGGTAGGAGGAATGAAATGCCTATGAATTATTCATTGCCACTTGAACCATTTGATGTGTGGGGTTTTGACTTTATAGGTCCTTTCCCAGAATCAAAGACAAAGCATACTCACATTTTGGTTACAGTTGACTATGTTACAAAGTGTGTGGAAGCAATTCCAACCAAAAGTGCAGATCATGCCACAGCAATGAAGATGCTCAAGGACATCATTTTCCCCAGGTTTGGTGTTCCTAGGTTCTTAATTACTGATGGTGGTTCTCATTTCTTGCATGGTGTTCTTAGAAAAACTTTGGCAAAATATGATGTTAACCATAGAATTGCATCTCCTTATCATCCTCAAACAAGTGGGCAAGTTGAATTAAGCAATAGGGAAATTAAACTCATTTTGGAAAAGACAGTGAATAAGTCTAGATCTGATTGGCCAATTAAGATTAATGATGCTTTGTGGGCTTATAGAACTGCTTTTAAAAATCCTATGGGAATGTCTCCTTATAAAATGGTTTATGAAAAAGCTTGTCACTTACCTGTTGAACTAGAACATAAAGCTAGATGGGCTATTAAACAACTGAACTTTGATTTTAAAACTGCGGGAGAAAAGAGAATTCTTGACCTAAACCTACTTGACGAATGGAGAAATGAAGCTTATGAAAGTGCTAGGATGTTTAAAGAAAAGGTTAAGATTTGGCATGACAAGAAAATTAAGAAAAGGAATTCAAAGTAGGTGATCAAGTTTTATTATACAACTCTCGTTTCAAGTTTTCTGCAGGGAAGCTAGCTTCAAAGTGGCAGGGACCATTAGTGATACAGGAGGTGTACCGTTCAGGAGCTATCCGTCTTCACGGTGACATGAAAGGTAAACCTCATGTAGTCAATGGACAACGCCTTAAACCTTATATTGCAGGAAAGAGCTTCATCGGAAGGGTGGAGGAGCTGAACCTACAAACACCGGAGGAAGTAATAGAGAGAAACCGTGCAGTTTCAGAAACCCTAAATCAATAGAAGGTAACTTACTATTGGAAAGTTTCTCGGAATTGCATAATATTTTAAGGAAGTCATTTTTTATGGAAATCATCGTATGGGACAAGAAAACTGGACGAAACGGAGACCCGAGGGAGGAAAGAGAGGGGCCCATGCGGCCCATGTACCTGGCCGCGTGGGGCTGTCCCTTTCCCACCTCGGAGTCCTTTTTCATCTCGTTTTCGATCCCGACGCTTCGCCTTGACCCAAAAACTCTCAATATATACCCCTCTCTGTCGATCTAATCTCGCACCGAGCGTTCTCGAGCGATTCTTTCTTTTGTTGTTTCTGCCTGTCAGGTTTTTAGACATGTCTTCGGGAGACTCCTACCAATGCTCCTCCATGGACGACGATGATGATGAACTCGATGGGTACAGCCCCACGTCCATATGGAGGAGGAATAGGAAGAGGAAGGACTACTCCGACAATGAAGACTACAAGCTTGATGAAGAGGAGATGGACAAGCAAGAAACTGAAGAAGAAGAGCACAAGCCCTCCGTCGACATCGCGCCCTTGGCGACAGCACCTCCATCACCCATTGCTGTTGCCGACGTGAGGGTGAACCACTCTCTTGGAAACAAGAGGCGGGGCGCGCGCATGCAGACTGTGGGGACCCCGAACCAGCTGTCCGAAATACCCGATTATGCTTAACACAACGATCCCGTGATCAGTCTGTCGTTGCACATAATCCGAATTGGATACCAAAGTGTACATCCATTACAATACTGAATTAAAAGTCTTACATAAATGGTCATTTAGACCAAGTTCTTACATAGGTGCCTTCATGGGCCAAACCAAAATATCAGCGGAAGCTACGGAGTGGTAGACATCATTCTAACGACGACGACCCGACAGGCAGCTGACTTGTGGAGATCCTTAGTTCGCATAGAAGTCACCATACTCCTGCTCGGCGTAGTGCTCCTCCTCGTAGTCTGGCTAGGACAATAGCCAGGGACGAAACCAATATGAGTACATTTGAATGTACTCGCAAACTACCCCAACATGACTATGCACTAGTTTTAATTTAATTTCAAACTTTTATTTTCTTAAAACATCTCTATATCTTCATTGAAAAAGGTAAGAAGAGTTTTGTAACCATCTTTGAATAAATTCATCATTTTATCTATTTCTCCAAAAACTCCTCCTTTTCCACCCATAGTTCACCATGGTTCCCTTTTCCATCAACAACCTCATACCGATCCGTAGGTATAGGTACACCACTTCATTTTTCTTTTTAAAACTCAACTCTTTTTAAAACTTGCACAAAGGTCAGAGTAGGGCCTCCCAACTGTCCATATCCGAGGACTCGGCTATTCGAATAGTTTTTAACCCTCTGCAGAGGTAGCACGCTTTTATCCCACATCCATCCGGTAACTCATCGTGTCAGCCACATCCCGCCATACAAGGTGTATCCGAAGTTGAGCCACCGGCCATAGTCTCTCCTTTGCTCATGCTAGTATAGGATCCTACCCATATGATAATTCCCATCGACACTCAGTCAGGTCCCCGTCGGCAACCCTAAGTGTGAGGACTCATATGTTTTTCCCGGCGACCACATTTATGAAGTCTTCAATCCTCCTCCTTATCTTTCCATAGAGTTTGAGCGAGGACCCAGGTCAGGGGAGTTCACTAACCATCCCCTCATGCATAACAGAGTCATCTCCGTCGATGAGGTATCCCATACTAATAAGAGCAAATTATATGACTAAGCCCTTTCCCATATGTGGTGAATGTGGTCGCACAGAGTATCGGCTGGTTGACGTAAGTACAAAGACACACTGTGCATTTTTCCCAAATAACTCAATTATCCACTTCTTCAGTTCAACACCGACATCTGGTAGTTCACCTCCACACAAGTATTTCCAAAGGAGTTTTGAATAAACAACATTGTTTTCCATCCTAAAGTTTTATATAACTACTACATAGGGTGGCAAAATAATATCCATATACTTTTCGAAAAGGTTTTGTAAACCATTGCCTTAAGAGTAATCATTTGATCAAAGTAGATGCATATATATTTAGATGCAAGCTCAGAGAGTAGCTTGCCTTGCTCGGCAAAGTGGACTTGGTCTTGATCTTCAGGTTCAACAAATTCCCCCTCCTCGATAAATCCAGCAACGTTCTCGTCTAATCGTTAAACAAACAAATACAAGCAATCACTAAACTACTCAAACAACATCACAACATCACAATCCTAAATGCTCTAAATAGCCACTGCATTCATCAAACAATCCAATTTGATTTCAATTAATTGATCTAAACAATATTTATTTATGTCCAAATTATGGCAGAAACTTGTGGAACATGTTTAATTGCACAACTTGAGTTCTGTTGGTCACAAAAATACAAACTAAAATTCTATGGAAAGCTACTGATGTGTAGAAGACAACCCCATTTGATTTGGAGTCATTGGAGTTACTAAACTACCTACACAAAAGTTTTAGTCCAGTAACTTAATAATCAAGTTTTGGCTACCAAATAAGTTCTGTTGCTTCTAAAATTAAATCCTTTTAGGGGTAACTAAACATGACTAAATTTGATCCAACAAAATTGGTCCTAATTCATTTGGGTTAACCATTAAACAGCTTTAAATGTTTGAGTGCAGAAGGGTGTTTAAACTTCAACTCAATACTAAACAAATACTACTGCACAAATAATTCTACCAAAATTAGGGAAGCTAATACATGGAAGTACTAAGCTAACAAAATTGGTTTGGAATTATTTGGACTAACAGAGTATCAGAAACAAACAAGTTTAGGTAAACCTTCTGTAGTATTTTTAATAATTATTTTTAATTATTTATTTAAATGACCTGAGACCACTTGTGTTGGTTAAACAATTTCATAAGCTTTCCAGGACAATTGAGTTTGATTTATTTGGATTCCTAAATCTCGAGATATTGAATTTACAATTTGGGTCCAGTACTGAATTCTATAGAAACTAGAATTTCGAAATTAATCAAACTAGTGGATAATGTTGAGAACCCTGACATGTGGGGTCTACACGTCAGCGTCTCACGGAGAAAAGTCTCCCGCGCGGAATTGTTTAAAATGCTGACAGTGGGTCCCACATGGCAGTGTAACTAGGCACGAAACGGTACGTGGCCGTAGATCTTAGATCCAACGGCGCACGGAGGCTACCATCGGCGACGACCTAAAATAGGCGGCGCCGTGGCTCCGGCGACGGCGAGCAGCACGATTCGCTCACCTGAGAGGGCTAGGGACGGCGGAGATGGTGCAGATCAACGGCGGTGGCGTGGGGGAAGTTCCTGGCTGAGTTGCACTTGCTGGGTGGACAGGTTCGTCGGCGGCGAGCTCCGGAACTTCCTCGGCTACGGGCACGGGCTCCGGCGATCTCCTGGCGACGCTCTGGTGCACGAAAGAGAGGGGAACAAGGTGTGGGTGAGTGCGGTGATCGTAGGGATGCAGGTAGTGGCCAGAGGGAAGGAAATGGGAGGCCAGCACGGCGAGGCCGTGGTCGTCGCCTACCTCGGCACGGCGAGGTTGCAGCGCACTGCCACGGGCAGCAGTGGCTTCACGGCAGAGGCTCCGCCCTCCTGGCGGTGCACGGGAGAGGGTGGTGAGTGAGAGAGACAGTGGGGCGGTGTGGAGAGGGCTGGGCTCGGGTGGTTTAAATAGCCGCAACGCCGGCGTACGGTGGTCGCGGTCCAGCGGCGTCCAGAGAGCGGGAGAGGGCGGTGCGTGCTGTCTGGGGGGTCCGGGATGGAGCTAGGGTTCACGGCGTAGCGGATCGCGTGTCGACGTGCCGCGGGCTGGGCCAATTTTGGCCGGCGCCGTCCGGTTAACCACGGCGGACAAACGGGAGACAGCGGCGTAATGGCGAGGGGAGAGGCTCTCCTCTGCCAGCAGAGGGTGCAGAGGCACGGGAGCGAGGGAGAACGCGAGCAAGGGGGCCCTGGGGGGCCTGGGAACGGCGACGAGCGCGCTGCGGCCATGGCGACACGCACGGCGACAGTGAGCTAGGGGAGGTAGGAGACGACGACATTTTCGCAGAACACCCCTGGACTTTCTTTTCCATTTACAACTAGGTCCTTCTCTGCTTCTTTTATTCTTTTAAATCCAGTATCTTTTCTAGGATTTATTTGGGGCACTTAAACAATTTAGAAAAATTCACAAATATTTGTGAGGCTTCCACATAGCATGTAGTAGCTCCACAAAATTTGGCATTTCAAAATAAAATGTTTTGAATCATTTTTGTTCATAGGGTTATAATTATGGAATTTTGTTTATTTCAATTGTTTTTACTTTTGAATTTTTCAAATAGTTGTAAAATATTATTTGAGAGAGATAAGTAGTAAGGATGAAATGGGAGGGTTTGCACTACCACTCCACTGAATTTTGTTGGAAACAAATTGAGATCCTCACTTGGAGAATTTGTGTGGCACTTGCCACATTTATTTTTCTTGTTTTGCTTTTACTTTACTTCTCTCATTTTCTTCATGTTCACAAATAGAGCAAGCAACTAACACAAACAAGAAGAAATAAACAACACAAGCAACCAGCATAACAAACACATAAAATGTTAACAAAAGTTTTTGTTGGCTCTCATTTTTGGAACTAATAATACTTGTTGATAATTTTGGGATGTTACACAGACCGGAGGGAAGGTTCCCAGGCACTTCCTTGCGAGCAAAAACGTAGCTTCTACTCTTATTGACAGGGAATTTCAGCGCACCACTCAAGAGAACTATCCTGGTGAATAGGATCGCAAGATCCCCAACAAGAAGGTGCCAAGCCCGGAGTGGAAGCCTTGCAAAGAGTCTGTGGAGAAGAATCTCATGCAAAAACTGGGAGAAGCCGCAAAAGAGTTCGAAAGAGCCTACAACCTCATGATGAAGATCATTGGGGATCTTGAAGACAATTATTATGAAGGCAATGTGAAAGAAGAGAGGAAGTTCTAGCAAGACACCAAGCTTGGGGGAGTTCCATCTAGTCTTTCTCTTTATCAGTCTATCATATCTGTCTAGTCATGGTGTGGTTTGCTTTTATCGTTTAGTTATCAATATCTCTTAGGCGTGTGTGAGCTCATGGTGTATTATCATGTATCCCTATCTTATGGTTTATCAATGAATATTAAAGTATGGTGTCATCCATGATTCTCTTGTTTGGGGATTTATGGGTAACACTCATGCAAATGAGCGTGGCATATTTAGAATTTCAATCACATCTTGCCTTGAAATTAATTAACTTGAGTATGTTGGACAATTATAGAATTATCTCAATATAGAAGAAGTAAAAAGACTTGTGGATTAATAGTTTGAGGTTGAGATATAGTCTTGTAGGATAAGAAGTTGAGAAGATTTAATGAAAAGGATATAAAACACTCTTGTTACAACCTAGTAGCTTTTGAGCAAATTAATGATCATGGATATTTCAATACTTATGCTCTTGAAAGTGAATGAAAGGAAGGCACCTGAAATTTCAGCTAGCCATGGCAAGTGTAAGAAAAAGGTTGTGTAGAGCATGGGAACTTGATTGAGATATCCATGACTAAAGTTTGCACTAGTTACTAGTCAAGCAAGAGTGATAACAATTTTTATATCTATCTGTCTTTTCATTTGTCTTCTTTTGAACTTGTTATCCAATGAGAGTTTATCTTGTCTTTGAATTTCAGCAAAGTATAAAAGATTATAATGCTTGCCATGAAGTGCAAAAGCATGTGAAAAACAATATGATTCGATTGTCCAACATACAATGGTTATTTGCTTTCAAAAGTAAGGGGTGATTGCTAGAGTTCTACTTATGTTGCCCTCATATGTATGAGTTTTAGATCATTAATCTTATCTTGCAATTGAATATGATGATGATACAATGCCCGTATTTATTTATCAACCATAAGTCCATTGATGCATGTAATGATCTATGTCCTTACTTACTCGAGGACGAGTAAAGGTTTAAGCTTGGGGGATTTGATACGTGCATTTTATATCATCATTTATATAACTTTTAGTATCATACTAGAATGTTATTTGCATGATTATATGATTGTTTCTACATGTTTTAGATGATTTTGGGGACTTTCATACAAAGTCCCTATTTTTGGTATTTAATTTCTGGGAGGCAGAAAACCCCCTTTTCTTGTCTTTAATGTTTCAGGAGCTACAGGAACTCAAATAATAAAAGGAAAAATACTGCGTCAGTTTTTCATCGGGAGAAAGGCAGAGGGAAGAAGACCGAAGAGAGGAGAGCCACGAGGGCCAAATGGGGGTGGCCCACGCGGCCCATGTACCTGGCCGTGTGGGACCCACCCAAAGGTGCCTCGGGCACCTCCTCGCCTGGGGCTTTTTATCGACGCCTTCGTCTCGCCCAAAAAGTAACGCCCTAATTTTTCCAAGTTCATCCGAGGTCGCGGCGGCGGCGAAACTCCTGATCCCTTCCGAGGGGGGGTCAGATCCTGCCGCTCCGGAACTCCGGAGAAGGGGGAAATCATCGTCATCGTCATCACCTCTCCTCCTTGGCGTGGGAGGAGGCCTCTACATCATCACCCCCATCAAGACCAGCACCATCACCATCATCATCACCGCGATCCACTCCGTTCCCCTCGCAGTTTGAGAGTTGCTATACCCTAGATACTTGTCTTGTGCTACTATTCATGTTTGTGATTGAGTACTTGTCATTATTTGGTGGTGCAGTTATAATTTCAGATTGTGTTGTACCACTTATGCCACTGAATATCATCATGTTCGCACGTTGTGAGTAGTTCCCGCATGTTCCTGAGGGCATAGGATGAATTGGCAATGATTTATATATGACATGTGTTGGTATTTTGTCAAGAGTTTATCTTTTATGTGATTCTATGATGGTGTTGTGCGAACGTCGACTGCACAACACTTCACCTTTATGGGCTCATAGGAGAACACCGTAGTGTAATGAATTGATGGAGACTTGGGAGGACACGTAAACCTGAGACCGAGTCATGAAGTTATATTATGAGGGTATTAGTATCGGGGACCTTAGAGTGTAATGCTATGGTGGGACTTTATGTCTTAATAATTCTTGTGTAGTCATTTGATTGGCCACATGATCCATCATAAGGGGTTGTAGTTTATTTATTTAGCTATACCTAATTATGGCTCCGTCCAAAGAAGATTAAAACTTGACAAGATATTCAACGTGTTGTTTTATAAATCTCTATGCCTAGCATCATCCATGCCGCCCTCGGGAACGTTTGCCACATATAAGTTACACATTACTTGAGCTTGTCCTTTTGCCACATAAGAGGATTGGGCTTTCTCTCTTTGAGAGCTTTCACTTGCTACTATCTGTTATCTGCTTGCAACTATACAACTGAAAATACCAAAAACACTTGCATCTTTTATTGTTTTATTTACCAATCTTACTAACCAATACCTTCAGCTCCTCGTGGGTTCGACAACCTTTTCTAATTGAAAGGTACTACAATTGATCTCCTGTACTTGGGAGCCATCAATATGTCATAAAAGGAGTTCAAGAAAATTCATGAGACTCCAAGATCCAATCTTGAGAGTAGTTTGGACATGATGTAAAAATCATGTGCATGAATATTTCATAAAGAAAGGATAGATATGAATATCTAATATTCATAAAGCTAGTCTTGATTAAAATTGTTTTATCAAACACGAATAACTGATAGTGAAAGGGTGCATTACTTTTCATATCAATTGCTTGATGCTGTTATTGAACTAAAGTAGTAATATTATTGCTAAGGATAATTAATTTGGATTATGAAAATAATCTTGTTAATTATATTATGGATGTTTGAAGTCAGTCGTATTAATGAGTAAGAATTTTATTCTTTTCATTATATAAACCGAAGGGACTTAAAAGACAGTGGGAGCTGATATTATATTTATTAAATTTGGCTAGGCCGAATTGATAAATATATAAATCTCGTGATTTAAAGAGTTTAAATAAAAGGTCGGAAAATGTCTTATTAAAATTTTGTCTCTAAGATAGAATTTAATAAACATGAGTATGAATGTTCTAAAGTGCAATTCTGAAAAGTAATTTCGAATTGTGTCTTGAGTCAAAGAAATTTGATCAAGAATTCATAGCGTGATATTTGCAAGATACCTTGACCTTCGTAGTCCTGGATGAGCGAATAGAGAGGAATAAGATCAAATCATATTTAATGTGATTTTGCTTATGACATTGCTATATATAGTACATAAAGCCGGAAAGTTTCCAAAGCGCTAAAATTTTATAAAGTTTTGCCACCGGCGTTAATGAGAAATTCTTTGAAAGGAATATTATCATAAGAGCAGTTAATTAAGATAGTAATTGATCATAAAAAGGTTTGGTAAAAGAACCTGATGGTGAGATCACAAAACGAATAGACCAACAAGGTGGATTTTGTAAAACTTCAAATAGTGTGTATAGGGATGTTACTCATATACATATTTGTGGTGGAATTATGAAATCAAATTTATTCTGATAAATGTTTTTCAAATGATAAATACTAGGTGTTTTGATCTTATCAAAATCACATGTATCTTATGAGTGGATTCTACAACAAAGATAGTCTATCTATCGAGGGTAGTTGCATCATTGATGTGAGACGTCATGATAAGCAAGTTATTGGATGAGTCATTACTCAAGGTGAGGTTTCAATAGATGGTATGATAATATCAACCGGGTATTATTAATGCTACTACGGAACCAGAAAGCCCATATCCAATTCCTAATATATCCGACTTACATAGTCAAGTTTGGCATGTGAGGAGATAAACAAGTTTATGAACTTGGTTGGATCCAAGTTAAGGACACAGTTTCAGATCCGCATGCAAAAGCGTGAGTGGCACCTTAGTTCCATTTGGTGTCATGTCATCGTGCTAACTAGAATCATTATTGTTTCTAGTGCAAGTGGGAGACTGTTGGAGATATGCCCTAGAGACAATAATAATTGAGTTTATTATTTATCTCCATGTTTATTATTAATGTTTATATCTTTATGCTACAACTGTATTGGGTACTTGCATAGCAAATACAACGTATGCAAGAGGAAAACCTCCGATACATGTGTAGAGATATAAACGGTAAAAGAGTTCCTGGTCTTGTCTCTAAGACTAGCCTATCTTGTTGTTCGATGATCATGTTTTCCTGATCATGGACTTTGTATAAGTCATACAACTATAGGAGTGGTTTATCGGAATGATAATCGCACTGAACCGACCCACCGTATGATCTTGCTATGAGACAAATCGTCGACGATGAAATAGCGATTGATCATCTATTTAGTTATCGGTAGCTAGATCCCTATGCTATGAGAATATCTTTTCACCGCTTATTCGACACTCGAGCTTTGATTTCCACCAAACGTCTTGCAGTAACATGGGACAGAGATCGTTCAAGAATGGCACTTACTCCTCCAGGCGTTGGAGAGATACATCCTCTAGGCCATATCAGTATTATTGTTGTCACCCCAATCGTCTGGCCAGACACAAGCGTGATTTATCACGGGACAACAAATATACGGAATGCGAAAAGAGAATGATATTGGTATGAGAATAATATGTGTTATGATCAAAGGGTTTGATCACACTAGAGCACATTGTCTCAATCTCGAGATATCATTGGTATCGTGTACGTAAGGGGATTAAGCGTAATGAGTAACGCACAAGTTCTATTGTTCATTCACAACACAAGGGTGCCAGTACGAATGCCTAACCCACTGCTGGTTATTGTTTGGTAAGCTCCCAAACAATACTTTGTGTTTGCTGAACCTTTCGGGTCACACACTTAAGCTGTAGGTCAATCTTTGATTGAGAGTAAAGATGTAGTTTTAGTGGGAATGAGATTGTGTCAGAGTAGCTCCGATGTCACTGGGATTTGTTCCGGTGAATTATAAGTTAGAGAGAATGCGTACATATAATGTCCCAGGATGATAGATTGTTTTCTATCATCAGCGGATTTAATCCGGGTACTTATAAAAAGGGAAATATTGTTCCGATGGTTTTGTCGGCGGATACTAGGTGTCCCGGTTCATATAAATATGAGTTATATGATAAGTAATTAATTCCGGGAATTTTCTGTAAAAAGAAATATTCATTTAGGAATTAATTAGGCAAAACAATTAATTATTTATTTATTAAGGGTCAATCGTTTCTGTGCCCTACCTACCTCAGTTTTATCTGTTTGTGCCACCCCCGCGTAGTTTCTCTCGTCCGTGCCCTGGCTGGGTCGCAAATGGCCCGCGCACGGCCAAGACGGCCGTTTCCGTCTGGTCAACCTCGTTTGACCGTAACTTGGCCTGACTGTGGGGTCGGCCTGGCGCGGCTCGGTTGGAATTTCCTGGGGTCGGCTGGGGTCGGCTAGGGGGCAGCTCATTTCGAATTGGACCGTTGGTAGGTTTGAATCATCGTCTTTCCCCCTCCCCCAAATCCCGATCTGACGCCGCCCCGCCCCGTGCCACCGCCCTAGCCCCGCCCGTCCCCGTCCGCCGCTGGTGCACTGCACCTCCGCTTGGACGACGCATCCATGGCGGCAGTTCCAGGCCCCGCCGTTCCGCCTCATGCTTATGCAGGCGAGGACTGGGTGAAATCGGATTCAGATAACACTTGGATGAGGAAGTAAGTACACAATCTCTCGATTGTCTCGATTAATCCATCGATTGTCTCGATTTCGTGATGTATGTAGTTGAATACGGCTTCAATTTGACCTTATCGCCATGAATTTTGTTCAATAGGATGAATCCGAATACTGCTTTTCGCTTGTCAGTCGAAATGGTCAGTCGCTTTCAGCCGGATCTCGAGTTCTGCCCTCCTTATTGGTTTCAGTTGGTGGTAGAAACGACTTATACGTTAAAGGATTTGCTTAAGGCTTGCTGTGACAAATACAGCTGGCGGACAGTTGATACTGCTTCGATCAAATACTGGTCAGTTTTGGATGAGTGTTTCATCCCACTGTCCGATGACACTGCAGCTGGATTCTTATTTGCTCAGACCGCGACCCAGCGATTCGGTAAAATTAGGCTTGAGGTGGTTCAGAAACCAATTCAACATGAATTGCCAAAGACAAAGGGAAAGGGGGCAGCTGCTAATGATCAGCTTCCGCCGTTACCTCGTAGTCAGCCCAGTGGCAGTGCAAGTCAACCCAGTGGTAGTGCAAGTCAGCTTCCTCCCAGTGTCAGTACAAGTCAGCCCACCAGTGGCAGTGGAAGTCAGCGTGCTCGCAGTACAAGTCAGCCCACCAGTGGTAGTGGAAGTCAGCGTGCTAGCGGTACAAGTCAGCCCACCAGTGGCAGTGCAGATGCTGTTAATTCAGACGATGAAGCGGTGCCCGACGATGCCGTGCCGCGGAACGACGATGAAGATGAGAAGATGTTTCCTGAATTTGCGCATGAATTGGGCCATAGGTCCTCTGTCGCTCAGCTTGTACAAGATAGTCCTGAAGAGGTGGAGGAGAACGCTGACATGTTGGTTCCAGATGAATACGATGGCGATGACATGCCAGCGCTTGAATGGGATAGGAATTCTCCTATACTTTCTCCAGGGACAAGATTCAAAAATATGGATGAACTTCGGAAAGCTTGTACAATGTCCAGCATCCTGAGCAACAATATTTTCAACATTGAGAAGAGTCAGACAGACAGGTATACGGTTCACTGCCCGTCTGACAGGTGCCAGTGGAAGTTGCATGCCACTCTTGTGAACAGAAGATTCGTGACAAACATGACGCGAAAGACATGGTAGAGATAAGGTATAACAACTATGAGCACACTTGTCATCTAAGGTGGCATGGCATAAAGCATACTTAGCAAGCAAAGGGTGGCTGACAGAGGTGATGACTCCTATGCTAAGAGAGAACCAAAACCTTGGAGCAACTGCCCTCGGCAGACTAATCACTGATAAATATAAATTTGAGACGAGCTAAATTACTCGAAGCTATGGAAAGCTAGAGAACAGGCCATGAGAACATACAAGGTCCTGCGTGGGCAGATAGCTTTCAGTTGTTGTACACATTCAAAGCTGAGGTGGAGAAGGCAAGTCCAGGTAGTGTGGTAGAAATCGATCATGTGGCTGTGCAGTCCGAAGGGAAAGGAAAGGAAAGGGAAAATGCAGGAGAGACATATCTTCAGGAGGGCTTTTGTCTCTTTCAAGGCTTGCCATCAAGGGTTTCTAAACGGTTGCAGGCCATATTTGGCTGTGGATGCAACTGCTCTAACTGGAAGATGGAAAGGACAGTTGGTAGCTGCTTGTGCAGTTGATGGACACAACTGGCTTTTTCCAGTTGCTTTTGGTGTGGTGGAGGTGGAGTCGAGCTTAGCTGGAGGTGGTTTTTGGACAATTTACACAAGGTTATAGGGGACCCTCCTGGATTGGTAATCCATACAGATGCTTGCAAGGGTTTGGAGAAAGCTGTAGGAATTGTGTTTCCTGAAGCAGAGCACAGGGAATGTATGAGACATCTTGTTACTAATTTCAAGAAGCAGTTTAAGGGGAAAGTATTTGATGAAAACCTTTGGCCAGCAGCGTACACATGCAGCGCGAGGAAGTATAACCACCACTTGAAGACCATGTACGCTGAAAATGCTGCTGTCAAAGCATACTTGGAAACACATCACGGAAAGCTGTGGTCGAGAAGCTTATTTGGTCCAGAGTGCAAGGTGGACTATGTGACAAGCAACCTTGCTGAAAGTTTCAACGCAAAGATTAAGCACCTGAAAAGTCTAATGGTGTGGGAAATATTTGACAAGATCAGGCAGTTGATAATGGAGAAGATGGTATTGCGCAATAGAATTGGACAATCATATGATGGCCATATCATCATCCCAAGTGTGATCAAGAATTTGCATGCGCGAGGAAGAAATATGCAGGGTAAGATGACTCTGCGAAGAGTAGACGGCACTAAGGCTGAGCTGACATATGTCTTCGGAGAACTGAGTTGGAGGTATCCAGTGGATTTGGGAACCAAGAAATGTACTTGTAAGCGATGGGAGATCAGTGGCAAGCCATGTATACATGCCCTGTACTTCCTGAACTTCATCGGAAGCGTTGTTGATCCATATGTGTCTGAATATTTCTCTGTTGCCAAGTTTAAGGCAGCATATGCTGAAAACGTGCCTGCTTTATTGGGAAGAGAACAATGGGATGAGTATGATCCAGGATTCAAACTACACCCTCCGGCGCTAAACAGAGCACCTGGAAGGCCAAGGGTAAGCAGAATAAGACCAGTGCAGAGGGTGCAACCGTAAAGCAGCGTCCGTGCAAAAGATGTGGTATATTGGGGCACATTCGAAGGCTATGCACAATCCAGTCCCCTCTACATTTGTAACAGAGCAAGGATGGGGCGCAGATGAAGCAGCAGAAGCAGCCGCAGCACAAGCAGCCGCAGCCACAGCACAAGCCGTAGCAAAAGAGTTTTTTGACCTGTATGTGTGTCTAGAATGGTTGTCGTATGCACTAGTAAACATATTTTCCATATTTGTTAATATCTGTTTCACTTGAATTTCGAATGCCAGGCAAAAGACAAGCAAGAAGGGTAAAACTAAAGACTACTGGCAGCCAAGGACTCGTGCAAAGAAAAGAGCTGCTCAAGAAAATGGGGGGGGCAACAGAAGCATGTGCTCAAGAAGACTACTGGCAGAAGACTGATGTTCAAGATCCTGAAGAAGAGGCATTTGTATCGGCAGCATGTGCTGGAATGGAAGATGATGATAGAGAGCCATTTGTAGCTTCGCCTCCGAGACCACCAGTTTCGGCTACTGGAAGTACCCGGGTTCCAGCATCACCACAGCACGAGCATCACCAGCAGCACGAGTAACACGAGCAGCAGGATCATCAGCAGCAGGAGGAGCATCACCAGCATCACGAGCATCAGCAGCAGGAGCATCACCAGCAACATGAGCAACACGAGCATCAGCACTAGGAGAGCATCACCAGCAACACGAGCATCAGCAGCAGGAGGAGCATCACCAGCAGCAGGATCATCACCAGCAGCACGAGCATCACCAGCAACAAAGAACAAACAAGCCAAGAAGCACAAGAAGGGGGAGGTCGTGGACCCAACTGGTCCAAATCCAGCATGGAACACCCGGAGCAAGGCCGTAGCTCCTTCTAGTCACACAAGGAGCAAGTCAAAGCTGTGAACATTTGAGGAAATTTGTAATATTTGTTATTGTACTTCTGTCGAACACCTTAAGTGCGCACTCTGGACGCGCTCTGGACGCGCCATGGCGTGCTCCGGACGCGCTCAAGCGCGCCACGGCGTGCTCTGGGCGCGACTGGCGCACATTTGTGTAAAATTTGGGCGCGAACTATGCCTAGACTATTCTTAGTCACTCCTAAATGATACTTTCGTGAGTATTTTGAAATTATCATGTTGCAAGTCCAAAAACACTTCTCTTTACGCTTGAGTTCATACGACATAGTTCATACGACATGCATTTCTCGTCTGAATGTACATAGACCTTGTTTATCAGCTTGAATCGTTAGTATATGACATAAGACGACTACGTGCGCAGGATTTTCCTTTTTTTGATTTTTTTTGAATATTTGAAGCTCATTTCAAATTTCGGTCAACTTAACGTTGACCGACATTTAAACAAGTTTAAAACATGAAAATGAAAAACTAAGCATGGATCCTTCTTAGTCACTCCAAAATGAAACTTTGTGAGGTGTTTGAACATTTTATGTTGGAAATCCAAAACCCCTTCTCTTCACCCTAGAAATCATAGGACATAGTCTGAGATATCGCCTTAGATACATGCATTTCTCATATGAAATGTTTATATGATGTTTATCAACTTGAATCGTTAGTATATGACATAAGACGACTATGTGCGCAGATTTTCCTTTTTTGATTTTTTTTTAATATTTGAAGCTCATTTGAACCTCGAGTTCATACGACATAGTTCGAGGATATCACTTAGATACATGCATTTTTCATCAGAATGTGTATAGACATTGTTTATCAGCTTGAATCGTTAGTATATGACATAAGATGACTATGTGCGCAGGATTTTCCATTTGTTGATTTTTTTTGAATATTTGAAGCTCATTTCAAATTTCGGTCAACTTAACGTTGACCGACATTTAAACAAGTTTAAAACATGAAATTTGAAAAACGAAGACTCGATCCTTCTTAGTCACTTCAAAATGAAGCTTGGACACTTTATCAAACTTTTCAAAACCCCGTTGAGTGCCTTCAAACCCCGTTGAGTGCCTCCAAACCCCATTTGAACAATGACCGTCGAACTAACCCTAGCGCTGAACTACAGCCGTCCGATCGTTCCTCTAGTAGGAATCTGCAGGCAGACTCGGGGCGATCCGCGAGAAGCTCATTCTGCGATCTGATTGGACGCGCGCGTAGGACTAGGGCTTTACCCGCTGACGAGTGGACCACGGCGTACCCAATGGGGATTTTGGCTCGCCCACCCCCATTTGCCTCAGTGACACAAAATGGGGATTTTGGCACACCAAAACTTTTCCATATTCATCGTAACTTTTCCATATAAATTTTCCAAACTTTTCTAAGCAAAAATGGTGGACTCGCTAAAAATGTGTTTCAAATGAGCTCCAAAGGTACGGTAAACGGCCCCATTTGTAAGCAAAAATTGTGGACTCGATGAAAAATGTGTTCCAAATGAGCTCCAAAGGTAGGGTAAACGGCCCCATTTCTAAGCAAAAAATGATGGACTCGCTGAAAAATGTGTTCCAAATGAGATCCAAAGGTAGGGTAAACGGCCCCATTTCTAAGCAAAAAATGGTGGACTCGCTGAAAAATGTGTTCCAAATGAGCTCCAAAGGTAGGGTAAACGGCCCCATTTCTAAGCAAAAAACAGTGGACTCGCTGAAAAATGTGTTCCAAATGAGCTCCAAAGGTAGGGTAAACGGCCCCATTTCTAAGTAAAAAATGGTGGACTCGCTGAAAAATGTGTTCCAAATGAGCTCCAAAGGTAGGGTAAACGGCCCCATTTCTAAGCAAAAAACAGTGGACTCGCTGAAAAATGTGTTCCAAATGACCTCCAAAGGTAGGGTAAACGGCCCCATTTCTAAGCAAAAAACAGTGGACTCGCTGAAAAATGTGTTCCAAATGACCTCCAAAGGTAGGGTAAACGGTCCCATTTCTAAGAAAAAACAGTGGACTCGCTGAAAAATGTGTTCCAAATGACCTCCAAAGGTAGGATAAACGGCCCCATTTCTAAGCAAAAACAGTGGACTCGATGAAAAATGTTTTCATACGTACTTTTCAAAAAAATCAAAAATTTGCGTAACTCAGCTTGAAACCCGTTCATTTGTACCATTCATTTTTCACTCTATTTTGACCAAGTTTGACAGTTTCGCGTACTCGCTGGAATGTACGTGCTCGCTGCAATCTATGTGCCAGTTTCGCGTTGCGCGCCATATGCGTACCATTTCCCGCCATATGCATAGCATTTCCTGCCTACTACGCGGCCATTTATACCCTTCCATCCGCCTTCTCGCCATCCATCTCGCCACCCATCTCCGTTCTCACCGCCATGTCATCCCCATCCGAGAGCGACTACGAGCCGGAGCAGCGCCGCCGCCGTCAATCGAATGTCATTGCAGCGAGGAGGAGGAACGTAGTTAAGAGGGGGGGAGCGCCGCCTGCGCGGTGCGCGGTCGACGCCCACCGCAGCGACGTCACGATGGGGAGGCTGGGTCCTCGCGGGCCTCACGGGCCGCCGCTCTTTTATTTGGAGACCCCACCGCAGCGACCCCACCGCCGCCGCCGCCGGCACCGTTTACCATGTCCAGCGACGACGACGAGTCCTACTCAAGTCTCGAATTGCCCTCCACCGACGACGGCGAGGACCTCCTCAAGATCGTCGACCAAGTCGAGCTAGATGCGCGTGTTTTCGGAGCGCCGCGCGGAGAAGCGTCGCCGTGCGGATGCCAAGTTTGAGGAGGTGATGAACGAGGTGCGTCTGGAGCAGGGTCTGCGACAGGACGCCGAGCACACCGCTCGCGCGCGGGAGTGGGAGGAGGTGCGCCGCCGCCAGCGGCTCAACCAGGCCTTCGCCGCCTCCGATAGTGAGTAGCCGCAGATTGTCCGATGGCCGCTTTAGTTTAGATTTGGGTCTACATTTATCCTAAACATATGTATGAACTACTGGCTACTTATGAACTACTGTCTACTGTTTGCTTAACTAAGATCATCAGAATCATTTAAGCAATATATTTGGTCAAGTTTTCATATACTAGCTCCAGCTATGTCGGTCGCGTTCCAATCGCGTACTTGCGTTACAGCTCGATCGCTCGCGCTAGTCTGCGTAAATTTATGTCTACATTGACCATATGGCAGAACGAGCGGCACGTATCCGTTCATGTTTGGGTTACCCTTCATGTTTATCCGTTCTAGCGTGAAAGGAAGAATCCGAAGCAAATCAATTTTACAAATATTTCTTTTCACGAGTCGTACGATGAGACACATCTGAGAGCCTTCCAGTTCGTGGCACTGCGTGCACATTGAATACGTGCGTGGCATGCCGTAGTCCACCCTGCCGTCTATGTAGCGTGCACGGATAGGCATGGTCATTGAAAGCGTCGCAGAACTGCTTCCTCACCACCGCTAGCCTAGCCACCACCGCTAGCCTAGCCTTGCCGTCATGTCCAATCACGGTGTAAATGCATTTGTCAAACAAGATAGACAATCAGAATAAAGATTTACTCCATAGAAACAAACGATTATCTCCATATATATAACACAATCAGTTACTACCTTAAAACATGAACAAGAACTACTAATAATACTACTACTTCTACTACTACCCCTTCTTCTTCTTCTTCATTCATGGGTGCTGCGGTGGACTGACGGGGACAAAGACGTCGGAGGCGACGGGGGGACTGACGGTGACATCAGAGGCGTCGGAGGCGTCGGAGGCGTCGGATTTGTCCTCGTCGTCGGAGTCGAAGGCGTCGGAGTCATCCTCGCCAGAGATGTCCTCGATGACAACATTGGGCTCGGCAATGGGCGCAATGACGACGGGCGCGGGCGGTTGGTCCACGACAGCAGGCCCGCGCTCCTCGTCGGAGTAGGGCTCGTACGAGGACTCCGATGCCCCGTACTCGTAGACTGGGAATTGCGGCGGAAGATCTCCACGCGCCACTTCGTATGGTTGATCTTTCTTCTCGCGCAGAGGGGAGAGCCCTTTCTGCTTCCGGAGAAGGTTCTACTCCGCTAGCCACTCCTCCCGCTCCTCTCGCTCCATCTCCTGCATCTCGTGCAGTTCCTGAGGCGAGTAGAGCTCCGAGTCCGGCATCGGCGAGTAGGGGCTCTGCGGCGAGGGCGTGCTACACCACATTTTCGACGGAGGGAGGGGGAGAGAGAGGGAGAGAAAATGGGCGTTTCTCCGGCGAGGGCGGCCCCCTTTTATTAGCCGCGGCGGGGTGGGCGGGGAAACCCTAGCTGACCCCACGCGCCGACCCCACTAGCCGACCCCAGGAAATCCCAACCGAGCCGCACCAGGCTGACCCCACTAGCCAATCCCAGGAAATTCCAACCGAGCCATGCCAGGCCGAACCCACCAGTCAGGCCAAGTTACGGTCAAACGAGGTTGACCAGACGGAAACGACCGTCTTGGCCGTGCGCGGGCCATTTGCGGCCCAGCCAGGGCACGGACAGATAAACTAGAGAGAACCAGGGCACAGAAGCAATTATCCCTTTAATTAATTATATTGGAAAATATAAATAAAGGATTTTATTTGGAGCCCAATAAAAGGGGGCTGCCAAGTGGGCCCATGGGGCCACAAGGCAGCCGCACCCACGTGGGATGTGGGGGAGGGGCCGAGTCCGTGTTGGGGGGGACTCTTTCTCCACAAGAACATTTTATGTATCCCCACATGTTTTGTGTGGTAGGTGACAACCCTAGTATTGATGTATCTAATGTGTTACTAAGTGGTGCAGGAAAAACAAAAGAAACAAACTCATAGCATCAACTTATTGCTTAGCAAATTGGCTGGAATCTGTCCAGGCCGGAGTCTCCGGCCTCAGGTGGCTCAGGGGCCGGAGTCTCCGGCCCCCAAGTTTTTCGAGCAGAAGAGAGCAAGCGACGGCAGCCTCTGTATAGGGGTCCGAAGTGACCCCGGAGTAACCCCGGAGTCTCTGCCTTGGGAGACCGGAGTTTCTGGTCTAAGTGGACTGCAATGGCTAGAATTTTTGGAGGGGTATAAATACCCCTCCACCTACATCCAGCCACTCAGCTCGCCCAGAATTGAAGTCCACCATTATTGCAAGCTCAAGATTTGCTAGATCTCCCAATCCCTCCACCCAATCTCGTTGATCTTTGGAGGATTGAAGGAGAAGGCCCCGATCTACATCTTCACCAAGCCGTTTTCCATTTCCCCCTCATTCACTTGAGGGACCATTGCTAGGGTTTCCACTAGGAAAACCTAGCCCCCTATTGTACTCACTTGATTGTCTTTGTGACAGATTGTAGCTATTTGGGAGCCCCCAATCCATTGTGGGTTGTGCCCCAAAACGTTGTTGTAAAGGCTCCGGACTCCGCCTCGAAGGTTTCCGATAGTTGAAGTGAACCAATCCTTTGTGGTGCGGTTCACCGGAGAAGAGGGTGAGGCCTTTGTGGCAGTTGAACCATTGTGTTGGTTCACACCTCTCCAACGAGACGTACTCCCCTAAAAAGGAGGAACTCGGGAATACATCCGTGTCTCCGCGTGCTTTGACTTCGGTTACCTCTATCCTTGTTTACCGCCTTACTTATATCGTGCTTAGTTGTTAGCTTGTCATATAGGTAAATTCACCGTAGTTGCATATCTAGAGAATTTACCTTTTTGTGTCAAGCCTAATTTGAGAAAGACTAAAATTTGGAGTAGCACCTATTCACCACCCCCCCCCCCCCCCCTCTTGGTGTCATACCGATCCTTTCAGACCTCCCCTCCCAATCCGAGTTGGGGTGGGGAAGGTTTCCTCCCCCTTTTCTTCCTTGGTGCGAGTTGGAGGAGGGGGAGGTTTCCTCCCCCTTCCTTGTTGGGAAAGGCAGGTTTGGAGGGAGGATTCCTACTCCTCCCCCCAATCCGAGTTGAGGAAGGGGAGGGACTCCTCCCTCCCTTCCTTGGCCGGCCGACCCAAAGGGGAAGGGCTTGGCCCCTTCCCCAAGCCCCTCCACCCCTTGGCCTCCTTTATAAGCAACCCCAAACCCCTAGGGTTTGATATATACGAAAGCAAGCAATTGCAAGTTCCCTCTCTCTCTTGTAGATCTCATGTGTTGAGAATTAGACGTCTCTAATCTTCTCATATAGATCTAATCTAGTTGATTAGATCTACCACCTAAATTATGCCGCAAGGCTGACTCTCTTCACCACGTGCTAGTAGCTAGGCGGTGAACGCACGGGGTGGGTTGACACGGTGTATGTGTGGATACCGCTAGAGCGGGATTCGTGCAAGCGAGTTCCTTGGACAACGGAACAACTTCATCAAGGTCTACATCAACGACGACGTACGGCAACAATCTCACCTCCCGGCGTGGACGTGAGATTCTTCATCAGGCTACACCGACATCTACTTCGACAAACACAAGATCTTCCGCAACGGTGTTTGTAAGTATTCTGGATCATCGCTTTATGGGGTGCAACGTACCTTCATAGAATAGATCTAGCTTGGCGGTAAGGTTACGGATAAATTTTAAAGTTTTCCCGCAACCCAATAGAAAGGGGGTAGGCAAGTGGACTTTTTGGCTTGGCTGTGTTAGGTTAGGCCATAGGAAGGTGGAAAACCAAAGTCTACCCCAAATAAACACAATGTTCCATCCGGTTCGTCCGAAATAGAAGTTTTCACCTCTAAGTGCAGAAACTCACTAGAGAGAAAGTGAAGTCGGTGAAGATGGTCACACCCCGGAGTAGGATAATGGACATTTAGAACACACTTGTATACATATGGCATGGCACAACCTAGGTTTTGGTGGGGTTTCGACGCTCCGATGCCCCGCTTCGGCGAAACCCCGAATCCGCTGGAAAAACCCTAACATTTTCGTCTACCCCGTTGAACTTCGTCGAAAGGGGGGTAGGCAAGTGGACTTTTTGGCTTGGCTGTGTTAGGTTAGGCCGTGGGAAGGTGGGAAACCAAAGTCTAACCCAAATAAACGCAATGTTCCATCCGGTTCGTCCGAAACAGGAGTTTTCACCTCTAAGTGTAGGAAAAAAGTCAAAGTTCCTGTCACACCACGAGGCAGCATAAATTGAGCCATATATTTAATATTTATGTTGTAGGAGTATATTACATGTGTTGTTTTCATAGGAAACATGACCGTGCGTTGCAACGGGAGAGAATATCACGGAGGCGCACAAGGCTTTCTCAAGTATTTTTTACTCTCCACATGTAAACATAGTTTCACGAGCATAGAAACAAATATCCACATAATATCTGAAAAAGGTAAGGTTCTACTTTTTTTAATTGAAATGCAATTAATAATAAACTATAATAAACTTACATGCGAACATTTAAAATCTCAACCCTTTTTGTTCAATAGTTGTGTTCAAAGGAAAATGAAATGATAATATTTTTTTTAATAAATGGGGGTGTCCCGGCCTCTGATGAAATTATAATATTGATATAATTAAAGAATAAACGCAGAAGTGCAAAGTTTGGCCAAGGAAATCGGTGAGTACAGTCAAGTGGTAGCTAATCTTTTAGCATTAATCAAATCTACCAGTACTGTTTTTTGCAGCTACGTACAGGTGTACATTCACTATACATGACACTTTCGTCCTAAAATAAGTATTGCAGTACACACATGCAACCATGACATGTACAAATTTTTGGAGAACAGTTCGGCTGGCTGTTCTTTGTGTCCTCAAGCGTCAGTTTACGGAGAGATTCAGACTGCAGACTGGACTCGACAGGAGAAGCGACACCACTACATGAGCCACCAAGCAAGCCATCTCCAAAACTGCGACATTGTCGTGACATCTGAACCCACATAATCACCAGTGCCAAGCGCCACAAGCAGGAGACCTCAGGAGACGGCGATGCACCATTGATTTTTGACGCCCAATTGGAGCAGATTGAGGAAGACCCCCATAGGACCAGACCAGCACAGCCGAACTGCCGGACCAGGGAGCACCATCAGATCTTGTAATTGTAGGTCAACGCCTCGCCAAGTACCACAGCCGTTGCGGGTGATGCCAGGTTTCTTCTTCCTAACAGAGCCGGAGGCATTGGCGAGCGTGATGGGCATATATGGAAGGGTGGATGGGAGCTTCTCTACAGTCGACAGCGAGGAGCAGCTGATGGACGTGGGCACAAAAGAATGAGGATGGGGGCTCGGCCGCGGGAGGGTCTGGTGCTCCGAACGGGAGGATTGGGACGCTGCGGTATCCTTGTACTCGAGTGGAACGGATGAGGTGGAGCCGTGGAGGTCGTCGCGCCAAGCCAAGCACCCACGGCTGCGTGCCCCTGGCCGCTACTGCCACCGCTGCTCCTCGTGCGGCGTCGCCGGCATGTCAAGCTGAGCACCCACGGCCGCGTGCCCCAGCCGGCCCGCTACTGCCACCGCTGCTCCTCGTGCGCCGTCGCCGGCATGCCAAGCTGAGCACCCACGGCCGTGTGCCCCAGCCCGCTACTGCCACCGCTGCTCCTCATGCGCAGTTGCCGGCATGCCAAGCCATGCGCCCACGCCACGGCTGCGTGCCCCAGCCCGCTGCTCGTCGTGCACCGTCGCCGGCGCGCGAAGCCAAGCATCCACAGCCGCGTTCCCTACCCACTGCGAAGTCAAGCATCCACGGCCGCGTTCCCTACCCACTGATGCCTCTGCTCGGCGTGCGTCGACGTTGCGCTTGCTGAGCTGCGCGCAACCCCGCGACGGGCTGCCGGCGAGGAGGCGTCGTCGCGCCTCCTGCGCGCGCGCACAATGGGCTAGTTCGGCCAGAGAACGTGGGTGCGAGCAATGATTGAATAAAAGAAAACCGAAACGTTATGTGACTTATGAATGGCAGTGGTGGGTAATTTTTGCAAACTTCAGGAGCAATTTCAACAACGTACGAGAAGAAGGCTTAATGCTTTTATTATTATAAGTAAAAATGCCCATGGAGAAACAATTAGGCGTACAAACTCATAATCATCGTCTACATATTTGTTTTGTGGATAGGACGACATGAAATAAGCTTAGTTTGTGGGCGCACTCTATTCATTCTTTTCTCTTTTGACAAGAAATATTTTAATGTAAAATATAACCTAAAATTGCCTCAAGACAACAGCTTAGCACATCAATCTATTTTTATTTTGTATAGTAAACACATACATGGAGGTACACACGCAGTACTACCCAGAGGGGCGCTCTGCCGCTCTCTCCATGACCAGCAGAGCCACACTCGGCACGCGGAAACTACACCTATCTTTCTTTACTATTATAAACTAGCAGGTTGGCCCGCGCATTTGCGCGGCTAGATCTACATATTTGAGTGATCAAATATTGTTTAGCTTATGTACCTAAGAATCTAAAAAACATAAAGCCATATATATAAACATAAGGCCACTTTGATCTACTCCTCTTGTCTCTTGATATATCTTCAAAAGTATGTTATTTAAGAAAAACAATCTGAGAATTTAAATCTAATTTCCATTCAAAATTTCTCTAATATCTTGCATATATATATATGGTTTCACGGGGACCCATATTAATACAAATTGCCTCTATATGTCGTCAACGGTTGTATGGAATGCAAAGATTAACAAATCTAACCAAATTGGCATAAGCTACACTCTCAAATTAACTGTCAACACAATCATAAAAATCTGTCAATTTTGAGTTTGCACAAATCATATGCATCGTAACAAATATATTGAACCATATGCACAATGTGACATATTGGATTAAAATGAAGAAGAATCAATGGAGAAGTTTTTAAAGCATGACCACAAAAACATACGAACTCTGGAAATCACTTCACTCGTGCGTGGAAGACGTTTTTAAAGCATGACCACAAAAACAAACAAAGAAAATATATATTATATGAAAATGCAGAAGCGGCTTCATGATGCTTCTTTTACTGCATGGTAATTCAAAGATGTTTGGGACAACAAAAACTAAATTAGTGATACAAATAGAAAAGCATTATATTTGAACGTACCTTTGGTTATCAAATGAAATAATCTCAGGCACCAAGCTAATCGAGTTTTACAGAAAGCACCAGTCACAAAAATTTACTTTGGCCTAGGAGGTAATCACTCACAACTAAATGAAATTAAAGACATACGTAATTCATAGATGCATGCCAATGGGCACACTGTACTGTTGCATGGAATAGATTATTCACACCTATATAGCACCACGCCGCCAAGGATAAAAAATATTAGGTCAAATTTGACCATAAAACACGACGTGACATCAAGAAGAATAGAATAATTGGGAACTGCAAGGTAACACAAAAAAATTGACATCAGAAATATGCTTATTATAGAATTGCAAGCAATCATGCATCTCATTTTAAATAGAGAGGAAACAGAATCTACCATGTGTGAATCACAGTATTGCCCCAAATTCAGTTAAGAGGGCGCCTCGTTGGAAGATAGGCAAGATTTCAGATGACTCCACAACTGAAAATTTGATCAAATGAAATGCGCCATGCCATAAGAACACATGAGAATCATTCACTTGATTTCATTCAGAATCCTTCAATTCCTTTAAAACAACATTGGTTATGAATTCTGATGTTGCAATTATTTAGAGCATGCATTACTTACTTGCTCTGATTATCCAAACAGTATTAGAGAATAAAATTACTGTTTCTTTTAGTATAAAAGCTCACTATATGAGAATGGATATACATGTGCCCATGGCTATAGTTTTACTTTAACTATTTTACCTGCCCAAGATTTACGCCTAATGAAGTCTTCTCTTGTGTGTACTACATATAAGAGCCCCAATGAAGACAACAATGACAATATTCAATTTTTATAGTCTCTCATGATTCGTCGCTGCAGTTTTAAAATGAAACTGGGTAAAAGTAAAACAGATTTCAACAACTTTGTTGTACCTAGCAGTTTAATGAGCATTCGGATTCCCCGAAAAAGAAAGAGCATTCGGATTGATGACGCAGAAGCAGATGCACATAAAGGATTAAGTAAAATTATATACACCAAGAGGATTTCACTTCATCTGTCAATCAGAAAGTTTTGTAATGCGTAACATATAGTTATTTTGGTATTACCTTGTTAATGAAACATCACTATAATTTTTGACAGAGACATCACATTAATTATGGGTTCTGCAGCATCATATAAACCCAATAAATCTGTATGTCCTTACTTCAAAAAAGGGCACACATTGTTAAAACATAAAGCCTAGCCCTTTCCATCAGTTCGGACTTTTGGGATAATTGGCTAGTGCATCAATTCAATATGGTATCAGAGCCAGGTGGTCTCAAGTTCAAGCCCCGGCTAACGCACTATTTAATACCCCCTCCGTTCGGAAAAGGATGTCACAAAAATGAACTATAGATAGACCATTTTTGTGACATCCTTTTCCGAACGGAGGGAGTATAAAAATAGTTGCGTCCTCCCTGGTACTCCACGTCTAAGGTCGTACCGATTGTCCAGCCTAGACGTGAGGGGGAGTGTTAAAACATAAAGCCTAACCCTTTCCATCAGTTAAATAGTTGCGTTAGCCGGGGCTTGAACTTGAGGCTACCTGGCTCTGATACCATATTGAATTGATGCACTAGCCAATTATCCCAAAAGTCTGAACTGATGGAAAGGGCTAGGCTTTATGTTTTAACACTCCCCCTCACGTCTAGGCTAGACAATCGGTAAGACCTTAGACGTGGAGTACCAGGGAGGACGCAACTAAAATATGTCTGATAGGAAGGAAATAACAATATGTCTCAACAATATCAACTCAATTTTAGTGATTTAAGTTAGTGCCATATTTCAACGGTCGCACCCTATTTGAAAAAATAATTCAATTTGAGTAATCTAAGTTTTGTTCCAATGAAGTACTCCCTCCGTCCCAAAATAACTGTCTTAGATTTGTCAAAAAGTGGATGTATCTAGACATGAAACAAGTATAGATACATTCACTTTTGGACAACTTTGAGACACTTATTTTGGGACGGAGGGAGTACTATCACATAATCAAACAAAGTAAAAGCCATTAGAAAAAACTATTACCGGTTCCTATAATGTTGGTATTATCCTGCATGAACTTTTTCCAGTCTACAACTCCTCCACCATGGCAAGGCGGACGGGGTGTTTTTCTTTATGCTGCTGCTGCAGACTGCTGTACAACTACTTGGGCAACACCATCCCTATGTACACATGCATCCTCCTCCACTGATAGTTGAGACCTCTTCGTATCCAAGCTCTAGCGAACTTCCTCGACCACGATCTCTGTGGCCCTGAGCCCCATGATACATCAAAATTCCTGCGCAGCTCCTCCTCCTCAGTCTGGCGCTCTGGAAGCTAGCAAAGAATAATAGCAAGGAGAGAGTGCTGATGAGAAGTTGGATCGGTAAAATCTTATAAGACTTCAATTCACTTTGCGGACAACAATCTCTGCTATTTAGAGATGAAAAAACTGTAATCGTAGGTACTTACCTTTGCAGAAAAAAGGCTAGGGTTTGACGCACCTCTTTGTGCTTTGAGCCTTCGATGAAACAAAGAAGCGTCCGGAGCGAGAAGGCTACTGGGATGCCCCTGTGTGAAAAAGCCAGATGCGCCAGCACGGCATTTGCGCGGATCATGCACTGTAAGCTGGAGTGAATACCTTGAGCAAGAGCGATGCGAACACCTCGACTGTACTGGCCAGAGGGACGCGGCGGAGCGGCAGCCGGCAGGTCATCAACCTCGTTGAATAGATGACATGTTGTCCCATCGAGATTGGACTAATGGTTCTAGTTTGCTATCATGGTCGCCGCCAGCCGGCAAAGGGCGAATTGTCTGGTGTGTGCCCGTGTGGGATACTGAAGCGCAAACGGCCATCTAGGTCCGGGCGTTTGTGGCATGCCGACGTGCAGGTTCTCGTGCCGCTCAACACGCTCTCCATCGTGGCCTTCAACTGCGGCCGCTAGGTAGATGGCAGATCGATCAATTGAGGTGCATGCCTGCTTGCTTAGCTTAGTACGTGCGGCTAGCTAAAAGGCATATCGATCCATTGAGGTGGCTGACTGCTTGCTTACCCACCTTAGTACAACAGTACCTGCGGGCGTCGTGGTCGTCGGCCGGCGTCGGCCCGCAGCTGGGATGGCCGCCGCCGATCGAGACCTTTTTTTTTTTACCTGGGATTCGATCAGATCGCCGCGAGCAGTTGCGTGCAATCGCGAAAGAGTCGTATTCCAATCGATCGGTAACTCGGCTAGGTGATGCCTATATTGCAAGCTTTCGTGACGTGCACGAATATAAAAACATATCTTGAACAGCTTCTATGTATTTGGCGATGGATCTCAGCCGCGATGGATCTCGCTAATTTTTTTTAATAATACATTTTTTATATTAAATTCGAAAAATATTACGCAAAAAAACGATTTTCCAGAAATAATACGGCCTCGGCCTGGTCTGGGCCGATTAGGTCCTGTCGGCCAGGCCTGGGCCGATTTGTGCTGATCGGCTTAGCCTGAGCCGAAAGGGTAGCTGCTGGGCCAGGTCTGCGCCCGACAGGCCGCGCGTGGGTACTAATCGGCCCAGTCTGAGCCGACAGGCCTATCGGCCAGGCTTGGGCCGACAGGATGCTGCTTAAGGCCCAAAAATCCCCATCTTCTTCCTCGCGTCCTCTCTCTCCTTTTCTTCTTCCTCTCGAAAACCAGCAGCTCCCTGCTGTGTTTCAGCGGCGATCTATCCACCCAGCCACCAAATCTTCCTCCTAGAAGTGTTAGAGAGTTAAGGCAGCTCAGATCTACAGATGGGTAGGATTTTTGTGTGATTTCGTGTTGTTTGGTTGGAGCAATGGTGGAGTTTAGGTGGAGGTTGCTGTAGGGTGGTGGATGGTGCAGCGTGGTGGTGGTGCAGCGGTGTTGCATTGGCGGTGGTGGTGACGTTGCTGGTCCATTGAATCGGCACGCTTCAAGGGTATGCGTTTATTTGGCTAGTAATATTAAGTATATAGTTGTTCCCGGTTGTAACAGTAAATTGGTGTCACATTTTTAGGTTGTTGAGATGAGTAATTTAGTGAAATGTTTGTTTTTCTACGGTCCTGGCGAAGTTGTAGTAAATGAGCATGGAGCTGATTTGGGTGAGTTTCGATGGTCAGAGTTGGAACTGAGTGACCCACAAACATGGTCTATAAGTCAGCTGAAAGATTGGTTGGCAGCGTGTTTAGGGCTTCCTCAAACAGACACCGTCGGTGTGCATGCACTGTGGACGAAGACAAGGTCCCCGGTGTTTTTTTATTTGAGGCCGATAGAACGGACCTCTCAGATGGTGCGATGGTTGCAAGGCTGCGCAAGCAGGGGATGTACCCCTCATGCCTTACTGATACCTGTCGCGAAGGAGGTGATTCCGCCTGAAGGCGAGGGAGGGCACGATCCTGGCCAGAGTAGTCAGGAGATGCAATTTTCTGGACATGATTATAATCAGGGAGATGTTGGAGGTGGTGGTTATGACTATGGCCAAAATAGTCAGACAGAGCAGATGGAAGAGGAAGATGTTGGAGGTGGTAGTTATGAATCTGGCCAAAATAGTCAGACAGAGCATATGGAAGAGGGAGATGAAGATGCTGCTGAGGCAGCAGCAGACGATGTATTCCAAGAAATGATGGAAGAGGAAGACGAAGATGGTGGTAGTGCTTATGGGCATGATTCCGACGAGTCGGATGACGAACATGTGGTGCCAAATCCTGCGTCATGGAGTCATGATTTCTCGTCGTCAATGACAGTGAACGATGGTCATGATTCTGCCTGGGAATACCATCAGAACCAGGTTTCTGCGGGTGCTCTATATACCGACAAGCAACATTTGCAAGATGCAATCATTAAGTGGGCAATGTCGACTTGCAAGACATTCAAAACCAAGGTGTCGAGTAAAAAATATCTGACAATGGAATGTGAGGTAGCAGGGTGTCCTGGAAGGGTGCACGGTTATCGTCCTCACTTCGGCATAAACTGGAAAGTGAGCGACGTAGTACAACACACATGTAGAATTGAGAGTATTCCTCAAGATCATCGTAACATTTCGTCGACGCTTATAGCTCGGTTGCTGTACTCAGAAATAGTACAGGGCAAAGCTATGGAAGCGAAGGCTATTATACATAAGGTGTTCACCAGGTTCAAGTACACAATATCTTATGGCAAAGCTTGGAGGGCTAAGCAGATGGCACTTGAGAAAAGATTCGGATCGTTCCTAGACTCATATGACTCAGTTGTTCGGCTCCTCTACACATTGCAGGCCCGTAATCCAGGCACATATGTTGACGTCAAACACTTTTGGATGGCAGAGTTTCCAAACGTAAAGGTGCTGCATCGTGTGTTCTTCTCTTTCGGTGTATGCATAGAAGCTTTCACTCACTGTCGACCAGTTATCTGTGTTGATGGTACATTTCTTACTGGCAAGTATAGGGGACAGATCTTGACTGCCATTGGTCAGGATGGCAACAATCAGATCGTGCCACTTGCATTTGCTTTTGTGGAGAGCGAGAACACTGAAAGTTGGACTTGGTTCTTCAGGCAGCTTAAAATAGCAGTAGTAAAAGATAAGCCGAACGTGTGCATCCTTCATGACCGCCATGCTGGTATACTGAACGCCGTCAAGGCACTCACAAACCCTGTGGCCGCGGAAGAAACGCCATGGCTAGACCTGCAGAGTCGTTGGTGCATGCGCCATTTGGGGGCCAATTTTTTCTCACAGTTCCGAGATAAGGCTTTGATGAATCTATTCAAAAAACTGTGCAAGCAGAACCAATTCTGGAAATACACATTCGTACGTGGTAAGCTTGATGACTTCACTAACCAGCATGTTAGGCAGAGGAGAGCTGCACGAAATGTTGCAGTAGCAGCACATGTGCAACTTGTGGCGCAACAGCTAGCAACCGGACCTCCACCAGCTGAGGATGTACCTGTTGGGCTTTGTGACTTGCCAGGATTTGATCCGCCTGGTGTTAGGAGAAAGACTGGGAGGTTGATTAAAAACTTTCAGCAGTGGATAGAGCACGAGCCTCTTGAGAGGTGGTCTTTGCTGCACGACACTTATGGAGCCAGGTACGGTGTTATGACTACCAACCTGGCTGAAACATACAACTTTGTTCTTAGAGGAAATAGGGCATTGCCACTTACAGCCATTGTGGAGGGTATTTTTGAGGGCACAGTCAAGTACTTCAGAGAAAGACGCCAGAAAGCTCACATGCATATCGTTAACAACCCAAACACACCTTTTTGTGAGAAGATTACGGAGTACATGGATAGGAAGATGGCAAAAGCTCGTACTCATGCTGTGCAGGCCATAGGAAATCAAGAAAGGAGGTTCGAGGTACGCTTACCTTCTGACAAGTTTGGTTGCGGAAATCAGCTCAGAACGCATGAGGTGAGAATTGGAAATGAAGCCCGACCAACATGTGACTGCACATGCAATAAACCAAAATTGCTTCACCTGCCCTGCTCCCATGTATTGGCTGCGTGTGGGCAACTCGGACTGTCAGCCATCTCGTTCGTTTCACCATATTATTTGAACGAGTCTGTCTTAATACCTGGACCGGTGAAATGGTGGGATTTCGAGCTGTGGGTAATTTTAACACGGTTGACCCTAATGAAAGGCAGTACATCCCCGACCCAAGGCTACTGCGTCCTGGTAGAGGTAGACGACCGTGCAAGCGTATCAGAAATGGTATGGATGAATCTGAAGCCGGAGGCCCGACAGTGCAATGTTTCTTGTGCAATGATTTTGGTCACAGGGACACTGCTTGTACAAAATTCCCACCTACGAATGCTGCTCCGGCAACTAGAGCAGCTGCTCCACGTGGGCGAGGCAGCCGAGGACCAAGAGGAAGGGGAAGAAACTAGGATGTTTTAAATTTGGACTGTGCTTTTATTTGTAATAATGAGGATCAATGTTTTAAAATTGGACTATGTTTTAATCTGTAATATGTGTGGATCAGTGTTTGTAGACAATGTTTTTATCTGTAATATGTGTGGATCAGTGATTTAAATTTGGAGTTTGATTTCATCTGTAATTTGTCTGCATTTGTGGCTAAAAAAGAGGAGGGAGAGGTGGAAAAAAATGGAAGAGCCTCTCGGCCCAGCTTGGGCCGATAGCCTCTTGTCGGCCCAGTACAGGCCGATAGGCCCAGTCGGCCCAGCTCTGGCCGACCGGTTTCTCTGACACGCGCAGAGTCGGCCGACAGCACAAATCGGCCCAGGCCTGGCCGACAGGTCCTAATCGGCCCAGCCCAGGCCGAGGCCGTATTATTTCTGAAAAATCGTTTTTTTGCGTAATATTTTTCGAATTTAATATAAAAAATGTATTATTAAAAAAAATTAGCATGGATCTCAGCCATTAAAATACCATAACGTGAAAGTTAATAAATCTCTACCGTTAATTGTTTGTTGTTTTAATAATATAATAGATAGATGGGAGTTCGTACGTACGTAGCCTGGCAGAAAATGTCGTCCAACATCCTTCGTCCGTCATCGCTATCGCTAACATGGGCCAGAAAACGCCACCGGCCCGCTAACCTTTCGCTTGACAGCGAGAAAATCCTCCTGAAACCCTCGCTCGTATCCTACCGCGAGCGTGGCGGCGGCACCAGACCAGGGTCCAGGGCTCACCGGTGGCCAGACCTAGCGCGATGGCTCCCCAGACCCGAGGTCGCCGGACTCCTCGGCGTGATAATCAGAGCCAGGCTTCCTCCTCCGGGCGACCCCGACGATCTGGGCGTTCTCCGCGTGACCCCGACGGGCTGAGGTCGCCAGACTCCTCCCCCAGGCGATCGTTCATGCCGCGCTGCCTCCTCCGCAGCCTATCCACCGCCGAAGGAATCGGACATTCGGACGGAGTTGTACCGAGCCGAGCCGAGCCATGCTTCTGGAATCAACCCGCGCCCCACCAAGGGAGCTCCCAGCGGCCAGCCCTCCCGACCTGGGCGCCGCCACACCGCAGCCTATCCACCCATCCGCCCACCCCAGCCAGATCGAACGCCGGATCCCGGACGCCAACCTCATCTTCGACCTTCTCCTTCATGCAGCTGCTGCCCTCTTCACCGGCGGGATCGGAGCCGCCGGCCTTCCCTAGTTCTCTCCAACGACTGCGTCTACGTCCGCACCCGAGCGAACACCGCTGCCCTCCTAAAGGTAACAACCTCTTCTACATATGTTCAGACCGTGCGGTTTACTATCGCTGGTATCTGAAACTTGATGGACATGTTCCTTGCACCGTCCACACCGTGCCTGCAAATTCCCTTGATTATCCGCTTTTCTCTTGCCAGATTGAGTTAGTGCGGAAGTTATCCGGTGAAAGGACGAGCCTGGAGTAGCAGAGGACGCTGGCCAAGGAGATCGCAGCGGAGAACGACATCTTGCTCGACTTCCCGAGAACCCAAGAGAGGTTCATCATGTTCAGGTTGGTTGCAACCTGCGCGACCTCACTAGTGTTCCGCTTGTTAATTAGATTTTTGCGATTTTGACTTATGGGCCAATACGCTGATGAGAGTGAATGTGCAATGCAGAGCAAACAGAATATACATGCCAAGAACGTGCCAGCTGAGAAATTGTCGAACAGATTGAAGTCAAGCAAGAAACTCACGTGGTCAGTCTCACCTGGTCAGTCTGTCAACAAGGACATTTTGGAGGTTTGCACTTGCTTATAGGGATAGTCTTAGATGTATAACCGTACAGGTGTACAATCATCATGATCATCAGTAATAATGTTGGTCATATGGTTTCTGTTCTACCATTATACACTCAATTTAAGTGGTCATATGGTTTCTGATCATCAACAAGGACATTTTTGTTCTGATGGTTGCCAGTATACACTCAATTTAAGTGGTTATGTATTTTGTACCGAATGTTGTTACCATTATAAAATAGTCTAACCTCTAAGTTTGGAGATTGAGCATTGCATGCTATGTGCTGCATTTCCTTGAATACCTTAACCGACTAATCTTGGTAACACAAATTAATTGAGCCATGGTGATCGCATAGCAGACCGAGTAAAAAGTAGTGCAATCTGAACTTCAATTGGTGTGTTAGTTTTATAAAGATAAGTATGACTTCTAGAGCTATGTGTCGTTCAGATATGATTTTGACTTGCGTTCTAATAGCTACTACTTGAATGTCATCTATACATTATGCGATTACCACTCTTTGTTTTCTTTTGCCAATCCAGTCTATTTATTGCCTGGTCCATCCTTTAACGCTTGTTTGGCTTGCACGAAACTTTATTACTGTGGTTTAATAATGATGATGAGGTCAAATTATTATTGTCTTGGATACTCCAACAAGAGGTCAAATACTTTGATGAGGTCGGTGTTTGCCAGGTCGCTGAAGCATCACAAAGGGGCCTCCGAAAGATCAGCATTAAGCATTCAAAAAGGTTGAAAATAAATTGTATTATCTTGCTACCTGCTAGGAGCCTAGGACACATTACAAATCTCTACTATATAATATAGCTAGAGGTGATGGTTGGTGCGTTTTTTGGATTTCCAAGTTTACCCCTGTGATTTGGGATATATTACCCACCACTGCCACCGATAAGTGGAAAAAACGTTTCGTTTTTTTCCTTGTCTTGCGCCGTTTTTCGTTGGTGCGGAACAAGCTCGAGGCATACGAAGCCAACGAGGTGATCCGGAGCCTGGATCTCGGCGCGCACCTGGCCGGCGCGCCGCCGGGTCTCTCCCTGGTCCTCCGAGTGACGCCCCTGCTTGAAGACTCCTCGTCCAGATTCGCCATTACCAGCCGCATGCTCATCGCGCGCCCAGCACGAGGCCATGGAGACGGCGAGTACGCCCTGGCGCTCACGGGGAAGCTGGCCGTCGCGGACGAAGATGGCGGACGGCGGGAGCGGGATTCTATCTTCCTGTGGCGTCCCTTCTCGTCGTCACGGCTGTGGTCTGAGGTCAAGATGACCAGGATTACAGATGACGTCGACGAGAGGGTGTACCAGGCCGACGAGGTGTTCTCGCGCGACGGACACGGCTACTGGGCCGACCTCCTGTGCGGCGTCATGCACTGCAGCTGCGACGCCCTCTTCGACAGTTCGACGATAACAGCGGCGACGACGTGGTGGAGTTCGGCTTCATCCACCTGCCCGTCGAGCCGGGAGGCCACCACCTAGGCCTGTAATTGGGCACGCTCATGGAATCTTGCCGTTCTTCTGCAGTTCTGCCTCGGCCGAAGGTAGCTGATCCACCGCAGCCGCCAGCTCTTGCCGTTTCGCTGGAGCCGCTAGCATTTGTCTAGCTTTTAGGGAAGATGGAACCAATTCCTACGAAGAAATTACTAAGCACATGATTTCCTTCTCAGGATCTGGCCAACTCAGCCGAGCCGGTCACATAAATTAAGACGAGAAATTCAGACGAGCGGTTAGACGCGGCCGGCGGCCGGGACACCATGTCGATCAATACGGTGTCCTTCTTCCGGCTTTCTTCTGCTGAACCTCGCTGCCGACCTGGTTCTTCCATAGACATGGCCGGACGGGTCCCATGGAACTCGCCGGACGCGTTGTTCCCCATGGAGCTCGCCGGAGACCAGATGGTCGAGGGACGGAATGGAGGCGGCTGGAGAAGACGAGCAGAGGTGGGAGCAGAGGGATGGAGCAGTTGACATGGCGTCATGATGGAGGGGTGTCGATGCGGGGCGGCGGCGGTGGCGGTAGCGAGCGTGCCGTGGCTGTCCGTCAGGATTCTATTCGTGTTCGTGGACCTCCACTTAGCGAATTAATTGGTTTTGGGCTTGGGGCGCCGTGGGCAGCCCGTGACCAATTACAGGCCTACCACCACCGCAACGGCGAGCGGGTGGCGCAGCCGGTGGCGTACCGGACCATGGGCGTTGTCAAGGATCACTGAATGATAGAGTAAATTTGAGATAATTTCTTTTAAGATAAAGATCACAAGTTGACATTAAATTAGTATTGTAAGATATTTTTTCTCTCCAGTTCATAGTCCAGGTAAATTTGCAGTATTATTTTGATTAGTCTGTTTTGAATTTGTGCATCTCATAATATATCAAACTATCCTTATTTTGAATATGTGTACACAGTGAAGAACATGGGTTCTATGCATACTGGTTTTTTATATCTTCCTCGAGGATATTTCCCAAGCATCTGGCCTGAGCCCTCTGGGTGCAGCAGTTTGCTAATTTGCAGATCAAAAGTTTCTTATATCAATTAAGTTGGTGATGTATCTTCATTCAAAGAAGTTCATTGTTAGTCTTCTCTAAAAAGAAATTCCCGCCAGCAACTTGTATGACGGATTATGTAAATATTAGTGATGCATTCTTGTTGACAAGTCTGATTCCTGAATGATACATGACCTTAATTAACATGTATTTAATTTTCTAAATTATTTTATTCGATTAATGGAATGAAATATTGATATCCTCCAAACATAAATTGTACTGCTATTATTTCACGTTATATGAAATTAATAGAAAATCAATTTTGAATATTGAGTATAGTCAAGAAATCAGCTATTCCTCTAAAGGAGAAAACACTAAAATTGCTTGAAAGCGATAGCGGTTGTTTATAAAAAAAAATTTGGAGAGGCTGACATGATTGAACTCAATACGCATAAATTATAATGACGTAGCAATGCACGAGCATTCAACAAAATGTGGAGCCGTAGCAACGCACGGGCATTCAACTAGTTGACAGTAATATTTGTAGAACGGATTATCCCTTACAAGTATTTGCTGCTGCATAACAGTAAGTACCTGCAAACTGTCAACGACCTCGTACACTTCCGTTGGGCTGGACGACTGGGCCATCACTCTTGGGCCTAGCCTGCACCTGAGACGTGCTACAAATACACTGGGACATACTCACAGGAGAGGAGGCTTGGAACGGACGGAACGGACGGCCTCGGCCGGAAGGCGAGGATAGGCTAGTGTCGTGTGTAGGGTTCTCTGTGTTCATCTTCTTCCTCTAGAGTCCCTCAATTTCCTTCGGATATTCCTCTGTAATTCGAATCTGATGTCTAATTGAGTGATAAGTAGTGAGACTCTTACATTTGGTATCAGAGCCAGTCGATCCTCCCCGAAATTCGCCCCAAATTCCTCCTCCCAAATCCCCGCCACCATGACTTCGATCCGAGCCATGATTGAAGAGAGCCCGAGGATGAAGGCGTTGAGCGACTACCTAGCGGCGAGCCCACACGATTCCGACCGGAAGTGGGCTGAGTATGTAGCTCTCGCCCCTGACCTCGCCGGCTTCCTCAACCCCAAGCGCAGGCACGCAGTGGTGTCGCCGTCGTCGGCTTCGTCAACGGCGCGTTCGACCGCGTCCCTGCACGCCCCGAGCAGCTCCATCTTCACCACGACCCCAGCGACTGCTTCCGCCTCGACATCAACAGACATCTCCAGGCCGGCTACCAAGGACGACCTCAGCCCCGGCGCCCGGCGTAACTATGACTACATCACCGGCAACTCCGCTGGGTTCGGTTCGCGTGATGAGCTCAGTCCGGAGGCCCGTCGCATCTACGACTACCTCGTCGGCAACACCGCAGCACCACCCACGACCGATGTCTCCACCAACCGCTTGGTCCGTACGGAGCTCGACGCCGTCCGTGATGCAGTCGACATCGACAATACTGATCTCACTACTACGACGCCCACCATCTGTTTGTCGGAGTGCCCAAGCCATGGCGCCTCTCATCTGGAGGTCGCGCTCTCGTTGTCAGCAACAGCAGCCCCATCCACGACCATTGGCAGCGTCACCGAGCGATGCTGCTTCGACCCTGAGCCAGCGGGTGCGATTTGGACTCCAACTTCTGCACTGGACCAGCTCGAGGGAGGAGCCAGCACCTCCAGCCTCACTGGTTACCCAACGGCGTTCAGCGTGGCACCTACCGTAGTCGACACCAAAGCCACAAACCTCGATACTGTGGTGCCCAACAACTGTTCGTCCTTGTGTCCAAGCCACGATGATGTTGTATCAGTGTCCGTGCTCAACTCGTATGCAACACAAACTTCGTCCACGACCACTGGTGGCATCGTCCGTGAGCTCGCTACACATGAGCTCAGCGACCAGACCATTCACTCAAGCCGCTGTATTGACAGTTGACACGCCACCAAGTCTGCTGGCAGAAACATATAAGGTGTTCAATGTTGTTACTATTGGGACTGCAATTGTTCCATGGCCTCCACCAAGCTATGTAAGATCCCAGGAAGGCAACGTGTGCAAGGATATGCTCCAAGCATTGCTATTGGATGGTTTTGTTCTCCGAAGTATGCAACTGATGCTTTGGGCAGGAAAGTATCGATGGCCACCTCCTACTCCAAACAGGAGCACAACTTGTAGAAGTTCCAACCTGCACCTTACAATGGATACTAAGCATACATCAGGAGATAGGCCATTCTCCACAACAATGGAACTTGAACAGAATGCAACCCTCACTGTGAGTACTTTCACTCTTGGAGCTCAGCATGCACAGCTACAACCAACATTGTTTAAGTGGTCAGGTATTGTTTGCCATGATACACACTCGCTCACTGCAAACACTAGAGTGGACATGATGAGGCTTGATTTATTATTGGCGAGGCGAGCTACCTGTACCTTGCGGACTTGGTATTATCTTCATAATCTGCATTGTTCTCCTGGCATTAATATTTTTGCTATCCCAGATTGGGAATTGCTTATTCTATCTCTTGGGACATGGCTGCTTGTGAACTGCGATTTTGCAAGTGTGAATTTTCAGTGGTCAATTGCAGTGCAGCATTCTACTAGCTTGAGTGGATTCTTTGCCATCCTCAATGGGAAAGCTGAAATACAACGGCATTATTCATGTGCCAGGGTCCTAACTGATAATGTTCGCAAATGGATTTATCGTCCCATTCTTCCAATCCTTATGGAAGCATGTTCTCCTTGTGTTGTTCCTGATCGAGGTTACAATTGCCAGAAGCTTGATAGCACAACCGAGAACACAGCTACGATCCTGCTGTTTCTACACATTCTGAGAGGTAATACTCACCCTTCTGAGGTAAAACCTCCATGGCCACCCTCTCTTCGTATGTGGTTGAACCTACCAATGGGTAATATTCCAAGCTCTCCTGGTAGGATCGTTGTCATTTCTCTGTGCATTGTTAGTGTATTGAGGTATCTAAATAGGGGGAATCCAATTATTGAGCCGAAGCCCCCATGGTCACTACTTGTTACAAACAGCGGCAACTTGTTGACGTGGTTTTTACATGTGAAGATACCAACCGCAGCTATCTGCAAGTCAGAATTTCGATTTTATACTCCCGGAAATATTCTATTCCTTTGTTGTGCATTGGTGCAATTGAAAATTTCCTGGACAATCATTCTTGTCTCGTTGAGGTCCTGTTTCCAGTGTTGCCCTGCACAGTGTGAGTTCATATACAGTTGTGAGAATTTTCAGTGGACAATTGCATGGTCTCTTAGTTGTCCTTTCTCCCTATCAATTTCATGGTCGCTCAACTATCCACCATGGGGAGATTGGTTACTGGCTTGTTCAACTCGGAGGGTGTTCCTATCAAGCTGTGGAAAATGCCAATTGAAAATTGCAGGATCTCTTGACTTGGCATTAGCTGAATGGAACCCATGGACTTCTGGGGTGTACTTTTGGTCAAGTTATCTTGGTGCTTCAGCTTGTGCGCCTGATGCTCCTATTCTCTTGTGGCTTCAGTTTGCACTCCAGAACAGTCTTGCTTCCCAGGAGGCGTTCAGTTTCACTGTTAAGATTGGGAGGCTGCATGACATATTGATAGAGTTGGGCATATATACCAGATCAATACACTACGTTGAGTATTTTGAGTGGCAAATTCCATGGTACAATGGTGATAGGGAGTTTCTCGATGCATTCCCCTTGTCAGCTCATCCTCCTTCCAAGGCACTACAATTGCCATGGGATCCAGGTGATTGCTTTGCCTCTGCTTGGAGTCAAGATAATTTTGGCAGAGTGGATGATGGTTCTTCTCTCCTTCTTGATACATCCCCAGTGCCTTGGGATCCTGGCAGTTTGTCAGAAGATCGGCTTGGGGGCAAGCTGTATTTTAAGGAGGGGGGATTGTCAACGACCTCGTACACTTCCGTTGGGCTGGACGAGTGGGCCATCACTCTTGGGCCTAGCCTGCACCTGAGACGTGCTACAAATACACTGGGACATACTCACAGGAGAGGAGGCTTGGAACGGACGGAACGGACGGCCTCGGCCGGAAGGCGAGGATAGGCTAGTGTCGTGTGTAGGGTTCTCTGTGTTCATCTTCTTCCTCTAGAATCCCTCAATTTCCTTCGGATCTTCCTCTGTAATTCGAATCTGATGTCTAATTGAGTGATAAGTAGTGAGACTCTTACACAAACACGCTAATGTTTTCCTGATTTTGCATGCTGAACGTTATCAGGCCGTGTCTGCACTGACTGCTGAGCATACAGCTGATCTGCACGGCTGCCGCCATCAGGTTCATGGACCTGAGCGTACTTGCATTGTTTCCTGTGAGACCAAGAAAACGATCCTTGTGATCTGAATATGCTTGCCTATTTCATGGGCGTATATCATGGTATGGGCTTACATCTTCCCAAGTTCCACCAATGTTCTATGTGCATGCGTGTATTGTTGTAAACTTGGATCAACTTCTTATTGATCATTTTTCAGTTATAGTTGAGGGACTACATTCTACATGAAGATTAGTCGGTTCCTCCTTTAATTGAAAAAAGCTACAACAAGGGCAATAGTTCAAGGTGTTAATTTTCTTTTCTTATTTTACATTCAAGTTACACCACTGATAATTGAGTGCATTATTTCTTAGATATATCTCTCTGTCACCCTTTAAATGTCGATGAAGAGTATGCCATTCCATATTGATATACTTGTAGTTTCATTTGTAAAAGTAATATCAGTTTTGCACTGCGTGACAACCATTTCATTGATTTGGTAAAGTATTATAAAAGGTGATCAAGTGATGGTAATGAGAGATGATGAAGTTTTGAAAATGAGGCCGATGCTATGCTAGATTAACCACCCATCAAGAGAACGTAAGTGGAGTGGAAACGTATCGTCATGTTTTACACATACTTATAGAATTTGGACCAACCGTTTGACCATATGATATTATTTTAGTACTCCGTAGCAACGCACAGGCATTCAACTATATAATTTGTTTGAATGTTCCTCCGTAGCGAAGCACGCAACGGGCATTAAGTCTCATCATATTTGACGCATAATTTTTTTGAACTTGAACTATTGTTTTGATCAATGTGTCTTCTTTTTTATTCTGTGACAACAAAGGACAACAAAGGGTATTCAATTCTTACATATTTGTCGTTGGAGGTTATACAGACATCTAGCAGCAAAGATTTACCTAAGTTTAACCAGCAAAATGTGTGTCATGACAAAGTGACGCTTCTGTCAAACATTTTGTTCCCGATGAATGTATGTATGATTCAAAACAATTTATTCGTGTTTTCCGTAACAACGCACGGGCATTTAGCTAGTAAACTACATCTTAAATAGACTGACCCACGCACACAGGTCAGTGGCCACACACACCACTAACACACGCACGCGCACTGGCCACTACCACATGCTGCTAACTAACCTATGCACGCGCACTGGCACGGCCGGCCATGCTGCTAACTAACCTATGCACGCGCTAAGAAATTTGCTGCCCGGATTACCAGCGTGATGAAAGAATTCGCCGTCTTCCGATGCCTGCTTGGAAGATGCTGCACTGCCGAAGGCCACCAGGTTGAAAGTTGATCCTGGCTAGTAGGAGTCCGCAGCGCCAGGCCCAGCCTGGTGCCCGTGCCCTTCCCCTACGCGGCCATCTTACCCGGAGCAGCACGCGTACATGGGGGAGCTAGCGCGTCCTGGACGCGCGGGCACGCGCTGCTGGAGACGCCGACGGGCACCGGCAAGACGGGCGGCGCTCATCTCCCTCGTCACTTCCTACTCGCTCGCCAACCCGTCCCACCCGCTCTGCCTCTCTACTGCACCCGCACCGTGCATGAGATGGAGAAGACCCTCGCCGAGCTCCGCCTCCTCTTCGCCCACCTCCCGCCCGCCGCCGCGTGCTCCCTCCTTGCGCTCGGCCTCTCCTCCCGCAAGAACCTCTAAGTCCAACCGCAGGCCTCCGCCTCGCCCGCGACTCCGTCGACACCGCCAGCCGCCGCATCACTACGTCTTGGGTCCGCGAGAAGGCCGCCTCCGAGGCTCCGACCCGGACTCCACTCCGCTCTGGTACTTCGAGTCCTTCGACCGCGCCGCCGGCGACCTCGCCTCCTACTTGTTAGATGTATATTTACTGTTCATACTACACATGTACATGTACTGGGCTTTGCCCCCCTGGAATATTCAGTTGCTCATTCGTACATGGTATCAGAGCACGGTTGCTCTCCTCCCCGCGCGTTGCAGCTCCGCGCTTGTAGCCCACCGTCGCCACCGTCGCCGCCGTCGCCGTTGCTCCGGCCGTCCTGCGCGCTTCTCTTCTCCCTCTTGCCGATCTGCTGCCCGGCCGCCGCCGCCCCCACGGCCTGCTGCCCGGTCGTCGTCCGCCGCCGCACCTGCGGCCTGCTGCCGACCATCTTCGCGACCTGCTCGCAGCGGAGGTCCGTGTCCACGACCGGCCCTCCGGCCGCCCGTCGCGGCCTGCTCTCAGGCCGCCCGTCGCCCGTCGCGGCCTGCCTCTCTCCGGCCCATCGCGGCCTGCTGCTGCCGCCGCCGCACCTGCCGAGCTCTCCTCCGCCCTCCGGCCGCTGCTGCCCTCCTCCAAGCTCCGGCAGCGTCACCTGCCGAGCTCTCCCCCGAGCTCTCCTCCGCCCTCCGGCCGCTGCTGCCCTCCTCCAAGCTCCGGCCGCTCTCTCCCGCATCGAGGGAGCTTCGAGTGGGGAGGAAGATCAGCAGCTCGATCCGGTCGCCTGCAGCAGCTCGATCCGGTCGCCTCCCCGGCTTGGACCGGCTCCAGTGCCGGTCGCCTCGGGTGGAGGCCCGGTCACCTGCCCGGCTTGGCCGGCCCCTGTGCCGGACGCCTCGGGTGGAGGCCCGGTTTTCTGACCGGCCTAGGCCGGCCCAAGGACCGGCACCCTCGGGTGGTGGCCCGGTTTTCTGACCGGCCTCTGGTCCGGTTAGTGTAAAAAAAAAAAAAAAAAAAACCCGCGATGTCCTCTTCGGGCTATGTTGCTGTTCCCCGGTGCTCCGTGATTTTTGACGGCACCAACTACGCCGAGTTTGTGGGCTTTATGCGCATCCACATGCGCGGCCTCCTGTTGTGGGGCGTTCTCTCTGGCGAGGTCTCCTGTCCGCCGTGCCCCGTTGCTCCTGTGGCTCCTACTCCACCGGTGCCACCAGCTCTTCCCGCTGATGCTTCTGAGGCTGATCGTGCTACCGCCAAGACTGCTGATGATCTTGCAGTTAAAGCCTATGACCAGCAGGTATCGGATTACTCAGATTCTCTCTCTCCTTATCGGGATGCTCTGTCTGCTTACACTCAGTGGTGCAATGATGATGCTCGTGCTGCTGCTGTCCTCACTGCTAGTGTTCTGCCACAGTTTGCTTCTGAGTTCATGGGATTAGGCACTTCTGCTGCTATGTGGACTTACCTTTGTCAGCGCTATCAGCCCTCGGGTGATGCTCTCTACCTATCTGTGGTCCGTCAGGAGCATGATCTTCAGCAGGGTGAGTCTACTGTGGATGCGTTCTATACACAGTGTTCTGCCATCTGGCGTCAGCTTGACTCTCTGCGGACTGTTGTTTGTGGTACTTGTCGCTGCTGTCAGACAGTGAGGTCAGATTTGGAGTTTCAGCGTGTCCATGAGTTCTTGTCTCGCCTGCGTCCCGAGTTTGAGCCTCGGCGTGCACACTTGCTTGCCCGTGGTCGACGTGTTCCCATCTCAGAGGTACTTGCAGAGCTTCGCGCTGAGGAGACTCGGCTCCGTTCTGCTGGGCTGCTTGTGGTTCCCACTGTGCTTGCTGCCCGTGCTCCGGTGTCGTCTGTTCCACCGCTACTACCCACTCCTTCGCGGGGGTGGGTGGGCGGCCCTCTGCAGGGGGGGGGGGTCGGCGCTCTCACATGTTCTGCGACTACTGCAAGAAGCCGGGCCATCCTGAGTCTGACTGTTTCAAGAAGCAGCGTGAAATGGGTCGCTCCTCTCCTGCGGCTCGTGTGTCTCCGTCTGCACAGTCCTTCACTGCTCAGGATATTGCCCAGCTCAAGCGTATGCTGGCTTCCTCTGGCTCTTCTTCGACGGGCACCGTTGCCTCGCTGACTGCTTCTACTTCGCCACCACCGCCTACTCAGTCAGGTACATCTCCGTGGGTTCTGGATTCTGGAGCTTCCTTTCACATGTCTTCTGATTCTTCTGCTCTGTCTTCTCTTCGACCTCTTGATTCTCCTCTCAATGTTCTCACTGCCGATGGCACAGCTCTTCCTGTTGCTAGTCGTGGCACTCTTTCTACTCCGTCCTTCTCTGTTCCTAGTGTTTCGCATGTTCCCCGTCTTACTATGAATCTTTTTTCCGCTGCTCAACTTACTGATTCTGGCTGTCGTGTCATTCTTGATACCGACTCTTGCTCTGTTCAGGATCGTCGCACCCAGGCTCTAGTTGGAGCTGGCCCTCGGCGCCGTGAGGCTCAGGGCCTTTGGGAGGTCGACTGGCTTTGTGTTCCTTCCACCACACCCGCCAGCTCGCATGCTCTTGCTACCTCCTCCTCTGCGTCCTTCCAACAGTGGCATCATCGGCTTGGTCATATATGTGGATCTCGCTTGTCCTCGCTAGTGCATCAAGGTGTCTTAGGGTCTGTCTCTGGCGATGTATCTTTACATTGTAATGGTTGTAGACTTGGCAAACAGACTCAATTACCTTATCCTACGAGTGAGTCAGTCTCTCAGCGCCCTTTCGACTTAGTTCATTCTGATGTATGGGGTCCTGCTCCCTTCGATTCGAAAGGTGGTCATCGCTACTATGTTCTTTTTATTGATGACTTCTCTCGCTATACTTGGCTCTATTTGATGAAATCTCGGAGTGAGGTTCTCTCCATATACAAGCGATTTGCTGCCATGGTTCACACCCAGTTTTCCACGCCCATCCGTGTTTTTCGTGCTGACTCGGCTGGTGAGTATATCTCCCAGATGTTGCGTGGTTTTCTTGCCGAGCAGGGTACTCTTGCCCAGTTCTCTTGTCCTGGTGCCCATGCTCAGAATGGTGTTGCTGAGCGTAAGCATCGCCACCTGCTTGAGACAAGTCGTGCCATGATGATCGCTGCCTCTCTTCCTCCCCACTTTTGGGCTGAGGCTATTTCTGCGTCCACCTACCTTATCAATATCCAGCCTTCGGCTGCCTTACAGGGTGGTATTCCTATGGAGCGTCTCTCTGGTCACTCTCCTGACTACTCCGCTCTTCGTATGTTTGGGTGTGTGTGCTATGTCCTTCTTGCTCCGCGAGAACGCACCAAACTAACTGCTCAGTCGGTTGAGTGTGTCTTTCTCGGCTACAGTGATGAGCACAAGGGTTACCGATGTTGGGATCCTGTCGGTCGTCGTCTGCGTATTTCACGTGATGTGACTTTTGATGAGTCTCGTCCATACTATCCGCGTCCTACCACCTCCTCTTTTTCAGTTGACGATCTCTCCTTCCTTATACTCCCCGACACATCTCCCTCTGTGCCTATTGTTCCTCCTCCACCTCCGCCTCCGCCGAGTCTCCCGGTTTCTGATACACCTCCGACACCACCCTCCCCTCCTCCTTCCTCTCCACCTACCGCTCCGGCGTGTCCTCCCCTTTCTCCCTTTCCTCTCCACTACACTCGTCGTCCTCGTGCTGTGGATGATTCCTCTGACATACCCTCTACTTCCGGCGCGCCACCTTCCCCGTCTACACCGGTTCATAACCTTCGTTCTCGTCCTTCCTTACGGTCTCCTGCTCGCTATTCTCCTTCCCAGTACGGTCTTTCTGCTACTGTTGAGCCCACCTCCTATCGGGATGCCATGGCTCAGTCTGAGTGGCAGCTTGCGATGGCTGAGGAGATTGCTGCACTTGAGCGCACTGGCACATGGGACCTTGTTTCCCCTCCTCCCGGTGTTCGTCCCATCACTTGCAAGTGGGTCTATAAGATCAAGACTCGCTCCGATGGTTCTCTTGAGCGTTACAAAGCTCGTCTTGTGGCTCGTGGCTTTCAGCAGGAGCAGGGACGCGATTATGATGAGACATTCGCTCCTGTTGCCCACATGACCACAGTTCGCACTCTTCTCGCTGTGGCTTCTGTTCGTCATTGGTCTGTGTCTCAGCTTGACGTCCAGAATGCCTTTCTCAATGGTGAGTTGCGTGAGGAGGTTTATATGCAGCCACCACCGGGGTACTCTGTTCCTGATGGTATGGTTTGCCGTCTTCGGCGCTCTCTCTATGGCCTTAAACAAGCCCCTCGCGCCTGGTTTGAGCGTTTTGCTTCTGTGGTGACTGCTGCTGGGTTTGTGCCTAGCGACCATGACCCTGCGCTGTTTGTCCACACCTCACCTCGTGGTCGGACGCTCCTCCTCTTATATGTTGATGACATGATCATTACTGGCGATGACTCTGAGTATATTGCCTTTGTTAAGGCCCGCCTCCGTGAGCAGTTCCTGATGTCAGATCTTGGCCCTCTTCGCTATTTTCTTGGGATTGAGGTTTCTTCGACTTCTGATGGCTTCTATATCTCCCAAGAAAAATATATTCAGGATCTTCTTGCTCGCGCCGCTCTTGGTGATGAGTGCACTGCTGAGACTCCTATGGAGCTCAATGTTCAGCTTCGTGCTACCGATGGTGATCCCCTCACAGACCCGACACGCTATCGTCATCTTGTTGGGAGTCTTGTCTATCTGGCTGTCACTCGTCCAGACATATCATATCCTGTCCACATTCTGAGTCAGTTCGTATCTGCTCCCAGTTCTGTCCACTATAGTCACCTTCTCCGTGTTCTACGATATCTTCGTGGCACGATCTCTCGCCGCCTTTTCTTTCCTCGCTCCAGCTCTCTCCAGCTCCAGGCCTACTCTGATGCTACGTGGGCCAGTGATCCTTCTGATCGCCGCTCCCTGTCTGCCTATTGTGTTTTTCTTGGCGGGTCTCTCATTGCCTGGAAGACGAAGAAACAGAAGGCAGTTTCCCGCTCCAGTGCAGAGGCTGAGTTGCGAGCGATGGCTATGTTGACGGCTGAGGTGACCTGGTTGCGATGGTTGCTAGCCGACTTTGGTGTTTCGGCTGCTGCACCGACTTCTCTACTGTCAGACAGTACTGGTGCCATCAGCATTGCGCGTGACCCGGTGAAGCATGAGCTCACCAAGCACATCGGCGTGGATGCCTCCTTTGTGCGTGCTGCTGTGCAGGATCAGATTCTTGCTCTTCACTATGTGCCCTCCGACTTACAGTTGGCGGATTTCTTCACGAAGGCACAGACTCGAGCGCAGCATGGGTTCTTTCTCTCCAAACTCAGTGTTGTTGACCCACCATGAGTTTGAGGGGGGGTGTTAGATGTATATTTACTGTTCATACTACACATGTACATGTACTGGGCTTTGCCCCCTGGAATATTCAGTTGCTCATTCGTACACTACTGTCCTACATGTCGCCAGGGTCTACACCCTGCCACCGCTGGTCGTCATGCGTTGTCGCCGGCGCGCCAAGCTAAGCACCCGCGGCCGCATGCCTTGCCTGCTGCTGCCTCTGCTCAGCCTGCGTTGTCGCCGCGCACCCCGTGACGGGCTGCCGGCGAGCAGAATTCCTGCACTTATTCCAGCCGAAGATGCATGGCCGACCTCCTCCGCCTGCTCTCCCTGTATCATAGCCACCCGCGCCTCACCGCCAAGAACGCCACATAGCCACATAGGACGCCGTCTCCGTCTCATGAAGAAACCGGCAAATAAGCCATCACCAACGCAGGTCACAGGCCCCATGGAAGCCGAAGCCGCACTCATCGACGACTCTCCCGCGGCGACGTTCGTGCCAAGCGCCTCGGAGCCCGACGATCGTGTCGTAGTACCGCCGTGTCAACTACAAGCCTGTGGTCGTTACCTGCGATTGCCCTAGGCCGCCGCCGCGAGCCATCGTCGCGCCTCATGGTCCTGGAGGAGTCGTCGTCTTTGGCCTGGGCTCGCTCTTCCTCCCCCATGGCATCCGGGCTCTGCCTCGACTGCCTCGAGGGCTGCGTGCGCCGCTTCGACGCTAGTGGGAGGCATATTTATGCTAGTGTTCCACCCATAGCAGAGTCCGTATCGATTGCGCTCGAGATTCCAGATCGGGAGACGTTGTATGGAAAAGTTTCCAACGAGCCCAGAGCACAGATCGTGACGGTCAAGGAACGAGCGATGGGACGACGATGTACGAGTGCACGTGCGAAGGCCAAGGCCCACTGCAAAAAAAATTAGATCGAAGCATTACGTGACTTACCGATGGCATGGTGGGTAATTTTTCGCAACTTCAAGGGTAATTTCAATGACGTACGAGAAGAAGTCTTAATGCTTTACCTAATAACTAGCAAAAGTGCCCGTGCGTTGCACCGGGGGAAGATTGTGCTTCCCTGAGGGCGTGATTGGATTGCCATTTTCCAGGCGAAAATGGCCGGAAAAAAATCATGGAGCTCGAAACATCCGTAATTTTCCTATAGCATATGTCATTTTCCAGTTTCCACCGGGAGGAAATAAACACTGAACCAACCGGAACCTAAGTAGAAAACACTGGAACCCTAGTGCTCCCGTGCGTCGGCTGGTCGGGCACGCCGAGGCTGGATATCACGAGCTCATCTTCATCCTCGGAAATCATGAGCTTCTCCTCATCCCTTGGAATGCCTGCCCGGTGTACCATGTCGTCGGTTCATGGTCCGTGGCTCCTGATTTAGTAAGAAGGTGACAATGGTATGCTCGTCATGGACCCTAAGCGGCTTCACTCTTCACGTCCTGCCAGGCAATGTCATTGTCAATCTGGGGAAATCCATGAGAACCACAACAATCTCATGTTATCCATGAGAACCTCAACAATCTCATGTTCTCTTTCAGCACATCCCACATAAACCAGAGCTTCAAAATTGGAGTATTGCAGAGATTTTCAAATTCAGTAGTCGATATAGAGATGGTACAGTACCTCCCAAAAAATAAGTGGACCTGGACTTTCAGCAAAAGAATAGAGCTGCATGAATCATCATCATTGATTTATGTTAATTAGAGGGCTCATCCTAAGATCAGGATCTGATCATGCCAGAAATCTGCTATCAGATGGTGACTTCCATGAAAATTTGCACCGGAGGTACTATGATTTACATTACCTCACAGCTGAACTCGTCATCACCCCAGATAATCTGCAGCAGCCTGAAACAGACGTGGTTGATCGCTCTATATTGGGCGACGCGAGCCAGCAGCACAAGTACAACACGGCGGCGAGTGCGGGCACGCTAGGCCAAGGACGGTATGAGCACGGCTACGTACACGCCCGCATAGCAGCACCGTGAGGCCGCGCACAGGGCATGGCGTCGGTAGCGAGGTGCAGTCTGCAGACAATGGAGGGCGGGGAGGAAGAGGTCGAGCTCGAGCAGCGACTTGGCAGTCAGAGCAATCAGGGCGGCGGCGCCAGGCAGAGGGCGACCCTGAATGAGGACGGAGGCGAGGAGGCCGGTGGCGGCGACTACTCGTCTTAAATCGACCACGACGGACGACAAGAAAGGCAAACGGATGAAATTTTGGGGAAGAAAGGCCAGAAAGCACCAGGCTACAGAGAAGCGCAAACCTGTTGGTCACAAAACCATTGTGTCACCGAGGAAGTGCAAGAAAACTTCTCGTGCAGAGATGCATACGCCATGTATGGGGTTCTCAGGGCGGCCGGAGTTCAGGGGTCGCGGCGGCAGCGGACGGCTCCAGGGCATAGGCAGATAGTAGGTGCTCGAGGCGGCGCCAAATCGACAAGCGTGTGGGATGGGGGCTCGGCCGAGGTAGGGCACATAACTCGGTGGCGGGGGATCTACGACCGGGGGTTCCGTTCCTTCAGCCGGCGGAGGTAGGCGGTGCCTCTTGCCAGAGATCAAGGTGTGGTACCGTGGTGTTTTTTTTTTTTTGAGATGCCGTGGTGGCTTGTTGGGGAAGAACGATGGGAGGACAAAAGACGGACGGAAAATAAAATCGAACTGTTTTTCCACTTGTCCATAGCATTGGTGGGTAATTTGTGCGAACTTTAGGGGTATTTTCAATGACTTACGAGAAGAAGCCTTAATGCTTTTATTATTAGAATAGAATAGATAGGAAACGTGCCCGTGCGTTGCAACGGGAGAGAAAAAATTCCACTGTCCACATTCTGCCTCATACTTGACCAACTCGTATAACAGTAATGTTAGTTCAATCTTTCATCTTGCCACCGCCAAATGAGCTCCAGTCACACCACCACCGTCAAATTAGCATGACCTCTTGAGGGAAAGTCCAATTGTAACTCTTGAGCAGGTCGGAGAAGAACGAAGCTGCGGAGGCGATTGTCAACCGCACTCCTCGATGGTGGATCACCCACCCTGATGATACCGAAAAAATGGTTATGAAAAATAAAGTGATCGAACCTGAACCAGTCATTTAGCAAAAAATATCTTAGTTAATTGGCGCACAGCTAAGGAATTTCCGACAGCCAACTGATTCCCGATGAACAAAATCAATGAAATCAAATAGTCTTCCTGTCATGTCCTCTTGTAAAAGATCAAAAGCTTTGCTGTTTCACGGATCGGATAATTCTGCCCATGATTTACACCAACATTGCCCGAGCTTCAGCACCAAGAGGGGCATCACATCTACCTTCAGCCAATGCACATAGGGTGGTATCCAAGAACTTGAGCCTCTTCTAGTGAATTATGCAAAGCACTTGGCTCATATACATTGAAAATCCTGAATTCATCAAGACCAGCAGAGCTAAAAGATGAGCACATAATTTCAGGGTCGCATGAGGTACTGCTTCACGGACAGGTTGTTTGAGCTGACCAACAATTTAATAGCAGTTTGCGCTCCTAGTATGTTTTGCCTCGCCTTGAACTGCCAGGAGAGAATCAAACCTGGAACATGTCCGTAACCAACTACCCAGCTCCTGATTTTTACGGATGCTTTCCAGCTTATACGAAGTATGCATGCTCCGGCCTTCCCCCTCGCTCTGCTGCTCTGCCTTCTTGTCCATCCCCACTTCTTCCATCTGAAATAGCGTGGAGATGAATTTAAATTTACAACAAACAGATAGGAAATTTGTTTGTCCATTAGAGCTTCATCCCAGCAGTAGCACAGGGTAGGGCGGAGCCGCGCAGGAGCGCGTACCAGGTCGGTTGGCGGGTAAAATCAGGGCGGCGCACTGGCAGGAGTCCATCCCATACTGGTCAGCCTCGACGAACAGGTGAGAAAGAAATCCATGGGAGACAATGATCCCGCGAGCTCGAGGTCTTCAGGCAACCTGTCCGTGTACGCGAACCGAGCTCGAGGTCTTGAGGCAACCTGTCCGTGTACGCGAACCGAAGCAGAGCCTTAAACACCGCTGGCTCGACGTCGTGCACCGTTATGCACGCCATCTGGGCCTCCGGCATGGAGCCGAGGAGCTCCGTCTCGAACACCGGCGAGCGAGCGGCCAGCACGGCCCGGTGCCCGTGAAACATCTCGGCGCCCACGGAGAAGGAGACGTCCGAGCTTCCAGCAGGCGCCCGGCCGAGATCATTGCCGATGTCCTGCGCTGGCGAGATCATTGCCGCCGGCATCTCTCGTAATCGATCTAAAGTTGCAGATTGCTGGTTCGAGGACGGGAGTAGGCGGTGTCGTCCAGATCTTCTAGATATATATATATATATATATATATATATATAGAGGAGTACACGTAGAGATCGAATCAGTATCGGTTCCCGCAATCAGCGATGACTCTTTACACGGCCGGCCCATGGAACGATCAATCGGAGAGAAACACGATCGCGCACACGACGTAGAAACCAAACCAAACAGACGTCCGTAGGTGACTTATGGGTGGCAGTGGTGGGTAATTGTTGCGAACTTTAGGGGTATTTTCAACGACGTACGAGAAGAAGGCTTAATGCTTTTATTATTAGGTATAGATAATGGAGCTAAGGCTTCTTGTGGTACGTCATTGAAAATACCCCTAATGTTGACGAAAATTACCCACCACTGCCACCAATAAGTCGCGTACAGTTTCAATTTTTCTCCGGTTTCCATCGATTCGGTCGTCTAGGCGTCTTCGTAAGTTTAGAGGTCACGTTCCCTAAAAAAAAGTTTGGAGGTCACGTGCCGACGTGCGGGAGGAGGTCACCCCTTAGCTCGAGTTCAGAGAGGGAAAGGAAAAACTAGAGTCATGGTTAGAGTTGTTTTGGATGCCGGGCCGCTGTCGTAACCCGCACCTTTCCGCACCTTCTATAAATAAAGACACAACGAAGCTCTAGGCGCCATGGTCGAGGTCCACGCGCTTGAGCCGGACGACTCCTGGGCGCTGAGCGACAACGTCGACTGCGCGCTAATCATCCGCGACTCCTGCTCCGCATCGTTCCGTGCTGCCGACGAATCGATGACCTCGGACGACATGATCAGAAGGATCTGGGTTGCTTGAGGTGACGATGGTGCGCCGACCTAGCTTCACGAGGGTAGCCACGCTCATCCGCAACATTGAAGACTATAGCCTGCGCGACCAGCGCGTCGATGCCTACCGGTCGTGCCCTACAAGTATCGCCGCCCCCTTCGCAACATCGATCGTCCAGGGAGCATCTCGGCGTTGCCGTTTCCGACTTCGTCGACGACGAGATGGTGCGCCGAGCTTGATGAGCGCAGCCGTGCCGACCTGCGCGACCGGCGCGGCGACACCTACGCTCCATGCTCATGAACATCGAGTGTCCTTATCATTGCCTGGAACGATAGCCAACGTCAGGTACAGAGTCGTCGGCGACGACAGTCTCCACGTTGGACGTCTGCCGCAAAAAGGCGCGGCGCTGTAAGGCATCGCGGCGACGTCACGACAACAGGCCGGTGGTCAATATTGCTTGGCATGCAGTGCACTCGGCCAAAGCTCTTTCTTCCCGCGAGATGGCAGTGTGGGTGATTTAGGAGTCGGAGCCTCAGAGGGTGGAAGCTTGGCAGCGACGATGTGGAGAGAGATGGTCCAGCTCATTGTGAAGATCATCGATCTTTTGTAGAAGCTCCTTCACCTACTCGATTGGTCCTTTACAGCGAAGCCATGTAGGTGTCATGGATGATCCAAGTGCTCATGTTTCTTCCGAGCGTACTTGGATGGAGACTATGGCGAAACGTACCAGCTTTGAGCGGCAATGTAGTCGGACGCCTTAGACAAGCTTCCGGCCAGGCAGGACCGCCACTAGCGTTTGGGCCTTCCTCGCCAGCACTGGAGCTGGTGCGCGAAAGGATGTCGAGCTTGGGACTACAGATGGCACGGGGGAAGGGGCCCAGGCACGAACAAGCACAAGACGCGCACGCGACGGGAGCGCTCGCGTCGCTGAACTCGCGCGCCGGTGACGGGAACAGGACGCCATTCCCCTCGGCATGCACGAGTCCGCTACTTGGACGTCGCTAGCTCGCCGCCCCGCTTGCACTTGTGGTGCCTCTCTTATCTCTTCACGATGGTGGGTATCGATTGGGAGCACGCCATCGTGATGACTGATGACGCACGACATGGCGGTCGGGAGCTACCTGAGACGACGTGGTATGAGGACGTGCTCTGGAACGGCATCACCGACGACATAATGGAAAGTTTATCAGGCGTGCCTCTCAGGCCCTTAAACGCACAATGCTTGACTAAAACCCGTGGCTGCAGCTATCAGGCGTGCGAACGGCGGCGACAAGATGGAAAGTTTATCGAGCAAAAAGGCAGATCTTAACTCTAATTGGTTTTGCGCCTTGAAGGGTTGCTGAAGTTTAATTAGAGATCTTAATTGCACTCAAGTGTTTTCGACTGGGCTAGGTGGTCATGATAATACCCAGATCACCCCCTAGCTACGCGCCTACGCCCCTGCCGAGTGCTGTCTGATCTGGTGGCGCCGAAAAGTGTAAAGACGAGATAGGGAGGAACTCGGCTTGTGGCTTGGGAAAACGACGATCCAGCAGGAATGACACCGTTGTACTACAAGTGAGCCAAACGTACCTATTTCCGTTTAAAACTTAACGGACACAATTTATATAGTACTTTTTACAACTAATTACCTCAAAATATGGTATTTTTTGAAAACACATATCATAATTGTGGTTATACGCCTCTTCGACACATTTTTTTAATCTTCCGTTGCAACGCACGGGCACGTTTCCTATATATATATATATATATATATATATATGTACTAGTAAATGGGCACGTGCAATGCACGTATAATCGAGCCAAAAAAATTTGAAATGACATATTTTCTATTAATAAGTCAATGGTATTGGAAATCATCTGAATTTGCCTATGAAAGAAATTTATGTAAATCGATGATTATAACATGTTCATTTTACTTTTTTATAGGAAAATCAATGAACAATAATATGTCTAATCAAAATTACACAAGCCTGCTAATATTAATCATAGTAAAAAGACAATTGCTCAAAATAAACATTGTTTCACACATGATACTTGAAGACCGACCACTCAGCTTCTAATTTATTATTTTGCACTCACACATCTAATTTAACTTATCATTTACGTTTCAATCAACTGCTAAAAACCTGGGCATGCACAACCAGTAAATGTTTCAATACTCATGTTCTGGTATGCTTCAGGGTCAGTTTACTTCTAAATCACTCGTCTTTCTAGAACTGAACTTTATTTTAGACACTATTCACTATTCAGGTTTGCTTGCCATAGACTAACTTTCTGATTCTCTGCTACAACACTATGGTATCTATACGCCCTTTAACAATATTCGTATTTTATCTAAATATTTATCTAAAAACAATATTCGTATTACTGTTTGAAAAAGGTTAAACATTAGTACTACAAACTATCATCGTATTGGATAGAGTAGAGGAGAATTGAACCTGGGACTTGCACTGGTCGTCTGGGCGGGGCAGCAGTAGATTAGCCCTTCGCAGTTTTTTCTAGCAAGTGCCTATCTCCAGTTTTCACAAGGATCTGATCAATCAATTCATATACAAAGAAACCCGTAAGTTGAAATATTTTGCATGCATCGGTCTTTTTTCCAAATCACAACAGCACACCGAACTGACTGGGAAGTGGATAGAGACATAGAGTATTGATTATCTGGATCGGCCTTTGTAGCAGCAATAGCAAATATGCTGAAATCTCACATGTTCTCTGACATTGAGTTCAGAATAGCAACTGCAATCACCACACTGGCGACTGAAAGCTTGCCACCGTGAATAATTTGTACCTGGAGCAAGCACAGACCAGCGCGCAGCTGCTCCGGCGCGGCAGCGTCCACTCATTCCGACTTAGCGTGCGACGCCCCGAATTCTCCTGCTGCACCCGCCGGAGACGACCGACTGGATCAAAGCGTACTATGCATCCCGACCTGTCTCTCCCACACAAATTCCAAGGTAATTCCCATGCCGGTGAGCAGGAGCTTCAGTTGGGCGTGCTGGTATGATGCTGCTGTGCGCGGAACGGAGTGCAAACAGAGGCATGGGCGAAAACGCCCAACCACAACAGAAGCTTCAGTTCATGACGTTCATGGCCGAGCGCAGCACGGAAGGATGATGGCGACGACGTGCCGATGAGGAAAAGCATGGGGGGAGGAGAGGCAACCTCATTGGTACGGGCATGAGGGGTTCGCCGACGGCCGAAGCAGGTCAGGCGCATGGCTAGGGTTAGCGGACAGAGGCGCATCTGGGAAATCGGCGGCATGGCGGTGGGGAATTGTAGAGGAGCTTTGCGACGCGGGGGTGCAGCGACCAAGCGTGGTGGCCGGGTGGCGCGGCGCGGCGAAGGAAGCGCGTGGGCTGCGGGAAGGCATACGTCTGCGGTTTTGTTTGTGTGTCTGCCTTCTGCTCTGCGCGTGCAGCCTCGAGCAGAAGGGCACATCGACGGCCTAGCGCAGGCCATGACGCGGTGCGGCGACGCGCGGGAACCAGTCTCTCGTGCCTGGCCGGCCGCGTGCTCGCCTTCCCGACACCGGCGACCGGCCGCGCCCGTCCCCGACGCCGCCCTGATCGACGCCACGGCCGCGCTGAGCTCGACTTGCCGACGCTTCTTTTCTTTTTAATTGGTGGCAATTCTTTGTAATTAACCGCAAAACGAAAAGGTGGTGACAATTTGGTCGTATTATGTGATTGGTGGGAGGGCAAAACGGTCCAAAACGAATAATGTTGAGTTGTCAAACATTGGGACAATCTGAGCCGTTTGATCGGATATTGAACGGTCCAAATTTAAAGTATTAGAACAACACAAGTTTGCTCTTTTAATAATAGTATAGATAGATGTATAGACTAGGAAAAATGACCGTGCGTTGCAACGGGATAATAAAATATCTTTTGAATTAGAAACTTTTATACACATTTAGCACACGAATATATACAATCATACACGTACTTCCTTGTTTATAAAATATACATGTACTTCGAAAAGAAATCCCATGACTATTTCTCTTCTTCCTCCATATTCTCAAAATCCTCTGTTCGCCGTCAAAAGCACCCACGCCACACACGTACAGCCGGTCCGCCGGAGACAAGCACGGCCGCCACGTACGGCACACCCGGCCCGGCTAGACAGAGCGTGGCACGGTAGATCCGTCGAGAGTTGTCACGTGTTGGAGACGTAATTAATCAACCCTCTCTTTGGATGCAATGCGACAAGCTCATCAGGGACATCCGAGACAGAAGGCAGATCGATTCTGGCTCATACAGTTGACACGCTGAACAAAACACGCAACTGCACTTATTTAGCTACCGAAGAAAATTAGCTACACCTGGAACCGTCGATAGGTTGAGATTAACACCGACAAGCGCGTCCAGGAACCACCTCGTACCAGCTAGCTCCCTGACCGGTGACCGCTATGTCGTGCGTCATCTCGATGGCGTACTCCCCATCGATACCCACCACAACAGCGAGAGATGAGACGGATCGCAAGCGGGGTGAGTGTTGGTGGCATCACGTCTCCGTCGCCGGCGCGCGGGGTTCGCGACGCAGCCGACCACGCGATTCTCGTCCTGTTTGTCTCCCTCCACCGTGCGCGCCTCTTGCATGACCTCGCTCGGGCTTCTTCGTCGGTGCCGCCCAAAGCGCAGGCTCGGCGATGAAGTCGCAGACGGTAGCGGTAAAAATCCAGAACCACCGGGTCTAGCGGAGGCGGGTATAGGATGTCAAACCCGCACCCGCCAACCCTGGGGTTCACTTGTCACTGCCTCATGCCGTACCGTCACGTAATACACTCCACCAGGCACGCACACCACGATGCCACACCCCTGACCACACCACAACACGAACGCACACAGGCACACACCACACGTCCACACCACACACCAGGCACGCACACACGACAACACACACCACGGCACCACGCGCACACGACAGCACACACCACGCACGCGGCCGCCGCCCCTGCTCTGTTCTCTCCTTTCCTTCCATCTCGATCCCATCCAACGCCGCCGCCACAACCCCTGCTCTTCTGTCTTCTCTCTCCTGCGGTCTTTCCCATCTCTCCTGCTCCTTGAGCTCTGCGGCCGCCGCCGACTCGAGCTCTGCCGCCGCAGCCTCGAGCTCCGGCTTCTCGAGCAGTTGGACGGATGTATTCGTTCCGTCACGGCATCCTTTTGTACGCCGACGGCAAGTTTTACGCCGACGGCTGCCATCGGCCTGACCTGGATACGCCGACGGCTCTTCGTACGCCGACGGCTGGTTGGGCGGCTGCCCTAGCTTGTGCTGTACGCCGACGGCCCCGACATTTAGCCGTCGGCGTACAGTACGGCCGTCAGCGTTTGTTGGCATTCCCGTAGTGCGAAAGCTGAGTTGCCAGCTGAGCTCCTCCACCGTGTCGCCAGTTGCATCGGTGACGCATTGGGAGGGGCAAGGCTAGCTTGCGCGCGCGCGCAAGGAAGGCTCCCGTCTCGCGGTTTCCGACAGCGCACGTGGTGGGCCCCACAGCAGACGGAGGAGGAAGAAGACCGCACGGAGGAGGAAGAGAAGCCCCGACCTGCACCCCCACCCAAGTTCCCTCCTCGCCGTCGCCGCCTCCGCCGCGGCTCCGGCGACTCCGGCTCGGCCTGCCGTCGACTCGCCGGAGAAGAAGAAGCGGCGGTCGGCTTCCCTTCGGTTTTCCCCACCCCACCCCCGACCTGCACCCCCGACCTAAGTTTCCTCCTCGCCGTCGCCGCCTCCGCCGCGGCCAGCCGCGGCTCCGGTGACTCCGGCTCGGCCTGGCTGTCGACTCGCCGGAGAATAAGATGCGGCGGCCGGCTTCCTTCGGTTTTCCCCACCCCCGACCTGCACCCCGGCCCCCACCTAAGTTTCCTCCTTGCCGTCGCCGCCTCCGCAGCGGCCAGCCGCGGCTCCGGCGACTCCGGCTCGGCCTGGCCGTCGACTCGCCGGAGAAGAAGATGCGGCGGCCGCTTTCTTCGGTTTTCCCCACCCCCGACCTGAACCCTCCCACCGAAGTTTTCTCCTCGCCGGAGGCGTCGTGGAGAATTGGGAGGAAAAGAGGAAGAGGAGAGGAAGAAGAAGCCCACGTGGTGGGACCCACCCACGCACGCGCTCGCGTGGACGCGTTGCCAACCACCGCGTCACGTCCGCAGAAACCGCGCGAGCGTAGCTCGCGCAAAAGGCAGCATTCTCGCATTGGGAGGCAACACGGCGGCCCGCGGCCAAGTAAAGAGAAAGCTGGGGTGGAGTGGGGGTGCTGCAGCGACTGAACGGAGAGGTAACTGCGACTTCGAGGGTGATTAAGATTTTCGACGCTGGTGGTGAGCTCCCCGGTGCGTGCCGCGCCTCTCTCAATTCCGTCCTGGCGGAGCTCGAGCTCTGCATCTGCACCAGCAGGCCGAGGCCCTCTCTCGACCTGAATCGCAAGGCTCAGGTTCCGGCGTCCCTCCCCGGATGTCCATCGGCTCGCCAAGGTGCGGCGGCAGCGGCATGAGCTTCGGCTGCTGGCTGCTGCGCATGGTGAAATCAGGTTCCTCGTCAGGCTACTCCATCGGTTACTCTGGCATCTCCCTGATCCTACAAATTCCGGCAACAACATGAGGGCCCTCCGTTGCCGATTCAGGTTGGTGCTCTGGTGTGTGCTTCAGATAAATCCCTGCTCTCTGCGTTCTGTGTGGTCGTGGATCTGCACCTCTACGACTCTACCTCCAACCCCTGGCCTGGTCTCACGGTGGCCATGTCTGGGTATGGACTTGTGCTTGCTGCTCATCACTTGATCGTGTAATGTCTCAATGGCTTTTCTCTTGTTTCTGTTGCTCTGTTTCATCAGGGTGTCGATAGGCCTGCAGGCTGCAGGTCAATTCTACATTTGCAGTGCATAGATGAGCTTTAGTTCGTAAACTCAAGTCCATGCCTAAGCTTTATTTCGTAAGTCAGCAAGTTATGTTTTTTTTATAATCAATTACTTGAGGCTATAGTTCAAAGGACCCACTTGGCCACTTGTGTTTTGATGTGAATGTATCGTGTTTTTCTCACGTGTGTGTTCAAGGAGGCGAGCAAGACTCCCAGAAAGTAAAGCTCGGTGATGGTTCATTTTCTTTTATTTGTACATATTTGAGATTTATATATAATGAAAATGAAAATGTACCGTAGAACATTTTGTTCTACGGTTTGCGCCTAAAAAAAAGCTCGGTGATGAACCTCTTATTTTATTTGCAAACGTTTTTTGAATGTCTTTTCTTATTTGAAGATGGAGGATGGTGATACCTTTCTTTCGAGAAGGTATCTCAAAATAGAACGAAGCCATGATTATACAGGGCTTGAAATCCCGGTAAAATGTTAAACTTTGTGCACACATAAGATCTAGCAAAAAAATAAAACGGGGCAAAAGATTGTTGTTTATATTGATAAAGGAGAAGCAAACGAGCACCAATGGCGAAGAAAATCGAGGATTTATGGAATTTAACTTTCTGTCCCGAGCTCTCCTTATATTTCAATGAGACCTCCTGATACGTCTCCAACGTATCTATAATTTCTTATGTTCCATGCTTATATTATACCAATTGTTACATGTTTTATTTACACTTCATAGCATTTTTATACATTTTCTGGGACTAACCTACTAACAAGATGCCACAGTGTCAGTTCCTGTTTTCTGCTGTTTTTGTATTCCAGAAAAGTTGTTCAGGAAATATCCTCGGAATTGGACGAAACAAAAGCCCAGGGCCCTATTTTTCTGTCACGTACCCGGAGTCCGAAGGAGACACGAAGGGGACAGAGGAGGCGGCCACACCACGTGGCGGCGCGGCCCCCTTCTGGCCGCGCCGTGGCATGGTGTGGGCCCCTCAGGCGCCCACCGACATCGCCCCTTCGCCTATATATTCATCTATTCGGGAAACCCTAGATACCCGAGTCATATTCCGTGAAAAGTTCCAGAGCCGCCGCCGCCATCAACCCTATCTCGAGAGGGTTCTAAACCTCTTCCCGGCACCCTGCTGGAGAGGGGAATCATCACCGGAGGGCTCTACATCGCCATGCCTGCCTCCGGAGTGATGTGTGAGTAGTACATTCTTGGACTACAGGTCCATAGCAGTAGCTAGATGGTTGTCTTCTCCTCTAGTGCCATCATGTTTAGATCGAGTGAGCTGCCTATCATGATCAAGATCATATTATTGTAATGCTACATGTTGTGTTTGCTGGAATCCGATGAATATTGAATACTATGTCAAGTTGATTATTGATCTATCATATATATGTTATTTATGATCTTGCATGCTCTCCGTTATTAGTAGAGATGCTTTGGCCAAGTAGATACTTGTAACTCCAAGAGGGAGTATTTATGCTAGATAGTGGGTTCATGCCTCCATTTAATCTGGGACAGTGATAGAAAGTTCTAAGGTTGTGGATGTGCTGTTGCTACTAGGGGTAAAACAGCAATGCTTTGTCTAAGGATAATTGTGTTGTTTACATTATGCACTATACTTAATGCAATAATCTGTTGTTTGCAACTTAATACTGAAAGGGGTGCGGATGCTAAACTGAAGGTGGATTATTTAGGCACAGATGCATGCTGGATAGCGGTCTGTGTACCATATTGTAATGCCCAAATAAATCTCATAGTAGTCATCATGGCTTGTACATGCATTGTTATGCATTCTCTATTTTGTCAATTGCCCAGCTGTAATTTGTTTACCCAGCATGTTAGTTATTTATTATGGAGAGACACCACTAGTGAACTGTGGACCCCGGTCCATTCTTTTACATCTGATAATACAACCAACTGCAATCATTGTTCTCTTTCATTCTTTGCTCCATAAAACATCATTGGCTGTAGTTAATGTCCAGAAGTATTGGTGATGATTGTGTCCCTGTAGAATATGTGAATTTTTGATTACACACTAAACCTCTAATGAGAATTACTTTGAGTTTCGTGTGGCGGAAGTTTCAAGGAGCAAGAGAGAAGGATGATATAATGTGATCAAGAGTAGTGAAAAGCTTAAGCTTGGGGATGCCCCCGTGGGTCACCCAAGCATATTTCAAGAAGACTCAAGCGTCTAAGCTTGTGGATGCCTTGGGCATCCCCTTCTTCATCAACAACATATCAGGTCTTCTCTAGTGAAACTATATTTTAATTCTTCCACATCTTATGTACTTGGAGCGTCTGTGTGCTTTTATTTTTGCATTGCTATTTTTATTTTCTGAATAAATTGGATCCTAGCATTCTTGTGTGGGAGAGAGACACGCTCCGCTTTTTCATGTGAATACTCATATTCTTCACTTATATCTGTTGAGTATTCTTGTCTAGCTACTGCTATGCTTTTAGCTCCTGTTTTTTATGCATATCTTATTCAGAGCTGTTAGTTCTTGTAGAGTAATACTATCTTGTTTCATTTATAAATTACTTGGAGAGTTTTTGTTGAAATAAGTTGATTGGTTTTTGGTTGGAAACAGAAAATGCAACATGCGGTAGATGGTATATTGAAAAACACATACATACTCTTGTAGATCATTCTCTTGGATAATTTGATACTTGGCAATTGTTTTGATCTCTCAAGTATTTCATGTTTAATCTCTTGCATCATGTAGTTAAAAACCTATTAGTAAATAACTACCGTAGAGCTTTTTGAAATTTGATTTGCATGTTTGCTATCTCTAAGGTCTAGATATTTTCTGATAAAACTGTTTGAGCAACAAGGAAGACAGTGTAGTCTTATAATGCTTGCAATATGTTTTCATGTAAGTCTTGTTGTACCGGTTGATATCATGTGTTTGCTTGAAACAACCTTGCTAGCCTAAACTCTGTACTGAGAGGGAATGCTTCTCGTGCATCCAAAACCTTGAGCCAAAACCCATGCCATTTGTGTCCACCATAACTACCTATTATGTGGTATTTCCTGCCATTCCAAGTAAATACTTCATGTGCTACCTTTAAACTATTCAAAAGCTATTATCTCTTATTTGTGTCAATGTTTTATAGCTCATGAGGAAGTATGTGGTGTTTTATCTATCAACCTTGTCATTTACTCCTGACAGACTTTCACCAATGGACTAGTGGCATATACATCCGCTTATCCAATAATTTTGCAAAAAGAGCTGACCAATGGGGTGCCCAGTCTCAATTAATTACAACTTTCACCTTTTAATTCTCATCACATGTTTTGCCCTGATTTATCAGAAGCAATTTAAAAAGTTAATCGTTCAAAAAGACACTCCTCCATGGTATGTGATTGTTGGAAGGCACCCGAGGATTCGGTTAGCCATGGCTTGTGTAAGCAAAGGTTGGGAGGAGTGTCACACAAATATAAAGTACATGTGTAAACAAAAGAGAAGAGGGATGATCTGCCTTTGGGTAGAAATAACATCCTTCATGGGAGCCGCTCTTGAAAGTCTGGTTGACAAGGGGGGTAGAGTGCCCACTACCATTCGTTGACAACAACAAACACCTCTCAAAGCTTTATTTTATACTCTCTATATGATTTCAAAACTTAAAAAGCTGTAGCACATGATTTAGTCCCTGCTTCCCTCTATGAAGGGTCTTTCTTTTACTTTTATGTTGAGTCAGTTTTCCTACTCCTTTCTATCTTAGAAGCAAACACTTGTGTCAACTTTGTGTGCAACAATTTTATATGCTTGCTTATTGCACTTATTATATTGCTTTGTGTTGACAATTATCCAATGAGACATACATGTTGAAAGTTGAAAGCAATTGCTGAAACTTAAATCTTCCTATATGTTGGTTCAATGTCTTTTACTTAGAATCTATTGCATTATGAGTTAACTCTCATGCAAAACTTTTTGATGTTTGTCTTGAAAGTACTATTTGTGAAAAGTTTTTGCTTATATGATTCAGTTGTTTACTTATTATCTATCTGTTAGCAAACTATAGACCATTGTCTTGAGTCACTTCATTCGTAACATATGCTTTACATTATTTTTTGATCAAGATTGTGTGCTAGCATGTCACCTAAGAAATTATTTGTTGGTATCGTTTTACCTACTCGAGGACGAGTAGAACTAAGCTTGGCGATGCTTGATATGTCTCCAACATATCTATAATTTCTTATGTTCCATGCTTATATTATACCAATTGCTACATGTTTTATTTACACTTCATAGTATTTTTATGCATTTTCTGGGACTAACCTATTAACAAGATGCCAAAGTGCCAGTTCCAGTTTTCTGTTGTTTTTGTATTCCAGAAAAGCTGTTCTGGAAATATCCTCGGAATTGGACGAAACAAAAGCCCAGGGCCCTATTTTTCTGTCACGTACACGGAGTCCGAAGGAGACAGGAAGGGGATAGAGGAGGCGGCCACACCACGTGGCGGCGCGGCCCCCCCTTCTGGCCGCGCTGTGGCATGGTGTGGGCCCCTCGGGCGCCCACCGACATCGCCCCTTCGCCTATATATTCATCTATTCGGGAAAACCCTAGATACCCGAGCCATATTCCGCGAAAAGTTTCAGAGCCGCCACTGCCATCAACCCTATCTCAGGAGGGTTCTGAAGCTCTTCCCGGCACCCTGCCGGAGAGGGGAATCATCACCGGAGGGCTCTACATCGCCATGCCTGCCTCCGGAGTGATTTGTGTTATTTATGATCTTGCATGCTCTCCGTTATTAGTAGATGCTTTGGCCAAGTAGATACATGTAACTCCAAGAGGGAGTATTTATGCTAGATAGTGGGTTCATGCCTCCATTTAATCTGGGATAGTGACAAAAAGTTCTAAGGTTGTGGATGTGCTGTTGCTACAAGGGGTAAAACAACAATGATTTGTCTAAGGATAATTGTGTTGTTTACATTATGCACTATACTTAATGCAATAATTTGTTGTTTGTAACTTAATACTGAAAGGGGTGCGGATGCTAACCTGAAGGTGGATTATTTAGGCACAGATGCATGCTGGATAGCGGTCTGTGTACCATGTTGTAATGCCCAAATAAATCTCATAGTAGTCATCATGGCTTGTATATGCATTCTTATGCATTCTCTATTTTGTCAATTGCCCAACTGTAATTTTTTTACCCAGCATGTTAGTTATTTATTATGGAGAGACACCACTAGTGAACTGTGGACCCTAGTCCATTCTTTTATATCTGATAATACAACCAACTGCAATCATTGTTCTCTTTCATTCTCTGCAAACAAACATCATTTTCCACACCACACTTTTAATTCTTTGTTTTCAGCAAGCCGGTGAGTTTGACACCCTCACTGATTCGTTGGGGCAAAGTAGTTTGATTGTCTTGTGTGCAGGTTCCACGTTGGCACCGGAATCCCTGGTGTTGTGCCGCACTACACTCCTTCACCAACAACCTTCAGAAGTGTCTTCACCTCCTACTGGATTGATAACCTTGGTTTCATACTGAGGGAAAACTTGCTGCTACACTCATCATATCTTCCTCTTGGGGTCTCCCAATGAACGTGTGCTTTACACGCATCAAGCAAGTTTTCTGGCGCCGTTGCCGGGGATAGGAAGCACTTCGGATTTAGCAGACTTGTACCTCCCCTTCGACGCCAAGAAGTTTTATGACGTCGTTAACGGGGAGGTCAAGCCTTCTGCAAGGGGAGTCTTGTAACATCCCAAATCTGTAACCCTGTTTTATTAGTCAGAAATGTGGGCCAACAAAAATTTTCTGTTATTTTATGTGTGCTTGCTTGCTTGTGTTGTTGTTGCTAAATAAAAACTTGGAGAAAAGAAAACAAAAAAAAAAAGAGAAAAGAAATAAAACAAATACTAAAAACAATAAAACTAGTGTGACAAGTGTCACACAAAAATCTTCAAGTATTGATTCAAAAATTTGTTCAAACAAATCTTCAGTGGAGAGAAGTGATCCCTCCCATTTCATCTCTAATACTTTTCTCCCTCTTTTTTTTTAAGATTGTATTTCAAAATTCTATTTCCAAAATTCCAAATGTTTCTTTAACTTTGGAAAACCATCAAAATCACCAAGCAACACTCCCAAATAAAATCATCCAGTGGTATCCCCAACCTTGGAAAAATATTTGGAAGTAATTGGTGAAAAGAAAATTCAAAATTTCAAATTTGGTTTTGGTTCAGGAATTTTATCGAACACGTGGTGATCACCACTGTGTTCATCACTGAACTAAAAATCCAACTCCAAATTCGAGCTCAATTCGGAGAATTTGATCACTCCAGTAGCTCCTACACCTTCCTCTCACCTCACACTCGTGAATTATTGCGAGGGAAACAAGCCCGTTGACTCGGAGGTGGAGTGTGGCGTGCACCACGTCGATGCCGCCCGTGGCGTGCTGCCGCACGGGTCGCCCCCGTGGTGAGCAAGACGCGACGCAGAGGCACGCCGCGCCGTGCTCGACACCCCTCCCTCTTCCCTCTGTCTCTGCTCGAAGTGACCCAAGCCCTGCCAAGCACGCTGGCGTGCTCGCCGCTCGCGACGCGACGCCGCACGCTGCCGTCCGTGGTCGCCCTGTGGAGGGAGCAGAGGAGGCAGCGACGCGACGCCACGCTGCGCCCAGTGCATCCCCCTCTCCCCTCTGCACCTGCTCGAAGCGACCCGAGCGCCGCAGCACCTCCCTCCCCCTTTGCGTGCACCCTCGCCACGCCGCGGCCAGAGCACGCGTGCGACGCCACCACTGCCATGGTCAGCGAGGAGCACCGCCGCGCCCACTCCCCGTTTGCCACCGCATCGCTCCGTACTCGCGCAGAGACGCCGCCAATGGCAAGCTCTCCCACTCCCCAGCTCCGTCCCTGCGCTACGTCCACGACGAGCCCGTGCTCGCCCATAAAAAGGCCGCCGAGCCTCGCCATTTCTCCACCCTCTCTCGCAACCACCACTCCGCTCCACCCACTCCAGTGCACCGCCAGAAGGGCGGAAACGCAGCCGCGGAAGCACTGCTGCTTTGCCCGTGCTCTGCACCTCGCCGGAGCAGAAGGTGGGCGACGGTCACGGCCGAGCCGTGTCTCTCACTCTCCCTCTCTTCTTTGCACCCTAGCCGCGTCACCATTGCATCCTAGCTCACCCGCCGCGGTTTGCCCGTGTTCTGTGCACCGCAGCGCCGCGGAGGAGTCGCCGGACTTGGAGCACGGCCACGGAGGAGGAACTGATCACGCCGCCGTCGATTGGAGCCGTCCCAGCACGCGCAACTTGTCCCAGAGCTTCCCCACTCCCTCCGCCGTCGATCTACGTCATCTCCGCCACCACCCGAGGCCCCTAGGTGAGCCTTGACCCACCTCGTCGCCGCCGGAGCCACGGCTCCATCGTACTCCGGTGGTCGAGGACGATGTTGATCCTGCGCCGTTGGATCTGGATCCAACGGTAGCTTACCGGTTCGTTTCGTTTAGACGCCGACAAGCGGGACCCACCCGTCAGCGTTTTAAACATTAAGCCGCGCGCGAAACGTTTTCCACTGAGTCACTGACCACCCGACCCCACATGTCATAGTTTTAAACATTATCCAGAGAATTAGGTTTTTCGAATTTAAATCTCTTCTGAAATCCAGTACTGGACCCAACTTTGAAATTCAATAACTCGAGTTCTAGGAATCCAAATAAATCAAACTCAAATGTTCTGGAAAGCTTATAAAATTCTTTAACTCACCAAAGTGGTCTCATCTCATTTAAATAAATAATAAAAATGTATTAGTAAAAATGCTCCAGAAGGTTTAAAACACTAAACCATTTGTTTCTGGAGTTATATAAATCCAAATAACTTGAAACCAATTTTGGTAGCTTTGTATTAGGATCCTTTAGCTCCCCAAATTTTGGTAGAATTAATTGAGTAGTATAAAATCCTTAGCCTTTGGTTGAACTTCAGTGCACCCTTCTGCACTAAAACAATTAGTGTGAACTGTTGGTAGATCCAATTGGTCTAAAACCAATTTTGTTAGGTCACACTCAACCAAGGTTAGATACCCCTAAAAGGATTTAATTTTTGGAGCAACCAAATTTGTTTGGTAGCTAAAACTTGTTTAAAACCCTTCTGAACTAAAACAGATGTGTAGGGAGTTTTGTAACTCCAAATGATCCCAAACCAATTGGGTGATCTTCTACACACCAGTAGCTATCCATAGAATTTTAGTTTGAATTTTTGTGACAAACATAGATTAAATGGTGAATTAATTAGTGTACAACTAGTTTCTGCCTTAGTTTGAAATTAATTAAATAAATTTAATTCAATCAATTTGAAACCACCTTGTGTTGCTTGATGTGTGCAGTAGCTATGTGTAGCAATTGTGATGTTGTGATGATGCTTGAGTTAGTATAGTAATTGTTTGTATCGCTTGTTTGACGTTAGACGAAAACGCTGCCGGAGTCTTCGAGGAAGGGGAGTACTTTGATCAGCAGGAACAAGACCCCGAGAACTTTGCTGAGCAAGGCAAGCTACTTCACTGAGCTTGCATTTATATACCTCTATTTTAGTCTCAAGAGTTGTTCAAAGGAAACAATGAGTTTTGGAAAAACCCCCTTTTTACAAACTACCGGAAAAACTATTTTGCCACCTTGTGTAGGAGTATAAGGTAGTTATTTAAAACTATAGGATGGGAAAAACAATGTTTTCTTGAAACTCCTTTGAAAGTACTTGGATAGACCTGCCGGAAGGTCGGTGCTCAGTTAAAGAAGGATGGTGTTGTTTTGCGAAAAATGCACATTGTGTCCTAGTACTATGACTACCAGCCGATAACCTGTGCGACCACATTTACCCACATATGGGCAAGGGCGTAGTCATATAATTTGCTCGTGTTAGTACTGGATACCTCAACAACGAGGATGACCTCGTTCCATGAGGGGATGGTCTGAGGACCTACCCCCTGACCTGGGTCCTCTTCATTGTAGTCTACCGGAAGCCGGTATGAGCGTGTCGGAGGAAGAGGATTGAAGGGCTCCCTTGGGTCCGCCGGGCAGAACTACGAGTCCCCACACTTAGTTTCTGAGGATTTGAGTGTCGGTGGAAAGTGTCGTAGCGGCAGGGTCCTATACTAGCATGAGCAAAGGACAGGCTATGGCCGGGAACTCAACTTCGCATACCTCCGGTATGGCGGGACGTGGCTGACACGATGAGTGACCGGATGGGTGTGGGAAAAGCGTACTACCTCTGCAGAGGGTAAAACTATTCGAATAGCCGAGTCCTCGGATACGGACAGTTGGAAGGCTGTCCTAAGACCATGTGCAAGTTTTGATAAAAGTTTTATAAAGCGTTGAGTTTGAAAGGAAACTGAGATGGAAAAGGTTGCTTACCTGTACCAATGAGTTGGTGCAAGGTGGTGAAGGGTTTGGAACCCTGATTGAGATTTGGTCGGACAGGGAAGGATTTTTCGGGAAAAATAGCTAAAGTGGTGTTTTCTCAAAGGATGGTTATAAACTTCGTCTCACCCCTTTTCAGTAAGGATTTGAGAGTTTTCACATAAAAGTTTTTAAAAATAAAACTAGTTAGTGCTTACTCTAGTTGGGGTAGTTTGCGAGTACAATCAAATGTACTCATATTGGTTTCGTCCCTGGCTATTGTCTTAGCCAGATTTCGAGGAACCCTGCGTTGAAGAGGAGTTTGGCGACGTCTATGCGAACTAAGATCTTCATAAGTCAGCTGCCTGTCGGGTGTTGTCGAGTTGGTTTAGCCCTACTACCGTAGCTTCCGCTGAATAAAGATGGTTTGGCCCTTGAAGGCACCTATGTATAATTAGGCCTGTATGGCCAGGTTTGTAAGACTTTAAACTCGGTATTGTATGGATGTAAACTTTGATATTCAGTTCGGATTATGTGCAACGACAGACTGATCACGGGATCGTTGTGTTAAGCATAATCGGGTATTTCGGACGGCTAGTCCGGGGTCCCCACAGAGCTGGTATCAGAGCCATCCTGACTTTAGGAGACTTTAGTTAGCATGGGCGTTAGTCAAGAGTTACAAAAGTTAATTTCTAAAACAAGGAAGTGAAGTATTTTCGAAAATTTCTTATCTCCCCAACCCCCCCCTATTTATTTAAAACCCTACACTCATTAAGAGTAATCTTTTCTTGAACCCTTAAAATTTTGCACACTTGTTACCCATTAAGTTTACATTTGATACTCATGTCACTTAACTAACTTAAAATTTTGCCTAAACTTGTAGATGGCACCCAACGTGTCCGAGTTCGTCCAAGTGAGGAAGGACGGCCTGCTGATGTTCGAGCAGGACCTGTACGAGTTGAGCCAGATTTTGGGACGCCCTGTTCCAGAGTTTGAGGGAACTCAGGTCGATTCCCTCGGTGATGGGAACCTGTCCTGGCTCATCAAGTCGTCCGTCCGAGGCAGGATTCAGCCACCCCGTTCCAAGGACTTGGTCTACTCCACGATGGACACTACTTGGGTTGACGGTCTGACCCGAGTTATGCAGAGGCTACTAGCCCGCCTTTGTGAGGAGCACAAGGACGAGCTGGTGGGCACTCGGTTCCAGTACTTCGGAAGGCGTGACGACGATGGAAACCCCACCTACCCCGCGCAGCACACTCTCTTCGGCGAGTACATCACCGACATGGAGGTGCTACTTCACGACACCCAGGAGAACCTGCGCGATGCTAGACTCAAGGTTCACTTCCAGCGTAGCTCCCTCGACGATGCCCGAGACCGTGAGACCCAGCTGAAGTGGGAGAATGATAATCTCCGCCTGAAGCTGGCCCGTCAGAGGAGGTCTATCGTCAGGCTCCGCAAGACGGTAGCAGAGCAGAACGAGATGATAGACGAGATGGAGCAGCAGGCGAACGAGATGGAGGAGGAGGGCGAGGATCTCCGCAAGGAGAACAGTGCCTTCATCAGTGATGATGAGGACTACCTTGAGGAGATGGATTACGAGGAGGAGGACGACGAGGAGGAGTTAGTTGACGAGGAGGAGGAGCCGTCTGAGCCAGTTCTCGAGGAGGAGGATCCCGAGGAGCCACCCTACGACTCAGACGTTGAGGTCGTCGAGCCTGGGGTTCCACCTCAGTAGTTGAGCGACGAGAGCACTACCTTAGGACTGTGTCGACCCCCCCTATGCGAGTAGAGTGTGTGTGATGGTTCCTAGTGAAATCATGTAGTATGTACATTAGGTGTAGTAGGATGTTGTAAGCTTGATGTGTGAACTCCTTGATGTGATGATTGTGTTGAATAAATGTGATGGTCTTGTTTGACTAGTGTTTCATCAACCACCCCCTTTGTGACTTCATCGTTAGCCAAAGCCTCTTTGCCTTGCCTCTTATATCGTATCTATTCCAGGATGACGAACACTCGCCACAACCAGCACGCGGCACCACCACCACCGCCAGAACCCACCGCTGCTCAACTGCTTGCGATCATCATGGAGGATCGCCAAGCTGCCCGGGAAGAGCGTCAAGCTCATCTCGCCGCCCTGCAGCAACTTGCCGCTGCCCACGCCAACCAGAACCACAATGGTGGCAATGGAAATGGCGACGAGGGTGGAAATCAACGCTCTACCCTGAGTGACTTCCAGAAGACCACACCGCCCACCTATTCCAAGGGACTTCACCCCCTGGAAGCAGATGACTGGATCCGCACTATTGAGAACGACCTGGAAGTTGCCTCGGTGGGAGAGAATGAGAAGGTCCTGTATGCTACCCACTACCTTGCTGGACCCGCAAGAGCTTGGTGGGAGACTACCAAGACCCTCCAGCACGCAGGTCATGTCATTACCTGGGAGGAGTTCAAGGACAAATTCCGCAAGAAGTTCATCTCTAGCGGTCTTATCGAGAGGAAGAAGGATGAGTTCCGTAAGCTAAGGCAGGCAGGCAGAGATGTGGTTGGTTACCTGGATGAGTTTACCGATCTTGCTCGGTATGCTCCTGAAGATACCGACACGGAGAAGAAGAAGATGGAGCGTTTTCTGAATGGACTCCATGATGAGATGCAATGTGCCTTGGTTGTCCAGGACTTCCGTGATCTGGAGTCACTTGTGGACAAGGCCATTCAGCTGGAGACCAAGCGCAAGTCCATGTTTGAAGGTCGCAAGAGGAGGATGAATATTCAGGAAGGTTCCAGCAGTCAGAAACCCCGCACCTTCCAGCCAGCACCCAAGCCAGTTTATCGACCACCCCCAGCTCCACGTCCCAACTATCCCAACCGTCCCAACAGCAACAACAATGTCCCCCGCCCAAACATCAACAACAACTACCGCCCCAATGGCAACAATCGTCCCGGAGGAAACACCAACACTTTTACCCCTACTGCCAGCGTTGTCTGCTTTGAATGCGGCAACAAGGGTCATTACTCCCGAGACTGCCCCAATCCCAAGAGGAATGCTCCACGCCCCAATGCCCTGCACCTAATCCTGGACAAGGCCGAAATGGAATGGAAATGGCAAGAATGCTGCACCCCGTGGCAATGCTGCTGTTGCAAGAGGCCGTCTGAACCACATCAACACTGAAGAAGCCCAGGAAGCGCCAGATGTTGTGCTGGGTACGTTCCTTGTCAACTCAGTACCTGCCACTGTCCTGTTTGATTCTGGTGCTACCCATTCCTTTGTTACCAAGGAGTTTGTTGTTAAGGGAGGTCTAGTCGGGAACCTCTTGTCCAAACCCCTGCTTATACAAACCCCAGAGTTCCTAGTAGAGACCAAGCTGTTTTGTCCCGACGTCTCTCTTGAGATCAAAGGAGAAAACTTTCCAGCCGATCTAATCATTCTAGGAACCCAAGGCATAGATGTCATTCTGGGCATGAATTGGTTAGCAAAGTATCATGGTCGTATCGACTGTGCCAGAAGAGCCGTATCTCTCACCACAGACGAAGGAACTGAAGTGGAGTATGCTTCACAAGCCAACGAATCCCAACCCTGTTGTCATGAAGGCATAGCCCAACCAACCCTAGATGAGATCCGTGTGGTCCATCTATTCAAGGATGTTTTTCCGAGGAATTGCCTGGTATGCCGCCAGACCGGGATATTGAGTTCGTGATTGAACTTATTCCTGGAACATCCCCTATATCTCAGAACCCTACCGGATGAATCCAGAAGAACTGGTGGAATTGAAGAAGCAGTTAGCTGATCAGCTCAGTAAAGGTTTGATTCGCCCAAGCGCATCACCTTGGGGATCACCTATCATCTTCGTGGACAAAAGAGACGGTACCACACGCCTGTGTGTGGATTATCGCAAGCTCAATGATGTAACCATCAAGAACAAGTACCCCCTGCCCAAGATCGAGGATCTGTTCGATCAGATGAACGGAGCCCGAGTCTTTTCTAAGATCGATCTTCGGACGGGTTACCACCAGTTGAAGATTCGAGAGTCTGACATTCCCAAGACCGCCTTCACCACCCGGTACGGATTGTTTGAATACACCGTTATGTCCTTTGGCTTGACCAATGCCCCAGCTTATTTCATGAATCTCATGAATAAGATTTTCATGGAGTACCTCGACAAGTTCGTGGTTGTCTTTATCGATGATATCCTTATCTACTCCAAGACGGAAGAAGAGCATGCTGAACATCTGCGTGTGGTTTTGGAGACCCTCAGAGAACACAAACTGTATGCCAAACTTAGCAAGTGTGAATTTTGGCTAAGTGAAGTGGCATTCCTCGGACATGTTGTGTCTGCAGGAGGAATCTCTGTTGACCCCGAGAAAATCAAAGCCATTCTAGACTGGAAATCACCCACCAGTGTGACGGAAATCCGAAGTTTTCTCGGACTAGCAGGTTATTACCGCAAGTTCGTTGAAGGATTTTCCAGTATAGCCAAACCCATGACCCAGTTGTTGAAGAAAGATAAGAAGTTTGAATGGACCCAGAAGTGTGAAGATAGTTTCCAAGAACTGAAGAAGAGATTGACTTCAGCCCCAATCCTAATCATGCCAGACGTCACCAAGAGTTTCGACGTGTATTGTGATGCTTCACGTCTCGGACTTGGTTGCGTTCTGATGCAAGAAGGGAAGTTGTGTCGTATCTGTCTCGACAATTGCGACCGCATGAAGGGAATTACCCAACCCATGACCTGGAGTTAGCAGCTGTGGTTTTTGCTTTAAAAAAATGGCGACCCTATCTTGTGGGTCATCGCTGCGAGGTCTATACAGATCACAAAAGCTTGAAGTACATTTTCACTCAGAAGGAGTTGAATCTGAGGCAGAGAAGGTGGATGGAATTGATTAAGGACTATGATGTCGGAATTCATTACCATCCCGGAAAAGCCAATGTGGTAGCCGATGCCCTAAGCCGGAAGCCATGCACCCTGAATACCCTAATCCAAGCAGAGCAGCCAACCTTATTTAAGGAGTTCGAAGATTTCGGACTTGAATTGGTTAGCTATGGATATCTTGCCAACCTGGAGTTAGCCCCAACCCTGTTGGACCAAATCAAAGAAGCCCAGAAGGGTCATGAGAGTATTGAAGGTATTAAGAAAAAGGTACCCCTTGATAAAGCACCTGGTTTTGCCATAGATGCTGAAGGAGTTCTGAGATTCAAAGGACGCCTATGTGTGCCCGATGATAAGGAACTTAAAGGTCTAATCCTGAAAGAAGCCCACAATACCCCATACTCGATCCACCCCGGAGGAACCAAGATGTACCAAGATCTTCGTGAGAAGTTTTGGTGGCATGGAATGAAGCGGGAAATTGGATCTTTCGTGGCCAAGTGTGATAATTGTCAGCGAGTCAAAGCAGAGCATCAGCGCCCTGCCGGATTGCTCCAACCCCTCAAGACCCCCGAGTGGAAATGGGATGAAATTGGAATGGATTTTATCACCGGACTTCCTAGGTCAAACCGAGGCCATGACTCAATTTGGGTCATCGTTGATCGGCTGACCAAAGTTGCCCATTTTATCCCCGTCAAGACCACATACACCGGGGCCCAGTTAGCAGATTTATATATGTCCCGGATAGTAAGCCTACACGGAGTTCCCCAGAGAATTGTATCTGACAGAGGCACGCAGTTTACCTCACGGTTCTGGAAAGCTCTTCATGAAGCCCTCGGAACACACTTATCTTTCAGCACAGCCTATCACCCCCAGACTGGAGGACAGACCGAGCGAGTAAACCAGATTCTGGAAGATATGCTTCGTGCATGTGTCCTAGCCTATGGCTCTAAATGGGAAGATTGCCTTCCATTTGCAGAGTTTTCCTATAACAATAGTTATCAGTCCAGTCTGCAAATGGCCCCATTTGAAGCACTTTACGGCAAGAAGTGTCGTACACCCTTGAACTGGTCCGAGACCGGAGACGGAAAAGTGTTTGGACCAGATACCCTCCGTGAAGCCGAGGAGCAAGTCCAACTTATCCGTGAACGTCTCAAAACAGCCCAATCCCGTCAGAAAAGTTATGCTGATTCCAAGCGTCGTGATGTCACCTTTCAACCAGGAGATTTTGTCTATCTTCGGGTGACACCACTCAAAGGGATGCAACGTTTCCATGTCAAAGGAAAGTTGGCACCCAGATATATTGGACCTTTCAAGATTCTTGCCCGTCGCGGAGAAGTAGCCTATCAGCTAGAGTTACCCCCAGAGTTATCGGAATTTCATGACGTCTTCCACATTTCTCTGCTCCGGAAGTGTCTTGAAGTTCCTGACCAGCCCGATGTTTTCAAGAACATTGACCACCAATCCATTGATCTGAACCATGACCTGACTTATCGTGAGAGACCGGTCAAAATTCTCGACGAAGATATTCGTCTCACCCGGAGGAACAAGATCAAGTTTTATAAAGTCCAGTGGACTAACCACTCTGAAGAGGAAACCACCTGGGAACGTGAAGACTACCTTAGAAGCGAATTTCCCCACCTCTTTAGCACCTAAGCCTAGCAAATCTCGGGACGAGATTTATCCTAAGGGGGGAAGGATCTGTAACATCCCAAATCTGTAACCCTGTTTTATTAGTCAGAAATGTGGGCCAACAAAAATTTTCTGTTATTTTATGTGTGCTTGCTTGCTTGTGTTGTTGTTGCTAAATAAAAACTTGGAGAAAAGAAAACAAAAAAAAAAAAAGAGAAAAGAAATAAAACAAATACTAAAAACAATAAAACTAGTGTGACAAGTGTCACACAAAAATCTTCAAGTATTGATTCAAAAATTTGTTCAAACAAATCTTCAGTGGAGAGAAGTGATCCCTCCCATTTCATCTCTAATACTTTTCTCCCTCTTTTTTTTTAAGATTGTATTTCAAAATTCTATTTCCAAAATTCCAAATGTTTCTTTAACTTTGGAAAACCATCAAAATCACCAAGCAACACTCCCAAATAAAATCATCCAGTGGTATCCCCAACCTTGGAAAAATATTTGGAAGTAATTGGTGAAAAGAAAATTCAAAATTTCAAATTTGGTTTTGGTTCAGGAATTTTATCGAACACGTGGTGATCACCACTGTGTTCATCACTGAACTAAAAATCCAACTCCAAATTCGAGCTCAATTCGGAGAATTTGATCACTCCAGTAGCTCCTACACCTTCCTCTCACCTCACACTCGTGAATTATTGCGAGGGAAACAAGCCCGTTGACTCGGAGGTGGAGTGTGGCGTGCACCACGTCGATGCCGCCCGTGGCGTGCTGCCGCACGGGTCGCCCCCGTGGTGAGCAAGACGCGACGCAGAGGCACGCCGCGCCGTGCTCGACACCCCTCCCTCTTCCCTCTGTCTCTGCTCGAAGTGACCCAAGCCCTGCCAAGCACGCTGGCGTGCTCGCCGCTCGCGACGCGACGCCGCACGCTGCCGTCCGTGGTCGCCCTGTGGAGGGAGCAGAGGAGGCAGCGACGCGACGCCACGCTGCGCCCAGTGCATCCCCCTCTCCCCTCTGCACCTGCTCGAAGCGACCCGAGCGCCGCAGCACCTCCCTCCCCTTTGCGTGCACCCTCGCCACGCCGCGGCCAGAGCACGCGTGCGACGCCACCACTGCCATGGTCAGCGAGGAGCACCGCCGCGCCCACTCCCCGTTTGCCACCGCATCGCTCCGTACTCGCGCAGAGACGCCGCCAATGGCAAGCTCTCCCACTCCCCAGCTCCGTCCCTGCGCTACGTCCACGACGAGCCCGTGCTCGCCCATAAAAAGGCCGCCGAGCCTCGCCATTTCTCCACCCTCTCTCGCAACCACCACTCCGCTCCACCCACTCCAGTGCACCGCCAGAAGGGCGGAAACGCAGCCGCGGAAGCACTGCTGCTTTGCCCGTGCTCTGCACCTCGCCGGAGCAGAAGGTGGGCGACGGTCACGGCCGAGCCGTGTCTCTCACTCTCCCTCTCTTCTTTGCACCCTAGCCGCGTCACCATTGCATCCTAGCTCACCCGCCGCGGTTTGCCCGTGTTCTGTGCACCGCAGCGCCGCGGAGGAGTCGCCGGACTTGGAGCACGGCCACGGAGGAGGAACTGATCACGCCGCCGTCGATTGGAGCCGTCCCAGCACGCGCAACTTGTCCCAGAGCTTCCCCACTCCCTCCGCCGTCGATCTACGTCATCTCCGCCACCACCCGAGGCCCCTAGGTGAGCCTTGACCCACCTCGTCGCCGCCGGAGCCACGGCTCCATCGTACTCCGGTGGTCGAGGACGATGTTGATCCTGCGCCGTTGGATCTGGATCCAACGGTAGCTTACCGGTTCGTTTCGTTTAGACGCCGACAAGCGGGACCCACCCGTCAGCGTTTTAAACATTAAGCCGCGCGCGAAACGTTTTCCACTGAGTCACTGACCACCCGACCCCACATGTCATAGTTTTAAACATTATCCAGAGAATTAGGTTTTTCGAATTTAAATCTCTTCTGAAATCCAGTACTGGACCCAACTTTGAAATTCAATAACTCGAGTTCTAGGAATCCAAATAAATCAAACTCAAATGTTCTGGAAAGCTTATAAAATTCTTTAACTCACCAAAGTGGTCTCATCTCATTTAAATAAATAATAAAAATGTATTAGTAAAAATGCTCCAGAAGGTTTAAAACACTAAACCATTTGTTTCTGGAGTTATATAAATCCAAATAACTTGAAACCAATTTTGGTAGCTTTGTATTAGGATCCTTTAGCTCCCCAAATTTTGGTAGAATTAATTGAGTAGTATAAAATCCTTAGCCTTTGGTTGAACTTCAGTGCACCCTTCTGCACTAAAACAATTAGTGTGAACTGTTGGTAGATCCAATTGGTCTAAAACCAATTTTGTTAGGTCACACTCAACCAAGGTTAGATACCCCTAAAAGGATTTAATTTTTGGAGCAACCAAATTTGTTTGGTAGCTAAAACTTGTTTAAAACCCTTCTGAACTAAAACAGATGTGTAGGGAGTTTTGTAACTCCAAATGATCCCAAACCAATTGGGTGATCTTCTACACACCAGTAGCTATCCATAGAATTTTAGTTTGAATTTTTGTGACAAACATAGATTAAATGGTGAATTAATTAGTACAACTAGTTTCTGCCTTAGTTTGAAATTAATTAAATCAAATTTAATTCAATCAATTTGAAACCACCTTGTGTTGCTTGATGTGTGCAGTAGCTATGTGTAGCAATTGTGATGTTGTGATGATGCTTGAGTTAGTATAGTAATTATTTGTATCGCTTGTTTGACGTTAGACGAAAACGCTGCCGGAGTCTTCGAGGAAGGGGAGTACTTTGATCAGCAGGAACAAGACCCCGAGAACTTTGCTGAGCAAGGCAAGCTACTTCACTGAGCTTGCATTTATATACCTCTATTTTAGTCTCAAGAGTTGTTCAAAGGAAACAATGAGTTTTGGAAAAACCCCCCCCTTTTTACAAACTACCGGAAAAAAACTATTTTGCCACCTTGTGTAGGAGTATAAGGTAGTTATTTAAAACTATAGGATGGGAAAAACAATGTTTTCTTGAAACTCCTTTGAAAGTACTTGGATAGACCTGCCGGAAGGTCGGTGCTCAGTTAAAGAAGGATGGTGTTGTTTTGCGAAAAATGCACATTGTGTCCTAGTACTATGACTACCAGCCGATAACCTGTGCGACCACATTTACCCACATATGGGCAAGGGCGTAGTCATATAATTTGCTCGTGTTAGTACTGGATACCTCAACAACGAGGATGACCTCGTTCCATGAGGGGATGGTCTGAGGACCTACCCCCTGACCTGGGTCCTCTTCATTGTAGTCTACCGGAAGCCGGTATGAGCGTGTCGGAGGAAGAGGATTGAAGGGCTCCCTTGGGTCCGCCGGGCAGAACTACGAGTCCCCACACTTAGTTTCTGAGGATTTGAGTGTCGGTGGAAAGTGTCGTAGCGGCAGGGTCCTATACTAGCATGAGCAAAGGACAGGCTATGGCCGGGAACTCAACTTCGCATACCTCCGGTATGGCGGGACGTGGCTGACACGATGAGTGACCGGATGGGTGTGGGAAAAGCGTACTACCTCTGCAGAGGGTAAAACTATTCGAATAGCCGAGTCCTCGGATACGGACAGTTGGAAGGCTGTCCTAAGACCATGTGCAAGTTTTGATAAAAGTTTTATAAAGCGTTGAGTTTGAAAGGAAACTGAGATGGAAAAGGTTGCTTACCTGTACCAATGAGTTGGTGCAAGGTGGTGAAGGGTTTGGAACCCTGATTGAGATTTGGTCGGACAGGGAAGGATTTTTCGGGAAAAATAGCTAAAGTGGTGTTTTCTCAAAGGATGGTTATAAACTTCGTCTCACCCCTTTTCAGTAAGGATTTGAGAGTTTTCACATAAAAGTTTTTAAAAATAAAACTAGTTAGTGCTTACTCTAGTTGGGGTAGTTTGCGAGTACAATCAAATGTACTCATATTGGTTTCGTCCCTGGCTATTGTCTTAGCCAGATTTCGAGGAACCCTGCGTTGAAGAGGAGTTTGGCGACGTCTATGCGAACTAAGATCTTCATAAGTCAGCTGCCTGTCGGGTGTTGTCGAGTTGGTTTAGCCCTACTACCGTAGCTTCCGCTGAATAAAGATGGTTTGGCCCTTGAAGGCACCTATGTATAATTAGGCCTGTATGGCCAGGTTTGTAAGACTTTAAACTCGGTATTGTATGGATGTAAACTTTGATATTCAGTTCGGATTATGTGCAACGACAGACTGATCACGGGATCGTTGTGTTAAGCATAATCGGGTATTTCGGACGGTTAGTCCGGGGTCCCCACAAGTCTCTCACTTCCAATCTCTTTACTTTGTTATTGTCTTGCTTAGTTTATTTTTACTTTGTCTTGTTTGCTTCTTTATATCAAAAACACACAAAAAAATAGTTACTTGTAGCTCACGGTGGGCATAAAACCCGAAACCCAAACCCCGAACCCGAAATACCCGTACCTGAACCCGAATAACCGGAACCCGCAAAGCCCGATCACTACATCGGTTAACAGTTTTAGAAACCCGAATTTTATTAGAGAATCTCGGGTTTGTAGTGCAGATACCCGAACAGACCGAATTACCCGAAGTACCTAGGATATGTTAGCCCAATTCAGCAAATTAACCTTCAGTAGTACACTTTGCCCTAGCCCAACAAGCCAAAGGCCCACTCTGGAGCACCGTAGCCACTTCCTCACTGGTCAACGATAACTGCCGCACACGGACAGTCTCACGGGACGAATCTCGATCCAGACCTAGCAACTCCTGCCGCCGCCGCCGGTTGCGGCTCGATTCGCAGCCTCCCTCGCATCCCGCTGCACCCGCCTGAGATGCGGCGCCTCGCCGGCCGTCTTCATCGACAACAGGCAATGGCAGGGCCTCGCCGGCCGCCATCATCAACGATACTGCGTCGTGGCGAACACATCGTTCTATTCCGCCGGCTGCCCACATGCCCGTTGCCTGGCCGCTCTTGCTCGACCTTCTCCTACTCATCCTCTAGATGTGTTTCCGCATCAAAGAATACAAGTTTCTGGAGGCCCTACTCTTGTTCGGGCAATTCGGGGAAACCCGCACCCGAACCCGAATTTTCGGGTACCCGAAATCTCGGGTTTCTCTTTTTTCAGTCAAATTTCGGGTGTTACTTCTAAAAACCCGAAATTTCAAAATCCCGAATTACTCGACCCGAATATTTCGGGTAACCCGAACGCCCAGCCTGACTTGTAGCTAGTTTATTTCGGTTTGTTATTATGTCTATTTATTTATTTCCTATCAATGGGTTTTCTCTTTGAAACCAAATCTTATTGTCTCAGTGGGTTCACGGAGGAACAACAGAATTATTATAAGGAATACCGCTTGTTTCAAAAAGGGAAACACTTATGGGTACAAATATATAAATTGAATTGTTTTGCTAAGAACTAGTGTTCTACATATGATGAATCCTACTGCTTTAATGAATCTTTTTGTTGTAGAAGGCATAAACACCTCCCTTTCCAATGTGATTATAATGATAATGAAACCTTGGCTGCTTATGCTAAAGGAAACTATGACTTTGGTAATCTTGAACAAATTGAAGAATTTGTTGTTTTTAAGGGTGCCTATGAAATTGCTGGTTATATTCAAAATGATGATGCTCCTTGTAGAACTGAGAATTATGATATACTTGGTTATTGCCTTGAATATTACAATGATAATCCTTATATTATCGAATATCTTGAGAAAACTTATTCTCAAGAGCAACTTGCTTCCTTTCAGGAACCTATGGAAGAAGAAATTGCTGAAACCGTGATCTCATTGGATGAAAAAGAGGAGGAGAGTGAAGAACAAAAGGAGGATCTACCTTCTAATGATAGTAACTCTTTAACTCTTAAATTATTTGATTGCCCTCCATGCCTGCCTAAGGAGGAAGAGTGCTATATTGTTGAATGTCATGATTCTATTGAAATATCTACTTTTGATAAATTTGAAATAACAAGCTCCTTGACTCAAATAGAAGAGGAAATCACAGAAATAAAACAATGGCTCCCTAATGTTATATATTATAATTCTCTTGATGATGGTCCAATTTTACCTCATGATATTAATTTTACTACTATTGTCAAAAGTGGGTTTAATAACTCCACTGTTTTTTAGCTTAACAAAAATTATGTGTTTGTAGATCATGAAAAGCATGCTTTATGTGATAGTTATATTGTTGAGTTTGTTCATGATGCTACTGAAAATTATTTTGAGAGAGAGAGACATGGCTTCATATGTCATAATAATATTAAGTCTCCTCTCTTTATGTTGAAAGTTTTAAAGTTGCACTTGTTTTGTCTTTATATACTAGCAGCTTCATGCTTCAATAATTTGTTTTCTTACAAGATTCCTTTTCATAGGAAGTGGGTTAGACTTAAATGTGTTTGATATTTGCCTCTTGATGCTCTCTTTGGTTTTCAACTCTTATTTTTAGGAGAGCATCATTAAAATCTTCTAGCCTAGCTAAAAGGCATTAAAGAAAGCTCTTTTGGGAGGCAACCCATTATATTTTGTTTTCAGTTTTAAGTCAAGGAGCTTGTTTACTTCTGTAACAACTCCTTTGTATCTTTATTTTATTGCATTGTTGTGCCAAGTAAAGTCTCTAGTAGACAGTTGATGCTAGATTTGGATTTCTACATAGGGACAAATTTTTGCTGTCCACGGTTTTGAGCTTTATTCACTTCAGAAAAATTGAAAAATTCTGAAACAATTTGTGCGTGATCCTCTGATATGTACACAACTTTCATTAGTTTTAAGTTTTCTGATCTGAGCAACTTAAGTGTCTCGAAAAAATTCGTATTCACGGAATTTTCTGTTTTGACAGATTCTGCCTTTTATTTTGCACTAGTAAAAGTGCACGTGCAACGCACGTGTAATTTAAAAAAATATTTCCTTGTTAATTAGCAGGAAAATATTAAATACATCCTTTTTACAAAAAATTGCACCATTCTGAAATTTCATAGCCGCATCTGTGTTCTTTGTAAATTGCACAAATTACCAATGCAAGTCTACATGCATGCCACAAGGTTGTATCGAAATTATCCAGCATCACGTCTTTTTAAATACTTCCATATAATGATGGAATTAAATCAAATACTTCAGTTGTTGTCCTTGAATTAAATTAAATAAGAAGAATAAATTACGTTATAAGGCTCAACTATTGTCACTCCAACTTGGACATCTCTCCCAATCAAATAGACTGCTCCTCTTCATCTAAATATACAGACATGGGGTTAGTATTAGAGAAAGCTTAGCCGCTGATGGCAGATGCATACGTGAATTGAAATTATCAAGCAATAATGGGAAATAATATGCCTGTGTAACAAAGTCACATAGCTGTTTGGCCACGACAACTAAATAAGAACTCCAAAAGCAACGGTGTTGGTAATATCCAGATTTGAAATAACAACTCTTGCAGCTATGTAGCACTTATATTTTGCACTGAAAAAACATCTTCTTGTTGATGGAGTAGCCCAATGATAAGCGGCAAATGACATCTCTCTAAGGTCAACAATAAATTATGATGTGCTAAAAGGACCAAAAGTATTCAGCTTCTTAACCAACTTGATTGGAACAACACAAAAAAAAATGAACAGATGGCCACGCTGCCCAGACATGAACTCACCTTTGAATATCTCGCGGTGTACTTGTCGCAGTGCATCACCAAGAATCTAAACATTCAGAGGGAAGTCTTGAGAGCCATGACAACCTTTGCCCTCGAGATGGCGGCCTGCGTCATGACTAACTCGGTGTCCTTTTGTTAGACCCCCTCCTCATCCACAACCTTGTAGTCATCATGCCCTAGTCTTATGCCTGGGGTCTTGAAAGCATTTGGCTAAGGTCAGGAGCCTAGAACTGTTGTTCAGCACACTGGCTCTATCGTTTGGAGTTGAGATCCTCAATCTTTTCCTCGCCGAAAATTACATTTGTTTCTGAATTTGGACTCTTGAAGACATCTGGCTTTGAGATGACAGAACAATACTAAAAAGAGCCGTGTTAGCCGATCAAGAAAAGGAGATAAACCAAGCTACGTGAGCAATTGCAAACAACTCACATTCTTGTTTTTCTTCACAATGACATGGCTTACGTCATTGATGCATTTCATGCCAAGCTCCTAGCAGCTCTTCTCCTCACTTCTGCCTTTGCTTTCATTTTCCACTGGCATGAGTCTTGCCCTGGCGACGTTGGTGATGCATGGAACTAACAATAACATATCAAATCCCAGAAAACATTAGCAGATATGTGGTCAAGCACAAACCGATGATCTATGTACTAATGTTAAGGTACTTCGATCCAGACTTTGTGTCTGTGTCAACGAAAAGACCAACAACACTGCAATTCCGATTCAGATACAACATAAGTGCAACGCAATTCAGATACCTTGGGCGGCCGCGGCCCGGGCAGTGGCGATGGTGGCAGCAGGGGCGAGCGGATCAGTGCGGAGGCGGCGTCCTGTCGGCAGCGAGCGGGGAAGTACGGCGGCGGCGTGCTGTCCAGGAACTGCGACGGCGGCAGCGTGCTGTCCAGGGCAAGCAATGCGGTGGCCGGGTCGTCCTTCCGTGGTAGGCTTCGTCATCCGGGCGGTGGTGGTGGCATCCGTCCAGATGGTGGTGGTGGTGGGCTGATGGCTTCCTTCCGCGGAGAGCAGCGTAGGTGGCATCCTGTATGCGGCGAGCGGGGCAGGAGTGTAGACGGCGGGCGGCGGTGGCATGGGAGGGCTTCGTCGTCGGGGGATTTTTTTATTATTAGTTTTTTAGATAGGAAAACAATTGATTAGTGTTTCACTGTGGTAAGCTGCGATCCGCTCGCGCTAATCACGTTTGTGTTTTAGGTCGTTGGATTAGCAGTTAAACGCACATGATTAATTGGATCTGCCACATCTCTCCCTTTTATATTAGTGGTGATTCTCTCTTTTACTATGTTTGAATGGATTTCTTTGCTCTATAAAACATCAGTGGCTGTAGTTAATGTCCAGAAGTACTGGTGATGATTGTGTCCCTGTAGAATCTGTGAATTTTTGATTATGCACTAACCCTCTAATGAGAATTACTTTGAGTTTGGTGTGGCGGAAGTTTTCAAGGAGCAAGAGAGAAGGATAATATAATGTGATCAAGAAGAGTGAAAAGCTTAAGCTTGGGATGCCCCGTGGGTCACCCAAGCATATTTCAAGAAGACTCAATCTTCTAAGCTTGGGGATGCCTTGGGCATCCCCTTCGTCATCAACAACTTATCAGGTCATCTTTAGTGAAACAATATTTTAATTCTTCCACATCTTATGTACTTTACTTGGAGCGTCTGTGTGCTTTTATTTTTGCATTGCTATTTTTATTTTCTGAATAAATTGGATCCTAGCATTCTTGTGTGGGAGAGAGACACGCTCCGCTTTTTCATGTGAATACTCATATTCTTCACTTATATTTGTTGAGTACTCTTGTCTAGCTACTGCTATGCTTTTATCTCCTGTTTTTCATGCATTTCTTATTCAGAGCTGTTCGATCTTGTAGAGTAGTACTCTCTTGTTTCATTTATAAATTACTTGGAGAGTTTTTGTTGAAATAAGCTGATTGGTGTTTGGTTGGAAACAGAAAATGTAACATGTGATAGATGGTATATTGAAAAAGACATACATACTCCTGTAGATCATTGTCTTGGATAATTTGATACTTGGCAATTGTTTTGATCTCTCAAGTATTTCATGTTTAATCTCTTGCATCATGTAGTTAAAAACCTATTAGTAAATAACTGTCGTAGAGCTTGTTGGAATTTGGTTTGCATGTTGCTATCTCTAAGGTCTAGATATTTTCTGGTAAAACTGTTTGAGCAACAAGGAAGACAGTGTAGAGTCTTATAATGCTTGCAATATGTCTTCTTGTAAGTCTTGTTGTACCGGTTGATATCCTGTGTTTGCTTGAAACAACCTTGCTAGCCTAAACTCTGTACTGAGAGGGAATGCTTCTCGTGCATCCAAAACCTTGAGCCAAAACCCATGCCATTTGTGTCCACCATAACTACCTATTATGTGGGATTTCCTGCCATTCCAAGTAAATACTTCATGTGCTACCTTTAAACTATTCAAAAGCTATTATCTCTTATTTGTGTCAATGTTTTATATCTCATGAGTAAGTATGTGGTGTTTTATCTATCAACCTTGTCATTTACTCCTGAAAGACTTTAAACAATGGATTAGTGGCATATACATCCGCTTATCCAATAATTTTGCAAAAAGAGCTGTCAAATGGGGTGCCCAGTCCCAATTAATTACAACTTTCACCTTTTAATTCTCTTCACATGTTTTGCCCTGATTCATCAGAAGCAATTTAAAAAGTTAATCGTTCAAAAAGACACTCCTCCATGGTATGTGATTGTTGGAAGACACCGAGGATTCGGTTAGCCATGGCTTGTGTAAGCAAAGGTTGGGAGGAGTGTCACACAAATATAAAGTACATGTGTAAACAAAAGAGAAGAGGGATGATCTGCCTTTGGGTAGAAATAACATCCTTCATGGTAGCCGCTCTTGAAAGTCTGGTTGACAAGGGGGGTAGAGTGCCCACTACCATTCGTTGACAACAACAAACACCTCTCAAAGCTTTATTTTATACTCTCTATATGATTTCAAAACTTAAAAAGCTCCAGCACATGATTTAATCCCTGCTTCCCTCTACGAAGGGCCTTTCTTTTACTTTTATGTTGAGTCAGTTTTCCTACTCCTTTCTATCTAAGAAGCAAACACAGTGTCAACTTTGTGTGCATCAATTTTATATGCTTGCTTATTGCACTTATTATATTGCTTTGTGTTGACAATTATGCATGAGATATACATGTTGAAAGTTGAAAGCAATTGCTGAAACTTAAATCTTCCTATGTGTTGGTTCAGTGCCTTTTACTTAGAATCTATTGCATTATGAGTTAACTCTTATGCAAAACTTTTTGATGCTTGTCTTGAAAGTACTATTTGTGAAAAGTGTTTGCTTATATGATTCAGTTGTTTACTCATTATCTATCTGTTAGCAAACTATAGACCATTGCCTTGAGTCACTTCATTCATAACATATGCTTTACAATATTATTTGATCAAGATTGTGTGGTAGCATGTCACCTAAGAAATTATTTGTTGGTATCGTTTTACCTACTCGAGGACGAGTAGAACTAAGCTTGGGGATGCTTGATACGTCTCCAACGTATCTATAATTTCTTATGTTCCATGCTTATATTATACCAATTGCTACATGTTTTATTTACACTTCATAGCATTTTTATGCATTTTCTGGGACTAACCTATTAACAAGATGCCACGGTGTCAGTTCCAGTTTTCTGTTTTTTTTGTATTCCAGAAAAGCTGTTCTGGAAATATCCTCGGAATTGGACGAAACAAAAGCCCAGGGCCCTATTTTCTGTCACGTACACGGAGTCCGAAGGAGACACGAAGGGGACAGAGGAGGCGGCCACACCACGTGGCGCCGTGGCATGGTGTGGGCCCCTCGGGCGCCCACCGACATCGCCCCTTCGCCTATATATTCATCTATTCGGGAAAACCCTAAATACCCGAGCCATATTCCGCGAAAAGTTCCAGAGCCGCCGCCATCAACCCTATCTCGGGAGGGTTCTGAAGCTCTTCCCGGCACCCTGCCGGAGAGGGGAATCATCACCGGAGGGCTCTACATCGCCATGCCTGCCTCCGGAGTGATGTGTCAGTAGTTCATCCTTGGACTACGGGTCCATAGCAGTAGCAAGATGGTTGTCTTCTCCTCTTGTGCCATCATGTTTAGATCTTGTGAGCTGCCTATTGATGACGTGAAAGACACACGTTCGTTGGGAACCCCAAGAGGAAGGTATGATGAGTACAGCAGCAAGTTTTCCCTCAGTAAGAAACCGAGGTTATCGAACCAGTTGGAGATGTAGGTGCTTCTGAAGGTGTCAACGGCGCCAAAAAAGTGCTGTTGGTGGAAGTGCTTCCTCTTCATAGCAATGGTGCCAGAAAAAGTGCTGGTGCGTAGGGGGGATCCTGGCGATTGACTTGGAACCTGCACACAACACAACCAAAATACTTTGCCCCAACTTGACAGTGAGGTTGTCAATCTCACCGGCTTGCTGAAAACAAAGGATTAGACGTATAGTGTGAAAAATGATGTTTGTTTGCAGAGAATGAAAAAAACAATGATTGCAGTAGGTTGTATTTCAGATGTAAAAGAATGGACCAGGGTCCACAGTTCACTAGTGGTGTCTCTCCATAAAGATAACTAACATGCTGGGTAAACAAATTACAGCTGGGCAATTGACAATATTGAAAAGTGCATAATATGCATGTGCAAGTTGTAGTGTCTACTATGAGATTCATTCGGGCATTACGACAAAGTACACAGACCGCTATCCAGCATGTATCTGTGCCTAAATAATCCACCTTCAGGTTAGCGTCCGCACCCCTTCCAGTAATAAGTCGCAAGCAACAGACAATTGCATTAAGTAAAGTGCATAATGTAAACAACACATTCATCCTTAGACAAATCATTGTTGTTTTACCCCTAGTAGCAACAACACATCCACAACCTTAGAGGTTGCTGTCACTCCCCCAGATTAAATGGAGACCGAACCCACTATCTAGCATAAATACTCCCTCTTGGAGTCCCAAGCATTCACTTGGCCAGAGTTTCAACAAGTAACGGAGAGCATGCAAGATCATAAAAGACATAGACATGATAATTCAATATTCAACTTGACATAGTATCAATATTCATTGGATCCCAGCAAACACAACATGTAGCATTACAATAAGATGATCTTGATCATGATATGCAGCTCACAAGATCTAAACATGATGGCACAAGAGGAGAAGACAACCATCTAGCTACTGCTATGGACCCATAGTCCAAGGATGAACTACTCACACATCACTCCGGAGGCAGGCATGGCGATGTAAAGCCCTCCGGTGATGATTCTCCTCTCCGGCAGGGTGCCGAGAAGAGCTTCAGAACCCTCCCGAGTTAGGGTTGACGGCGGCGGCGGCTCTGGAAATTTTCGTGGTTTTTGACTCGGGTGTCTAGGGTTTTCCCGTAAAGATGAATATATAGTCGAAGGGGCGGCGTCAGTGGAGGCCCGAGGCATCCTCACCACGTAGCAGCGCGCCTGTGGGCCTGACCGCGCCACGGCATGGTGAGGACGGCCCACGGCCCCCCTTCGTCTCTCCTTCGGACTCCGTGTACGTGTCAAAAAAATGGGGACTTCGGCTTTTGTTTCGTCCAACAGCAGAAAACAGGAACTGGCACTATGGCATCTTGTTAATAGGTTAGTCACAGAAAATGCATAAAAATGATATAAAGTGCGAATAAAACATGTAGCAATTGGTATAATATAAGCATGGAACATCAGTAATTATGGATACGTTGGAGACGTATCAAGCATCCCCAAGCTTAGTTCTACTCGTCCTCGAGTAGGTAAAACGATAACAACAAAATAATTTCTGACTAGACATGCTATCACACAATCTTGATCAAATAATATTGCAAGGCTCATGTCATGAATGAAGTGACTCAAAGCAATGGTCTATAGTTTGCTAACAAATAGATAAAGAGTAAACAACTGAATCATATAAGCAAAAACTTTTCATGAATAGTACTTTCAAGACAAGCATCAAAAAGCTTTGCATAAGAGTTAACTCATAAAACAATAATTCTAAGTAAAAGGCATTGAAGCAACACATAGGGAGATTTAAGTTTCAGCAATTGCTTTCAACTTTCAACATGTATATCTCATGGATAATTGTCAACACAAAGTAATATAAAAGTGCAATAAGTAAGCATATAAGAAATGATGCACACAAAGTTGACACTAGCGTTTGATTCTGAGATAGAAAGGAGTACGTAAACTGACTCAACATAAAGTAAAAGAAAGGCCCTTCGCAGAGGGAAGCAGGGATTAAATCATGTGCTAGAGCTTTTTAAGTTTTTGAAATCATAAAGAGAGCATAAAGTAAGTTTTTGAGAGGTGTTTGTTGTTGTCAACGAATGGCAGTGGGCACTCTATCCACCTTATCACCCAGACTTTCAAGAGCGGCTCCCATGAAGGACGTTTTTTCTACCCATGGGTAGATCATCCCTCTTCTCTTTTGTTTACACATGCATATTTATAAATTGGTATGACACTCCTCCCAACCTTTGCTTACACAAGCCATGGCTAACCGAATCCTCGGGTGCCTTCCAACAATCACATACCATGGAGGAGTGCCTATTTGATATTGCTTAATATTTTGAGAATTGCTTCTGATAAATCATTGTCAAACATGTGAAGAGAATCAAATGGTTAAAATTGTAATTAATTGGGACTGGGCACCCCATTTGCCAGCTCTTTTTGCAAAGTTATTGGATAAGCGGATGTATATGCCACTAGTCCATTGGTGAAAGTCTGTCATGAGTAAATGACAAGGTGACAGAGAAAACGCCACATAACTTCCTCATGAGGTATAAAACATTGACACAAATAAGGAGTAATAAAGTTTTGAATAGTTTAAAGGTAGCACATGAAGTATTAACTTGGAATTGCAGGAAATACCACATAATAGGTAGTTATGGTGGACACAAATGGCATGGGTTTTGGCTCAAGGTTTGGATGCACGAGAAGCATTCCCTCTCAGTACAGAGTTTAGGCTAGCAAGGTTGTTTGAAGCAAACACAAGATATCAACTGGTACAACAAGACTTATATAAAAACATATTGCAAGCATTATAAGACTCTACACTGTCTTCCTTGTTGCTCAAACATTTTACCAGAAAATATCTAGACCTTAGAGATACCAAACATACAAACCAAATTTCAACAAGCTCTACGGTAGTTCTCCACTAATAGGCTTTAACTACATGATGCAAGAGATTAAACATGATGTACTTGAGAGCTCAAAACAATTGCAAAGCATCAAATTATCCAAGACAATGATCTACAAGAATGAATATGTTTTTTCCAATACCAACTACCACATGTAGTATTTTCTGTTTCCAACCAAACATCAATCAACTTATTTCAACATAAAACTCTCCAAATAATACATCAATGAAACAAGAGAGAACTTCTCTACAAGAACTAACAGCTCTGAACAAGAGATGCATGAAAAACAGGAGCTAAAAGCATTGCAGTAGCTAGTCAAGAATACTCAACAAATATAAGTGAATAATACGAGTATTCACATGAAAAACCGGAGCGTGTCTCTCTCCCACACAAGAATGCTAGGATCCAATTTATTCAAAAAATGAAAATAACAAAGCAAAAATAAAAGCACACAGATGCTCCAAGTAAAGCACATAAGATGTGAAAGAATTAAAATATAGTTTCACTAGAGATGACCTGATAAGTTGTTGATGAAGAAGGGGATGCCTTGGGCATCCCCAAGCTTAGACGCTTGAGTCTTCTTGAAATATGCTTGGATGACCCACGGGGGCATCCCCAAGCTTAGGCTTTTCACTCTTCTTGATCATACCATATCATCCTCCTCTCTTGATTCTTGAAAACTTCCTTCACACCAAACTCGAAGTAATTCCTATAGAGGGTTAGTGCATAATCAAAAATTCACATATTCTGTAATGACACAATCATCACCAATGCTTCTGGACATTATCTACAGACACTGATGTTTTGTGGAGCAAAGAAATCCACTCAAACATAGTAAAAGAGAGAATGCGAAATAAAAGGCAGAATCTGTCAAAAACAGAACAGTCTGTAAAGACGATTTTTTCGAGGCACTTAAGTTGCTCAGATTCGAAAACGTAAACCTAATGAAAGTTGCGTACATATATAAGGATCATGCGTGAATTTTTTCAGAAGTTTCTAATTTTTATGGAGTGAATACAGCTCAAAACCGTGGATAGCAAAAATCTGTCACTGCGCAGAAATCCAAATTTAGCATCAACTTTCAACTAGAGACTTTACTTGGCACAACAATGCAATAAAAGAAATATACAAAGGAGTTGTTACAGAAGTAAGCACACTCCTTGACTCAAAGAAAAAGAAAAAGAAAAATCACAGAAAATAAAAACCATGGGTTGTCTCCCATAAGCGCTTTTCTTTAACGCCTTTCAGCTAGGCGCAGAAAGTGAAAATCAAGTGTTTCCAAGTGAAGAAGCATCCAAATCACCAAAGGCTTCCTCTAAAACACAACTTGTTACACTAGGTACTTTAGGTGTCCCTGAAGATGTTCCATTATGCAAATCACCATTAATCGTACTAAAGGTTTTATTAATTTTAAACACATTAGAGTGTTTTGGTTTAGGCATCTTGGGAATATAAATGAACTTTTGCTCCTTTCCCACAAAAGCTTTCTCCTTCTTAAATTTAAGTGAAGAAAAAGTCGAACTTAAAGTTTCCATAGCCTCCTCTAACTCACCAATTATATGATTTTGAGTGTCATGAGTGTTACTACCCTCTAAAACAGTGATTCTTTCATTGATACTTACTATTGATTCATTAGCCTTACTAACATGATCAAGAAAATTTGGCAAGTTTTTCTCCATAGAATCCAACTTCTTCATAACATCTTCCAAAGTGATCTCAGCTTTAATATCTTTAGTAGGTGGTACCCTACAAAACTTTCAATTAAATTGCAAGCTTCCAAAGTAGGAGTACCCAGAAAATTACCCCCTGTAAGAGTGTCCAGAACATACCTATACCAGGTAGTGACACCAACATAAAAATTCCTAAGAAGGATCAAGGTAGAATATTTTTTTAGTGCATCTATGATGAGCATCACTTATCCTATACCAAGCATCTTTCAAACTTTCTCCCCCTTGTTGCCTAAATGAACGAACTTCAACTTCAGGAGTATTCATTTTAGCAAAATAAACACTAGGCCGAAATAACAAAAATAAAACAAGTAACTAATTTTTTTGTGTTTTTGAATGAGAGAGCAAACAAGACAAAATAAAAATAAACTAAGCAAGACAAATAACAAAGTAAAGAGATTGGAAGTGAGAGACTCCCCTTGCAGAAGGCTTGACCTCCCCGGCAACGGCGCCAGAAAAAGTCTGGCGCGTAGGGGAGGAAGAAGCCTGCTGTATCTGAAATGCCTTGATCTCCCCGGCAATGGCGCTAGAAAAAGTGCTTGATGACGTGAAAGACACACGTCCGTTGTGAACCCCAAGAGGAAGGTATGATGAGTACAGCAGCAAGTTTTCCCTCAGTAAGAAAACGAGGTTATCGAACCAGTAGGAGATGTAGGCGCTTCTGAAGGTGTCAACGACGACAGAAAAAGTGGTGTTGGTGGAAGTGCTTTCTCTTCATAGCAATGGTGCCAGAAAAAGTGCTGGTGCGTAGGGGGATCCAGGCGGTTGACTTGGAACCTGCACACAACACAACCAAAATACTTTGCCCCAATTTGACAGTGAGGTTGTCAATCTCACCGGCTTGCTGAAAACAAAGGATTAGACGTATAGTGTGGAAAATGATGTTTGTTTGCAGAGAATGAAAAAGAACAATGATTGCAGTAGGTTGTATTTCAGATGTAAAAGAATGGACCCGGGTCCACAGTTCACTAGTGGTGTCTCTCCATAAAGATAACTAATATGCTGGGTAAACAAATTACAGCTGGGCAATTGACAATATTGAAAAGTGCATAATATGCATGTGCAAGTTGTAGTGTCTACTATGAGATTCATTTGGGCATTACGACAAAGTACACAGACCGCTATCCAGCATGCATCTGTGACTAAATAGTCCACCTTTAGGTTAGCGTCCGCACCCCTTCCAGTATTAAGTTGCAAGCAGCAGACAATTGCATTAAGTAAAGTGCATAATGTAAACAACACATTCATCCTTAGACAAAGCATTGATGTTTTACCCCTAGTAGCAACATCACATCCACAACCTTAGGGGTTGTTGTCACTCCCCCAGATTAAATGGAGACCGAACCCACTATCTAGCAAAAATATTCCCTCTTGGAGTCACAAACATTCACTTGGCCAGAGTTTCAACAAGTAACGGAGAGCATGCAAGATCATAAAAGACATAGACATGATAATTCAATATTCAACTTGACATAGTATCAATATTCATCGGATCCCAGCAAACACAACATGTAGCATTACAATAAGATGATCTTGATCATGATAGGCAGCTCACAAGATCTAAACATGATGACACAAGAGGAGAAGACAACCATCTAGCTATTGCTATGGACCCATAGTCCAAGGATGAACTACTCACACATCACTCCGGAGGCAGGCATGGCGATGTAGAGCCCTCCGGTGATGATTCCCCTCTCCGGCAGGGTGCCGGGAAGAGCTTCAGAACCCTCCCGAGTTAGGGTTGACGGCGGCGGCGGCTCTGGAACTTTTCGTGGTTTTTGACTCGGGTGTCTAGGGTTTTCCCGTAAAGATGAATATATAGGCGAAGGGGCGGTGTCGGTGGAGGCCCGAGGCGTCCTCACCACGTGGCAGCGCGCCTGTGGGCCCGACCGCGCCACGGCATGGTGAGGACGGCCCACGGCCCCCCTTCGTCTCTCCTTCGGACTCCGTATACGTGTCAGAAAAATAGGGACTTCGGCTTTTGTTTCATCCAATTCCGAGAATATTTCCAGAACAACTTTTCTGAAACCAAAAACAGCAGAAAACAGGAACTGGCACTATGACATCTTGTTAATAGGTTAGTCCCAGAAAATGCATAAAAATGATATAAAGTGTAAATAAAACATGTAGAAATTGGTATAATATAAGCATGGAACATCAGAAATTATGGATACGTTGGAGACGTATCACCTATCATGATCAAGATCATATTATTGTAGTGCTACATGTTGTGTTTGGTGGGATCCGATGAATATTGAATACTATGTCAAGTTGATTATTGATCTATCATATATATCTTATTTATGATCTTGCATGCTCTCCGTTATTAGTAGATGCTTTGGCCAAGTAGATACTTGTAACTCCAAGAGGGAGTATTTATGCTAAATAGTGGGTTCATGCCTCCATTTAATCTGGGACAGTGACAGAAAGTTCTAAGGTTGTGGATGTGTTGTTGCTACTAGGGGTAAAACAGCAATGCTTTGTCTAAGGATAATTGTGTTTTTTACATTATGCACTATACTTAACGCAATAATATGTTGTTTGCAACTTAATACTGAAAGGGGTGCGGATGCTAACCTGAAGGTGGATTATTTGGGCACAGATGCATGCTGGATAGCGTCTGTGTACCATGTTGTAATGCCCAAATAAATCTCATAGTAGTCATCATGGCTTGTATATGCATTGTTATGCATTCTCTATTTTGTCAATTGCCCAACTGTAATTTGTTTACCCAGCATGTTAGTAATTTATTATGGAGAGACACCATTAGTGAACTGTGGACTCCGGTCCATTCTTTTACATCTGATAATACAACCAACTGCAATCATTCTTCTCTTTCATTCTCTGCAAACAAACATCATTTTCCACACCACACTTTTAATCCTTTGTTTTTAGCAAGCCGGTGAGTTTGACACCCTCACTGATTCATTGGGGCAAAGTAGTTTGATTGTCTTGTGTGCAGGTTCCACGTTGGCACCGGAATCCCTGGTGCTGCGCCGCACTACACTCCTTCACCAACAACCTTCAGAAGTGTCTTCACCGCCTACTGGATTGATAACCTTGGTTTCATACTGAGGGAAAACTTGCTGCTACACTCATCATACCTTCCTCTTGGGGTCTCCCAACGAACGTGTGCTTTGCACGCATCACCTCCTTCAGAGCAACAAGGTTCGCATTACATGCCTCCAAAAAAACTACACTATCAAGGTGCGTGATAGTTGGTCCCTCTTTACCAAAACCAACTCTAGCGAGTTGTCTGTCCATCCGAGCTTGTCACAGCAACCCTGGGAACCCCTCCGCATAGAAAATCAGATTTACCCCATTAAGCTTCACCGAGAACCCAACCGATCTGACACACCTCACGATCATCTCTGGCCAAGAAGTAGCAAAACCCATCTTCCACCATGTCAGTGAGAAACTGCCACTCCACCCTTATGGTAAACCTTCATCATGTCTAGCTTAACCACACACAACGGATGTTTCTTCTTCCTCGTTTTGATGACGTGCAACATTCATACACAATCAACACATTGCCAATAATTAATTTTGCCCGTGACAAAAGTGATTTGCTCCTTGGAAATAAAGATAAGTATAACTATCATCAGTTGATTCGCCACCGTCTTAGACTCTATGCCAAAACTGTGTCAGCAATTCCAGGGCATTGACCTTCGGGGTCAAAACATTAAAATCAGCTAGACACTCCTTTCCCGACGCGAGGTAGCCTATCTTCCACCAAAGCCCTTGGTCTTTTTTTGGTGTAGTCTATATTCTTGGAGTGGAATTTTTTGGCTCCTCCAGTGCTCCCTCCAATTTAAAAAGTTCAAAAATCATATTCCAAGTTTCAAACAATTCCGAATTTCTTTTGATTGTAGCCGATGGTATACCCCATCATCGTGCAAAATGTCAAATTCAAATATTTTGTATTCTGAGCTACACAAAAATGACAAAAATGTGGATATGAGTATGCATATTTTCAAATCTCTATGTTTTATCGGATATTGTTTTTCTTGTGTAGCTCATAATATATATTATTTAAAACTGACATGTTGCACGTTTGTGGGATACACCATTGGCTAGAATCAAAGTTTTTTTCAGAATTTTGAAACTCACAAATACGATTTTTGATTTTTTTTTTGTAACTAGAGGGAACACCGGATCTCGGGAGGCAAAGACATTTTCCGATATTCTTGTAGAAAACTTTTGCGTATACTGTGTTGTACTCGTATAACTCAATATGTAACCTTAATAGGCCCTTTCGACATTCAGGCTGAAGCAAAAAAGGCCCAACACTGATCCCTATGGGCTAGAAAATAAAACTCAATTTTTTTAGCCATAATAGACATTCACAATGGTCTAATCATTACAGTAATCCAATATATGTGGTTCGGACGACCAAAAAAGCATGCCTTATGTGCGGGAAAGTACAATTGGTCGTAGTGGCAAGCCAATTTTGACCATTCACTCACAAGTTAAAGAATATTAAAAGAGATTTTCATGTGATATTTTTTATTTACCATAAGATTTGTGATTACGAGAGAACCATAATAAGCCGAAATGCACACTACAACTCTATAAGTCTATAAATTCGTAGACATATTTTCGAGACATTTTAAAATGTTGCCCTTGAGTTTGCGAGGGCACCGTACTAAGTTTGCCTGAAAAAGGAACCACACAATTCACAAAGTCACCGCCATAAATGCTAAAATGTATTAGTGTTTCAGTGAAAAAAAATTACTTTTGCTTCACCCCAAAAGGCCAAATCCGAGTGTGCTATATATGCCCCTGAGCATTTTTTGGGACGCTGATTCGGATAATTTGGAAAACACTAGAATAAAAATATTACATAAATAGAATAATACGATACTTGAAATTTTACCGGAACTAAACACGCATGAAACAATAGTAGTGTTCTTGTACTGAGATTGAGCGCGTGTTATAGTTGTCATAAGCACATAGGGATTGTTTTTAGGAGGTCTCACCTCTTGTTAGAAATCCTATATGATTGTAGTGTATGAAAGCAATGCATCTTTTTTTTTTGGAGGATTCCGTCCTTTGAGTCAAATGGAATTTACAAAACAGTTTTTATGGTTGAAATACTATGCGATTCCTTTGAATCAATAAGCCCTAGAACACACTGTTTTTTCTCTACTCTTTTTTCGAAAATTGTTTTCTCCGGTAATAAAAGGCAGGAGAAGTGCCGTAACATGTTCGAATCAATAAAGGCACGCACTCGGCGACGTATGGAGCCCCACCCCGACCCGTGTATGGTGGCCCCTATACCTAACGTACCTGGTACACACGCGCTCTGGAAGTCTGGAGGCCTCCGTGCACGCAGGGCGAATTTCTTTTCTTCATGCCTCTTGACTTGAAAATCAATTGTTGTAGCTCAGAAGAAGGGGGAAAAAAAGAGACGAAGACAAGACACGAAGAAAAAATGGTACTCCCTCCGTTCATAAAAGGATGTCACTATCCTTTTATGAACGGAGGGAGTAACATTCTACCGTAATAAATCAATCAACGCTTTCCGGATTGTTATCGAATGGCTGAGGATGGGTGAGGAATCCACACCCTCTGCCGGCCTGAGTCTGCCCTCTGTGTAAAGTAAAAGTTGCTTTACCCAACAGAGAGCCTCGAAAAACCCAGAACCCTCACCCGCTCTTTGAAAATAAATAATTATACTAAATTCTCCTCGTCCTCGCCAATCCCCACGCCGGTTCCCCTTCCTCGATCTCCGGCAACCCCAGCTGGCGCCGCCGTGATGAGGTGGTGGTGGGCGGGAGCGTACGGCGCGTTCAGGAAGAAGCGCCCGAGCGACCGCGTCGCGAAGCCGTCCGGCGAGAGCGTGGTCGGCTCCACCGACGCCGTCGGCGCCTCTCCCCTACGCGACGCCCTCCCGCTCGAGGTCACCCCCTTCATGGACTACGCGATCTCGTGCAACGCCCTTCCTTCCTCGGCCGCGGCTCTCCCGCCCGGCGTCTTCCACGGCCGCTTCGACCTCGCCGACCACCCCAACGATGTCGCGGCGGCCCTCAGGCCACTCGCCGACTACATCGCCTCGGATCCTGAGCACGCGAATGCCACGGACCGCGAAGCCTACATGGCCATACTCCGCGACGCTCTCACCTCCCCCCTCCCGGTCTGCACCAAGCGCATCCTCGTCACCAGCCGCAAGCGCTTCCTCGGTCCATTCCAGCCCTCGAGCACCACCCAACTTGGCGACATACTCGAAAGCGCCATGGTCGCCATCATCAAGGTGATGGATCTGCAAGAGATACAACCTGATGACATCGCCTACGCCGACTCGTACTTCTTCGACACACTGTTCGATGATAAGGTGAGGTCCTGACTTGGCTTTACAGATTTATGGAGTAAGGAAAACTTTGCTTGTGGCGTGACGTTGTATGTTGTACTCCAGTGCTGTTTTTCATTTTCGATCTACAATCGCAATTGCTTGTTACTCCTTATTGGAGTAGGACTATTATGAGAGTAGTTTTTGGTGATCGGAGACTATAAGTGTGATGCTTGTTGAAGGATCATAGATGCCAATGAGGAGCAAAAAATCATTTGGATGACTCCATTATAGTTTAATGTTCTTCATCCAAGTGTTCTGACCTGTATGATCTAGAAGTAGCATGTGGAACTGGATCTTTGTTACTCAAGTCTGGAAACAAAAATATGTGTCATAAGAACTGTCTAAGCAAGATTTACCTACACGGTCAAGCATGTGTCATCTGTTCAAGATTGTTATTTATCCTTGGATGAAAACTGTTTTATAGCAATTGGACAAGGTATTACTTCATAAATCTGATGCATGCCATAGAATCTGGAGTAATTACAACTATGATTGATGCTTTTGCTGAAAGCAGGATTTCTGACTGTTGAGAATTTGGGGCACATTTGAGTTAGGCTTTATATTTTTAAAAGTTCCATTGGTTACTTCTGGATTTTGTGTCATTTGTGTAACTTGGACATGCTCCGTGTTTCGATTGTTGGTCCATCTTCACAATGGAATGGGTTATTTGGTGCTTCTGTAATATTTCTGAATTAGTTACCTAAGAACAATGTGTTATTCTAGAAAGTTCAGGATCAGTGGGTGTTGCCTAATAAACAATATGCACTGTTTGTTCATTGTCTGATGTCATTTCATGTTGTATTGTATATGCATACTGAATCCAACATGATAAAAGGCTCAAAGCGCTCTTTGAGGGTGTAGGCCCTGAAGTTGCCATAGATAGGAAAAAATCATCAGGATACAACATAACAAGTATTCGGTGATATGAATTGACCAACCAAGCATTCTTGAGGGTCTAGGCCCTTAAGTGATTGAATGATAGTTTAAGGATTGGATCGGCTAGGACATTATTTCCTACCAAGGCCTTATTTGCTGGTTGACATGCCACTTTCCACAATTATCTTTTTCAGTAGCAGATCAATCCATTTTAGTAGCAAAGTAAATAAATACTACATTTTTCTATTACAGTATTATTTGAACGATTATATATTATTATACTATTATATTATGAGCAAACTTGCTTAGAAGGGCTGGCTACCCAGTTGTAGGATGGTTAACTTAATCCTTGTATATTGTGGTTGCATGGCCAAACTGTTGAACTGTTGGAACATTGGAGCAATGAATTTCACTTCAATATATCCATGTCAATCGAGGATGAGCTTTCTCTCTTTTGAACTTGTGTGTGCCTTGTAGCAGGTGAAGAAAGTTTGATTCGTTTTGAGTGTCCACTGATAATAGTTGAACAAGATAGGAATAGGATGTGACTGGCGATACTATTCACGTGCAAGTGCAACTACACGATCATTGCAAGATAGGGTTAAGACCTTAGAAAGGGAAGATATACTATAACTTAGGATGGTGCGAAAGAGGCATAATTCTCTCTTTCTTGACTGATAGTAGATACATATTGCCCTTTTTTTAGGGAATTGACTTCGCTCTTTATCTAACTACGCATCTCTGCAAGGAAATAAACCCAGCTAACGAGGAGACCTACCATTATGGAGACGAGGAACACAGAAGTAGAATGTAATGGGAATGAGAACTTCTATATGTCGGTTGCTGGCTGGATTAGGTGCTAGCAGAGTTGTCTGGCCAGGCCTGGCGCCGGGCTTGAGCCTATCCTGTCCTGTGTTTTTCAAAGAGGATTGCCTGTGATTTGCTTTATACTGCACTGGCATGATATAGATATGTGTATCATTAATATTCAACTTTGTATGCTATGTGCATTCCTAAAGTTCAACTTTGTTTCCATTGCCCTCGTAAGCATTCCTAAAGTTCAACTTTCTTTTCTCCAGGTTGTGAGGGGTGTTGTCGAAAGTTTGAAAATTATTACCCGCCAAGCAAGTTTAAGAGTGGCAGAGTATGCGTTCCATTATGCGAAGACCAGTGGCATGGGGAGAGTTTCTGCGATAACTAAAGCCAATATCATGAGGAAAACAGATAGACTTTTCCTCGAGGTTTGATGGCTATCTCTGTCTCTTTCTTCTTGATGGTATATGTTCCTTGTTATCATATCTCTTGAGAGCTAAGTCATGGTTATTTTATGTGTACTATTTTAGTGTTGCCGTGAAGTGGCTGAGAAGTACCCTGAAATCAGATACAAGGAAGTAATTGTTGACAATTGCTGTATGACGGTATGTTGATCTGTGAAGATGAACTTGCTGACTTTTTGGTGTTAATGTTTATTCACACTTGATAATTATGAAATTTAAGTAGGCATTTACTTTTATCAAATTTGTCTCTGTTCTACAAAGTCTATTTTAACATTACTGAGTATGAACTGCATCCTCTTGCAGCTCGTGAAGAACCCTGGTACTTTTGATGTATTGGTGATACCAAATCTCTATGGAGACATTATTAATGATCTATGTGCTGGTTTGATCAGAGGCTTGGGCCTAACTCCCAGGTAGATGTGTCTAATTTGCTACTCCCTCCGTCCCATAATATAAGATGTTATTACAACCAATATAGATCTGTATTGGTTGTACATCTTATATTATGAGACGGAGAACGTATTTGAGCATCAAAACAACATCATCTCTCACTATTGTTGATTTACCAGCTGCAACATTTGCAAAGGTGGCATTTTTCTGGCAGAGTCTGTTCATGACTCTGCACCTGATATCTCTGGCAAGGTAAACTGGTCGTAGATATGTCCCTTCTTTCAGTCTAATTGTCTTAGTCATATGTTTCTCGAAATCCTGTCAAGACCAGAGTGTCGTTCCACAAGTTCTTCACAGTTTTCATACCAGCTGAACTTAATATAAAGATAATCAATTGCAGTAATAGTTAAGCTGTGCCATAACTGCGATATTCCAGTATCGTTCTTCCTGAAATGTGTTCCAACATTGGACTGCATGCTATCCATTTTTGCAGACTGGCCACAAGTTTGAAGATCCTCTTGCCCATGCAGTTCTGAGTTCTCCGATGGACCTCGAACATGAGATACCTGGATCCTTTGAGGTATCGGTTGGTAGATTGCTACATCGGCTAGGGAGGTATGACCTTCACTATCGTTGCGTATGTTTCCTCGCTTTTGTGCATGTGCTCCAGCTATTGCACCTCATGAACCTCTCTTGCAGCTTGATAAACTTGCCGTTGCAAAGTCTACATGTGGTACCAGTTTCGATTCGTACGAAGAAACCAGAGCTTCGGTCTGATCCTGTAAGCAACATGAAACCAAGTACACCACCATTGGCTGCTCGTACCATAAGCCCTCTGGCGAGGTTCCTTCGTACCAGGTTGGTTTAGAAACATTGTTTTCCCATCTTGATACACCTGAAACACGTGAGGTGATAGCTGTTGTCATTAACATTTATTGATGTATACTTCTGACAGCAACGATCATCAACCTGTGAGCAAGAAATCTCATACACCATGGCTTAAAAAGGTATCGCCATGTTTCTTTATTCTGCTTAGTTCATTGCTCAAGTGTGCAAAGAATTATTTCTCTGGAATAGAATTCAGTAATTTACGAGTAAGTTGTGTAAACATAGGTTTTAACCATGATATGATTAGGTAGTACTCCCTCCGTATCAAAATATAAGTCTTTCCACCAACTTTCCACACACGTGTATCTAGACATGTTTTAGTGCAAGATTCATGTGAACATTGCACTAAAACATGTCTAGATACATGTGTGTGGAAAGTTGGTGGAAAGACTTATATTTTGATACGGAGTGGAGTACCTAATTAACTATATGATTTGTATATATATACTTACCCTGTACAATATGATAGGGTAGAGATCATGCATCTTTCGTACATATATACGAGAGACTTGCCCCCTATAAGGCATTGTGGGTTCCGGCAATTCTGTTTTTCTACTATTTTTTCAGCCTTTTTGTTTGGACACATCGTATCATTTACTTTATGATATCTATGACAAGTTGACAACTTGTTTAGATTGTTTGCATTTGACTTGTACATACGGTTCAGAGCTCTATGGGATGAACCTTTTATTAACGTTTTACTTCGCTATTGTCATAGGTACGATATATGGCAGGACGTCAAACTCTTTGTTTGATACTTTTGTTGTTTATCGTTATCTCCTTCATATCAACTGTGAATGCTGAAGATAGATTTCAGAAGTGTCCACCACAAAGCATAACTGATTATCTTCCGAGAAATACTTGTCGAGTGATTAAATTGTCAGGTGATCATTGGTCACACTCAAAGCGAGTAGAGGTACAGGAAGTTAGGTATGTACCAAGCTCTTTCATTACTATTTTAGGATAAATATCGGAGTAGATTAATCTAACTATCTATCTTGTTTCTGCAGGATTATTGAGTATCATATTCCTAATTCTGTCAGTTATTTCTTCAAAAACAAATTCACTTGGTGCATTCGATTTCAAGATACCATTCAGCTGATTGGAATTATGTCAAATTGGTACGTGATAATTTCCATCTGCTAGGCACCCAGTTTTTGTAAAATACTATTTTTGTCTAGTAAAATTAGATACCTGTTGTAACCATTAGAGAAACAAAATTATATTCTTACATACACGGGCTCCTCCAATCTCATGTACTGCATACTACTCTCTCGACATTATCTAATTTATCTTTTTGTCAAGAAACTTATTTTGCCTGTAGGTGCTGGAATGCATATGACATTGATTCATGAAGCTAAAACATTTAGTGACAGTTCATTTATCAATTCAATACTTTAAACTCTAAATTGCTTTACTTTTTTTGCGAGTAACTTAGCTTTACATTTGGCCATTTGCGCACTGTCCTGAAATGGGATTGGGATGTACATTAATCTTTATTTCCCTTTAATGTCAGCTTGTTGTACCCTGTCCCTCTGGTTAGGCTTAATTGTTTCGACCTTCACAAAATATTGAGAAACAAATCTTTTGTGTTCTCAGAAAAATAGGAGAGTATGTGTCAATACCCAACTTATAGGATGTACTGGATTTTAGTTGATGAAAGATCAAGTATGAACGTGATGATATGCTGCAGGTTGATAATTTCTAAAATATTTAGCTTATCAACTCTCGTTTTGCTGTTTCAGGCCAGCTGTTTGGAAATTAAGGCAAAATCAACATGTGAGATTCTTGTTAGGTGATAAGAATCTCATTGTTGTATGGATAGACATATCTATAGTTGGCATTTTTTATCACTTATGTTGGATACGATACGGCCATCTGCTCTCTTTGTCGGGATACTATACAGAATTTGGCCAGCATGTGTATCATATTAATATTATTAGCTGCTGGTTATTCATCTCAGTGTTGGTAGTGGTGCTTATCCGACATAGAACAGTTGTCAAGGTAAACACATATTTACTTGTTACCCAAATCAGATTTTGGATGATTGGGCTATCATTTAAAACAAACATGTGTACTTTTTCATTGACTTTCAGGCTTCAAGGTTCATAATCGGCCGCTTACTGGGACTATCTTTTCTTGTTGGGATTTTTTACTATCTGAGGAATGTAGAGCCTGACGAGAAAAATATTTCCAGAGTTGGTGCAATTGGTTTCGGAGCAATGATATTAATGTATATCATGAAATCGTTCACAATCGTGGTGAGTATGTATTACATTGCGGTATGTTTTTGATATCCCGTCATACATTGATTGTATTAGCCCACCAATAAAAACATCAGGATGCTCCATCCGTGTTGGACTTAACCCAGCGTGAAGAGGTTTTTTTGCCATGTCAAATATTTTCCTTACACTGGAGTTCTTTATTTCTGAATTCTGCAACCTTTCTTTGCTCGGATAATAAGACATCACGTGTTCCCTTTAGAGAGATCAGGGCATGCATACATTAGAGCAGGGAATCCATGTAACTACGCAAGAGTTGTTTAGATCATTTGAGCTTCCGCCATTTGCTTATCGTTACTGATCTTATTATGGATGTGTCAACATCATCAGCTGCACGCACTATCTCTGCACTGTGGGCATGTCAAATAAGCGTTAGAATCCAATCATTCCCTGTATTCAGAATTTCCTCGTCCCAGATATCCCCCCTTCCGTCCGGCCTCACTTTTAGTGGCTGCTCTGCTAAACTGCTAGATGATAAGCACTGAGAACAATGAAGGGCTTTCTCATTATCCTCTAAAATCTGAGGAGGCCCCTCTCACAGCTCACCGCCACATCTCACTCCCCACATGCAGGACACCGAAGGCGAAGTTAGCAGGCCTTGTCCACCTTCCGTACCCCTCTCCTCACCAACCAGGCAACCAAACACCAGACCACCTTCATACAAATGAACAGCAGAGCGCAAGCAGCCGCACAGTGCTGCACCTCCTCCTGGACATCATGCATTCATGCTCATGCAGCACACATCCACATGCTGATTGCTGATGCGGCGCCAACACATAACGCAGCTGCACACTCTCATCCATGCCTCCATTGCCTTGTCTTCTGGTAGTCAACTGTCACGGCTGCACTGGATGCAGCTGCTGTGTCTATTTGTGCCCATAGACCAATATAATGCTGCCTCCTGATGCAGCTCCACCAGTGCCTACACTCACTCACATAGCCGCACATCACCGCACTAGAAAATGTGAACGTCTCTGCTTCCCTTAGCTCAAGATTGCCGCATACACGACAAACACCAACTCCATGTAGAATTGGGAGATTTCTGGCTGGGTGGTGGGTTCCTTGGGGACTCCCCACCTTAATATATGCAGCACCAAGTGATCTTATGCAATTCTTATTTGACATACTAACTCACGCTTCAAAAATAATAATATTCTCGAGATTAATTTGATTTAAAATAGGGTATGTCAAGGGCTATTTTGATGAGCTCAAATATTATATGTCCAATTTTATACCAATTTTCGCTGTATGTTTTTTTTGTCTATAGGGTGTGAAGGTGTTTACTATGACAGTGCACATCGTCGCCATGCTTCTTTTTCCGTGTTGTGAGCATCACCACTTAAGCTCATGGTATGGGTGTGCTTCTATTGGAAGCTTGGTTTACCGGTTCATCGAGACAACAAGATTCTGCTACTTATTCTTTCATCAAGAGAGGTTAGAATTAAACAATCAATTTCAGAAATTTGCAATCATATTATTATGAAATAAATCACAAAAGTTTTCTCGGTGTTTGAAGTTAGTTGTTAAAATTTTGGAGGCAAATCATAACGACAGCTAGAGAGGACATGACAATACACCAAAAAACTTCTAATGTTAGTTATGACTGGGTGAATAATTAAGGTAGGTACCCACACATAGAAAAATTAAGAAACACCTAGATAATTATGTTGTGTCCGATCTGAAATCGCACCTTGTATTGATATGTAGCAGTAAGTCGTTGGTCAATACCAGAGAGATGCTGATATTACTTGCCTCTTCCGTGAATGTTAACTATCATACAACTTTATTTGGTTATGCTTTGTTAGACATATAGAGTGTGAGACTAATTTCTGTTCAAACTATGGCCGAACATGCAGGTTGCCTGGAGGCAGACTGCATGGACTATGAGAAGATTTTTTTTCAGACTCAAAGGAAAAACAAACTTGTTTTTGCGAATAATGATACATTAGTGAACTGTCTGTGGTGGGTTCGGATGTTGCCACGATAAAACAAAAAACGTTCTTGCCGATACTGTCCAAATGACTATGCTCCTGCACCTGGTCTGTGTATGTATGGTGTTTCCTATTTTCAAAAAGTTAATTTGAATAGAAATATGTAATTTCATTTTTTTTTCTCTTCCAAACTAACAAATTTAGATTTCATTGGTTCCGTTTTTCTTTCGCAAGTTTTCTCGAAGTGAGTAGTTTCTGTAAGGTTGTCCTAGCGTGGCGCGTTAGACCGTAAGGTTGTTGTCAATCGGATATATGCTGACAGAGACAAGTTTTTGCAATACAATGGATCGTACATTAGAATTCGTGTAGAAAGCACAGTGGATATCAAAGTGCTGGTTATCAGTATTCCTATTCATAACCTCAAAAGAAATACTAAAATCTTTTAGTCGAAAGACGGAGCGACACTAGACTGAGATCGAGCATGATTCCAGTGGTGATCTGGCTTTTAACTTAATGAGATAAACGGAGTATTGTTTGGAGATAGGAAGTTGCATGTTGACTCCATCAACATTCTTGTGGTTTGCGTAGTGTGGCGTCAGACTGTGAGGTTATTGTCGCTTGAATATATGCTCAAGTTAGGGTTGGGTCCTAATAATGATATAAAACCTATAATTTTTTTGGATTGTAAAATCTGGGCCATTATCTGAGCCTTAGTTTGATGTATTCTTGCAATTCTTTGTAATGGTTGATGACATTGTAGGCGTAGTTGCAATTCTTCGTAATGTTTGATGACATCGTCGGCGCTCACCGAGACAATTTAGGGTTGGGTTCTAATGATATAAAACTTATAATCTTTCTGGATCACAGAGATGTTCCGCCGCGCCGGTTTGCACTAGTATACATAATTACAAAACAAGCTTAGAAGTAAAGGATCACATAATAATACACATGATTCCACAATAAGCTCAGAAGTAACGATTACATAATAGACCTTATTACAAAACAAGATCAGATGGACTCCAATTCGGCTGCTAAACCAACAAATAAACAGAGGTAACCTCATCGGTCAATCATCGCCACCAACAACTAGTCCGACGGCGTCTCTACGGTATATCTCAGGGGAACCACTACAAACCTTGGTGTTCCTTGGGGTTTTCACTTCGGCATGTTTGAATGTTTTCTATGATGTAAATTTGGCAGTAATCCCCGCTCTTTGCAAACATTCCAAATAATTATACCACCTTCCTATGACTCATTCCAAGAAAAAAACATGAAATTTAATTATACCGTCTTCTCATTAGCCTTTGGTTCCAAACAAGCTCATATGTAATGAGCACATAATACACAAATTATAAAATAGCTCAGAAATATTCATCACAAAATAATGCACATGATTAGAAAAGAAGCTCCGAAGTAACGATTGCGCATCGTTTCGATGCAGAGCCCATGGAGATGTTCCCTATTCGAACAAATATCGATCGCATAATTGACGATAATTACAAAGCAAGAGCAGAAGTACTACAATCCGGCTGCTAAACCAACAAAAAAACCGAAGTAACCTTCTCAGTCAAGCATCACCGCCAACAACTAGTCCGACGGCGCCTCCATATCGCTAGTCTCTGCCTGTACAAAATTGTACATGCGGCAGGCGGAGTGTTGAGATTGCCCACCCAACGTGGCGTTACACCATAGCCAGTGGAATCCCACCTGACCGATTGACATCCGAGAATCAAACAAATTTGTAGACTGCGTCATTTCGACCTGCAGCATCGGAGCTCCTTCGTCTAATTTCCACTTGGCCATGCTGTCGGGAGAATCGCTGACCAACTCGGTTGGGCTGGTTGTCGCCATGGCCACGGCTTCAGTCATGTTCTCGAGGCAAATATCAGGGAAGTAAGCCTTGCCAAGGGGTGTGCCATGGTACCAGACATCAGCCTCCCAAGCTAGCACGCACAGCTCGTGCCGCTTGTAGCGGCTGATGACGCGCGCGGTGAGGTTGAACCGCGGAGGTAGCATCGTCGTGTCCTGCGGCATCGATGCCACGATGCTGGTGATCTCCACTTGGTGGTACCCTTCACCGGCATGGTTCGCCCTGACGATCTGATCCAGACGATGGGATGCAAACACGAGCATCAGGAAGAGGACGAAGACGAGAGAGATCACGATGCCAAGCGAGAGCAGCAGGTATTTGCCTTTCTTCAAACGCGCCCTCTCTGCCAGGTCCAGCACCAATTCGGTTGCTGTTGGGAATTCCATGGGCGAAGTCGACAAGACCTAAATTTCGATGTCCACGGATATCGATCGACCTCGATCTGTTTATATACACAGACGATCCGATGCAGGACCGATCGAGTCTCCTAGCAGATTCACTCTCGAACTGGGATTAATTCCGAGTCCGATCGAGTCCAGGCACTAATATGCAAAACCGGTGTAGGTAAGGAGTTGGATCCCAATAAATCAAAGTCCTATATATAGACGTAACGCTGAAGACCTAGCCCTACAGACCTGGCTCGTGCTAGTTGCGTTTATCTGACAGTCATGTTAGAATCTGGCAACTTCGGCGGCTACGTCGCCTTGAAACCAGAGCCTGCCGATCACGCCGACGAGGACTACGACGGCGATCCGGCCCTCCTTTTGGTGGTCGGATTGGCGCTGTGCGCCTTGGTCGCGATTTGCGCCGGCTTGGCCTTCTACACGTTCGAACTCACTCGAGTCCTGGAGCCTAGGTACTCCGTCGAGGTCACAGGCGTCCAAGGGCTTGGCCCCTCGCAGAGCTCGCCGGCGTTCAACCTCACGGTCCATGTCAACAACAGGCAGCATCTACGACGAGTCTGCAAGGAGAAGAGCAACGTGATCGTGTACTACAATGAAGCGAGCGACGACGGATATAACGAGACCAGCATCGGATGGGGCAAGTTGCCTGCCTTCTGCGTCGATAGGTGGTCGACGACGGACCTCGACCTCCGCTTGTCTAATCAGGGAGTGTTGCTCTCTCAGAGGTTGCGGGAGAAGATGGAGTCCGACCGGCGCAGCCGAGGAATGAAGATGGCGGTCGAGATCAAGCCGATACATCACTAGTACAGAAAAGCTTTTCTGTGGCGCACCAGTTTGCTATTCTGTGGCGCATGGGTGGTGCGCCACAGAATAGTCGCCACTAAATAAGCTATTCTGTGGCGCACGGCGACTATTCTGTGGCGCACCACCCATGCGCCACAGAATAGCTATTCTGTGGCGCACCGCGACTGGTGCGCCACAGAATAACTATTCTGTGGCGCACCCGTTTAACCATGCGCCACAGAATAGGGTGCGCCACAGAATAGTAATCGGTGCGCCACAGAATTACTGCGCAGTACTGTACCCGTATATTCATACAAATACCAGTATAATACCAGAATACATGTATATTTCATATTTACACAGATATAACAGAAACAGAGATATATTTTCACAGATATATCAAAACAAACACATTACTAATATATGTCATCACAAGTTGATACAAAAGTGCGGAAGTTTTACACAATTGTTGAGATATACAAAAGTTCATCGAATCGTTGCCCACGTTACAAAATGAAGTGTTCACCGCCTACACTAGGATCGAATAGATTACATCTCGGCGTTGACGGTGAGCAATAGCGGGAATACGACGATCTCATGTAGCCTTCTTCGCGAGCGCTACGAGCGGAGCGGCGCCGGGAACGGTTTGCCGAGAGGCCCTTGAGTTTGTATTCCTGCATATCACAAGTTTCACTGACGCCATCTCTGCGTCACATAGTGTCACAACATTTTAATCATCGGCATTCTAGAAATGAATTAGCTAAGGTCAACTAACAATCATGCCTCATACTTAACTGGTATCAACTTACAAAAATCATGCCTCATATTTTATATCAACTTACCACAAAAAGATCAAATAGAGAAAAACCCGTATGATGGATCCTTCTTCCTGATCCGCTCCGGAAACGGATAAATGCCGTCTTTCGTCATCCACGTCCTCCTGTCATTCTGCTTATCTAGGCGTTCTTCGATCTCCCACTTAGACAACGCTGAAAATCGGTTGGGATATATATTTGATTAATGCATGATATAACTAGAGTATGATTTATTCATCTAATATAGAAAAGAAAGAAGCAAGGTTTCTACCTCTGGCGTTGTGTAAGGACCCCCCTGCTGTCTTGACATCTTCCAGGATGATTTTCGATAACTGTAACTGGATGCGATGGAAGTCTGCTCTAAGGTCATCATCAGTGAGATCCTCATCATATTTGGCCCATTCTTGGAGACGATATGGCAAATTCGTTATCACTGCATCCCGGACATACGATTTCATGTGTAAGAGGACGTAGAAGGCATCCACGTTGCCAGACTTTTGCTTGATGCAATGAAACCCCGTCCCATGGTAAAACTTGTGTGTGTTGTCAATTATACGTTTCGCTTTCTTCTCGAAGGAACCTCCGTTTTTGGCGTAGCCCTCGAGAGCCTCATCGAGAACACCCTTAATTCTAGTGTAGTCTTTCGGCGTAGTCCCTGAGTCTAAATATGTGGCAGTTGACCACTTCGGGTGCACGGCGATGAGTACTGAGTACTTGTCACTGCTCAACACAATTGAAACGGAATATTGGAAAGGATCAACACAACAGAAGAAATCTATAAGAAAGCATAAGATACGACAGCGGCGACTAGATGCGGACTTACTTGAAAAAGAAAGGCAGAAGAAGGCTGGTCTTCGTGCTCATGTTCAGCATGATTCTCTGGAGGTACTCCGTGGCCTTAGCCCGTGTCGGTGATCCTTCCTCCAGCTGGCTGTCCCGCATGTAGTAGGGATCCACTACCTTGACGTACGGGGTTTGTTCTCTCCTGATCATCATCGCCTGGCTGAGCGCGTATAGGCGGACCAAGTTATAGTCCAGCCGTTTAAAGTGAAACAAGTTGAAGACGTCCTCGCACGATATGAAGAACAGATCCGCTGGAGATTCATCAACGAAGTCAACCAAGTCCCTTGGCACCTTGACAGTGAACACCGGGTAGTTCGGATTCTCGTCTTTAAGAAGGTTGTCCTCTAGCTTCAAGATAGCAAGTTGCAAAGGGGCCATGCATCCATCTGCGAGGTGGAGCAGCTCCGAAGGCAGTATCGGTTGACCAGCTTCATGCAACCGGGACGACAAGTCACCCGCACGGGGTGGTATCATGGGGTCACTCCGGACATACCCCGGTGTGCTAAGTTTCGTCTTCGGAGCTGGCTTACTCCTCTTCCTGTGCTTCTTCTTCTTCTCTGCTGTATCTGGTGTATCTTCCGGAGGCAGTATTGGGTACTGTCTGGAGCCGAAGCTGATCACTGGGGCAGGCCCTTTTTTCCCTCCTTCAGTCCAATCCCTGACAGACTCACATATGGTTGTAAAGAGCGACGTGAGCGTATTTGTCACCGCCGCTGAGATGAAACTCGGAATCATAATATTTTGCTCCATCGGTTCCTCGCCCCTTGTTCCAGAAACCCCAGCCTCGTCATTGTCGGCCATGTTTGCACTGCATTAAAAAGAGGCAAAAAGTTAGTATGACAAATATAAGAGAAAAAAAATCACCTAACTAAGTACTAAGATACCCCGGCCCATGCACTAGTCGCAATACCCCATATGTCCTATTTTTAGCAAAGTCATGCCAAATTTCACGAAAAAATCCGGCATGACCTTTGCTAAAAAAGGGACATATGGAGTACCCGAAATTGCCGGAACGGAAGTTAATCGACGTTCCGGCAATCTCAAGGGCCTCTCGGGGTACCTGCAAGCATTTCCAACAAAAAAAAAACACATCTACGGCCGGCACCTCCGGCCGGCATCTCAACGACACGATGGTCGGAGCACAAGCACAATACCCCATATGTCCTATTTTTAGCAAAGTCATGCCAAATTTCACGAAAAAATCCGGCATGACCTTTGCTAAAAAAGGGACATATGGAGTACCCGAAATTGCCGGAACGGAAGTTAATCGACGTTCCGGCAATCTCAAGGGCCTCTCGGGGTACCTGCAAACATTTCGAACAAAAAAAAACACATCTACGGCCGGCATCTCAACGACACGATGGTCGGAGCACAAGCACAATACCCCATATGTCCTATTTTTAGCAAAGTCATGCCAAATTTCACGAAAAAATCCGGCATGACCTTTGCTAAAAAAGGGACATATGGAGTACCCGAAATTGCCGGAACGGAAGTTAATCGACGTTCCGGCAATCTCAAGGGCCTCTCGGGGTACCTGCAAACATTTCATCCACAAGAATGTGGTGGCCAGAAGACCACCACCACCACCATCTCACAACCACCACAGAACCACCACAACCACAAAACAACCACCAAAAACCACCACAAGAATTAATGTGGTGGCCAGAAGACCACCACCACAGAACCATCTCAGCTACCTTTTCTGGAAAAGGTGGCCACCACTGGCACGGTTGCACAATGGCTGTGTATCTCTCTTCGCTTTCCTGCAATCAAAGAGTAGCATGTGAGCTGTTAACAGATAGCATTTCTAACTCCAAAACTGTCAAGTAAAAATTCTCAAGTTAAAAAACATGGTTTTCATGAAAGAAAAATATAAATAGCTCAAGTTAACTTGGGGGACTTTTCGCGGCTTTCGGCCACGTACAGGCCGTGGTGACCGGTGAAAGATCACATCACATCACGGACTGGACTCTTTGGACCGCACTTTACCGCAACACGACACGAACCCACCGCTCGCTCGTCGCTTCTACCGCGCGCCTCCACCACAAGTCCAGAACCCGGCCGGCCTGGGAAGGGAAACGTGCCCGACCCGAGCGAACTCCACGGGAATCGGCTGGAAACCCGCTCGGAGGCGCAGCCGAATTCCTTCTCTCGCGCAAGTCCCAATCATTGCCTCTCCCCACCACTCCACCCCACCCCAGCCAAGCAAGCAACCAAAAGCGTCGACGCCACCACCCTTCGCACTCACGCCGGGCCCGTCGGAACGGCGACCACCAAACCCTAGCCGATCAACCAGCGCGAGCCGGCGGCGATCGCCCAAGATGGCGGCGCGCGGCCTGCGGGGCGTCCGCGACGACCTGTCGGAGCTGGGCCGGCACCTGCTGGACATCTCCTGCTTCCTGCACCCGCTCCTCAACCCGGCCCACACCGACTCGCCGCCCTCCACGCCCACCCACCGCCGCGCCCGCGCCCGCTCCCCCTCCCCGCGGCCCCACCGACTTGCGGCATCATCGTCGACTTCGATAGGGGAGGGAGGAGGCGGAGAGGGGAAACACCTCGGGGAGGGAAGGGAGGCGCGGATGGGCGGACGGCGGTGGAGGTGCTCCTCGTGGGCGTCGAGGTCCTCCGCGGCGTCGAGGACGGCCGGTCCGAGGGCACGGGCACGGCGAGGCGAGCACGGGCACGGGCGCGTCGAGGCGAGTACGGGCGCGTCGAGGCGAGCACGGGCACGGGCGCGTCGAGGCGAGCACGGGCGCGTCGAGGCGAGCACGGGCACGGCGAGGCGGGCACGGTGCGGGTGGCGGTGGAGTTCCTCCGGCGGCGGTGGTGCGTGAGGTGGGGAGAGGAAGAAGAATGAGAAAACGAAGAAGAAAACGGCGGCGGCGCGGCCGGTTTTTGGATAAGGTACCTTATTCTGTGGCGCATCCCCCTAGCGGTGCGCCACAGAATTAGCTTATTCTGTGGCGCACCCGATAAGGGGTGCGCCACAGAATAGTTGGTTTTTTTATTTAAATTTTCTGTTTTTACACACATGTTAATAAAAAAACAGTTAATAGTTGGTTTTTTATTTAAATTTCAGGTTCTGGTTGAAGCTCTTGTCGGTCCAACTGTTTCCCGACTTCATCTCCATAGCATTAAGCGTTACTTGCAAGCGCGTATCCTGAGGCCGGCACCCAGGATACAACGGAGTGATCCCGTCTATCCCCATTTGCGCTAGCTTGGCTTTCTCTCTGTCGTTGCTCGTCTGACTGAGAAGCAGTTCTTGAAAATGAGCATCCTGCAAGCCCAAACTTAGCGGGGTCTGCTCGTCTCCTTCGTCATGATGATCATGTCCGCCGGCATCTCCTTCGTCATCATGATGATCTTGTCCGTCACCGGCATCTCCTTCGTCATCATCTTGTCCGCCGCGGGCATCTCCTTCGTCATGATCATCTTGTCCGCCGCGGGCATCTCCTTCGTCATGACGATGATCTTGTTTGGCTTGTTCTGACATGAAACCGTGCCTGAGCAGGTGCTCCTCCAATAATCCAGAATCAGGGTGTATCCACCTCTCATGTTTGCATTTTCGACACGGACATCTTATCTGCCTCCCGTTGGACCGAATCATGTCCGCCTTCGCTTGGTCCTTGTATGTTCTGATTTGACTGGAGCTCATCATTATGACCATGGTTGACTACGCGCTATACATAGAGAAGAAACGAGAGTACATAACTTAATTAGAGCCGCAACATGCATGCACACACAAACACACACAACACATCTAAGTCCGGCATCTCAACGACACGATGGTCGGAGCACAAGCACAATACCCCATATGTCCTATTTTTAACAAAGTCATGCCAAATTTCACGAAAAAATCCGGCATGACCTTTGCTAAAAAAGGGACATATGGAGTACCCGAAGTTGCCGGAACGGAAGTTAATCGACGTTCCGGCAATCTCAAGGGTCTCTCAAGGTACCTCCAAACATTTCCAACAAGATGGTCAAAGCACAATAACCTTTCTCACCTTGTAGATTTGATCCAAAATAGAAGATGGGAGAAAGGAGACTATGTATGGAGGAGTCTATCAACCAAAATAAGTTTAACTAAAAAAAAAGGAGAAATATATGGTCAAAAATGGATGGGAAGGAGGAGCACCACGAGTTGGGAGGAGAGGAGGAAGAGAGGAGAAGAAGAGGAAATGAGAAATGGGTAGGGGAAAGTGGGTGGAGATGGCCTTATAAAATATCTGGTACAGTTATTCTGTGGCGCACCTCTAACTGGTGCGCCACAGAATAATATAATTCTGTGGCGCACTGGGTCAGGTGCGCCACAGAATAGTTCCCCCCAATTATTTGTGGGGCCAGAGCACCTTATTCTGTGGCGCACCTGCATGGATGCGCCACAGAATAAATCTATTCTGTGGCGCACCTGACCCAGTGCGCCACAGAATAAGGTCAAAAGTGGCAGACCCGTGCGTTGGTGTGGGGCCCGCGCTTATTCTGTGGCGCATCATTATAGCCGTGCGCCACCGAATAGGGCTATTCTGTGGCGCACCATGGCTGGTGCGCCACAGAAGCTTATTCTGTGGCGCACGGCTATAAGGTGCGCCACAGAATAAGCTTTCATAGAATTGGGTTTTCCTACTAGTGCATCCAGAGGAGGCATCTAGGGCATGCCTCGTGATTTGTGAAGGCAAGTTTGGTCAGTCCCTCGCAGCATCGCCAGCAATGCCGTGCCTCCAACAATGTGCGACAGAAATAAGACTTCTTTACCACAAGTCCAAGACTCAACGCACCCCCGTACTCCTAATGCACAAAACAACTTCTCCTTTCTAGATATTTCAGTTGTAATTGATAAAAGATATATTCATCCCAGGTTTTTTATACGTGTAGAAAGTCTCGCATAGAGAGCGTGGACAGAGAATTTTATGCAAGAAAAAGGGTTTGACAATGCAATCCTCCAATTTAGTTTATGATGGTTTGTCCTTTCTTACAGTATTCAGATTATATAATTTTTTTATCATTAGTACAGATTGGCCTTTTAAACCACGTAATAGCACGTGCTAGAAGAATTTGCATGTGATTTATCTAATCGCGCTGTTGTTCGAACCATGTGCAAGGTGATAGCAATCTCATACGATTTTGAGGAATACATCACCATGCAAGCGAAACCGTGCTGTAACTTCTTTTCCTTTCTTCTCTGGTCACGCTAGCTGTTATTGACATGCTACTGTACCAGACTTTTCCCTCTACTTAATGAAAAAAGCAGAGTACCTGCTAGGTTCGTCAAAAAAAAAGAGCAATGAAGGGTCGTCTTCTCCACATCCTGTGCGAACACTCCCTAGGCGGTGCTCGAACTAGGCACGAGCCTTGAGATGGTGTCTACACCAAGGTTTTGGTTATCGGTAGACAAAAATACCGAGCGTGGTCGGGATTTCCGGTTACCGCGGTTAGCGGAAAATCCCGACCGATGGGATGCAAACACGAGCATCAGGAAGAGGACCAAGACGAGAGAGATCACGATGCCAAGCGAGAGCAGTAGGTATTTGCCTTTCTTCAAACGCGCCCTCTCTGCTAGGTCCAGCACCAATTCGGTCGCGGTTGGTAATTCCATGATGGGCAAAGTCGACAGGGTCTGAATTTCGATGCCCAAGGATATCGATGGACCTCGATCTGTTTATATACACAGACGATTCGATGCAGGACTGATCGAGTCCTGGAAGATTCAATCTCGAACTGGGATTAATTCCGAGTCCGATCGAGTCCAGGCACTAATATGCAGAACCGGTGTAGGTTTGGATTTGGATGCAAATAAATCTCAAGTCCTATAAATTTTTTTTAGATAAAGGGAGCTTTATTACTTAAAAGGTTTAAGTATTACACCCAGCTTCTGCATAACTAAGATGCACACAGCCGAAACAAGTCTGAAATTCGAAACATAAAAAAAAGGCGCATTACATATCAAAATGAGAAATTGTAGAAACGCCTATGGTGATGGAGGGCCAATCCGCAAATTATGCTGCCATCCATGTTGGGATAAAAAGTCCTCGCCGTATCCTCCAGTCTTGTATAGACCTCCATAAACAGGTCTCGATGCCCCACACGTTGCAACTGAGACCACGAACGGAGAGTAGCAGTAGTCCGGTAGATAACCTGCATAAGAGAGCAATTTTTATCGTTAAAAACCTTGTCATTTCTACATAGCCAAAGCGACCATATTACGGCAAGCGCTCCCACTCTAATAAGTTGTTTAAACCTATTGTCCACCCCATTCAGCCAGTTGCCAAAAATATTCGCAACGCTTTTGGGAGGGTATATAGTAGAACCTATTTGAATGATTGACCATATAGAGCTAGCAAATTTGCACTCAAAGAATAAGTGTTTGATAGTCTCATCCTTAGGACAGAAGACACACTGCTTACTCCCGTGCCAATTGCGTTTTGCAAGGTTGTCCTTAGTAAGAATAACCCCTCGACGTAAATACCACGCAAAAACCTTGTTTTTTAGTGGGATCTTCATCTTCCAGATTTTCTTATTATTATCTACTGGCACGTTAGGCTGGATTAGTGCAGTATACATAGAGTCCACTGTGAATTTTCCACTAGTGTAAATTCCACGAAACTCATCGGACCCCTGTGTCAAATTGACAGCCGCTAGTCGCTGTAGCAACTCGTGCCAAGCTACCAGTCTTGGACCAATAAGATTCTTCGGAACGTCACAATTGGGTGATTATCGACCAAAACTTGGGCAGTGTATCACTCTTGTGACGTCCCAGGACTATATCATACAACGCTGGATATTGTTCTCGGAGTGGGGTATTACCTAGCCACCTATCATCACAGAACCTTATCTCTGATCCATCCTTAATGGAAAAAGAACCATATGGGAAGAAGAATTTCTTCGTCGCCATTAGTCCGGACCAAAAGTGGGAATCACCTGGTTTTGAAGTCACCTGTGATAACGCCTCGATCCTAAGTACTTTCTCCTAAGAAGAGTTTGCCACACCCCATCTTCGGTCAGTAGCTTAAACAACCACTTACCGAGGAGTGCTCTATTCTTGACCTGAAGGTCATGAATCCCAAGGCCTCCGTGGTCCTTAGGCAGCACACTACATCCCATTTAGCCAGTCGATACTTCTTTTTTCGTTATCTCCTTGCCAGAAGAATCTAGATCGGAAGTAATCCAACCGATGCAAGACTCTTTTGGTAATTGGAAGAAGGAAATCATATACAATACCATATTAGTTAGTACTGAGTTTATGAGAACCAATCTACCACCCAGGGATAGCAATTTTCCTTTCCAGCTACTTAGCCTTTTTTGTAGTCTTTCCTCGACGTGCTTCCATTGAGCAATCGTTAGCCTCCTAAAGTGAATAGGAATGCCAAGATAGCTAATTGGAAACTGGCCAAGCCCACAGCCAAATAGCTCAGCGTACTGGCAGCCTCGTCCTGAGCATCGCCGAAACAAAACACTTCACTTTTATGGAAATTAATTTTTAGACCGGAAAGTTGCTCGAATGCTGCCAAAATTAATTTCAGATTTCGAGCTTTCTCCATGTCATGTTCCATAAAAAGAATTGTATCATCAGCGTATTGTAGAATAGACAGTCCGCCATCCACAAGGTGCGGGACCACTCCAACAATTTGCCCATCCAACTTCGCACGTTCAATGATAATAGCAAGCATATCAGCCACTATATTAAATAGTATTGGTGATAATGGATCGCCTTGTCTCAATCCTTTCTTAGTCTGGAAGTATCTACCACATCGTTATTAACTTTGATGGCGACACTTCCTCCAGAAACGAAATTGTGTATCATTGCACGCCACTCATCTGAAAAGCCTTTCATCCTGAGTGTTTGTTGGAGAAAAGACCATTTGACTTTGTCATAGGCCTTCTCGAAGTCAATTTTTAGGATTACTCCATTGAGTTTTTTCCGATGCATCTCATGAACCGTTTCATGCAATACCACAACACCATCTAGTATATTGCGCCCTTGCATGAAAGCCGTCTGAGTTGGTCTCACAACATGTTCAGCCACCGAATTAAGCCTAATGTAGTGGTTTTAGTGAATATTTTGAAGCTAACGTTAGAAGACAGATGGACGATATTGTTGAATCCTTTCTGCTCCATCAACCTTTGGCAACAAAATTATCTCACCGAAATTTAGGCGAAACAGCTCGAGTTGTCCGGCATGCAATGCATGAAACATTTCGAGCAAGTCCAATTGGATTACATCCCAAAAGTTTGATAAAACTCAGCGGGAAACCCATCCGGACCCGGTGCTTTGTTGTGTTCCATTTGGAAAACCGCCTTCTTCACCTCCTCCTCGAGTAGGGGGCTGTCAAATGGGCGTTTTCCTGATCGGAAACTTGCGGAATATCATTCGTTTGAGATTCGTCGAGCGAGAAATTATCTGCATCCGGCTCACCAAACAAATTTTATAGTACTTCATGATGTAGGATTTTAATTGCTCGTGGCCTTCGATCGTGCCCTCCTCCTGGACAAGAGAGTGAATGAGTTTCTTTCTATGTCTGCCATTAGCAAGACTATGAAAGTATCTCGTGTTCGAGTCTCCTTCCAAAATAAATTGGGCTTTTGATCGTTGGTACCACTTAATTTCCTCTTCACGAAGAAGAGCCGCCATCTCAGCATTGATCGATTTTTAACTTCAATCTCTTGCGTTGACAACGGTCTCACTTCGCAAAAGCTTCTAGTTCATCAATAATGGATGACAACCGAAGCTTCTCATTTTTTAACTGACCCACCATATGTTTAGCCCACCCTTCAGGTGTTTGCGCAATGCGCTTATTTTGTTATTCCACCTTTGGATTGGGTAACACCGGCACCGGTCTCTCACACTGTCTTGACCATTTCGAAGAAACCTTCCCTGTGTAGCCAACCCAATTCAAATTTGAATTGATGTTTACTAGACGGATTAGGTGTTCCCGTGGTTAGAAGATGGGTGCATGGTCTGACAACGCCTCTATACGTTCGAGGACCCGTACTGAGACTAGTGGGTATTTAATTTCCCAATCCGAGTCCATCAGTACACGGTCCAACTTTTCGTATGTTGGCTCTGGAAGGCTATTAGCCCAAGTGTATTGCCTTCCAATCATGGAGACCTCCCTTAGACTAAGACTGTCAATGACAGCGTTGAATAAGAGAGGCCACCTGTTGTCAAATCTGCCTCTACTCTTTCATGTGGGAACCTTAGTAAATTAAAATCACCACCTATAATTATAGGATATGGATTGTCTTTCACTAGGTTGACCAATTCTTTGAGAAAAGCAGACTTATGTTCATCCTGGGCGGCACCATACACGCAACGAGACTCCATGTGAAGTTGTCGGCTTTGTTTCGGATGTGGAACTTAATATGAAATTCCCCTTCCGAACTAGCCAATACATCCATGGTTTCTGTTCTGACGCCTAGTAAGATACCTCCAGACCTACCACGTGGCGGACGGGACTTCCATGTGAAATCTACCCCACCGGACAAGCGGTTAAGTAGACTCACAGAGAAGTCCTGTTTACCTGTTTCGGAAATTCCCACAAAATCCAATCGATGATCCCGAATAAGGTCAGCAATGCGAGCGTGTTTAGCCAAGTCACGAAGACCTCTGCTATTCTCGAATGCACCATTCATCGGGAAACAATTGGAGGGTGGAGAACTTCGCCTTTTTCCGTGGCGATTTTTTATTTTTCTTTTGAGAGTCGGCTTTTGACTTCCGGTCAGATGCTTTTAGATCAAATAATGAGCTAAGCCTGGCCTCGTCTAAACCACCCTCCGATACATCACCTACTAGATGTGAGAGGAGCTGGACATCAATTGTGTCATTTTGTTCCTCCTCATCCAAGTTGGTAATGTGCGACTTACACGAGACTTTTGGGGTGACTGTTAACCGGTCATATTCCAATCGTCTTAGTGCATTAGTCGACATTGCAATGTTTGCAGCATTATTACCCAAAGAAAGTCCTACACTATTCAATTTAGAAGCAATGCTTGAATTTGACAATGTAAGGAAAGACTTTGGGTTTGTGTACATACCCGGCACATCCATGTTCAGTTCAGCTTTGCGCTTCATCGCCTTCGCCATGGAGTCCTCGTCCGTCGCGGAGGAGCCGTCGATGGACACAATGTGCCTCTCGCTCCTCCTCAACGACGTCGCCACAGGGGGAGGTGGTGGTGATGTAGCAACCACCCCCTGCGGACGCTCCTGGACCGTCGTCGTAAGTTCTCCCATCGCCAGCCCGGCCGCCGACAGAGATGCAGCAGCGGGCTGGTGACACAGCACGTCCGTCGATGGAGCCACAGAGTCCCTGGCTCATGTCCCGCCTGGACACGCCGTTGTCACCACGCTCGGCCCAAGAGGCAGCACGCTCCTCTCCTCTGCATGTGGCGACGGCAGCAGCACAGCCTCAGCTGCGCTTGGCCCAGCCGTAGTAGGCCTAGCAGCGACACCTGACTGGCTGCTATCCACCGCCATGGTCAGCTGCGACCCCGCCTGAGGCCCTGGCCGAGCAGCGCCCCGCAGGCTCCTGGAGGCCGCCAGGGGCGACGCCGGCTTCAGCTGCGGCCCAACTAGCGACCCAGGCAGGCCGGAGCGAGGCTGCTGCTGAGACGCACTCTTTTCTGCCCCAGGCGACGCCGAAGATCTTTCTGAAGCAGTACAGCTCGCACCCTTCTGAACCGCACCAACGTCAGCATCTGAATTTCCTTGCACTGTAACAATCTTTCCTGACAATACCAGCTGCTCAACTATCTCCTTGCCTCTAGGAGTTTGTGGATTTTTATTGATCGGGGTTACCGCGATGCCCTGGAGCACATCAATAGACCCGACTAGCCCCAGTGTTGAGCCCCCCCGGCCCCGTCACATTAGCTTGGGGCATGTGAGTATCAACATCATCAGCTGTCGGTGCTACACTCGTATGAGTCTCATCATGGTCTTTATCCTCCATTCCTTTTGCATCATCATCCTTCTCATTCCTCTTCCAGATGAAGGGTACAAAATCCGGTTCGGCGACATAGTCCGCCGCCTCCTTGGTGAACCGAAAAGAATACCCTTTAAGTAACAGGAAAGCATCGGACTTTACCTCTCTCGTCTCAAAGAGGTTGGGGTTATGAATGGCCACCAGAATCCTAGCCACGTTATGCCTCCTGAGAGCCAAAATGTCCACATCCATAGTCTTTCCGATGAGAGTACCCACCGCCCAAAGACCTAGAAAGTGGCGCATTGAGTTTGGCACACCGGTCACATGCACCCAGGTTGGTGTTAATTCCGTTATTGGCTCAACATCAGTCGGCTTCCAGATGTCAATGGCAATCACCGTCTGCTGCTTTGGGACCCCTAGCTCGGATCCATTCATCCTCTCCAAGTCCGCCATAGTAGGAAAATTAACCAGGAATGAATCCTCCTTGTACGACGCATATGGGATGGCCTCCCAGCGCCATGCAGTCTGCAGCGGACAGTAGCGAGCTATCATGGACTGGACCACCTCCGCCGACACAGGTTCTCCGGTCACCGTCACGACAGCAACGGGGGAAGAACTAGCGGCCAACTGTGGTCTAAAGATCCCGTCCGGCAGGTGGCTGAACATAGCATCCTCACTTCCGATGCCCGCCATTCCAGCATATGGCTTCGGCACCCTAAGGATTGGGCACCGAAGCGTCGGATGCATGACCCTGTCACAAAAGTAGCAGTAGCGGTCAATGGTGCACTCCTTCGTGTTGTGGGCATCAACCTGGCATGTGGCACATCTCTTCCTTTTTGCCGCAACCGGACCAGCAGGCACAGTAGCATCCGCAGTCGCAGTCGCAACAGTAGCGTCAGCAGTACCCAGACCTGAGTCAGCCTCCGTCAGCGCCGGTGCCGGTGCCGGCGCCGCCGGCTTCTTATTCTTGCTCTTCTTCTTAGCGGCAGCCGTGCCGCCTCCAACGGCAGTACCCACGACAAACGGAACGGTCGTGACGGCCGTAGGCAGCACCGTCGGAGGCACCACCGTGGGCGCCGCCGCAGTGCGTCCAGGCGCCGCAGCAGCGCGCCCCGGCAGCACAGCCCCGCCCGCATGGGCGCCGCCACGTTCGCGGCCACCGTCCCAGTTCCGGGTCCCGCAAGCCTCCCGAAGATCATTGGAGGGCGGGTCAGCGGCAGTTGCGTGGAGGCTGCTGAGTTCCCTGGCCGCGTCCCTCCTGTCCTCCACCTTGCCCCGCCATCCCGGGCGGCGATGCCGTGACTTCTGCGAAGGTTCACGAGAATGGGCTCTTGGCGGAGTCTGTTCCAGGAGGCGGCGTTATTGGAGTCCGGCTTGGAGGCGACGTCGGAGGAGGTCTAGCGGCAGCGATGGCGACGCTCGGGCGTAGTTCACTCGAATCCGTGTTCGTCGAACAGGCTGAGACGAAGGGTTTCCATAACCCAGCGAATCGACGGCCCAGATAGGCCCATGGGGATGGACGGTCGAGATCGACCAGAGCAAGGGGCCCATCTGTCAGCGAGGCAAGTTTTTGAATTTCAGCATCCGCCTCGCCGCCGTGATCCGAATTCCCCACTGCCGCCGGAGAAGCCGCTGCCGCCGCCTCCCTGCCGTCCTTCCCGTCACCGGCCGCCTCGGGAGATGGTATGAACATCCCAAGCACGGCGGGGGGTGTGATCCGCGGCCACGGAACGGGTCCACGCCAGCCCAGCCACACCGGCCGCGAGATGGCGGCGCCCATTGGCTTGGCCGGCGGTGAAGTACGGCCGCGAGCAAGAAGAAGCAGGCTGGCGACGGCGGACCCGACGGCCCAGAAGCCACACCTGCAACGTCCTCTTCCGAAGAAGCAGGCAAAGGGCTTGATACGTCCAAAACGTATCTATAATTTCTGATGTTCCATGTTGATATTATACCAATTGCTACATGTTTTATATACACTTCATACCATTTTTATGCATTTTCTGGGACTAACCTATTAACAAGATGCCATAGTGTCAGTTCCTGTTTTCTGCTGTTTTTGTATTCCAGAAAAGCTGTTCTAGAAATATTCTTGGAATTGGACGAAACAAAAGCCCATCTTCCTATTTTCCCGACACGTACACGGAGTCCAAAAGGGAGAAGGAGGAGAGCCATGGGCCAACCTCACCATGGGGTGGCGCGGCCCCACTTGGGCCGCGCCGTGGCGTGGTGAGCCCACCTCGGGTGCCTCTGACCATCGTACTTTGGCCTATTTATTCTCTCCGACGCGAAAACCCTAAATCAGTCGGTCATATTCCACGAAGTGTTCCGCAGCGTCGCCACCGAAACAAAAGCCCATCTTCCTATTTTCCCGACACGTACACGGAGTCCAAAAGGGAGAAGGAGGAGAGCCATGGGCCAACCTCACCATGGGGTGGCGCGGCCCCACTTGGGCCGCGCCGTGGCGTGGTGAGCCCACCTCGGGTGCCTCTGACCATCGTACTTTGGCCTATTTATTCTCTCCGACGCGAAAACCCTAAATCAGTCGGTCATATTACACGAAGAGTTCCGCAGCGTCGCCGCCATCGACGACAAGTTTTGGGGGACAGAAGTCTCTGTTTCGGTATCTTGCCGGGACGAGGAAGTGCCCCGGAGTCATCTCCATCGACTCCAGCGCCATCTTCATCACAGTTGCTTACTCCCATGATGAGGAGGGAGTAGTTCTCCCCCGAGGCTGAGGGCTCTACCGGTAGCTATGTGGTTCATCTCTCTCTCCCATGGTGTGATCTTTATGTTATCATGAGCTTTGTAATGTAGTTGAATCCATAGATGTTTCCCCTTCATTATATTATGATTATGCCACTCAAAGTGGGTTAATTAATGTAAACTCCGGAGTCACCTTTGCCCCACGGTGTGAAGTTGACAGTGTGCGCACCGTGTGTGACTCTTAGGCTAAAGATTATAGAAATACTTACCATGAGTTATTATTTGTGTTGGATGTCTCTTTGAAATTGTGGTGTTTGTCTAGGCGACTTTATGGTGTGCTTTTGTAGCCCTACACAATGAATTGGTGTTCGTTATCCAATGAGAGAATAATTCGTTTAGCATAGTGAAGAGGAAGTAATTATGTATTCAATTATATTATTATTGTTGAGTGTCCACTAGTGAAAGTATGATCCCTAGGCCTTGTTTCTAAGCATTGAAACACCGTTTACAACAAGTTCTGCTACATGTTTGCTTGCTGCCATTTTTTATTTCAGATTGCAATTACCACTTATAATCATCCATATTACTTGTATTTCACTATCTCTTCGCCGAACTAGTGCACCTATACATCTGACAAGTGTATTAGGTGTGTTGGGGACACAAGAGACTTCTTGTATCTTAATTGCAGAGTTGCTTGAGAGGGATATCTTTGACCTCTACCTCCCTGAGTTCGATAAACCTTTGGTGATTCACTTAAGGGAAACTTGCTGCTATTCTACGAACCTCTGCTCTTGGAGCTCCAACATTGTCTACAAGAATAGAAGCGTGTGTAGACATCAAGCTATTTTCTGGCGCCGTTGCCTGGGAGGTAAGGTAAAAGGTACTCACATCCTCTGGCTACTTAGCTATTTTCTAGCACTGTTGCTGACGTGTGAGTGCTTGAAGGTATTTCCTTTAGATTATGCAATTATATCTTTTTGTTTCTTGTTTTTATTTTCACTAGTTAGGCTTAATGGAAAACAACAAAAAATAGAGATCTTTATGAACTTTATATTGAATTAGGACATGATGCTTTTGAAGAGAAAATTAAAAACCCTATGGAAGTTTGTTTGCATAATAGTGGTTGTAATGTTATTAGCATGAATTCTTTGAACACCATTATTGCTAATGCTATGGAAAAGTCTAAGCTTAGGGAAGCTAGTTTTTATGAAAATGATCTTTTTAGTTCCCCAGCTTTGGAGGAGAAAATTTGCCTTGATAATACTTTGTCTCCCATATGTGATAATTCTAATGATGCTTGTGATATTTTAAATCCACCTACTGAAAGTATTCCTTTTGAAATACCTATGGAAATTGCTGAAAAGGTTATGGGTGAACGTTATGCAGGGGATGGAACAGTCCATCCAAGTGATCACTTGTTGAAACTTAAAGAACTTTGTGAGTTGATTAAGGTTGCAGGTTTATCGAGAGAAAATGCCATGAAGAAATTATTTCAATTGTCACTTAAGGACAAAGCAATGGAGTGGTATGAGCTACTGGATGATCCTCATCATCGGAGTGGAAGGAGCTTGAATATCTCTTTTACTCCAAATTTTATCCTCCATATGAATTGTATTTAGATAGGAATTACATTTTTAATTTTTGGCCTTGTAATGGAGAAAGCATTGCTCAAGCTTGGGGAAGGCTGAAAACATTAATACTCAAATGTCCTAGCCATGAGCTTCCTGAGAAAATAATTGTTACTAATTTTTATGCAAGGCTTTCAGGTCATTGCAAGGATTATCTAGATGCCTATTCAGAGGGTTCTTTTACAAGTAAGAAGGTTGAAGCTAGATGGGATCTTCGTGAAAGAATTCAAACCAATACTGAAGATTGGGAGAACGACAAAGGTAAAGAATCGGGTATAAACTATGAGTATGATTGCATTAAGTCTTTCATTGAAACTGCTGGTTTTCATGAGCTTAGTGTTAAATATGGTCTTGATTCTCAAATTATTGTAGATTGTTGTAGAACCTTTGCTTCTCATATTAATGTTCCTAAAGAGGATTGGGACATGTATCATGAACCTTTTAAAGACGCTTGCATGAAAAATGAAATTGTTGTTAATGATTGCAATAAACATGCTCAAACTTTTGAAAATACTATTTCTTATAAGCATGTTAATTTTTGTGGAGCACTTAGACCTTGTGAAAAGAATCAAATCAAAGAAGAATATTGTATCCATCATAGGAATGAAAAAACTAGAACGTGGTACAGAGGTCTTGATGATCTTGGTGAAAAAGTTTGTGCCATCTATCCTTTTATTTGTGAACTTTGCTATAAAGTGGGTCATTTCAATTTTCAATGCTCAGGCTATGATAATAGCCTTTCGAATCCAATGAGTACTGCGAGTTTGTATTGTGATGACATGATTACTCCTAATCAGCATGATGAACTTACATTATTTTTGGGGTGTGAAGAGTTATCAAGAAAAACTTCTTTGGTGGATATGAGTGCTTTTGATAAATAGCGTCCTGCATGGGCGCATATACTTACATACAAAATATTATAAAAGATGGGACTTTACCAAAGTATGACAGGACTAATATGTGTTTTGTTCGAGAGGAATCCTCCCAAGTTTCTGATGTTGTTTCTAACAATAAACCAGGTTATGTGGAGAAGCTTCCTTTCAAGCCTCTCCCTCCTAAAGAGGGAAAGAAGAATAAGAACAAGAAGAGGAGGAGTAAAAGGAGAGAGGAAACAGTATCTTCCCCTAAACATGTTGCTCCTATTATAGTTGTTGCTGATGAGTCTGTATTCAATGATGATCCTATGCCTGTTACTTATAGTAGTGATCATGATTGGGAAAAGCATAGTACTTTTGATATTGAAATTCTCTTGGGTACTAATTCTGAAAATGATGATGCTAATAATTGCAATACTATTAGTACTATCCATGTTCTTCCAATGATGATATGAAAAGCTCTAAGCTTGGGGATGAGGTGTTTGAAAATCCTTTTGCTACGATGATTATATGTTTGATACATCTCCTTCTAGTAAAAATGATGATATGTTTACAGATAACACACTTTGGAAGATAACTATTCTATTGCTTATGATGATACTATGCCTCCAGTCTTTGATAATTATTATAAAGAATACTATGACATAGGTTATAATTACAATCATCCTCATGAAACTTGTCATAGTTATGGAGGGATTACCCAAAACCATCCCATATACAACTTGTTTATCATGTTCGAGTTCTTTATGATGATCCTGCTCCCATTGTTATTAATGAGAAGAACTTTGCTTATGTGGAAAATAATGATACTTTTATGCACTGGATCACGATAAGAATGTTTCATGTGATGGTTATATTGTGGATTTTATCAATGATGCTACTGAAATTTTTATGAGAGAGGGAGACATGGCTTCATATATCACAATAATATTGAATCTCCTCTCTTTTTGTTGAAATTTTTGAAGTTGCACTTGTTTTCTCTTTCTATGCTAGTAGCTTCATGCTTCAATAATTTGTTTTCTTACAAGATTCCTTTGCATAGGAAGTGGGTTAGACTTAAATGTGTTTAATATTTGCTTCTTGATGCTCTCTTATATTCAACTCTTATACATATGAGAGCATTATCAAAAATTTCATGCCTGGCTAAAAGGCTTTAAAGAAAAGCGCTTGTGGGAGACAACCCAAGTATTTTATCTTCTGCAATTTTCTTTTATTTGAGTCAAGGAGATTGTTTACTTCTGTAACAACTCCTTTGTATCTTTACTTTTTCGAATAGTTGTGCCAAGTAAAGTCTCTAGTAGAAAGTTGATGCTAATTTGGATTTCTGCACAAGGACAGATTTTTGCTGTCCACGGTTTTGATCTTTATTCATTCCAGAAAAATTGAAAAATTCTGAAAACATTTGTGTGCGATCCTCAGATATGTACGCAACTTTCATTAGTTTTGAGTTTTCTGATCTGAGCAACTTAAGTGCCTCGAAAAAATTCGTCTTTACGGACTGTTCTGTTTTGACAGATTCTGCTTTTTTATTTTGCATTCCTCTTTTACTATGTTTGATGGATTTCTTTGCTCCATAAAACATCAGTGGCTGTAGCTAATGTCCAGAAGTATTGGTGATGATTGTGTCCTTACAGAACATGTGAATTTTTGATTATGCACTAACCCTCTAATGAGAATTACTTTAAGTTTGGTGTGCAGAAGTTTTCAAGGATCAAGAGAGGAGAATGATATAATGTGATCAAGAAGAGTGAAAAGCCTAAGCTTGGGGATGCCCCCGTGGGTCACCCAAGCATATTTCAAGAAGACTCAAGCGTCTAAGCTTGGGGATGCCCAAGGCACCCCTTCTTCATCATCAACTTATCAGGTCATCTCTAGTGAAACTATATTTTAATTCTTTCACATCTTATGTGCTGTTCTTGGAGCGTCTGTGTGCTTTTATTTTTGTTTGTTATTTTTATTTTCTGAATAAATTTGATCCTAGCATTCTTGTGTGGGAGAGAGACACGCTCCACTTTTTCATATGAATACTCGTATTCTTCACTTATATTTATTGAGTATTCTTATCTATCTACTGCTATGCTTTTAGCTCATATTTTTCATGCATCTCCGTTCAGAGCTGTTAGTTCTTGTAGAGTAGTACTCTCTTGTTTCATTAATAAATTATTTGGAGAGTTTTTGTTGAAATAAGTTGATTGGTGTTTGGTTGGAAACAGAAAATGCAACATGTGGTAGATGGTATATTGAAAAAGACATACATACCCTTGTAGATCATTGTCTTGGATAATTTGATATTTGGCAATTGTTTTGAGCTCTCAAGTATTTCATGTTTAAGCTCTTGCATCATGTAGTTAAAAACCTATTAGTGAAGAACTACGTAGAGCTTGTTGAAATTTGGTTTGCATGTTTGGTATCTCTAAGGTCTAGATATTTTCTGGTAAAAGTGTTTGAGCAACAAGGAAGACAGTGTAGAGTCTTATAATGCTTGCAATATGTTTTCATGTAAGTCTTGCTGTACCAGTTGATATCCTGTGTTTGCTTGAAACAACCTTGCTAGCCTAAACTCTGTACTGAGAGGGAATGCTTCTCGTGCATCCAAAACCTTGAGCCAAAACCCATGCCATTTGTGTCCACCATAACTACCTATTATGTGGTATTTCCTGCCATTCCAAGTAAATACTTCATGTGCTACCTTTAAACTATTCAAAACTATTATCTCTTATTTGTGTCAATGTTTTATAGCTCATGAGGAAGTATGTGGTGTTTTATCTATCAACCTTGTCATTTACTCCTGACGGACTTTCACCAATGGACTAGTGGCATATACATCCGCTTATCCAATAATTTTGCAAAAAGAGCTGGCAAATGGGGTGCCCAGTCCCAATTAATTACAACTTTCACCTTTTAATTCTCTTCACATTTTTGCCCTGATTTATCAGAAGCAATTTAAAAAGTTAATCATTAAAAAGACACTCCTCCATGATATGAGATTGTTGGAAGGCACCCGAGGATTCGGTTAGCCATGGCAAGCAAAGGTTTAGAGGAGTGTCATACAAATATAAAGTACATGTGTAAACAAAAGGAAGAGGGATGATCTACCCTTGGGTAGAAATAACGTCCTTCATGGGAGCCGCTCTTCAAAGTCTGGTTGACAAGGGGGTAGAGTGCCCACTACCATTCGTTGACAACAACAAACACCTCTCAAAACTTTATTTTATACTCTCTATATGATTTCAAAACTTAAAAAGCTCTAGCACATGATTTAATCCCTGCTTCCCTCTGAAGGGCCTTTCTTTTACTTTTATGTTGAGTCAGTTTTCCTACTTCTTTCTATCTTAGAAGCAAACACTTGTGTCAACTTTGTGTGCAACAATTTTTATATGCTTCTTATTGCACATATTATATTACTTTGTGTTGACAATTATCCATGAGATATACAAGTTGAAAGTTGAAAGCAATTGCTGAAACTTAAATCTTCCTATGTGTTGGTTCAATACCTTTTACTTAGAATCTATTGCTTTATGAGTTAACTCTTATGCAAAACTTTTTGATGCTTGTCTTGAAAGTACTATTTGTGAAAAGTTTTTGCTCATATGATTCAGTTGTTTACTCATTATCTATCTGTTAGCAAACTATAGACTATTGCCTTGGATCACTTCACTCATAACATATGCTTTACAATATTATTTGATAAGATTGTGTGGTAGCATGTCACCTCAGAAATTATTTTGTTTTTATCGTTTTACCTACTCGAGGACGAGTAGAACTAAGCTTTGGGATGCTTGATACGTCCAAAACGTATCTATAATTTCTGATGTTCCATGTTGATATTATACCAACTGCTACATGTTTTATATACACTTCATAGCATTTTTATGCATTTTCTGGACTAACCTATTAACAAGATGCCACAGTGCCAGTTCCTGTTTTCGCTGTTTTTGTATTCCAGAAAAGTTGTTCTAGAAATATTCTCGGAATTGGACGAAACAAAAGCCCATCTTCCTATTTTCCTGACACGTACATGGAGTCCAAAAGGGAGAAGGAGGAGAGCCATGGGCCAACCTCACCATGGGGTGGCGCGCACCCCTCGGGCCGCGCCGTGGCGTGGTGAGCCCACCTCGGGTGCCTCTGACCATCGTAGTTTGGCCTATTTATTCTCTTCGACGCGAAAACCCTAAATCAGTCAGACATATTCCACGAAGAGTTCCGCAGCGCCGACGCCATCGACAACAAGTTTCGGGGGACAGAAGTCTCTGTTCCGGTACCTTGCCGGGAGTGGGAAGTGCCCCCGGAGTCATCTCCATCGACTCCACCGCCATCTTCATCGCAGTTGCTGACTCCCATGATGAGGAGGGAGTAGTTCTCCCCGAGGCTGAGGGCTCTACCGGTAGCTATGTGGTTCATCTCTGTCTCTCCCATGGTGTGATCTTTATGTGATCATGAGCATTGTAATCTAGTTGAATCCATAGATGTTTCCCCTTCATTATATTATGATTATGCTATTCAAAGTGGTTTTATTAATGTAAACTCCGGAGTCACCTTTGCCCCACGGTGTGAAGTTGACAGTGTGCGCACCGTGTGTGACTCCTAGGCTAAAGATTACAGAAATACTTACCATGTGTTATTATTTGTGTTGGATGTCTCTATGAAATTGTGGTGTTTGTCTAGGCGACTTTAAGGTGTGCTTTTATAGCCCTACACAATGAATTGGTGTTCATTATCCAATGAGATAATAATTCGTTTAGCATAGTGAAGAGGAAGTAATTATGTATTCAATTATATTATTATCGTTGAGATTGTCCACTAGTGAAAGTATGATCCCTAGGCCTTGTTTCTAAGCATTGAAACACCGTTTACAACAAGTTCTGCTACATGTTTGCTTGTTGCCATTTTTATTTGTGATTGCAATTACCACTTATAATCATCCATATTACTTGTATTTCACTATCTCTTCGCCGAACTAGTGCACCTATACATCTGACAAGTGTATTAGGTGTGTTGGGGGCACAAGAGACTTCTTGTATCTTAATTACAGTGTTGCTTGAGAGGGATATCTTTGAGCTCTACCTCCCTGAGTTCGATAAACCTTTGGTGATTCACTTAAGTGAAAATTGCTGCAGTTTGATACCCGTAGAAGTGACGATAGCCCTTCAGTAGCTACCTGCAGTGAAAAGTATACGGGGTTAGGTTGAGCCTCCAAGTGCAGAGTATGTAGTAGTGGAAGACGTGTTTTCCCCACGAGGGTGACTCGAGGGTTTAATATCGAACTCTCGGGGAATCAGTAGTGGTAGATTTATCTTCCTTATCCTACTTTTTGTTACCTGCAAAACAAAGTTAATTGTTTTGGTCCTCAACCTCACCTGTGGTTGTCAAGCACAAGGTGTAGAATGATATCAAGATAAATATGCAATGATGGGTGATGAATATGCTAGGATGATGATGGAAATGATATGTGATATATTTTTGGGTTTTTATGATGATGCAAGATGGAAAAGTGTTTTTGTATTTTCGGATTTGTAAATGGCAGAAAATGGCAAGGTGGCAAAAGTGGTTGGAAAGGTGTTTCTTATGATTAAAAATGGACCGGGGTTCATGGTTTCACTTATGCACTCTCTCTTTAAATGGTGTGGCAGACAAGTGGACATAGAGTTGACATATGAGATTGCAACACAAAGTTTGATATCAAGTTATTAATTATATGGGCATCACGTCCTAACATAGAGACCTTTTGGTTATTAGTCTCACTTATACTCCACCAAGATGCGAACCAAATCATAACACCTCGTAATTAAGATGACTCAGAGTATAGCTTTAAGTTTCATGACATGAAGTGAAAATAAGAACATGCTAGATCTAGTCACAGAAGAAGCTTGGTCACCCTCAACCCTTGTAGCATGGTATTTTTGTTTATCCCTAGTGAGGCAACAAAGTAAGGTAAACACCAAGTGGATCGCGATATTTCAGTTGTCAGCTTACCGCACTCACCACCCCCGTTACTCCAACTAATGCACACATCTCCCCACACACACCCTCATAAACATGCTTGATCATAACAAGTGAATAAGAACGGGGTACATAATATGCATCTATACTCATAACTGAAACAAACATTGCAATCTCAACATATATTAACTCACAAAAAGATCCACCACATAGGTAATACAAATATGACCGTAATCATGTTCAGCAGCTCATACGGTACTAATTAGTGAAGCTCAAGAGAGAGGAGATACATAAGTTACTTCCACAAACCCATAGTCCAGAGGTGGACTACTCCCTCTTCATGGTGGAGACGGTGGAGATGTCGATGGAGATGAAGGAGACCACGCCGGCAGCGCCCCGCCGGAGTTTTCCCCCTCCAATCTGCAGCTCCAGATCTTCTTTTGTGTTTCTGTGATATGGCGGCGCTTTGTCGGGAACGACGTGGGACCTTTTTTATAGGCGTTTTTAGGTCAAGACGAAGGCGGTGGAGAAAAGATCGACGGGCGGACCCCGAGGGCCAAGTTGGTGGGCCCCACGCGGCCAGGTACAGTGGCCGCGTGGGCCACCCTCTTTCGGCCCTCCGGCTCCGTTTGCTTGCTTCCTTCGCTCCGAGTCTTCCTCCTTCCAAAATAATGATGCCTGTATTTTTCCATATTTTTGGACGTCGTTTGGGTCCCTGAAACAAAAAAGGAAAGAAATAGGGTTTTCTGCCTGCGCAGAGTTAATTCCATAAAAATAGGAAACAATTATTTATTTCCTAAAATCATTAAATAACATGTATAACCCTTATATGATGCAAATATGATTGGAATATAAGTGATATAGTGCAAAGTTCATGTATGCATTTTACATGCATCAACATCCCCAAGCTTAACCAATACTCGTCCTCGAGTATGAAGGTGATAAAACTAACATGGGCTTTGCAATATAGCACTAACAATGGATATCAAAGATGATTGCTACTGCTACATAGAGTCAAATGATTCATTCTTCAAAGGAGTAGCAATATGCAAAACAGTTTATGAAGTGATATCAAGTATTCAATGCAAGGATGTTCAATGATAGTTCACAAAGTGTAACATAGCAGATAGTAATATGGACCACATGTATGCATAATGATAAGTAACATCCTACATGGTCATAGAGTGATGATGAAAATCTGAATATGTTTGGTGGACACTTTGGAAAGATGTATAAGTGAGTAGAGGTAAAGCATGCATAAGTTTCATCTAACTCCAAACTCTTCTACTTAAGTTAATGATTGCAATGTGGTAATACTTGGTGTCAAGCTCTCATTCCCCTATCATAGCATCTTGAATGATTATAGTTTAATGTGAGAGCAAATATGAGTAGTGTGCTTGACAAAGTAAAGGTTAGGTGTCTCATGCCCCTTGAATACAAGTACCTACACCATGATTACTCAACTTAGGAAACAAAGCAAGTTCAAGTTATATATCATTGTAAGTAATAATAGTATCATCAAGAGCGTCAACTGGGGTACCTCTTGTCCCAGGATATGGAACAAGCCCATATCAAAATGACAAGACAAACAAACAAGATGAACAACCTCAACACCCTTTTTATTTACCATTGGAATAGCTTTTTATTATAAGGTGTATCACAGAGGTTCACCATAGCATGTAAGTAAATTTCCACCATGAATGATGCATGGCTTAGATTAGCGGCCCAGGCGTCTCTCTAACCATTTATACAAACTCATTTAAACTACTTCATTTCCACCTCATTTCACCATGATAGGCATCCATAAACAAAAGTACATGATATCAACTAAATGAGATGAAGGAGCATGTTGAAAGCTTTGCATGTGACAGCACATATGGGCTAACTCCCAACCTCGACATTTATCAAGCCACTAGCATCATAATCTTAATCACAATGGGTCATGTTTTATTTATGCAATGATAGTAAAATGTGCATCAAGTTCGTGAGAGCTATATAACCAACTTTTCCCATGCAATCAATAACATAACATTTTCATTCAGAGGTATAGATAACACAAATATCATGATGAACATACTCGGAATAGCATATAGCTATAGGTAGATATGGTGGACTCACTGGAATAACTTTGGTTGAAGGTGTTGGAAACAAGTTTTTGCTTGTTGGAATGTTTGGGCTAGCAAGAGGGAGAAAGTTGACCATCTAGATGCATGCATGAGTGTCCATAGAACTAACTAATCCATGTTAAACAAGTAAATAACTTTCAGCATCAAAACATGAATAAGTGATAGCTCTTGATAAAGCATTTGCAATTATTACTCATAAACAAGCTCATGAATCATGCAACTATATGTATCATTAAAAATCAACTCAAACATCCCTTTTCCCAATCTGATAAAGCATCCAACATATTTCAACCCATATTTCCTAGCTTTCCATATAAATATAATGTGGTGGTCTCACAAACTCAAACAAACAAACAAAAAGACGCTCCAAGTTTATGCGATAAAGTGTTTCGATCGAAAAACAGAAGTTAGACGTGTGCAAACCGAGAGTGTGTAGGTCCAGTGGGGTTGTCTTCACATCCCCAAGCTTATGGTCTTCACCATCCTTGGATAACTCTTGGTGCATCTCCTCCAATCCCTGTGAAAAAACTTCAAAACACCGTTTCTCCCATTTCTTTTCTGTGGGGTGCATTAGTAGTGATAAACAAATAGGTTTCTTGCTGCATATAATCCTTGAACAAAAATTCATATGAATGTCCAGAAAGTGTATAATGTTGTATGCCTACTCATAAACTCATTTGAATCAAAAAGATTCAAGATAAAAGTTCAAAACATGCATAAAACAAAATGGGACAGAATCTGTCCAGAAAAACAGCAGCAGCAAAACGTATTTTTCTACCCTACCAAACTTTGTCGAAAAATTCCGAAAAATTCATGCATACAGAGGATGAAAAGTTGCAACTACAGTTCAAATATGAGCTCATTCGGAGTTACAGAATAAGAATTAAAAATCATACCGTGCACAGATTCGTGCAGGAATAAAATCTCCGAACTATAAGCAACTTTTCAAACCAAAATGGGTAAAACTTGGCACTTTATTAAAAACTCCAGAACTAAACTAGACACAAATCTCTTGTTACAGCAAGAGGACACAAAGAAAAATCACACACAAAAATAACCGGGTTGCCTCCCGCAAAGCGCTTTCTTTATAGCCATATAGCTAGGCTTCTTACTTGTTGTTTATTGAAGATGAAGCTCATGAGGGAGCTTGAACTTTGATGTTCCCTCTTCCTTGGGAAGTGTTCCATGCACTTCTTGTGTGGGAACTGAAACTTCACATTCCCTTCCTTTGAATCAATGATAGCACCTGTGGTACGAAGAAAAGGTCTTCCAAGAATAATAGGACTAGAGGTTTTATTCCCCATGTCCATGATTAGAAAATCCACAGGCACAAAAGTCATATGTAACTCTACCATAACATCACTTACTTTCCCTAAAGCATGTTTAATGGAATCATCAGCAAGTGCAAGTTCAATAGAGCATTTTTCAAGATTTTTCAATTCAAGTACTTCATATAGTTCTTTAGACAAACAGAGACACTAGATCCTAGATCAAGTATGGCATGGTGTGTCTCTTTTCCAATAGTTACTAGCACTTGGGATCCATATCCCCAAGCTTAGGTGGTATCATAGCCTCTTGGTTGTACCTAGCAATTTTCTCTTTCAAGACATGATTAGTGTGGGGACCCCGGACTAGCTGTCCGAAATACCCGATTATGCTTAACACAACGATCCCGTGATCAGTCTGTCGTTGCACATAATCCGAATTGGATACCAAAGTTTACATCCATTACAGTTCCGAATAAAAAGTCTTACATAAATGGTCATTTAGACCAAGTTCTTACATAGGTGCCTTCATGGGCCAAACCAAAATATCAGCGGAAGCTACGGCGCAGTAGACATCATATTCTAACGACGACGACCCGACAGGCAGCTGACTTGTGGAGATCCTTAGTTGGCGTAGAAGTCGCCATATTCCTGCTCGGCGTAGTGCTCCTCCTCGTAGTCTGGCTAGGACAATAGCCAGGGACGAAACCAATATGAGTACATTTGAATGTACTCGCAAACTACCCCAACATGAGTATGCACTTTTATTTGTTTTAAAACATCTCTATATCTTTATTGAAAAAGGTAAGAAGAGTTTTATAACCATCTTTGAAAGAAGTCACCATCTCATTTTGTTTCTCAAAAACTCCTCCTTTTCATGACCATGGCTCACCATAGTCCATTTATTCCCACAACTCATACCACTTCATTTGGTATAGCTGGGTAACACCATCACCATTTCAATTTCTTTTTAAACTTAAAAGCTTTTCCAAAAACTTGCACATGGTCTAGGACAGCCTCCCAACTGTCCATATCCGAGGACTCGGCTATTCGAATAGTTTTACACTCTGCAGAGGTAGCACGCTTTTCCCCCATCCATCCGGCAACTCATCGTGTCTGCCACGTCTCGCCATACAAGGTGTATGCGAAGTAAGCCGCCGACCATAGCCTGTCCTTTGCTCATGCTAGTATAGGACCCTACCGCTACGAATTTATCATCCTTTCCATCAACACCCAGTCCAGATTCCCCGTCGGGAAACCTAAGTGTGAGGACTCGTAGTTCTGCCCGGCGAGCGAACCCTTCAATCCTCCCACCATCGTGTTAGGACCCAGGTCAGGGGTAGGTCACCAAACCATCCCCTCATGGAACGAGGTCATCCTCGTTGTTGAGGCATCCCATACTAATATGAGCAAATTATATGACTACGCCCTTTCCCATATGTGGGTAGATGTGGTCGCACAGGGTATGATTGGTTGTCATAGTACTAGGACACAATGTGCATTTTTCATAAACATCACCATTCTCCACTTCTTTACTTCCACACCGACATCTCGGTGTTCCATCACCACACAAGTCTTTTTAAAGGAGTTTTGAATAAACAACATTGTTTTCCCATCCTAAAGTTTTATATAAGCTACTACATAGGGTGGCAAAATAGTATCCATATATTTTTGAAATGGGTTTTATAAATCTTGCTTTGAGAGTAAAACATGTTATGAAAGTAGATGCATATGTATTTAGGTGCAAGCTCAGGGAATAGCTTGCCTTGCTCGGCAAAGTTGTCGGGTTCTTGTGCTTGATGATCAGAGAATTCCCCCTCCTCGTAGACTCCGGCAACGTTCTCGTCTAACGTCAAACAAGCAATGCAAACAATTACTAAACTACTCAAGCAAGCATCACAACATATCAATCACAAACATCACAATTAGCTACTGCACACATCAAACCACACAATTTGGTTTACAAAAAGTTGAATTAAACATTATTTAATTAAGTCCAAATTATGGCAGAAACTAGTTATTCATGTTTAAATCCACAACTTAAGTTCTGTTGGTCACAAAAATACAAACTAAAATTCTATAGAAAGCTACTGATGTGTAGAAGACAACCCAATTTGAATTGGATCATTTGGAGTTACTAAACTCCCTACACATTGGATTGAATCCAGTAGCTTAATAATCAAGTTTTAGCTACCATTTAAATTATATTTCTCCAAAAATTAAACCCTTTTAGGGGTAACTAAACATGGCTATATGTGAGCTAACAAAATTGGTCCTAACTCATTTGGGTCAACCAATAAACATATTTGTTTGTTTTAGTCCAGAAGGGTTTATCTTAAAGTCAACAATTAATATTGCTTAATTAATTCTACCAAAATTAGGGGAGCTAACACAAGGCAGTACTAAGCTAGCAAAATTGGTTTGGAATTATTTGGACTAACAGAGCATCAGAAACAAACAAGTTTAGAATTGAAACCTTCTGTAGAATTTTCAATAATACTTTTTATATATTTAATTAAATGACATGAGACCAATTGGGTTGGTTAAACATTTTCATAAGCTTTCCAGAACAATTTAGTTTGATTTATTTGGATTCCTAAATCTCAAGTTATTGAATTTATAAAATGGGTCCAGTACTGATGTTCTCTGGAAATTTAAATTCGAAAATGTGTTCAGTTTGGATAATGTTGAGAAATCTGACGGGCGGGGTCCACCCGTCAGTGACTCAGCGCACGCGGAAAATTAATAAAACCCTGACGAGCGGGGCCCGCTCGTCAGTCTCTCTCTCTCTCTCTTTTAACCGAAACGGTAAGCTACCGTTGGATCGAGATCCAACGGCTGCCGTGCGACGCAGCGACGGCGACCACAGAGGGGTGGTGCTGCGGCTCCGGCGACGACGCGGTGGACGGGCGGCTCACCTAGGGGGCTCGGGAGACGGCGGAGATGACGCAGAACGACGGCGGCGGCTCCGGGGGAACTCCTGGCTGAGTGGCGCGTGCTGGGACGGGCTGGTTTGGCGGCGGCGAGCTCCTTCTCCTCCACGGCCGTGCACGGGCTCCGGAGAGCTGGCTGCGTCGATCCTGTGCACGAAACGTCGAGAAAACACGGCGGGTGAGTGCGAGGTTAATGGTGAGGCAGTTGAGGGCCAGAGGGGGGGAGAAGAGAGGCTAGCACGGTGGCGGCCGTGTCGTCGTCTACCTCGAGCACGACGGACCTGCAGGGGCTCGGGCAGCAGCTGCGGCTGCAGCTGAAGCTTGGCAGCAGCGGCTCCGCCCTCCTGGCGGTGTACGGGGGAGTGGGGAGAGCAAGGGAGGCAGTGGTGGTGTGGTTTGAGCACGGGGTGGGCAGGGGTATATAACGGCGAGCACGGGTCCATGGTGGACGCGGTGCGGGAGAGGTGCAGGGCGTGCAAGGGCGCGTCGTAGGGGTGGCTACAGCGATCGAGGTGCTCAGGGGTAGCCGTGGTGTGTGGCGGCGAGCTGGGCGTCGCCAATTTTGGGACGGGGCTGGGAGCAAATGGGCGGTGCGGCGTGCACCGGCACGGCCGTCTCGGGCGGGCGCGGCCATGGCGTGGCGCACGGCGGCAACGGGGGTCCCTCCTGGGCGGGAGGTGAGAGCAGAGGAGCAAGCGGAGAGGCAAGGGCGAGAGGGGGGCACGGGTTCGACGAACGCGGCATCGACACCACGACGGCACAGTGCCGACCATGGCGCGAGCTCACGGGCGGCTGCTCCCTTGCATCCTCCTCCTCCTTCCTGGCCCTTTTTTCTCGAATTCGAGCGCGCCATTTGATCAGTGAGGTGCAGGGAGTCGATTGGAGGCTTTAATTTGAATAATTACTCACTAAATCGATCAATTGATCTCGGGTTTGGTTGATTTGGGAAGAACACAGAGCATGTCTGCAAGGTGTTCGACGAAATGCTTCAACGAAATTTTATTTTTATTTTCTGAATTTTTATTTCCACAATTGGATCCATATATCCAAATGTAGTTTTGTGGTGCAGTGGTATAATTTAATTGACAATTGTTGCACCACAACTTTGTAATTTGAATTTATTAAAGAAAGAATTGGAATTTTAAATTTAGATTTTTGGAAATATATTTTGAGAGGGAAAAGTTATAGGAATAAAAATGGGAGAGTTTATATAACCTCTCCTTTCAATTTTGTTTGAAACCATTTTAGTTTCTCCCCTTGAAGAATTTGTGTGACACAATTGTCACTTTTATTTTTCTTGCTTTAATTGCTATTTCAATTCTTTTCTTTTCTTATTGTTTTTATTTAGAGCAAGCATCATAATTAGCAAGAATAAATAACACAAGCAACAAGAATTAATTACCACAAGCAATATTTTGCAGACAACACATAATATTTAACAAAAGTTTTTGTTGGCTCTCATTTTTGGAATAATAATATTGATTAATATTTTTGGGATGTTACAATTAGCAATATAGGAACCAAAGCCAGCTTGGTTAGTGTTGATAGAAGGATCACTTGCAAACTTTTGTAGGATAGATATCAATTCATGCAAGCTACAATTTTCTAAATCAAGCAAAGGATCCTTAACTTCACTAAGCATTTTAACTTCCTCAAATTCTCTCTCTTTCATTACCCCAATAGATTATTTAGCAACTCTCTCTTGCTCATGAATGTGATCCCAAGACTTATTGATAACTTCTTGGCAATATTTAATTGTTTCCTCATGTTTTTGGGCTGTAATGATACTCTTTAATGATGAGACTTCCTTAGCAAGCTGATCTACCCTTTCAAACAAAGCATCTTGTTTTTCAAACTTAGAGATAAATTCCTTATTGAGCTCTTTTTGAGTAGATATAAAAGATCTAATGGTGTTTTCCAAATCACTAGAAACACTACCACTAGAAGCATATTTATTTGGCACATATGGGGGTTTATTATAAGAGTTATAATTGTTGTTCCCATAACCATTGTTACCATAGTTCCTAATGAAGTTGACATCAATATTTTCAGGATTAGTACCAACTAGTTCTTGCAAAGCCACATTTTTAACAATAGGTTTATTAAGCAAAGCAAGAATAGTATCCATCTTAGATGACAAGTCATTAGTTTCCTCAATAGAATTCACTTTCTTAGAAGGATTCGGTGCCCTATTAGTATGCCATTGACTATAGTTTTGCAAAATGCTCTCCAATATATCCTTAGCCTCTACTATAGTTTTACTCATAAAAGCACCTCCAGCAGTAGAATCAAGTATGTTTCTAGACATGTAGTTTAAACCATTGTAGAAAGAGTTTAATATGGTCCATTCACTAACCCCATGCGAAGGACAAGTTCTAAGCATAAGTTTTATCCTATCCCAAGCCATAGCAACATGTTCATTTTCATTTTGCCCAAAAGAAAGGATGTTGTTTCTATTTTGCAAAATTTTAACAGGAGGATAGTATTTCTTTATGAAAGCTTCTTTCAAATCACTCCAAGTATTGATGCTATCAGTAGGTAATGAATGCAGCCACTCTTTAGCCTTTCCTCTAAGTGAGAAAGGAAACAGTTTTAGTTTCAGAATATCACTTTCCACATTTTTAAACTTTTGCATGTCACATATTTCAACAAAATCATGAAGATGCATTGAGGCATCCTCCATAGCACTACCACCAAATTGTTCCCTAGTTATCAAGTTCAGCAAACTAGGACTTACTTCATAGCTATCAGCTTTAATCTCAGGTGTGGCAATGGGTCTAGCAATGAATTGATCATTAGGTGTGTTTGTGTAGTCACACAATTTAGTTCTTTCTCCCATTTTAGCAAGTTTTTTTGTATGTTTTTAATTTTTTATGCAAAACTGAAAATAAAATGTGTCTCACAAGTGCAAACCGAATTACAAATGCAAGATAATGCAATGACAATGACAAAACAAATGAATTTGCTTTGAAGGTAAAGATGGATAAGATGATGCTCACGTAGGTGCAACCTCCCCAAGCTTAGGTGTTAGCACAAGTTGGTGATGAAGTTGACTTTGTTGTGATATCCTTGGATCAATCTGGCTCCAGAAAACAATCTTTTGCAGGGGATCCTTGGATAAATCTCTCCAACTATGATTCCCCGGCAACGGCGCTAGAAAACAGTCTTGATACCCGTAGAAGTGATAGCCCTTCAGTAGCTACCTGCAGTGAAAAGTATACGGGGTTAGGTTGAGCCTCCAAGTGCAGAGTATGTAGTAGTGTAAGACGTGTTTTCCCCACGAGGGTGACTCGAGGGTTTAATATCGAACTCTCGGGGAATCAGTAGTGGTAGATTTATCTTCCTTATCCTTCTTTTGGTTACCTGCAAAACAAAGCTAAATGTTTTGGTCCTCAACCTCACCTGTGGTTGTCAAGCACAAGGTGTAGAATGATATCAAGATAAATATGCAATGATGGGTGATGAATATGCTAGGATGATGATGGCAATGATATGTGATATATTTTTGGGTTTTTATGATGGATGCAAGATGGAAAAGTGTTTTTGTATTTTCGGATTTGTAAATGGCAGGAAATGGCAAGGTGGCAAAAGTGGTTGGAAAGGTGTTTCTTATGATTAAAAATGGACCGGGGTTCATGGTTTCACTTATGCACTCTCTCTTTAAATGGTGTGGCAGACAAGTGGACATAGAGTTGACATATGAGATTGCAACACAAAATTTGATATCAAGTTATTAATTATATGGGCATCACGTCCTAACATAGAGACCTTTTGATTATTAGTCTCACTTATACTCCACCAAGATGCGAACCAAATCATAACACCTCGGTAATTAAGACGACTCAGAGTATAGCTTTAAGTTTCATGACATGAAGTGAAAATAAGAACATGCTAGATCTAGTAACAGGAAGAAGCTTGGTCACCCTCAACCCTTGTAGCATGGTATTTTTGTTTATCCCTAGTGAGGCAACAAAGTAAGGTAAACACCCAAGTGGATCGCGATATTTCAGTTGTGAGCTTACCGCACTCACCACCCCTCGTTACTCCAACTAATGCACACATCTCCCCACATACGCCCTCAATAACATGCTTGATCATAACAAGTGAATAAGAACGGGGTACATAATATGCATCTATACTCATAACTGAAACAAACATTGCAATCTCAATATATATTAACTCACAAAAAGATCCACCACATAGGTAATACAAATATGACCGTAATCATGTTCAGCAGCTCATACGGTACTCATTAGTGAAGCTCAAGAGAGAGGAGAGATACATAAGTTACTTCCACAAACCCATAGTCCAGAGGTGGACTACTCCCTCTTCATGGTGGAGATGGTGGAGATGTCGATGGAGATGAAGGAGACCACGCCGGCAGCGCCCCGCCGGAGTTTTCTCCTCCAATCTGCAGCTCCAGATATTCGTTTTCGTGTTTCTGTGATATGGCAGCGCTTGTGTACGGGAACGCCGTGGGACCTTTTTTTATAGGCGTTTTTAGGTCAAGACGAAGGCGGTGGAGAAAAGATCGATGGCTGCGGAACCCCGAGGGCCAAGTTGGTGGGCCCTACGCGGCCAGGTACAGTAGCCGCGTGGGCCACCCTCTTTCGGCCCTCCGACCTCCGTTTGCTTGCTTCCTTCGCTCCGAGGTCTTCCTCCTTCCAAAATAATGATGCCTGTATTTTTCCATATTATTTGGACGTCGTTTGGGTCCCTGAAACAAAAAAGGAAAGAAATAGGGTTTTCTGCCTGCGCAGAGTTAATTCCATAAAAATAGGAAACAATTAATTTATTTCCTAAAATCATTAAATAACAGTGGTATAACCCTTATATGATGCAAATATGATTGGAATATAAGTGATATAGTGCAAAGTTCATATATGCATTTTACATGCATCACTGTTCTACAAACCTCTGCTCTTGGAGGCCCAACACTATCTACAAGAATAGAAGCGTGTGTACACATCAGGGCTCCACTGCAACGCTGGGGGCTCCGGCATCCCCTCCCAAAGGGACCAAACACGTTGAAGGTCCACCAGAGGAGGCCGAGCCCGACAAAAGGTCTGAAACCCGCAAGGTACAACATCCGGTCTAGTTTGTCAGTGTTGAGCTACGCGAAGCCCGTGATGACCCACATGTATGGGGGTATATCGTAGTACTTTCGATAAATAAGAGTGTCGAACCCAACGAGGAGCAGTAAGTGTTGACAAGTAGTTTTGATCAAGGATTCACTGTAACACTAGCAGACAAGTTTTTAGGGTTTTTTGATATAACAGATAAATAAAATACAAGTAAATAAAAAACAGTAATAATAATTGCAGCGAGTGGTCCAATCCTTTTTAGCACAAAGGACAAGTCGGTTGGTTTACTTATGATGGCAAAATGTTCTTGAGGACACATGGGAATTTCGTCAAGTGCTTTCGCTTCATACATCTGATTAATCTTTAATGTTTTGATAAGTGTTGTGTGGGTGAACCTATGCTAATGCACCGCCCTTCCTAGGACTAATACATACTTGTGATTATACCCCTTGAAAGCATCCGCAAATACAAGAAAGTAATTAAGATAAATCTAACCACTGCCTTAAACTCTGAGATCCTACACTCCCTCATGCATCGGTATATTAGCGGGGGTTTAGGTTTCTGTCACTCCGGCAACCCCACAATTAATATCCGAATACACAATGCATTCCCCTATGCCCATAAAGGTGAAGTGTCATGTAGTCGACGTTCACATGACACCACTAGAAGAATAACACCACAACCTAAATATCAAACTATTAAATATTACTCAACATGATTCCACTACTGACATCATGGCTTCTCCCATGCCCTCAAGAACTAAACGAACTACTCACAAGACATCATATGGATCATGATCAGAGGTCATATAATGAGGAATAACAATCTGGACATATACTTTGATTCACCGATAAAACTTAATAGCATCAACCACAAGGAGTAATCAACACCGGGAAAGTATCCCCTATGAACTACACAAAGTATAACCCTAGATGTTACAGCGGAACGAAGTGGAGCGGTGGAGATGACGGTGTCGGCGGTGGAGATGATGATGATCCCGATGAAGTCTAGCGTGATGACGATGGCGATGATTTCCCCCCTCCGGGAAGGAATTTCCCCGGCAGATTTCTCCTTGTCGGAGAGCTTTTTCTCTCTCTGGTGTTTTCCGCCTCGTGGAGGCGGCGGAATATTTCCTTGATGCCCCCCTCTGTCTTAGGGTTTCTGGGGGATGAAGTACGCGAAGGGTGAGCGCCAGAGGTGGGCCAGGGCGCCACACGCGGGCTCGGTGCCGGCCCCAGGGCTGCCGCGCCGAGGGTGCGTCTGGGCCCCTCGTGGCCCAGCTCGACCTCCCCTTTTGGTTGCCTCTGTCTTTTGATAAAATAGGAACTTTAGTATTGATTTTGTGATTTGTAGATATTGATATTAGGCATTTATAACATGCTTTTATATAGTATGACACTCCTCTCAACCTTTGCTTTTCACAAACCATGGCTAACCGAATCCTCGGGTGCTTGCCAACAATCTCATACCATGGAGGAGTGCCTATTTTATTTAACTTTTGAGATGTTTATAACGGTCTAACCAGCTCTGTGCAAAATTAGTGACGAGCAGATGAAGCATGCAAGTCGGTGAACTTAATTTAGTATGGAAGATAACAAACCCAACTACTACTTCCTCATGAGATAAAAACAATGTCACAAAATGAGAAGTATTTTGAATAGTTTTTAATGGTAGCACATGACTAATTTACTTGGAGTGGCGGTTAAATACCACGCATAGGAAGTTATATGGACACTTTGGAGGGTATTGGCTCAAGGTTTTGGATGCACGAGAAGTATTCCCTCTTCATGCATTGTTAGAACGATCTATGTTCCAACCAGAGGGCAGCTCTGCCTCTGGACTCTTTCAAATTGACACTTACGGATTAAGGTGTTGAAAGGATTGTTGGTGCCTGAGGATTTCATCCTTGGAGCTAGGCTGTGGCGTGGAGCTTTGCCTCCCGTGCTCATCCTCACGTTCCTCTTTAGGTTGGGTGGATTGTGTATCACCCCGATGCATGCAATGGTGGCGCGAGGATACAGGCGTGGATCCTCCTCCACTTCTTCTTCAGCTTCACTCTTGACGTCTCCCTCAAGCTCAGGTTCCACAAGATCATCCTTCAGGGCTTCATTGCCCTTGTTGTTGTTAGAGGAGACCATGGTGCTTCTAAACCCAAAGGTGATTCCTGGCAGAAACAGCTCGAGACAAAACGCGACGAAAACACGATATACGAACCTCGAGAGATCCGGGTAATTATATAGCAAAAAGTTTAACGACAAAAGGAAGGTACAGTTCGAAGCGGAGTCGGAGGCGGGCTCCGAGGTGCCCACACATACCCTCGGCGTGATCGTGGTGGGGGCCGCGCCCAGGGCGTGTGTGGTGCCCTCGGGCACCGCTTCCTACCCCTCTTCGGCTCAGAATTTTCTATATTTTGTAAAAACAACGAAAAATAACGTTGGAAAGTCATACGCGAACTTTTTCTTACCGAAACTGGCACTTATTCCAAATCAGCCTCTGCAGTTACCTGGATTTGGCTTTTTATAAAATCTTCCGGAGTTACCACTTGAATAATATCAACATCTTCATTATAAGAATCTCCAGAAATATAATGTTTAAGCCTTTGCCCATTAACAACTTGTGGTTTATCCCCATCGAGTGAATTAATTTTTATTGCACCTGAGTGATGCATGTAAAATGCATACATGAACTTTACATTATCTATTATATAATTAAAACACAAGACAATGAACGGCTCAGATTTAGCACCAAAAGTGTACGATCCAGATTAGGTGTACGGAAAAGTAACGAACCATGCCTTATCGTGCCATGCCTTATCGTGTTGGTTTAGGACACCCAAACGTGCACAGGAATACCTGTCACCGTATGCATATAGAAATCCCTTTTTAGGTAAGCTCAATTTTTTCCTATGGTGGCTTTTTGTCGCATGCTCGAGTCGTCCGCTCTTTCCCCGCATCGCGCGATAATACTTCTTTCCTTCGAGTCCATCAGTTGATTCTTCTCTGTAGGAAACTTTGCATCTAGCTGCAGATCCTTGCCGGATACAGTCGACCAGGAGATAATCGGTTTTAATCCATCAGCTTCCAGGGAGGAGACGGCCCATGTTCCATTATGTGCGCCCCCGTCGGCGCATCGCGGATCGTTCATGCACGTATTGTCGAAACCAGGTGCACTTCCGACCTCTTGACTTGATTCCAGTTGATTAGCTTACATGCCTTCAAGATTTTGTTTTACACAGTGGGTACAAGTTAACAAAGAGGTTGTCTAGATCTGAAAGCAGCGATCGCCGGCCGGAAATTTGTGCCTTCACCGGCGCCAAGGTTGTCAGGTGATTCGTTTTTAAAGCTGGACGCCGTTTCAGATTTTACTAGCAGTTGATTACGCAACTTGCTTATTGCATCTATGATTGCCGATTCAGATCATGTAGGAGTTCATTGCATGTCTATACTCTTTTTTTTTTTCTTTCCTACGTGCCCAGATGAAATTCCCACTAAAGCGATTTCTTTATGTTGTACCGGAGAAGCAAGGTGGATTTAGATGAGGCAAATTATGTGAGGCCCACTAATTCAAAGATTACTTTATTATAGGGAGAGAACTTTCTGCAATCAGAAGTTACAATATGTGAGAATCAAGTTGAGAGATGGCATGAGTACGTGATATGTATTTGTCTATGCACCGAAAAAGTATTCTGGCTGTATTTTCTGACTGTCTATATCGATAAGGTTCATAATTTATTATCGAAAATACTTGAGAAGAATTATGTTGACATGAATTTTCTATCTATTTCTGGATGTCTATTTCTGACTGTCTATATCGATAAGGTTCACAATTTATTATTGAAACTAGAAAAATACTCGAGATTTCAGGAGCTACGATTGACATGAATTTTCCTTCTTATGGACAGGGTAGAGCAAAATATAAATTAGAAGAATGGCAAGTTGAGGATTGAGATTGTGTTCTTTCTTCTCAGTTTCTGCAGTATGCTGATATATATGTGCAACCCAGTACGTATTCCATTGATTGATACTTATAAATGATTGATTAGCATAAGAAAATGAAAAGAGATTTACTCAACAGATTTATGAAGAGGTTAAAATACAGATTTATGGAATATTGTAGGGTTCGTTGTATAACATCAAGAAGATGAAAACATGTTGAACGTTCTTCTCAAGGTAATCTCTATTTTTATCCTTAAATTGTTCTCAACATAGACATCTTTACAATTAGCATTAGACAGTAGGATGAAGTTTAGTACTTGGAGATGCTGAATAATAAGAGCAGCCTATAACTTTATCTTGAGTCTTCTGCGGGTAACTTTATCTTTAGTTGTTAATATGAACAAAACTTGGGTGACAAAATGCACGAAATAATCACGATCATATGAATATATGCACGCGATTAGGCGCAACTGTTCTGCTCGATCTGACCGAAATCCTCAATGCTAGGTCTCGGAGCGGTGGCGGCCATGCATAGCTAAGAGCAGATCAGATTGACGATAAGGACTTTTGACTAGGAAGGCGTTCACGCGGATCGACGGAACCTGCGCGTCAGCATGCCGCAAACGCCAGAACCTGGATATTCGTTTTCCGTTCGCCGGCACCCCACACACCAGACAATGCGCTCTCTGCCGGAGGCCGCCGGCCGGTGACCATGATGGATGAGAATAGACGCGACGCCTCTCATCATTATGCAGGCGATAATTATTCATCTAGCAATTTCTTTTTGTTTAAGTTCTGAATTTAATATACTATTATACACAATTAAACAAACATAACAACCATGCAACATTAAAGTGAGTGCAACGTGGATATTTGATCAATTCGTCCATATTGTTAACCTACTGAGATATTTTTTCCGGCTCTGAAGGTCTATAGAGTTCATGGTACCACAGATGAAGATTAAAGAGAGTTCGCAATGTGTATTTCGCAATTTTTAAGTGTATAGTCTGCAAGTATCGTTTGGCAAATGTTAGAATTAGAATACATGAAGATAAGTCGTACTTATCTTGATTATGCATTTTATTTTTGCATTTGGCCAGGTATATAAGCCATACAACTCCAACATGAATGTTCTTAAAAGTAGCATGTCTAGACATCTAATGTGTATAACAGACAATTCTCCCAATATGCTCTTTATCTTATATCTGCGATGTACATTTACCAACTTATATATGGGTTCAGACTTCTCCCTAATTCGACTCGAGTAACAAATTTCAGAGGTTGAGATTGTAAACTCTGAATAATTTCACCAACATTGTAATGAGGTCAGATTCCATGGATTCACTTCTAGAATTATTGCACATTCAGATTGTTAAATATTTCCATCATCCATCACATAGCTAGCTTGTCTGCTCCTTTTCATCTTGATGTCCGGTCTAAGCTAGCTTGAAACCATGCATTAAGTATCTAAGATATTATCTCCTAATCTTTACATCTCTAGCTTTCTCATGATCTGTTTTCAGGGATCCTCATGAGCAGCGATAGCCGAATATTGCGCCTCACCGCCGACAAGTTCATTCAGGTATCCATCGGAGCGTTGACAAAGTGTCATTCCTCAGATGTGAAAAGTATCCTACATGCTATCGGTATCCAAGAATCAGCAAGATACATGAGATTTGCTGATCTATTCTGTCTATGATATTTATAGGAACGATAGCCGTCATCGACCGAAGTCAACAGACCATGGCGATGTTACACGTATCCCATATGTGAGGTTCAAAAATATTTCTTCAAGAATATGGTCAGTATATAGACGCCGCAACATATGGGAATAGCAAGATAGGGAAACTTCTACTTCCTACTCCTGTCTAATCGTCCAGATATCTCTTGCTTTCTCTCCATTCGTGTCTTAATCTGACTTCTTAATAATTTCTATATTGCACCAAGTTGCATTGAGATAGTTGTTTGATTGCTGAAATGTTGGAGTTGGCTCTTCGTGTTATGTCAAAATCGATAATGCCAGCAAGTAGTGTAAGGACTTGCTCCAGGCAGTTCTCTCTGATATTTTTCTTCAGATTGCAACTTTAATTTTTGCATCTGACAAGAGAAGCAAGTTATATGGCAACTAACATTTGTTTCTTATAGATGCATATCCGTACGTGGGTCTGATAGCAGGAAAAAAGAATGTACAAATTGAACTGAGATGAACAGAGGCGCATGCTTAAATATGTGGTCACCAGCGGAACTGTCATGAAACGAAAAAAGGGAGGTAAATCTATCAACAATATTACGTGGAACAATGTACAAAAACCATCTTCTGTGAAACACTATGCATAAAACAAGAAAAAAATTGGTTATATAAAACATATTTAAAACTTAGATTAATTGTAATAGTCCAAACTAATTTAGCATTAATAATAGTTAAACTGAACTAGCAACCATATTTCCTAAAAAAATACATGACTTTAGTACTTCATTTTCCTCTATATATTTTCTAATAAATATGAATGCCAATATCAAAACATCAAATCGAATATAAGTTCTTTCAGGAGAATTTCAAAACAAGTTAGTTTACATAATCAAATAGAAGTTACAAGGAGCATAGTCTGCATTATGAAAAATGTGAGAAAAACATTTCACATTTCTAGGGCATCTAACAAAGCAAATGCCCGTATTACATGAGATTAATGATTCTTAAAGTGTTAAATTTATACACAAATATCTTTAATGTTTAAAAAAAATTAAAATGAGCATGAAAATATAATGTAGAAAGTCTAGCCGCGCAAATGCGCGGGCCACCCAGCTAGTTTTACTTATATTGCAGTCATATTTGCATCATATAAGGGTTATATCAATGTTTTATATTGATTTTGGGAATATTTGATATGTTTCCTACTTTATGGAATTAACCCTGAACAGTCAGAAAACGTCTTTTTTAGTGTTTTGGACTTTCCGGGAGCTTCGGGACTCCAAAAATGGCAAGGTCAGAGAGCACGGTTCAGAATTTTCGAGACGAACGCAATGGGCTGAAAATGAAGACCAGAAGCCCAACCAGATAGGAAATAGAGGGCCCCACGCGGCCAGATTCCCAGGCCGCGTGGGACCACCTCTTTTGGGCCTCGGAACTCCGTTGTCGTCGATCTTTCCTCCACCGACATAGTCTTGACCTACAAACGACTATAAAAATAGACCCCGACGTTCTCTGGAAGCAGGGCCGCCGAAACACAGAAACAGCGAAACAGAGACCTGGAGCTGCAGATTGGAGGGGGAAACTCCGGCGGGGCGCTGCCGGGGTGGTCTCCATCTTCTCCGATGACTTCTCCACCGTCTCCATGATGAAGGGGGAGTAGTCCACCTCTGGACTATGGGTTTGTGGAAGTAACTTATGTATCTCTCCTCTCTCTTGAGCTTCACTAATTAGTACCGTATGAGCTGCTTAACATGATTACAGTCATCTATGTAATATCTTTGTGGTGGATCTTTTTATGAGTTAATATATGTTTGAGATTGCAATGGTTAGAAAGAGTATGATGTGGGAGTGACAGAAACCACGCTAGCCTTACGAGGGTGACATAGCAATACAAATGAGTATTTCTTTCAACCATGTGTTTTAGCACATATAGCAGTCATAAAAGCTACCATTAAAACATTCTGAGAGAGAGGATTAAGTGAACCCATGAACCCATGTCCATTGTTCCTATGAGAGAAAACCTTTGTCTTGTCCTCTTGCATTGAAGAGGATTTGGACACTTTTTACATTCTTGTTTTGTTGCATTGAACTTCCATCCATTAAATCGACCATCTTGTTTTTTAAACTTGTTTAGTGCATAATCAACTAAAACTTGTGACACTTTAGTTGTAGGGAATAGATAAACTTTTCCTTCTTGCTCCTGCGGATCGATAACTTACTTCCACATTGAGAGGTGCTACAGTGATCCCCTGCTCTTGGGGGTTATCACTGAGCAATAAACTTCTTCAATAACATAGGGTCCTTCCCATTTTGAGAGTAATTTCCCTGCAAAAAATCTGAGACGAGACCTATACAACAAAAAAATTTCACCTGCATTGAATTCCCTCTTTAAAATTCTCCTATCATGCCATTGCTTAACTTTCTCTTTAAACAACCTAGAATTTTCATAAGCTTCACTTCTCCATTCATCTAGAGAGCTTAAGTCAAGTAATCTCTTTTTACCGGCAAGTTTAAAATCTCTATTAAGTTCTTTAACTGCCCAGTAAGATTTATGTTCTAATTCTAAAGGCAAATGAAAAGCTTTCCCATAAACCATTTTGTAAGGAGACATACCCATAGGGTTTTTATAAGCAGTTTTGTAAGCCCACAAAGTATCACTAAGCTTTCTAGCCCAATTCTTTTTTGATTTATTAACAGTCTTTTGCAAAATAGATTTAATCACCCTATTTGATAATTTTACCTGACCACTTGTTTGAGAATGATAAGGTGAAGAAATTCTATGATTAGCATCATACTTAGCAAGGGTTTTTCTAAAAGCACCATGAATAAAATGAGAACCACCATCAGCCATAAGATATCTAGGCACACCAAACCTAGGAAAAATAATATCTTTAAGCATTTTTAATGATGTCTCACCATCAGCACTAGATTTTGGTATAGCTACTACCCATTTAGTAACATAATCAACATCAACAAGTATATGAGTATAACCATCCGAAGGAGGAAAAGGACCCATAAAGTCAAATCCCCAACAGTCAAAAGGTTCAATAACAAGAGAATAATTCATAGGAATTTCATTACGTCTAGTTATATTACCAACTCTTTGACATTCATCACATGATACAATAAATTTCCTTGCATCTTTAAAAAGAGTAGGCCAATAAAAACCTGATTGTAGAACCTTTTGTGCGGTTCTATCTCCAGCATGATGTCCTCCATAAGCACCACCATGGCATTTTCTCAATATTTCTCTTTGTTCATGCTCAGGGACACATCTTCGCATTATACCATCTACTCCTTCTTTATATAAATGTGGGGCATTTCAAAAATAACGCCTCAAGTCATAAAATGACTTTCTTCTTTGTTGAGCTGTAAATGCTGGAGGCAAATACTTGGCAACAATACAGTTAGCATAGTCAGCATACCATGAACTGTCGCGTGAGTTTACCTTTATCGAGGCCAATTGTTCATTTGGAAAACTATCATTAACAGGTATAAGATCATAAGCAATATTTTCCAATCTAGACAAGTTATCAGTAACAGGGTTTTCAGCACCTTTCCTATCTACAATGTGTAAATCAAACTTTTGCAGTAAAAGCACCCATCTTATGAGCCTAGGCTTAGCATCTTTCTTTCCCATAAGGTATTTAATAGCAACATGATCAGTATGGACAGTAACTTTTGAGTCAACGATATAAGGTCTAAATTTAGCACAAGCAAAGACTACTGCTAAAAACTATTTTTCGGTGGTAGCATAATTCTTTTGAGCAGTATTAAGAGTCTTACTAGCATAATGAATAACGTTCAATTTATTGTCTACTCGTTGTCCAAGAACACCACCTACAGCAAAATCACTAGCATCACACATAATTTCAAAATGTAAAGTCCAATCAGGCGGTTGAACAATAGGTGCAGAGATTAAAGCCTTTTTTAGAATTTCGAAAGCTTCTCTACAATCATCATAAAAAACAAAACGTACATCTTTTTGGAGAAGATTAGTAAGAGGTTTTGAAATTTAGAGAAATCTTTAATAAACCTCCTATAGAAACCAGCATGCCCAAGAATATTGCGAATACCTTTAACATCCCTAGGACAAGGCATTTTCTCAATTGCTTCAACTTTAGCTCTGTCCACTTCGATACCTCTTTCAGAAATTTTATGTCCAAGAACAATTCCTTCATTAACCATGAAATGACATTTCTCCCAATTAAGAACAAGATTAGTTTCCTCACATCTCTGCAAAACTTTATCAAGATTGTGCAAGCAGTTATCAAAAGAAATTCCATAGACGGAAAAAATCGTCCATAAATACTTCCACAATTTCTTCACAAAAACCATGGAAATGGCTGACATACATCTTTGAAAAGTAGCAGGAGCATTACATAAACCAAAAGGCATACGCCTATAAGCATAAGTTCCATAAGGACAAGTAAAAGTGGTTTTCTCTTGATCTTTCCTTTTAAGAGCAATTTGCGAAAATCCAGAATAACCATCAAGAAAGCAAAAGTGAGTTTTCTTAGACAACCTCTCTAACATTTGATCAATAAAAGGTAAAGGATAGTGATCTTTTTTAGTAACTTTATTAACCTTTCGGAAATCAATGCACATCCTATATCCAACTACTACCCTTTGAGGGATAAGTTCATTATTTTCATTAGGCACAACAGTAACTCCTCCTTTCTTAGGAACACAATGCACAGGGCTCACCCATTTACTATCAGCAATAGGATAAATTATACCAGCATCAAGGAGTTTTAATACCTCATTTCTTACCACTTCCTTCATTTTATGGATTAAACGACGTTGATGCTCTACAACAGGTTTTGCATCATCTTCCATGTTGATGGCGTGTTGACATATAGTAGGCGAAATCCCTTTTAAATCATCGAGAGTATATCCAATAGCTCCTCGGTGTTTCTTCAGTACTTCTAGTAATCTCACCTCTTCATTACCTGAAAGCTTAGAACTAATAATAACATGATATGTTTTCTTGTCATCAATGTGAGCATATTTAAGATTATCAGGTAAAGGTTTTAAATCAAAAACATGATCTTCATTAGGAGGTGTAGGGGTACCCAAATCTTCAACCGGCAAATTATGCTTAGGTAATGGTGGTTGATGAAGAAAGATATTGTCAATTTCATCCCTCTCTTCCATAAAGACCTCACTCTCGTGTTCCTCCATGAATTGTTGCAAAGCATTGTTAGGAGCAACAGCAATAGCAGCAAGTTGTTGAATTTTTGAATCCTCATTAGGCAATTCAGATTCATAATTTTTTTTGCCAAACTTAGAGAAATTAAACTCATAAGATTATCCAGCAAATTTAGTATAAATTTTCTCTTTCTTACAGTCTATAATAGCACCACATGTATTCAGGAAAGGTCTACCGAAAATAATAGGACAAGTTTTATTAGCATTAGTATCAAGTACTAGAAAATCAGCAGGATATTTAGTTTTACCCAATAAAAAGCTCAACATCTCTAACAATGACAATGGGAGAGATAGTTTCTCTATTAGCAAGCTGAATAACTACATCAATATCCTCAAGTTCACAGGAACCAATTTCATGCATAATTTCTTTATAAAGTTCAAAAGGAATAGCACTGGAACTTGCACCAATATCACATAAACCATAATAGCAATGTTCTCCTATCCTAACTGAAAGCACAAGAACGCTTGTTTTCCTAGATTTACCAGGGTGCGAAACAAATATTAGAAGCATCCTCACAAAAGATAATATGTTCTCCCTCTATGTTTTCTGTAACAAGGTCCTTAATTATTGCTACTGCAGGTTCAACAGTTATTTGCTCATCAGGTTCTACAACTTTCTTTGCACTTGTATTAACCACACTAGCAATCAAGAAATGTTCCTTGATTTTAAGAGGAAAGGGTATTTTCTCAATATAAGGTTCCAGAAGAATGTGATCAACGGTATGAACTTCAATATTTCTAGCCATACCCGAATTAGCTTTATCTTTGTAATGTGATCAAAATAAGAGGCAAAAGCTTTATAGTAATTTGCAACAACTTGAGAATCAAGACCATAAAGAGTACTAATATTACGAAAATCATCAGTATTCATGAAAGTTTTAATGCATTCATAACCATACTTTATACCTGACTCTCTACCTTTGTCGTTCTCCCATCCTTCGGTATTCTCCTAAATTTGATCAAGAAGGTCCCATTTAAATCCTTCTTTATTACGTGTGAATGATCCAGAGGAATCAGTATCCAACAAAGTTTTATCCTGAACAGAAAGCCTTGCATATAAGTTATCAACAACGACATTACCAGGAATCTCATGAATGGGGCATTTGAGCATTAGTGACTTCAATCTCCCCCACGCTTGGGCAATACTCTCTCCATCATGAGGCCAAAAATTATATATAAGATTCCAATCTTGATGAATTTCACTAGGAGGATAGAATTTAGAATAAAAGAGAGGTACAATTTCCTCCCAACCAAGAGAAAGGCCATTCTTCAGCAGCTTATACTATTTTGCAGCTCTAGCAATCAGCCATATAGAGAACAATTTCTTCTTAACTTCTTCCATTGAAATACCAATAGCACTTCACTCCCTGGCAACGGCGCCAGAAAGTAGTCTTGATGACCCACAAGTATAGGGGGTGTATCGTAGTACTTTCGATAAATAAGAGTGTCGAACCCAACGAGGAGCAAAAGGTGTTGACAAGTAGTTTTGATCAAGGATTCACTGTAAATACTAGCAGACAAGTTTTTAGGGTTTTTTGATATAGCAGATAAATAAAATACAAGTAAATAAAAGACAGTAATAATAATTGCAGCGAGTGGCCCAATCCTTTTTAGCACAAAGGACAAGCCGGTTGGTTTACTTATGATGGCAAAATGTTCTTGAGGACACATGGGAATTTCGTCAAGTGCTTTTGCTTCATACAGTTGATTAATCTTTAATGTTTTGATAAGTGTTGTGTGGGTGAACCTATGCTAATGCACCGCCCTTCCTAGGACTAATACATACTTGTGATTATACCCCTTGAAAGCATCTGCAAATACAACAAAGTAATTAAGACAAATCTAACCACAGCCTTAAACTCTGAGATCCTACACTCCCTCATGCATGGTATATTAATGGGGGTTTAGGTTTCTGTCACTCCGGCAACCCCACAATTAATATCCGAATACACAATGCATTCCCCTAGGCCCATGTGGTGACCCTAGCACACCACTGCATGTTGTAGTGCACAAGTCGTTGATATAACACTCACGGAAGGACCTATCAGTAAATATTACATCCCTCAGAGTAGTACAACAGAAACATAGCTGGTCCAAGCTAACATTATAGGATTACAACTCTATTCAATACAAAATCTCGAGAACCTCTTTTACATTAAAGAAGTCTCTTGCAAATGAAACACGAAAATATCCAAATCGTAGCATTAAGCTGGATATCAGCTCTATCTCTAATTCCTATCCCACTACTGCTGTTGTCACAGCCCTACTCTATTCCATCTGGAATGTCTTCATCCAAACTGTACTCCTTCTTCCAATTTGATGTTGTCTCCTCCATCGACAGTGTTGTCGTCATATACACCTGGGCAAGGTTGGCGTCATCCTTCTGTTGGTGAAGTGGCAGCTGACTCCTTCAAGCTCCACCACGTGGGTTTGGACTCCTTGTTGAAGACCTCCTTGTTGTCGTCAGGGATATCTATCATCTCCTTGGATGGCTCCAAAAGTCTAAGCAGGGGGTCAACGGGGAAAGGGTAAGCAACTCGAGTGTTACTTAGCAAGTTCAATAATATAGGAAAGAGTTTTTGTTTTGAATGCACTAGCTACTGCCATGACCAACGGTCGTAGGCATAATGCAAGTTTTGGAAAAACATTTCTTCAAAGGTCAAGTTTTATTTAAAAAAAAACTATGCTCACAGTCTCCACAGGTCTTTAGTCATCACTTGGGATGCCTTTCCGCAGCGTTCTATAGTTCCCTCCTGGAACAAGGATGTGACAGTCACAATTTCTTGTTGTTGACTCTCTAGAGCTGCGTAACTTTACCCATGAGAGAAACCCAGCCTTGTTGCCTTTCCGAGCGGTCAAACTCATCCATACTTCCATGGTATGGGGCTAGGTATGAGTCCAAGCCAATCACTGCCCTTCTCCGCACAACACATATCCGCCCATTTGCGACGCGACCGGTAACAAAGACCGCTATCCCGCCACCCCTCTCGAGCTTCTATTCCAATCACCCCATCAGGTGGGAAAAGGTCACGCGCTTCCACGCTATTGGCCGCCGCAACGGACACAACCAGGTAATAGCCTGCCGAGGATATGTGAACGAGAGAAGATCCAGCTGACTTTACCGTCCATAGAAGATCTCATGGTAAACGCGTCAATACGGCGCAAGGATCACTGTGACATTGGTAATTTATCCTAGGTATATACTTTCCCGTACAATGGAACCTCCACCACAACATCAAACCGTGGTTCCATTGCCAGCCAAACAATATATATAACAATTCACATCATTCGAAAATAGTTTTTCTTTTTCAATTCAATGCAATGATAATAATAGGTTTTTAAAAATAGTTTTTATAAAATAGTTTTTATAAAATAGTTCAATAAGGATATGCAAGAATCAACTTGCCTGTGGTAGAAATGGCCGTTCAACCTTTCGGGGTTCTAGGGTTTGCGGTAAAACCCCGAATCTGAAAATAGCAAGGTAATCCCGATAAGGACTACTGAAAATCTAGCAGCATGCTATTATGTGGGATGCATCGTCACCCCAAATTCCCAAGTTATGGATTTTAATACTTTTCGAGTGTTTGGGAGTTTTAAATTATTTAAAGAGTTTGACAACAATTTTCATGAGAATAAATTTAGAGTGATTGAATTTAACTAGTTCAATATAATACAACTTCAATATTTTATTTTCCCATATTATTTTACTTAGGAAACTAGTTTTTTAAAAGGATTTTCAAGTCATGTCCACTTAAGGATCCTTGAATTTTTCAACCATGAAATACTTTTCAAAAATTTCAATAAAATTAACATTAAAATTCCCCATATTTTGTAGAGTATGTTTCATATTTTTAGTTGATTTTTGTGATCGTTATAATGGTGTTAAAATTCATTTAAGTTTGAATAATTTGGATTTGTAAATTACCAAAATGCCCCTACGGTCGTTTTGGTTGGAGTGGGTCGAACCCAACCAATTGGGCCGAGCCCAACTAGCTACTGGGTCGAACCCGACCCAGCTAGTCTTTCTCCCGTGCTCTATTTGATTCCCTCCTCTGCTCTCTCTCCCATGCGTGTCGCCGCCGCCACGCCCTGCTCCGGCCGTCGCCGGCCGTCTCCTGCGCCGCCGACTTCCAGCACCACCTCTCCTTTCGCCTCTCCTTCCGATTCCCCTGCTGCTCTCGCCCCCAATCGACCTCACTCGCCCGCGAGCTCTAACCCTAGCCGCCATGGCTTAGGTCGCCGGCGCTGCTCCCCGGGCTCCCGCGCCTCCGGCTGCCTCTCCTCGAGCCTCTACTCGACCTCCGGCTCTACCTCGCCTCCGTGTCGTCTACCTAAACCTCGACGCCGGCGGGATGGCAGTTCCGCGACTGTAACCCTGGCGTCGCCGTTGCTGCTACTGCTGCTCGCTCTCCTCTGCTAACTCCGGTGCTCCTGGTGCTCAAGAGCTTCCTCGACATGCTGCTGCCACTGGTGTGGTTCGGCGTAGGTCGATGCGTCGCTGCTGTGGTGCTCCCTGTGCCGCTGACGCCGTGGTGCTCGTCGGTGTCATCCTTGTGGTAGCTTCCACCGTGGTAGCGTGAGCACTGCCTCACCACGCCATGGTGTTTGTGCCTGAGCGTCAGGTATGGTTCCCTCTCCTCTCTCTGGATGCTCTAGATGCAGGACATGATTCAGTCGTTCCTAGCTGTTATAGTGATTATGTAACAGTTCCAGTTCATCCAGGTGATGAACTGATACTTGGAATCGTGTTGTGCTTCACTGGATTTGGTGCTATTTGCAGATGATTTAATTCATGCTAGTTGTGGTGGATGATTTCCACTGAACAACTTGATGGATTAATGGATTACCATGTTTATATCACTGTGGTGAATCAGTAGCTTGCTTGATTGATATGTGTGCATGCTTTGCTCACTATGATGCCTCCTCTGAGTGTGCACAGTGCTCAGATCCATGCTAAGCATGATCTGGTGATGCTAATGTTGTTGGAATGATTTAGGAAATATGTTTCTGGACAGATTAGGCTATTTATCTGATAAGAACAGATCTTGCACTTGATGTCTTAGCCCTGGCCTGTGATGCAAAGGCTGAGGCATAAATATTTGGATAAGAGCAGATACTAGTGTGTGGCTTTTAATCTCGGTGTTGATTTATGCATGGCAACTCTATGCAGATCTGAGAGTACTTCTTTTTATCCTCCTAGTTGAGATCTAGTTGAAGGGTAATTAGAGTGACTTAGAGATGTATTCATGGATAGCTCATGGTTGAGGAAACTGATAAGAACAGATTTATGCTTTCTTGGGTTGTGGTGAAGCCTTTTTATGCTTTCATGTGCTTCTTTCAGTGTACAGGTGTGTTGGGATCAAGTTAATCCAGTGAAACTGGTTCACTTGTCTTTGTGTAAATTAATAAGAACAGATGTGCTGCCTTGCTCTACTCTCTTTCTAGCACTGTCATGTCATTTACAGAACTTGCTAGCACCTCTCGTCTACCTAAGACACTCAAAGAATCAACCTGCTGCTGAAGAGAAGCTTGATCTTCTGGAGAGTGATGATAACCTCCCTCTTGTGGCTAGCCTTCTCCTCCTCTCGTGAATAGCCTGCTCCTCCTATTGTGTGTAGCCTGCTCCTCCACTTGTGGATAGCCTGCTCCTCCTCGCTGCTTGACCTATTTCCTAGTTGATCTAAAGATTGGACATGATATGGCCGTGTTCTAGGTGTTCTTGGATGTTCTGGCTGATCAAGGAAGATGATTTAGTTGCTGGTTGGAAATGATGATGTGAGCATTAATTGGTGCGGCTAGCTGTTCATGAATATGTCTTTGTAGACAAACGAATTTGCTAGGATGGCTATGGTGATGCTTATATATTATTGGTTGCATGTTATGGTAGTGACACATGAATGGTGACTCTTGCTTTGCAAGGATGAGTAAGGTGCTTGGTTGTCAAGCTCTCACACATATGCATTACTTGGGGATCAAGTTTAGCTAGATATTTTGCTTGTGGATAACTCTCCTATGTGGCATGCTCATCCACACAAAAAATTTATTACTTGGAGTTGAAGTAAACTTAGATATTTTCCTTATGGATAGATATGATTGGTCATTGGTCTTATCACTTGTAGAATTTATTCTTGAACTAGACAAGTGGTAATTACCACTAGATGGGCTTGTTTGGCTTCTCTCTTATGTGGGTTTTGCAAATATATTGATAGTGCTCATGTGGCTTTACAATTTCAGATTTGTGGGCTTTAAGACCATTTATGGGTGGTGATGATCAAGTGGCTTGATATTTCGGAAATGATGCTATACTATTTGATTTCTTCCTTGATAAATAATATCGTTGGAGAAATGTTTATGTGGGCTTTCTTTATTAGGAACTTGACTAGATTAGAGGGAAAAGAAATATGTTGCCTTGATGACTAAAGATAGATCAATCAATACTAATAACCTTTGCCCCATGTTGCCTTTGTTGCTTGCTCATATGGATCATTGTTGCCTATTGCCTCTAAATGATCCAAAAAATGATCCATGATCCTTTGTTGCCATAGATAAAAATTCCTCTAGTCACCACTTGGGTATTAAGACAAGTTCCTAATATCCAGTATTCGAATTCCAACACAAAGTTGCCTCACCCTTGTGGTGAAGGCATACATTTTAATTATAAGAAACTGTTCTTTTGTTCAAATTTTTATTTAGATGATATTCAATTGCTTTATGCATGCAAAAAAGGAATTTGTTAACAAGGTCATGACTCTTGTTTCCAAACTACTTTTGCATAACACGAAACTTTTGAATTTCACACGGTTTCTAGAGAAGTTAATCAGAACATATACTTGATATGTGAATCTTTCTCCAAAACCATTTGGTGGCATTTCTTTCTCTCTTGTCCTCTTTGTCTTGCAGGAATATATTTGAGAAGATTGAGAGATAAGAAGATCAAGATGATCAAGATAATGATGAGAAGATCAAGATTTAGTTTTAGGATCCTTTTTATTCATTTGTAATGTTCTTTTCATTTGGATGAGTGGTGGCTCTAGGTTAATAGTGCCAGAAACAATTGCTTGTACGTCACACGTCAGTTGGGAACCCCAAGAGGAAGGTATGATGAGTGCAGCAGTAAGTTTTCCCTCAGTATGAAACCAAGGTTTAATCGGACCAGTAGGAAAACGAGGTTTGCTTCGAAGGTGTTGGTGGAGGAGTGTAGTGCGGCGCAACACCAGGGATTCCGGTGCCAACGTGGAACCTGCACAGCACAATCAAACTACTTTGCCCCAACTTAACAGTGAGGTTGTCAATCTCACCGGCTTGCTGAAAACAAAGGGTTAAACGTATCGAATGGAAAATGATGTTTGTTTGCATAAAACAGTAGAGAACAATGATTGCAGTAGATTGTATTTCAGATGTAAAAGAATGGACCGGGGTCCACAGTTCACTAGTGGTGTCTCTCCAATAAGATAACTAACATGCTGGGTAAACAAATTACAGCTGAGCAATTGACAATTGATAAGTGCATATAACATGCATGTGTGAGCTGTGGTGTCTACTATGAGATTCATTTGGGCATTACGACAAAGTACATAGACCGCTATCCAGCATGCATCTATGCCTAAATAGTCCACTTTCCGGTTAACATCCGTACCCCTTCCAGTATTAAGTTGCAAGCAACAGACAATTGCATTAAGTAATGTGCGTAATGTAAAAAATACATTCATCCTTGAATAAAGCATTGTTGTTTTACCCCTAGTGGCAACAACACATCTACAACCTTAGAACTTGCTGTCACTATCCCAGGTTAAATAGAGGTTGAACCCAACTATCATGCATAAATACCCCCTCTTGGAGTTACAAGTATTCACGTGGCCAAAGCTTCAACAAGTAACGGAGAGCATGCAAGATCACAAATGACATAGACATGATAATATAATATTCAGCTCCACATAGGTATCAATATAAGTCAGATCCCAGCAAACACAACATGTAGCATTACAATAAGATGATCTTGATCATGATAGGCAGCTCACAAGATCTAAACATGATGGCACAAGTGGAGAAGACAACCATCTAGCTACTGCTATGGACCCATAGTCCAAGGATGAACTACTCACGCATCACTCCGGAGGCGGGCATGGCGATGTAGAGCCCTCCGGTGATGATTCCCCTCTCCGGCAGGGTGCCGGGAAGAGCTTCAGGAACCCCCCGAGTTAGGGTTGACGACGGCGGCGGCAGCGAATATGTTCTGGATGAAAGGCTCGGTGTTTTAGGGTTTTCGCGTCTCGGGGAATAAATAGGCGAAGGGGCGATGTCGGCGGACCCCCGAGGGGCCCAAACCACACCCAGGCGCGGCTGTGGGCCCAGCCGCGCCACCTGGTGGTTTGGCCACCTCGTGGCATTTCTTCGTCTCTCCTTCGGACTCCGTGTACGTGCTGGAAAAATAGGGACCTGGCCTTTTGTTTCGTGCAATTCCGAGAATATTTCCAGAAGTAACTTTCTGAAACCAAAAACAGCAGAAAACAGGGAACTGGCACTGTGGCATCTTGTTAATAGGTTATTCCCAGAAAATGCATAAAAGTGATACGAAGTGTATATAAAACATGTAGCAAATGGTATAATATAAGCATGGAACAGCAGAAATTATGGATACGTTGGAGACGTATCAATGAGATATGTACATATTCTATAAATGATGTACTATGAATTGTTATTTCAATTTCTTTTGGAAAGTTTGTGAAATAACACATTTGTGATTGATGTATCTATTTGTACTTGGACAGTTGGACTTTGAAGTTTGTAAATGAGATGAGTGTAATGAGGAGTGTGAAAGATGATGTTTTGAGATGATCATAGATATGAAATGAGATTGATTGATTGTGTATATACTCTCTTTGAGTTATATATATTTATCTTGTTTTAAATTGTGCTCAAAGTGTAGATAATTGAGTAAGGTCATGTCCAATTTTATTGTCCTCGATAGATAATCCTAGTTGCTACTGAGTTGTTATAAAGATCATATCGACGTTTATCGCACTCCACACGATGATCTAAACCCTAACTCATCGAGTCGAGAGAAACATCGATCACTTTGCATTGTTTAATTTAACGCGCCAAAATTTCCCGCATTTTCAGATGCATGCTATGCAAATGCACAAATCATATTTCTACCCTTCCGACTCTCTAAACGGTGGGGTATTACAGCCCATAAAGGTGAAGTGTCATGTAGTCGACGTTCACATGACACCACTAGAAGAATAATACCACAACTTAAATATCAAACTATTAAATATTACTCAACATGATTCCTCTACTAGCATCATGACTTCTCCTATGTCCTCGAGAACTAAACGAACTACTCACAAGACATCATATGGATCATGATCAGGGGTGATATAATGATGAATAACAATCTAGACATATACTTTAATTCACCGATAAAACTTAATAGCATCAACCACAAGGAGTAATCAACACCGGGAAAGTTTCCTCTATGAACTACACAAAGTATAACCCTAGATGTTTCGGCAGAACGAGGTGGAGCGGTGGAGATGACGGTGTCGGCGGTGGATATGATGATGATGATCCCGATGAAGTCTAGCGTGATGACGATGGCAAGGCGATGATTTCCCCCCGCTGGGAAGGAATTTCCCCTGCAGATTTCTCCCTGCCGGAGAGCTTTTTCTCTCTCTGGTGTTTTCGCCTAGTGGAGGCGGCGGAATATTTCCTTGATGCCCCCCTCTGTCTTAGGGTTTCTGGGGGATGAAGCACGTGAAGGGTGAGCGCCAGAGGTGGGCCAGGGGCGCCACACGCGGTGGAGTTAATTCTCCAATAATCATCAAACATGCAAAATAAGATAAAACAACATAAGTAACACTTCTTAATATGAAATATATTAATGAATGACAGTCAATTAGATATAAAATAGTGATGCAAAATGGACGTATCAGCCCGGGAGCGGTATCCCATGATGCAGATGCTGCTGGTAGCCATCCTCACGGCCTCCCGCAAGATGAGACCCTACTTTGAAAGTCATCAAGTCAAAGTGGTCTCGAAGTACATCCTGAGAAGCCTGTTGGAAAATCCTTTGGGCACTAGATGCATCACTTTGTGGGCAATGGAGATTCAAGGGCGTGGTATTCATTTGAGCACACAAACAACATCAAGAGCCATGCGCTGGCAGAATTCACCGCTGAATGGATGGAGACTGCCTTCGATGGCCCGGAAGAGGAAACTAGCCTTCCTGGGAAAGAGGACCCGAGTGCCTGGACCATGTCCTTGATGGCTCATACACCGAGGGAAAAGGAGGTGCCGGCTTGGTCTTGATCTCCCTCACGGGTTATCGCCTGAAGTACGTCGTCCAGATCTATCTCGAACAACACAATGGAGTATGAGGGCCTGCTCGCAAGGCTTCGTGCTACCATTGAGCTCGACATCGACAAGATCATCGTCAAGGGTGACTCTCGGCTGGTCATTCAACAAATGAACAAGGAATACGCATGCCCTCGAATGGCGCCTTACGTGGAGGAGGTATGGAAGCTGAGGCAAAGGTTCAGTAGCTTCGCGGTCGTGTACATCCCCCGGGAAGAAGATACGATCGCCGATGAGCTATCCCAGTTCGCCTCCAAGCAAGAGCCCATGCCTCCCGGAATCTACATCGAGGTGCTCCGACAACCTTTGGTCTCCCTGGAAAAGTTCGGGGCAAAATCCACATCAACACTGGGGGCTGGCGACCCTTCTAATCAACCTCACGGGTAGCCAGCCCACAGGGTGTTCAAGACCCGGTAGCTCCCAGGCCAGAGGATGGCTGGGTGGTTCTACCGGTGGAAAGATTCCACCCGCCCTGGGCTCAGGACATCGCCAGCTACATGACAGAGCATACACTCCCGGAGGATGATCACAACACGTTGTGCGAGTGGCTCGACAAGCTAAGCTCTACGTCTTAATCAACGGCGAGCTCTATAGGCGGCATGACAATGGAGTCAAGCTCCGTTGTATACCTAAAGAACAATGCCAAGCTCTCGTGAAAGACATCCATGAGGGGACATCTTCAAGTCATGTAGTCTCAAGATCATTGGTGGGCCGAGAAAGGTTTTTCGTCAAGGGTTCTACTGGCCAACAGTCCTTCATGACGCTGAGCAGCTCGTCAAGACCTGTGAAGCCTGACAGTGCTACGCGAAGAAGATACATCAACCCGCCCAAGCTTTGCAGCCCATCCCAATCTCTTGGCCCTTCGCGGTCTGGGGGTTGGATATTGTTGGCAAAATATCGAAGTCAGTAGGAGCACATGAGTACCTGTTCGTAGCCATCGACAAGTTCTCCAAATGGGTGGAAGTCATGTCGGTGCCCCGGCAAACAGCACAAGCAGCCATCAAATTCATTGGCGGAATCATACATCGCTTCGGGGTTCCCAACAAAATCATCACCGACAATGGTTCCCAGTTCACCAGCCGAGCTTTCCTGGAATTCTGTGAGGAGATGGGCATCACGGTGTGCTTCGCCTCAGTGTCCTATCCAAGATGCAATGGTCAAGTTGAGCGAGCAAATGCGGAGGTCTTGAAAGGTCTGAAAACCAAGGCCTTTCACAAGCTGGACAATCATGGGAAGAACTGGATCGAGCACCTGCATGTGTATTGTGGTCCATCAGAACAACACCAAGCCGAGAAACTAGGGAAACACCCTTCTTCCTCTTCTATGGAGCTGAAGCAGTCCTGCCAACTGAGCTCAGCTCAGGCACGGATCACCTCGGGTACTCGCATATGATGAAGACACCCAAGCTGAGAGGAGGATCAATGACATAAACTTCATGGAAGATTCGTTGTCGAGCTCTCGTCGATCAACAAGGTATCAACAAGGGCTGGGCCGCTACCATAGCAGGCACGTACGCTCGCGGGAACTGGAACCCGGAGACTTGGTACTCCGCCAGAAGCAGTCGCATGAAGGCATGACTAAGATGTCATCAAAGTGGGAAGGCCCTTAGGCCATCTCCAGCCGTCCCCCCCAGAGCCCCCCCCAGGAGGCCTTTTTTTGCGCCGCGCCGGCCGAAAAGCGCCGTTTTTCTACCACTCGGCCCCCCCCAGAAGCCCAGTTAGCGCCGTTTCGGCGGAAAATAGCGCCGGCGCACCCAGGCGAAACCCAGCCCACTGGGTTCGGCCTGGGGGGGCCGGCGGAAGGAAAAGCACGCGTGGGGCAGCGCTGTCGGCGAGACAAAGAATTTTTCCTACCCCGACTCGCCTTTTCCTCTGTCCACCTCGCCGTCGCCTCGCCGTCGCCGCCACCACCCCTCCTTGCGCCGCCGCACGCAAGCAGCTAGGAACCCCCCGTCGAGCCCCGCCCCGCCACCGGCGCCGCCCACTCTCCTCCGCCGTGATCTAGCCGGCTGGGCCGTTCTCGGAGCGAAGCGCGGCCACCCCGCCCGCAAGGTGTTCGGCGTTTCGCCCGACCCAAGCCATGGACTCCGACGACGAGGAGATGCTCGCCGAGCTCTTCGACGAGGAAGATCAGGCCGCCATCGACGACGAGGAACACCTCATGGTCTTGGCCTGTCTCGCCGGCTTGCTCGTCAACAGTGGGCCGCGTCGTGTTGGATCGACGCGCGGGCGCCGCAAGAGCAAGCAAAGGCAGCGGTACGAGGGCTACTGCATCCTCTACTCCGACTACTTCGCCAACAATCCTACGCAGGACGCGAAGGTGTTCCGGCGCCGGTTCAGGATGAACCGCGAGCTCTTCCTCCGGATCATGCGCGCCATCCGGGAGTTCGACCCCTACTTCAGGATGAACCGAAATAAGGCTGCATCGCCGGCTGGGCGGTTCACGGCTGGTAAACCCGCCCCCCCAGGGTTCGGTTTCGCGCCGCGGCGGCCCAGAAAAGGCGGCATTTTGGACCCTGGGGGGCAGGACGGCTGGAGATGGCCTTACCGGGTTACTCAAACCCTTTTGGTGTTCGCCAGTGGTAGGCTGGTTGCAGTAGAGGTTTTCCTTCTAGTGATATTGCAAAGAACACGAAGCACAACACAGACCACCACTGGTGTAGAGCATATTTAGTGTTCTAAAACTGTAGCTAGGCTGAGTTTGCTCTTTTCCATATTTTACCCAAGGAGCAAAAAAAAACACGGCGCCCCGACTAAAGGCGCCATGGTAGTGGGCATGGCGCCTCGGACCAGGGTCCCATACTATCGAGGTGGGTCCCATCTAATCTGACATGGCCGGATCCATGACGCCTTTAGTCGGGGCGTCGTGCAGTCTGGCATGGTGCCCAGAGTTGGCGCCGTGAAAAAGGGTTAGATCATGAAATGATTCGAATTTAGGTCCATTTTGTGAGGTAAATTGAAAAAATGGTTAAATCTGTCTAAATTGCCCCATTTCCGTCAGCACAGGGAAGGTGTCGGTAAAGGCGGAGCTCGACCAGCCACACACGTCAACGTAGCTCGAGCTAAGTAAAGAGAAAACAACACTGGTAGGCGGATCACGGTGGGAGTTTAGGCGGCGAGGATTCGGATAATAAGATTGCTACTCCATCTGTTCAACTTCTAATACTAGCTAAGTAAGGAGAAAACAGTGGTAGGCAAAGAAAATCTGAAAAAGACATATCCCAAGAGGCATATATGCACTTTGGAGTAGATGTAGCAGTAAGATACAGTTTCATTGTTGTTTCACTTAACATTTTGTAGCCTTTAAGCAACGACATGTATGCTATCTTCAAATGGATGTTGAAAATTTTCAATGTGAGTGTAAGTTTATTGGACGGGTCCTGGCTGATAGTGTAATGAAATATATTTTTTTTTTAGAGAACCCACAGGAGATCTGCGCGTCATTTTATTAAGCTTAGCAACAGGGGGCGCGGTTGTACGTCCAGCTCTTTTGGGAGGTTTTCTCTGGAGTGAATTCCACTTTTTACCTGTAGTTATACATTTGTGACACTAATTACCCATCCAACGAAATAATGTCTAGAGATTACCCATTCTAAAAACTTTGGATCATCTTTTTCTGATGCATGTCTGTTGGGAAAGGTATGAGGTGATGACTAAATCTTAAAAATATCAGGACAACAACGAGTGATTGAACATAATGGTCAAGAGAAGACATGACATGATCGTCGATGATGCCCTCTAGTTTTTTTATATTTGGTCGCACCATATAGACCAAACATGTTAGTCTATTCTAAGGGCAGAATGCCAAAATGGGTTCGAAATTTTATATATGATTTATTTCAGTTTTTTGTACTAATGGGGTAATAAATGTCACAGATGCACGACTCAAAAAACGTGAAATTCTTTTTATTGTCTCTTAGCTTCAACCTTCAACCTACTTTTTCCTACCTTAACTAGAAAAAACCTACAAACTGAACTACGTGCGTACATTGACCTTTATTATTTGGCATGTCGTATGTGTGCACTAGTGTCATAACTATATTTGAACTAACATGTATGCGTGTTGTGTATAAACACGCCCATGTGATTAACCATGCAATGCTTTTGTCGATGTTAAAGATCTGTCGATAGTATGAGGCCAATAATAACAGTTGCGGTTTTCTTTTGCATCTACATCGTATGTTACGGTACATCCGTGGATATTAATTGCGATAAGATATGGCAAGGTATGTATGATCTCCCTTATAATGTTTCTTCTTATAGCCGTGAATGACATCTTTTTGCAATTCAGTCTTCACTTCTACTCTCTCCATTACTAAATACAAGATGTTTTAACTTTTGTACACATTCACATGCGTCTACATGTATTTAGATATGTTTTACTATTATGTTCACTCATTTGGACCTGTACCTAGTCAATACGGGAGGGAGCTAAAACATATTGTATTTAGAAATGGAGAGAGTATTAAATAGGAAATATACATGTACCAATTTTTTTGGCCAAAAGCCAGCATAGCTTGATTTCATTGATGTAGAAAGATCGTTACGGAAACAGAAAAATGTAGGAAAATGATAAATTCAGTTGGCCAGCAGTTGCCGGTGATAGACAACCAGATGATTTATGTAGGTAGTGTTCATCGACTTATTAGTATAAGACCAACATTTTTTGCGCTAAATTCATTGCTCGATCATTAGTGGAACCAGCATAGCCTGACTGAAATGTTGGTAGAATTTTTTCAAATCCCATCATCGACTCCTTGAAAATGCTGGTCCACCTTTTGATGGTCCTTAAGATTCCACCACATCTGCTTAATATCAATCCAAGTAACCCCATTAAAGATCAGATCATTTCTAAGTTTCCAAATGTACCACAATACAGCGGCACAAACTGAATTTACAGCAGAAAATTCAGAACCAGCAACCCAAAGTCTAGCTACAGATTCCAGGTTTTGTCCGATTTGGATATCTAAGAAAGCACTAATTTCTCGCCACAAAGTTTTAGCTACAAGTCAGCCGAAGAACAGGGTGGTGCACTGTTTCAGAGCAAACACACAGTTCTCCGGTTTATTGATGTGGCGTTTCTTGAGGTTGTCCCTCGTCATGATCCTGTTATGCATTACTAGCCATAGGAAAATGTGAATCCTAGGAGGGATCACGATTTTCCAGAAAGCAGGAATATGAGTGTGGACTACACCTCTGAAGTTGATGATAGCTAAGTGGAGCTTCCTGTGCCCTTCAAAATCATTCCAAAGGCAATTAGCAATTTGAGTGTTAATTAGCTCTAGAGCCCAATTTGGAAATTTAAAGAAGGAAAGAAGGTAAATGGGAATACTAGCTAAACATGACTTAATAAGGATCAGCCTCCCTCCATAGGAGAGGAGCTTTCCCCTCCAACCTGCAATACTAGATGTCAGCCGTACTAAGTTTTTCATAATGTAAAGGTATACCTAAGTATTTAATTGGAAACACACCCACCACACACCCAAAAACCTGAGCAAAAGCTTCAGTTTCAGCATCTTCTAAGTTAATGGGGGATAAGCTCACTTTTGCTATAATTGATAAGCATGCAGAAACTTGTTCAAAACAAGTCAGGACATTTTTTCAAGTTTTGAGCTTTTCTACATCATTAGCTTTTTTGTCAGCGTATAGTCAGACCACTAATATGATTATAATCATAAGCTTTTACCAACATTTGTCAGCGTATAGTCAGACCACTAAGTTATTTAATTTGACACCTACCGAACCACCTAGAGAAATCTGACTGATCATCCTTCCGAATTTTTTTACCAAAACCTCTTTTGTCTAGAAGTTCAGCAAGGAAGTCAAGATTCACTTTATCGAAAGATTTTTCGTAGTCTAATTTCAGCACCATCCCTTTACTTTTAGAGGAATGGATCAAATGAATTACTTCATGAGCAGTTACAACTTACAACGCTCTCTAAGATGATCTGCCTTTGATAAAAGCAGATTGGTTAGGCGAGATAATCCTATTCATGATAAGGTCAAGCCTATTAGCCAGGACCTTGGAGAACAACTTGAAAATGCAACTCAACAGGCTGATAGGCCGATTTTTTTCCATTACTACTGCATTAGGCTCCTTCGGAATAAAAGAAAGCATTGCAAAGTTTAGTCTATACAGATCTAACTCGCCCTTGAAAAAATCCTCAAACATAGCTAGAATATCTGCTTTAACTAGGTACCAGAACTTCTGGTAAAAGAAAAACGGAAAGCCGTCAGGCCCAGGTGCCCCATCCACATAGGAACTAAACAAGGCGCTTTTGACCTCCTCTTCAGTGAAAGGAGACTCCAGAAGGGAGTTTTCTTCTGAAGTGATTAATTCTTCAGGTTCAAAAAAGCCATCAGCTAGTTTGAACCCATTTCTATCCTCTTTTCTAAAAAAATCCTTATAAAAATCTACAGCTATTTTAAGCATCTCACTATGGTCAGTAAAAGGGCCATTAGGACCTTGGAGAGTGTGAACTAAGCATTTTCTCGTCCTTTCGTTTGCCAAGGTATGAAAATATTGAGTGTTCCTATCACCTTGTCTTTGATATCTTTGTCTCTAGATCTTTGTTTAGCCTTAATCTCTTCTTTAAGCCAAATTATATTCATCTCTGCGTAAATTTCCTTCATCCTAGCATTATCCTCAGCCGACAGTTCCTCTGTCTCAGCTTTGATATCTAGGAAGTCGTATTCTAGCATCATATCCTTTTTAAGCTTCCTAAGATCAGCTTCGATATTACAAGACCACCCTTTGGTATTCAGTCTAAGCCTCCTAATTTTCTCTCGAAAAGCACCAATAGCAGTTTTATGCTTGGTAGGTTTATTCCAAGATTTTTCCACTAAAACCTTAAAGTCTGCTCTAAGCAGCCACCATTTCTCAAACTTATAGCTATAGGTTTTGGGGCACTGTCCAATCCCTGCATCCCAAATAACTCAAGTATTCACTCCCTAACCGGGGCAAGGCTAGGACAGTTGCTAAAGGGAAAATCTTATCTAGCTCAGTAGAGCAAAAGAAACAGTCTAAAGTAGCTTGAACACATCAGTATCTACTCCCAAGAGGAGTCCTCCCGCCGAGCCTATTGCAGGAAGGTCCTGCCAGGAAAAGGTTCTACTACCTAGTAGAGATTTTAAGTAAGAATCTGATTTTTTTATTTCTTTGTTTCCTGAAACCCAATAATGGAAGGAGAAATTTTGGAGAAGGTATCAGTAATGCACTCCTTCCTACCGGGTGCAGTAATACTCCTAATGTTCCAGATGGCGTAAATCATGGACAACATTTTTTCATAGGGTGCTTGCCCCGTCCTATTCTACTAACTTTGGTCCAGATAGCTTCACTATCTGTCTCAATTTGCTGCACTATATCAGCTACAGGAGTATGTGGCGAAACAGGGCATTGTCCAGTATCAAAAGGAATAGAACTACTTACAGAGACTGTGGCATCACCAGCAGCTCTGTCAACCGGAACAATATCTAAATCTAGTTCAACATCATCAATAACAATACCAATATGTTTGGCTAAGGAAACAGAGCAGGATCATTAAGATGGGAGAAAGGGTTGGCAGGGTGGTTTTTCTTTTTACCTTGGAAGGTAGATTTTGCAGTCGGAGGAACCTCCAGGTTTTGCTTCCTTTTTGTCTCTTGGGAAATCTCCAGAATGGTTTTCCCCCATGGTCAAACCTAGTGCTTTGTCTGGTTCCTAAAGTAGGCCCCCATTCAGTATCCTTCCTCTGTATCTTGAATTCATTGCCTTCCCTCTCTGACTCCTCGTTCCTTCTCTTGCTGTTTTCCTCAGCCATCATTGGAGTCGTTTTGCTCAACACTGCGTCTCTGTAGGTGAAACTCGTGTCCTGAAACTGCATTGGAGCCTCTTGTGCAACAATGTAAGGAGAAATCATCCACAGCATGTGGGTCCTGATCAGTCTCATCCACAGGTTCCATGCAGGAGAGGAGGTTGTAACATTTCTGCTGATCAATCTTGTCTTCAATAACCATCAATCTTGTCTTCAATAACCCGTGAGAGAATATCTTCCCTTACATCACCATCTGTTCATCCAGCTTGTTTTTTTGAGCTTGCTCATGGGTGAGTGGTCAAGTTCACCAGAAGATGCGCCTAGCTGAACTGACTTGGTACCTCCAGCGCCCGTTGGCGCGCCACCACCTATACCACTGCTGGTAGTGCTCTCTGGCGCACTAGGAAAATTTTGTTCTGCTGAGCTTCTACTACTTTTATCCAGGTCACTTTGTTAGTCCTTGTTAGTGTCCTCGGACCTACCATTAGCAACAATCATGTCCACCGCAGGGATAGTTTCTACATTTTCCACTTCCATCTTGATCAGGAACAGCTGTCCAAAGAAGCCAAAGATTCTGTCAGGAGGTATTTTACTGCAATCCCTGCAGAGTACCTTAACCCTAACCACTTCAGAGACTTTTGCAAACTTGGAGGACCAATCAACATCCAGAAGAATGCCAATTGTCGAGGTGACTTGATCTAGCGCAGCCCACTCACACCATTCAGGATTAAAGCCTCTAAGCTGAACCCAAGCAGTTTGGAGCTTGCCAAAGAAGTCCACGTCTCCTTTCCGAGCCTCCACTTTCATTGTAGTGCCTTCCCTGACGGCCTGACCAAACCGAAGCAAGGATATCCTGCAACCTCATTAACATCAAGCCGCGGAGGAAATTCACCAAGAAGGTCCACTTATCTAGCTGCCTTACTTGCCAGGGCCAGTTGGTTCTATATATCACGGAGAATTCTTTTGCAAGTTCATCTAAGGAAAATATCAAATTAGTCATGTTTCTGCCACGGCCTTGTCAAACGGGTCCGGTCTGTAAGTTTTCATGCAAATTCGCTTCAATGTATGATTAGTGTTTTTGCGAAAAATCTTACATATTTCTGGCGGTTTAGTGTCGTGAAAACATAAAGTGGTACCATTTGATGAATTTGACTGGAAAAGTGATAGTTTGCTAGTAACTCATAGCAAGTTAGTAACTAGTCTAATCTGAAAGGTAAATACCAAACAACTGAAGTAGAATTCTCTGATGTGTAGATGTGTATATATATACTTTTGTTGATGTGCCGTCACCTTCAGGTATGGACCAACAGACTGGCTCGAGCGGGATGGTTCGCCTGACTTTACTCCACCGCGAGCACCCGTGCTCCCGGGTCTCGACGCGCCTGCTGGAAAGCTCCTCCCTGTCCCCTTCCGCACTCCGAAAGTACCACGCCCACGTCCGCCGCCTGGACGGCCGCCTCTCAAGCTGCCCAGCTGTTGACCAAGCCAATGCCTCAGGTCCAATCTTCGCCAATGGCGTTCCGTGGGACTACTACAGCTACGTGACTCAAATCCAGCTCGGGACACCGGCAAGGACACACAGTCTGCTGGTCGACACCGGGTCATCCCTGTCCTGGGTCGGGTGTGAGCCATGCAGAAATGGATGCGTCAGCCCGGCGTTTGATCCTGATGCATCTTCCACATACAACGTGGTAAGGTGTCGGAGTGCTCTATGCAACATTATTCCTTCAGCCACAATGTCCCGCAACACCTGCACTGTACCGTTCCAAAAGTGCTCCTACAACCAGACGTATGCAGATTTTTCTACGTCTGTTGGATACGTGGGCAATGATCTGCTCACGTATGGGAGGGAAGAGATGCAAGGGTTTGTGTTTGGCTGCTCCAACGCATTCAACGGCATTGGAGGCCAATATTCAGGAATACTAGGCCTTTCAGTAAACAGGATATCCTTCTTCTCACAGTTGACCTTGGGTCGACGGTACAAATCCATGTCTTATTGCTTCCCTCATCCCCATAAGGAGGGGTACTTACAGTTTGGGCAATACAATGAACACCATGACATGTTACATTTCACCCCTCTGTACATTGAGAGCAACAACTATTTTGTCAAGGTATCAAACATCACGGTCGGAACAGGCAGTCTCGATGTCCTGTCCAATGGGAACCAGACGATGAGATGTTTTTTCGACACCGGGACACCCTACACTATGCTGCCAAGTCTCCTGTTTGATAATCTGAGCGATGTGCTGAGTAAAATGATGGAAGGGTACTACCAAATCGGAGAATCAACCGGGCACACTTGCTTTGAACGTGAGAAGTTCTGGAATAAAGAGGACATCTACATACCAAGTGTAAGGATCATGTTCCAAGACGGTGCACGGATCACATTGGTCTCGGAGGATTTAATGTTCACCGAGGCTCCTGGTGTGTTTTGTTTAGCCTTCAAAAGGAATGATGGTAGTGACATTGTCCTCGGAAGCAGACACCTCATGGCTCTCCACACCATTGTTGACCTAGAGAAGATGAAGATGGGCCTCCGAGATCATGGCTGCATCTAGTGTGTCCTGAAGAAAGATGTATCTAAAATATGTAGTTATTTCCCTTGAATCTTTTTTATACTAGACACCCTTTATGTCAAGTTATTTCCCTTGTATATTTTATACTAGTCACTATTTGGGCGGCAGCATTCCGCGCCCGTTATCACACACATTCTATAACATTATCTGTTACATATTTTTGAGATGTCATGCATTATAAAGTTCTAAGGAAAACTTTGATCTCGGACACTTTTGGTCTAACTACTTCTTGTATGGAAGAAATAAGCAGCTAAAACTGTTATAATAGTTCCATGCAGATAATACAAACACCTAGAGAAATTGGTGTGTTACCTAGAGAAATTGTTCCCTTAATTAGTAGAGAGTCGGCACATAAATTAGATGGATACCTTCTCTCCTGAAAAAGTTAGAAGCAGGAAACGGTACTGCGATAGAAGATCCACAGAACTCGTACAATGTACACATCGAAAAATATCACTTCCATGTCCTCCCAAAATGAAAGGTGGTCAACAGAACACACAAGTGCGCTCACTCATGTAGCAAGTAGTATACAACCTGACAAACATAGGAGCGTGGTATTTTTCAGTCAGTAAATTTATCTGGCTAGAGCCTTGATGAGTTCTAAAGTATGTCTGATCTAAACTTGCTGTTTTCAGATATAATATAACTGTATTTGCATTGAACTTCTAGTCAAAGCAGTCTGTATGAATAAGCTCAAAACAATGAGGAAATCTGGCTTACGGACCAAACTTTCAAAATCACTGAAAAGTAAATCTAAGAATGCATCATTAGTAAATAAAATGCAGATCATAAATCTGGGATTCGAGACCGAGAAGCAAAGTGAAATGCATATAGTTTATACGTACTGTAATCTGAATATCTCAACGGTTGGCTTCATCTGCATATTCATGGAACAGTTTCATCTTTCATGCTTTGCTAGCTTACTTACAAAACTGTTTCTTCTTCTAAAATGATGGATGGTTAGCTTAGTTGGCAATTCATAACCATGAAGCTCCTGAAAACGAAAACTGAAGCAGAAGAACTCTGAACTGTTTCTCTGCTATCCAAGTAAGTCCACGCTTTCATGTTTCTTCTGTGGCAATTTATACTTGTTCCCCTTTTTGGTAAGAGTGGACTATCAGTTTCTTTGAAGACCTTGAATCTTAATGTACCTAAGCATTATGATCTTCTCAGAATATATGTCCTGTAATCACTATTGTTTCCTATGCTTCCATAAATAATGGTTTCGGCTTCATTTTTCCTCTCCTTGCAATCTAAATTAAATACTGGTATATTTTTATAACGCTATCATGTGTATTTTTTTACCAACTAATAGTGCAGAGCTTATACTCCTATTACATGACAATCTGCTATTTACTTTGAATCATCTATGGATTTCATCCTCCAAAAGATACCGTACAATTTATCTCCATTGTCTAATGTATATTCTATGGTAATTCTCAGTCGTGGCATAGTTTTCATAAACAAAAAATTTCCATATATATGTGTGTGTGCAAACAGAAGTGCAAAAGCAACACAGAATAAGAACAATAAAATAACCTGAAAGAATGTTAGCACCGTCAAAACGGTGCTGAAGAACTGCAGCAAACACCAGGCGACAATACCAACGGGTCGACCAGCACGATCAAAACCAGACACCCCTGAAAAAGAAAAAAGGAAGTGAAAACATATACGGATAACAGAACATGAAGCTGAAACAAATCAAGTGCCAGGCATGAATTCTGGGCATGAAAGATAATGAATAGGCAAGAGGCCAAGCTGTTTTCTTCATCATGAGCCCCCATTTTTTGAGATAGTTACTAAATATTTGTCATGGTGCACTAGAAGAAGTTGGATACCTGTTAATGCAGCATATGAGAAGATTGCTTCAAGCGTAAACTAATGTCTAGAGAAATTTTACAATTGTTAGACATACTGCCATGGAATAGAAGTGGCGATGTACCTTTTATTAGCTGATGTAGCACTTTTTTTTAGAATAACAGGGAGTCCCTCCCCGGTTCCATTGATTAGATCAACAAACTTATTAGCTGATGTAGCACTTGGCATTGCATTCTTTCTTTTCATGCCTCCTGATATGGAGCTTCTGTCGTTATACAAAGAAAATTGCAGCGTGTCAGAGATGTACTCTTGAAGGCTAACATTCTTATGTCGATGTGAATATTATGTTAATAAGCCGTTTGTCTAGTCGGTAAATTTTGTATGGACGCTCACCCGGAGGTGGCATACCTGAATTCTCAGCAACACTCATTGCCTACAAACAGTATAACAATGTTGTCCTCATAAGAGGCCTTGTGAAGAGAAACCATGTCAAAGGTTTCGGCATGTTCTACCCATAAAGTAACAATGGCACAGTTGCCACTTGATGCAGAAAGTATAGTGTCAGCGCACATGGATATTCGGTAGGATATATCATACATTGTTGATGTGTGTGCTGTCAATTATTTATACTACCTCTGTACCGAACTATAAGATGCCGGTGATGCATGCATGCAGATATCAGAAGGAAGTACCTTGCATCAGTTATGTAGATGTTCCTTCTTGGATCTTGATTTGCCTTCGATGGAATGATGTCTGTCAGCACCCAATCCGACAAACCTTAATATGAGATGGAGATAGTGTTATATTCAGAAACAAAGAAGTGAAATGGGATGCAGATAGAGAGGAAAGACCAATAGGAAAGGATGAATAATTTAAGTAACTGATCAGTAAGTACCTGACAGAAGGGTGTTGTTCTATATAATGGCAACTTATGCCTACTTTGTGACACTAACGAATATGCAAAATTGCAGCGCAATCATGTCAGTATCATATGGAAATAGTTGTATCTATGGTTCAGCTAATTTTGCAACAGATTAAATAATAAGTTAACATTTTTATAGATCCAAATGAAAACAAAATACAAAGGCGATGAAGGAATCCAGAGGGAGCAGTATAATAAGTTTGCGTGGTTGTACAGCTCAAGAAGAAGTTGTATAAGGGTAACTTGTTTAATTTCTCAGTTGCAGCTTTGACTAATCGAAGCTCACTACCACCTGAGGAAGCCATTACAAAGTGTTCGTGCAAAGGGAATGGAATTCGAAATTAAACATTACTCCTAAAACAACAAAAACAAATGGTGATGCATATATTATGCAAAAGGGCAAAATTCTGTCATGAAAATCCCATTCCACAGATCACGTCTCTACATACCGAAAGTTGTACACCATAGTTCTACCAGAAAATCTAGATACCTATTCTCGTTGATATCATGGACATAAGAACCCTGTGTATACAGATAAACATTATCGGGCAAATATAGATAGATTATAGTTAACCACCATCATATAGACTTGTTGATATATTAGGCTTTAATTTCCAAAATCAAGCACTAAATCCTGAGATAACCGAAAGATATAAAGCTGGAGTGAGAAAGCGTCAACCTCAGATCTGACGGTGCCAACTTGTTCTAGAACCAAGTGGAATGGAATGTCATGGTTCCATTCCAGATGAATGGGTCGGTTCCATTCATGTGTTGTTTGAAGTCGGGAAAAGGAATGGGTCGATTATGTTGTGTTTTGTTGGAGTAAGGAATGAAAAGAATCTAATTCAGCCCACCACTTGGTGACACTACCTGTAATATGCATATATCTATAAACTAGAAAATATATAGCTCTTTGCATTTGACAAGTATAATTCAAATTTTTAACAGCATATTCAAATATTATTGGCAAAGTTAGTGAGAAACAAAATCCATATACATCATTTAATAGTAATACTACCTGCCGGCCTGAATATGTTAACACACAGATTCAGCAAATTGTGGCACAGGGAGATCGATGGATCTGCACTGCTGGCTACTGCTGCATGTCGTCTTCCTAGCTAAAGGAAATGACTGCCTGTTAGAACTAGCAGGGACGAGCGGACCTCCTGGCTAGGCACGGACGACAGGAGCTTGCAGTTAACGGCGTGATTTTCAGCCGGCGAATCGGGGGCCAAGACGACTCGGCCGGACTGGCGAACGGCTGCTGGAGCCGAGGATGCCATTGCCGTGGCGTCCTCCACGCCGAGCTCGATGCAGCGGTTGAGGTGCGAACCTAGGCGTGCTCTGTGGCAGAGGCTAAGGTCGCAAGGACAAGTCGGCCGCCGCCGCCGCCGCTCGCCGCCTACAGGTTCGTCTCCACCGCGTAGGTTTGTGGGGCCGTGGGGGTGAGAAGGGATGTTTGCGGTGAGACATGCGTGGGTTTATTTACTCATTGCTGGGAACAATATGATTCCACCGAATGGAGGACCTCCCCCACCAAATTCAGCATATAGCAAGGATATTCTTTTCGGCTTTTCCGGGGAACTAGTGCGTTCCGGTTCCAGTGTCAAACCAAACATACGAACGAGCATAGCATAGGTGCCGAACGGACCCGCTCCATTCCATTCGATTCTCAAACCGAACAAATAGAATCAGTAGCAGCTAGTAAAACATATATACTCCCTAGTGCAGAAGGAAAAAACATCATGTACCGCCGTGCTGGTGAACCCTGCGGCATGCGGGCTCGTTTGATTCGTATGATATGGGAAGTGTAAGAATATAAATTTCATAGGATTAGAATGACATGTCTAATCGGATCCTATAGCCTTTTTTTTAGATCCACGCGGGACGAAGGGAAAGAAACCCTCGCCTCTGGGTCGCTCTCGGGCGACTCCGAGGTGCACCCAGCGCCGCCGCCATAAGCCCTCGCAATCGCCCATCCCCTCAGCCCTTGTCGCCGCTGCCGTCAGCCGTCGGCCTCCCCGCTGATGGTGATTCGAGATTTTGGCGGCGATGAGGAACTTGCTTGGAGATTCAGGACTCGTACCAGCGGTGTGCAACTGGGGGCGACAACACAGGTGAAGTTCAAAGTCCTACCTTTTAGGGTGAAAATACAAGGTCTGATCTTAATTGGTTGTGCCTAGTAATGATCTTGTTGAAAAAATTGTTTTGAAAGAGGGGACTATCGCGTCTCTCTTGCCCCCCGCGGGCGCGACGGAGGCGTCAAAACCCTAGCGCCGCCAGCCGCCCCTCCCCTCCTCTCCTCCCCGCCGCCGCTGGCGAGCGCCGCCGGGCAAAGCCCGCGTGGTGTCGGCGACGGTGGAACCCTCTCGTTATCCCATCGTGGTGGCTGAGGCACGGGCTGCGGCGGCCATGTCGGGCGACAGACTCGGCGAGGGGTCCGTCGGCGCAGCTTTTCCGGTGGCGTGGAGGCTTCGTCGCGATCTCGCGCGACCGGGCGCGGCGTGGCCTGCCCTAGCGGCGGCGCTTCTTCCTTGGGCTTGGCGGGGCTGGTGGTGGTGGAGTTCCCTTGGTGCTGGTGGGGCAGCGCGGCCAGGTAGGCTCCGGCCGACGGCGGTGCAGCTCGCTGCTCCCGCGATGAAGACCTAGAGGTGGATTCTGGGCAGTGCGGCCACGATGGTGCTCCGGCCGCCTCGCGTTCACGGGTCGGGGCAGGGGCCCCGGGCCCTAGCGAGCCCAGTGGTGCCCCCTCTCGGATCTGGCGGCTCGTAGCCATAGGGGCTGTTGGCCATCGATCTCAGGAGGTTTCAGTCAAGGTGGTACTCCGATCCCCTTCAGTTTGGCGGCGCGAGGAGTCGGGACGCCGGGGCGGCAGCCCCGGAAGGTGGGGAACGAGTGGGTTGGCGGGCGAGCCCAAGGTTCTGGTGGTGCTGGCCGAGACCACGGCCGTGTGGACGGGTGGTGCTTGGCGAGTTGCGCTCGTGACAGTGGTGTGGTCGCCGTCTTGGCGGCGCCACTACCCTGTGTGGGAGGTAGAGAGGTACTGCCGAGGGGAAACCCTTGCCCAGCTTGGGTCGTGGTGGCGGCGGCGTTCGTGGACGTTGTTCCCTTCTTGAAGGCGCCGTTCGTGGCAATCCTATGCCCTCCTACGGGCTCCGGGTGAAAACCCAAGATCTTCGGATCTGGCGGTGGCGGCACTCTGCGTCGTGTTCTTCTTGAAGACACCGTCTTGGAGCGCACGGAGGGTACCTCACCGGAGGTTGGCTACCTCCGGCAAAGCTTGTATCTTGATTTGTACTCTCGGTGTTTCCTATTTGATCATCCTTGGTGTGCCTCGGCAGGATGGTGTGTCTCGGGTGTCTGTCTCTGTTGGCGTTGTCCGGGTCTCGGCGGTGTGCAGTGTGTGTTGGTGAGCCGGTCTTGGCTCTAGGGGGAGCTTCGGCCCGACGACTTTGCCCGTGTTGACGGTGTACAGCGTGTGTCGGTGTGCCGGTTTGACCTCGAGGGCGAGTTTCTGCCCAACACCTTTGCCCACCTAGCTAGTTCTCAGCCTCACCGGAGTAGTTCTTTGGTGGCGTCCGCCTCGCCGGAGTTTCCTTGGTTGTCCGGTATCTTGTGTGGATTTTTAATTCGTTGTTGTAAGCTGGGTTCAGCACTTTGTATCCTTGTCGCTGTTTGGGGAGTTATTAATTTAACGCTGGGCCTATGGCCTTGTATCTAAAAAAAGAGGGGACTATCTCCAGGGTGAAAACCCAAGATCTCGATCGGGCAACGACATCGTTTGTGCACTGTTTCCTTCTTGAAGGCGTTGCTTTTGGAGAGGTTGGATGTTAGGTGTTGTCTTAGTGGTGGTTTTGCTGCTGTTATAAGGACTGTAACTTTGTAGCGGGTCTTTTTTTAGTTTGTTCTTCTTATTGTACATCCGTAATAACTTTGGTTATTGCGTTGTTGCACAGACTGGGTGTAATTGGTATTTGCGCGATATTAATATATACTCTTTATCTAAAATATTGGATCCTATAGGAATATGAAGTTTATTTGATTGTGGTGAAAGAATTTTTCCATGAGGTTGTACCTCATGTTATTTTTTTAGAACACTGACTGTAGGGCTTCGCCCCACGGTATAACCTCATGTTATTTTCCTATTAAGTTTGTACTATAAGATTTTTATAGATTTTCTCCTATAAGAAATGGTCATATGAATCAAACGGGTTCAAAGGAAATATTACCATAAAGTTTCAGTTCTATACAAATCTCTACATGTAGCTACCTCGCAGGGCCAACATTGTATCCGGCAAATCCAACATCGAGGCGCGGCCTCACCTCTTCCTCCCGCGCTGCAGCAAGGCCCACCGGAAGAAGGCCGTGTCCATGCCATGTCGCGTCTTGACCAGCAGAACATCTTCGCAAATCTCAAAAAAAAAAAAAAAGCAGAACATCTTCGCCGGCGGCCGAACGCTAATTTTTTTTTAATAATACATTTTTTTAAATAAATTTGAAAAATATTACGCAAAATAACGAAATTTCAAAAATAATACTGCCTCGGCCAGGCCTGGGCCGATTAGGTCCTGTCGGCCAGGCCTGGGCCGATATGTGCTGTCGGCCGGCTCTCGGCGTGGCAGAGAAACCGGTCGGCCAGAGCTGGGCCGACTGGGCCTATCGGCCTGAACTAGGCCGACAAGAGCCTGTCGGCCCAAGCTGGGCTGACAAGCTCTTCTTCCATTTTTTTCCACCTCTCCCTCCTCTTTTTTAGCCACAAATGCAGACAAATTACAGATGAAATCAAACTCCAAATTTAAATCACTGATCCACACATATTACAGATAAAAACATTGTCTACAAACACTGATCCACACATATTACAGATTAAAACATAGTCCAATTTTAAAACATTGATCTCATTATTACAAATAAAAGCACAGTCCAAATTTAAAACATCCTAGTTTCTTCCCCTTCCTCTTGGTCCTCGGCTGCCTCGCCCACGTGGAGCAGCTGCTCTAGTTGCCGGAGCAGCATTCGTAGGTGGGAATTTTGTACAAGCAGTGTCCCTGTGACCAAAATCATTGCACAAGAAACATTGCACTGTCGGGCGTCCGGCTTCAGATTCATCCATACCATTTCTGATACGCTTGCACGGTCGTCTACCTCTAACAGGACGCAGTAGCCTTGGGTCGGGGATGTACTGCCTTTCATTAGGGTCAACCGTGTTAAAATTACCCACAGCTCGAAATCCCACCATTTCACCGGTCCAGGTATTAAGCACAGACTCGTTCAAATAATATGGTGAAACGAACGAGATGGCTGACAGTCCGAGTTGGCCACACGCAGCCAATACATGGGAGCAGGGCAGGTGAAGCAATTTTGGTTTATTGCATGTGCAGTCACATGTTGGTCGGGCTTCATTTCCAATTCGCACCTCATGCGTTCTGAGCTGATTTCCGCAACCAAACTTGTCAGAAGGTAAGCGTACCTCGAACCTCCTTTCTTGATTTCCTATGGCCTGCACAGCATGAGTACGAGCTTTTGCCATCTTCCTATCCATGTACTCCGTAATCTTCTCACAAAAAGGTGTGTTTGGGTTGTTAACGATATGCATGTGAGCTTTCTGGCGTCTTTCTCTGAAGTATTTGACTGTGCCCTTAAAAATACCCTCCACAATGGCTGTAAGTGGCAATGCCCTATTCCTCTAAGAACAAAGTTGTATGTTTCAACCAGGTTGGTAGTCATAACACCGTACCTGGCTCCATAAGTGTCATGCATCAAAGACCACCTCTCAAGAGGCTCGTGCTCTATCCACTGCTGAAAGTTTTTAATCAACCTCCCAGTCTTTCTCCTAACACCAGGGGGATCAAATCCTGGCAAGTCACAAAGCCCAACAGGTACATCCTCAGCTGGTGGAGGTCCGGTTGCTAGCTGTTGCGCCACAAGTTGCACATGTGCTGCTACTGCAACATTTCGTGCAGCTCTCCTCTGCCTAACATGCTGGTTAGTGAAGTCATCAAGCTTACCACGTACGAATGTGTATTTCCAGAATTGGTTCTGCTTGCACAGTTTTTTGAATAGATTCATCAAAGCCTTATCCCGGAACTGTGAGAAAAAATTGGCCCCCAAATGGCGCATGCACCAACGACTCTGCAGGTCTAGCCATGGCGTTTCTTCCGCGGCCACAGGGTTTGTGAGTGCCTTGACGGCGTTCAGTATACCAGCATGGCGGTCATGAAGGATGCACACGTTCGGCTTATCTTTTACTACTGCTATTTTAAGCTGCCTGAAGAACCAAGTCCAACTTTCAGTGTTCTCGCTCTCCACAAAAGCAAATGCAAGTGGCACGATCTGATTGTTGCCATCCTGACCAATGGCAGTCAAGATCTGTCCCCTATACTTGCCAGTAAGAAATGTACCATCAACACAGATAACTGGTCGACAATGAGTGAAAACTTCTATGCATACACCGAAAGAGAAGAACACACGATGCAGCACCTTTACGTTTGGAAACTCTACCATCCAAAAGTGTTTGACGTCAACATATGTGCCTGGATTACGGGCCTGCAATGTGTAGAGGAGCCGAACAACTGAGTCATATGAGTCTAGGAACGATCCGAATCTTTTCTCAAGTGCCATCTGCTTAGCCCTCCAAGCTTTGCCATAAGATATTGTGTACTTGAACCTGGTGAACACCTTATGTATAATAGCCTTCGCTTCCATAGCTTTGCCCTGTACTATTTCTGAGTACAGCAACCGAGCTATAAGCGTGGACGAAATGTTACGATGATCTTGAGGAATACTCTCAATTCTACATGTGTGTTGTACTACGTCGCTCACTTTCCAGTTTATGCCGAAGTGAGGACGATAACCGTGCACCCTTCCAGGACACCCTGCTACCTCACATTCCATTGTCAGATATTTTTTACTCGACACCTTGGTTTTGAATGTCTTGCAAGTCGACATTGCCCACTTAATGATTGCATCTTGCAAATGTTGCTTGTCGGTATATAGAGCACCCGCAGAAACCTGGTTCTGATGGTATTCCCAGGCAGAATCATGACCATCGTTCACTGTCATTGACGACGAGAAATCATGACTCCATGACGCAGGATTTGGCACCACATGTTCGTCATCTGACTCGTCGGAATCATGCCCATAAGCACTACCACCATCTTCGTCTTCCTCTTCCATCATTTCTTGGAATACATCGTCTGCTGCTGCCTCAGCAGCATCTTCATCTTCCTCTTCCATATGATCTGTCTGACTATTTTGGCCAGATTCATAACTACCACCTCCAACATCTCCCTGATTATAATCATGTCCAGAAAAATGCATCTCCTGACTACTCTGTCCAGGATCGTGCCCTCCCTCGCCTTCAGGCGGAATCACCTCCTTCGCGACAGGTATCAGTAACGCGATAGGGGTACATCCCCTGCTTTCGCAGCCTTGCAACCATCGCACCATCTGAGAGGTCCGATCTATCGGCCTCAAATAAAAAAACACCGGTGACCTTGACTTCGTCCACAGTGCATGCACACCGACAGTGTCTGTTTGAGGATTAAGTCCTAAACACGCTGCCAACCAATCTTTCAGCTGACTTATAGACCATGTTTCTGGGTCACTCAGTTCCAACTCTGACCATCGAAACTCACCCAAATCAGCTCCATGCTCATTTACCACAACTTCGCCAGGACCATAGTAAAACAAACATTTCACTAAATTACTCATCTCAACAACCTAAAAATGTGACACCAATTAACTGTTATAACCGGGAACAACTATATACTTAATATTACTAGCGCAACAGTAAACCCTAATTAGCCAGATAAACGCATACCCTTGAAGCGTGCCAATTCAATGGACCAGCACCGTCACCACCACCGCTGCACCACCAGCAACACCACTGCACCACCACCACCACGCTGCACCACCACCACCCTACACGAACCTCCACCTAAACTCCATCATTGCTCCAACCAAACAACACGAAATCACACAAAAACCTAACCCATCTGTATATCTGAGCTGACTTAACTCTCTAACATTTCTAGGAGGAAGATTTGGTGGCTGGATGGACAGATCGCCGCTGAAACGCAGCAAGGAGCTGCTGGTTTTCGAGAGGAAGAAGAAAAGGAGAGAGAGGACGCGAGGAAGAAGATGTGGCCAGGATTGGCCTTATCCAGCATCCTATCGGCCCAGTATTGGCCGAGAGGCGTGTCGGCCAGAGCTTGGCCGATTAGTACCCCTCCCTGACGCGTGACGGCCTGTCGGACGCAGGCCTGGCCCACCATGCGACCCTGTCGGCTTAGATAGAGCCGATAAGGCCTTATCGGCCCAGGCCTGGCCGACAGGACCTAATCGGCCCAGGCCTGGCCGAGGCCGTATTATTTTTGAAATTTCGTTATTTTGCGTAATATTTTTCGAATTTATTTAAAAAAATGTATTATTAAAAAAAAATTAGCCGGCCGAACTACATTAGTACGGAATGCCAATCATGTAAAAAAGATCTGATGAGTTCTTTACTGACACAAGAAAACCCCGATGCCATTTGTTGTGCAGACAAAATGAAATCTTAAGGTATGCACCTGCTTACCATCAGACATCCACAATGCACACAATGATGCAGTACCTACCTGCATCGTTCCTCACTCGCAAGGTTCCACGCTACTCCCTTCGGCCTTCAGCTGAGTTGTACCCAAGAAATCATGACAGGAACAATAATCGAGAAGGAAAGCTAATGCAGAAACTGGAATAAGAGGCAGACAACAAACACCGACACTACAGGAAACACACGATACGCCGACGGCCGGAAGCCGTCGGCGTAGGCACGTTTACCGTCGGCGTATGCCTACGCCGACGGCGGCCGTCGGCGTAGCAGCCCGTCGGCGTAGAACAATAACCGTCGGCGTATCCGACGCCGTCGGCGTACGCTGTAGTGGGGCCCACAAGACGGCATCCGTCCGTCTCCGTCTGCCCCACCATACGCCGACGACAGTGCCGTCGGCATCTGCGTGCCACGTGTGCTGATCTGGTGCGTCTGGGAAGGCGCCACGTGTCGCCATTCTGTGCGTCTGGGAGGAGACATACGCCGACGGCGTATGAGGACACGTGGAGCACGTCTGTGCGTCTGGGAGGAGTCTGACGGCGACGGCAATGTCGTCGGCGTAGGGATGACCATATGGTCCTCCAGCATCGACGTGGCGCCATCCTGTGCGTTCTCACAGCATCCCTTGCCGTCGGCGTATGTTCGACCATATTTTCAGTTTCTGAAAATTTTTGCTGCTGGTTTCTGGCACATTTTAAATACAATTAAAATTGTACAAATTATAAAACATCACAGAAACATCACATAAAACATCACATAGATATCCAAATGACACAAACATGATTCGAATTCATACAAGCATTCATACAAACTCCAAATGGCACAAACATAGTTCGAATTCACACCCGGAACACCCGAACTAATCCTACATCTCGTGAGAGGTCGAGCCACCCATGTCTGACCGCGTGAGAATAGGCGACCAACCGCGTGGGCCAGTCGAACCACACATGGAATCCGGCGAGTCACGGGACGGTGTGGTCTCACGCGACGAACCCGGCGAGGCACCACCAGTGCCATGCTCCACGAGCGCGCGCGTCGAAGTCGGCGAGGCAGAAGCACAACCAAAGGGTGCATTCATCGAGCATCCGATCCCTACATGTTTGAGTCCAAGTTAGCAACTTGGAAAGCACAGCATGGCGGTAACAACTTGTTTGGCAAATAACTACCGGAGTCGCTGGCTTGTATGTGCGAGCGACCGACTCCCTCGTTGGGCCGACGGGCGGGATCCCCGGCCTAGGTGGACGCGTAGGCAGCGCCTCCCGCTCTCCAGTGGCAAAAAACTTCTCGGTAGCCTACAAGATAGTTTAGATGTCAGGAGTTGTAGAAAAAGAAGGTTCAAACTAGAGGAAATGGGACTTGTCATATTTTACAAATATAAAAGTTGAAACTTACAGCATCCTTCAACTCATTCCACTCCTCATACTCCAGGCTCCTCTGTACCCACAAGCGATACTCTCTCTCATAGTCCGCGTAAGCGGCATCGAAGGCCGCCTCGAAATCAGCCTACAGTTTTAAAAGGAACGAATCTCGTCAACTTAGCCACTTAGCTAGGAACGAATGTCGGAAAGAGAATGAAATTGAGAAAAACTTACATCGGGGCGAGCTCGGGAAGGCCAACGAGGCAGGACGGGAGGGTCGTCGGCGGTGAGGGTAGCCTTGACACGTGAGAGGCCCAACTCAGGAGTACGCGTGAGTACCGCACTAAGACAGAGAGGACGGCCATGCTCCCAACCGTTCCCGGCAATGACCATCGCTCTCTCGTCGGTGGGATGCTCAAGAGGGTTGTCCACCTCCGGATTTATACCCTTGAACGTGTCGACGTACAGCTTGAGGCCCTCCTGGGCATTGCCGAAGTAATTGGCCGGCGAGGGCTGAGGCTCAGAAAAATCAGGCTTCCTCTGCTTCATCTTCTCCCATGTTTGCATGTCCATAAAGGCTCCCCGAGATCGGCCTCCTGCAATGCCAAAGAAGTGTCATGCGTATCAAGTAGGAACATGAGGGGAAATAAATGAAGTTGTTTCATGTATATATATACCAGCTTTTCCTTGAAGCGCTCATGGTTGCGGGCTCCCGCACAATGTGTCCCCCCGCTCCCGCGGTTTAACTTGTTCCGCTCGCTCAAGGCCTTGAACTCGGGGTCCAGCCCAACCCACCTGACACCAACGCCTCCCACGCGTCATCCTTACCATAGGCCCATGCGGGCTTAAACTGAAAAAACAATACTCATGTGAAGAATGGATAATGCAATTGCAACTTAGCAGCAACATGTAATCTCATTAACAAACTACTTACCGCCATGTATTCATCTATGGTCATCTCAAGTGGGCTCTCCACAATATCATGCTTCACCGCCGTCTTGCCTAACGTCTCAGTACTGAAATGATTGACGGAGGTATGCTTTACATTGTAGAACTGTTGCCGTGTCAACTTCTTGCAAGCCCCCTCCAAAGTCTTGTCCGCGATGCCCCGATGCTCAGGAAGTACCCTATAGAATTTCTTTAATCATGCAAAAAAACAAATTGTGAGAGCATGGTGGGGGCATCAAGTATGAACGAAATTCAAAAAGTTCAACTTACCCAAAACTTGTTGATCACGGCGTCAGAACATTTCCCGCCGCTCGCGTGATGGCGGCCTGATAGTCTACCCAATGGGTGGCTAGCTTCTTCGCGCCGTTGGGGACGATACTGTACAAGCCCGGCCAAAACTTCCTAATCAAAGCTCCAATCAAGCAGTTAGGCACACGGGCTCCCACAGGATGTGTCCAGTTGTTGCACAATAATTAAACATTAGTACATGTCAAATTGTCCTGACCACAATGAAGTTACCATGTTCAAAATTAGTATATATAGTCACTTACTCTTTCCCATTAGGCGTAATGAGGATCTTCTCCTCCTCGGTAGCAGGTTCCTTTGACTCATCAGGGACCTGGGATTCCCCTCGAATCTTTGGCTTCTTCGACGGCGCGGAGGGCCCCGCCCCAAGTCCGTGGAGGGGCCCGCCCCCACGTCCATGGAGGGGCCCGTCTCCTCCGAACCCTCGTCGACAGAAGCAGAGGGTATGTCCGAAGACACGTCGCCCCCACCTCGCCCTCGTCCTGCAGCTCGCCCTCGTCCTCCCTCACCTCGTGCTCGTCCTCCACCTCGCCCTCGTCCTGCACCTCGTCCCCTGGAGGAAGTGGAGCATCGGCACCTCCCCCTCCTCCAGCATCTCCACCCTCACCTGCATTGAGAAAGGGTGAACAATTAAGCATAAAGACATGATCCAATTAAGAATTGCATCACCTCTACTCTCACCACTGTCAGACAGGTAACGCGGGTTCGGAATAAGTTCTCTTCCACTTTTAGTAACTTTCTTCTGGCGCATCTTCTTCAGCAAGGAGGCCGATGATTCCTTGCCTTGGCTCATCTTGGTCAATCACCTGCATTGAGAAAGGGTAAACTTTTAAGCATAAAAGACATGATCCAATTAAGAAGCATGAAGACGTAATGCAATTAATAAGCATGTTGAAAGACTAAGCATGTTGAAAAGTAAATACTACGCAAAAGGACATAAAAGACCCTCACCCCTAATCATCACTCTCATAGTTAAGTCCTGGGTTCTCATCATCACTATCAACATCACTATCACGAGTGTTGTATATTGGAACCTCCTCGCACGATGGAGGCTCATCATCGTCATCACTATCACTTTGTAACTTGTTGAGCATATCTATATCCTTTAGATTCACCACTACGTCACCACCTGTTTGTGCATTGTCCTCGCGGTCCTCAAGACCTTGTATGCCAAAGTCCCCAAAGGTTTGTTCCTCTTGATAGAAAATCCCCTCGTATGTTTTAGGGTCAATGTTGTTGTAATCGTCTTCGGAGGGCATGGGTAGCTTACCACGTGGCGATACATGGAACACGACTTCCCAACCAATGAGTCCCTCTTTCTTGCATGGGTAGGGCAAATAATAAACTTGAAAGGCTTGGTGAGCCACAACAAAGACATCGGATCCATGGTAGGTGGTTGAAGGCTTAACTTCAACTAACCCAATGGAAGGGGTACTTTTGGTTCCATGCTCAGGGTCGAACCAGTGGCATTTGAACACAACAAGCTTGAGTTCTATGTTCGTGTTATTGAACGTCAGCTCATATACGTTCTGTAACCTTCCGTAGTAATCATAATTACCGGCTCCTTTGGTGAAGACCCCGGTATTTATAGTCTTTGCATTAGGCCGACTGTTCTGGTGATGCTCTGTATGGAAGCGGTACCCATTCACATCATACTTCTCATACTTCTCGACTCTACGGTTACAACCTTGGGAGACACATCTCAACTCATCTGACATCACAACGTTGGGATCAGCTCCCTACAAGTACAAATTGTTTTGTGCATTAGTAAGAGGGACAAGCACGATTGCAAGGTAGAAGGGACAGGTTTGAAATTACCTTTTCCCTGAACCAAACCGTGAATTTTTTCTTTCCGGGGGCAGGCTCTTTCAAAAGAGTGTCCAACGCGGCTTCATCGGGTCCATCTGATGTTCCCGACCACATTTCATCCGTGAATTGACTAAAAGGAGAAAATACGTATTAGACGAAACCGTGTTAGTAGTTGCAAAGTAATTTGTTCCCCATTTTACCTAAGGAAACTGCCCTCTTCTCCCTGCTCGTCGTGGGTCACTTCCTTCATGTTCATAAGCACATAGAGCATTATGCACTCCAGCTCATCATTGGTCAAGTTATACCTTGTTGGGCCACCGCTCTTGCCACCGGGACACTGGAAGAGGACGAGCTTGGGGTCTCGCTTGGGCTCGTCGACATTGTACCGAGAGGCCTGGTTATGCATAGTGGGAACATCATCGGGTAGTACGTTAGCCTGGCGTCTGCCATCTCCTGAGGATAGTTGCCTCGGCTATGCATGACTCAATCTTATTTTTGTTTCCACATTTGGTTCGAATATACTTAAACTCTCTCTCAATACAAAACTGCCAACGAAACTGCACCGGTCCACCCAAGAGTACCTCGTTCGCAAGATGCACAACAAGATGTGCCATCGGAGTAAAGAAGCCTGGCGGAAATATCGTCTCTAAGTTGCACAGCAACTCCGGCACTAGTTCATGCAGCTTCTGAATAATCAGGGGACATACTTGCTTAGCACAGAGCGTGCGGAAGAAATGGCTCAACTCCGCGAGCACTCGCCAGACACTGTCGGGGAGATACCCTCGAACCATCACCGGTAGCAGCCGCTCAATCCATATATGATAGTCGTGACTCTTGAGCCCGGTGACTTTTCCGATTGTATATTGACTCCCTTACTTATATTCGAACAATAGCCATCAGGGAACATCACGACGAATTTGAGCCAATGGAATGCCTCAGACTTTGCATACTATTAAGGCAGAAGTCAGCATGCGGCTTGAACCAGTTCTTTTGACGGCCTTCAGGAGGCTTCATGTGCATTCTCTCCCTATCACAGAGCTTCTTAACAAACTTCTCAGGAATGTTCAGGATTGTGTGAAAGAGGGACTCTCCAACATTCTTTTCGGTGTGCATCACATCGATGCTATGGGGAAGTTCGAGGTCCTTGTAATATTCGAGTTGCGTCAAGCCTGCCACGTGAGTCCAGTTGTGCGCACACCATATCCCACATATCGTGGGCCTTTTCCCTCAGCAGGCACGAGAGCACTTAGCTCGGCGTCAACAGCTGCACCATCGAAAGTTGGTATCGCTTTTTCTTCACGCTCAACTCTGCCCTTCTTGAAGTTCTTTTTGTCTTCTCTAAACCGATGCCCTCTTTTGAGGAACTTTCGATGTGTGTCAAACGCGGAATACTTCCGTCCCGCCGTTAGCCACATGAACTCAAGTCGGTTCCTGCACACTGGGCATGGCCACTTACCAGCTGTACACCATCCGCAGAATAGGGCGTACCCGGGCATGTCATGCATGGAATTGTGATACCAAACTTTCATCAAGAAGTTTGTCTTCGATGCACGATCATATGTCAACGTCCCGTGGTGCCAAGAGTGGTTCAGATCATCCACAATTGGCTGCATGTAACACTTAAATTCTTCCCCGGATATTCAGGACCTGGAATGATCAGCGAGAGGAATATGGTCTTCTTTGCATTAGGGCTCCAGGAGGGAGATTGAGCGGAATAACAAACACGGGCCAGCAGCTGTACGAGGTAGTCGACAAACCATATGGATTGAATCCATCGGTTGCTATCGCGATTCTCACGTTTCGAGCATCTGCTGCCTCATCGGGGTGGTTCGCATCAAAGTTCTTCCATGCCGTACCATCAGATGGATGTCCCATCAATTCCCGGTCGTGCTCATCCTTGTATCTCTTCCCCGTTTTGTGCCATTGCATCTGTGTGGCAGACTCTTTGTTCATGTAAAGCCGCTTGATTCTTTGTATGAATGGGAGGTAACGAAGAATCTTAATGGCGACATTTGACTGCGTCTTCGTACCATCGGCTCCTTTTACCACATGATACCTAGAGGCCTTACACAAGATACAGTACTTGTCATTGGCAAACTGTTTCCAAAACAAAAGGCATCCTTTTGGACAACAATCTATCTTCATAATCCATGCTGAGATCTCGCAGGATTTTCTTCGTTTCGTACATGCTTTGAGGCAGACAATGCCCTTCAGGCAACAGGTTACCAGTTGTTTGCAGATGCGCTTCAAAGCATGAACGGGTGCTGCCATACTGGAGCTTGTTGGCTAGTGCTTGCGAGATGGCATCGAGCTGAGAAACTTTTGCACCCTCGTACAGAGGCCTCTGAGACGAGGCCATCATATCAAAGAAGGCCTTCGCGGTTGGCTCTGGGTCCTCTGGTTCACGGGTTCCTCCGGTTCACCGGTTCCTCCGGTTCTGGAGGTTCCTCCGGTTCCTCCTGTGATGGTGGCGAATCTGGCATGTCGCCAGCACGGAGATCATCTAGCCAGTTTCTAATCCCATCATCTTCATTGCCATTGATCCGCTGCCGCATCACCCTGCCATCTCGCGCTCGTACTCATCAAAGTTGACTGTCGTCACGAAGTTCGGCATATACCCACGAGAGAAGAGGTGTTTAATCATCTCATCCTTTCCCTGACGTGTACGAAACTTGCAACGAGGGCAAGGGCACTGTCCACGAGCGCCTGACTCTGAACCCTTACGCGCTAACTCCTTCACTAACAAATGCGTCTTCCATACCCACTCATCTGTTTTGTCAACCAAACTAGTTCGGCCACTGTACATCCACCCATTATCTGCCATCCTCTGCTTTACTGTGAGCCAAATAATAATAACATGAAATTAAATGCATCATATTTTTATTTTCTTGCATGCAATGTCACCATTTTATTACGGCCAAATTTTATCTTTTACAACATGCAAGGGTTCACATACACTTCTAATAGGTAGGGGCCTATCCCGCCCGAGTACGTGTAGATCGAGTCGTGTCCCATGTTCTACCCCGACCCGAGACGGAATTTCGGCAGCACCTCCCCGCTGTTCTTCAGAATACACGTCTCGAGCTTGTCAAGCCGAGAGGGTGTGCATCCGAAGAACAACAGGGAGGTGCTGCCGAAATTCCGTCTCAGGAAGGGGTAGAACATGGAACACGACCCGATCTACACGTACTCGGACTGTCCAACAGGACAACCCGGAAGTGTTACGGTTATAAATATGCAAAGATGGACAATCCTGCATATTTATAAATTTGTAACCCTTCCGGATGGGATCTGACTCGGGTTACGCGACTGACTTGGTGATCTAGACCAAAATAAACCTATGCAGCAAGAGAGGCGAAAGATTTATACCCTCGATGCGTGATCGGTGGCCGTAGAAGGTCGAGGACGTGCTACGGAAGGAGGGCAACCAAATAGGGGCACCGAGGCGGCCCCTCCTCAGCCGGAGAAGAAGCCCCCCAAAGATGCGCGGGACCGGCGATGCTGGCTGGCAGGAAGCTACGTCATCTGAAAAAGAAAAGAAAAATTTAGCATTAGCACACATGAGTAGCAACATAAATATTGATGAAAATGCTTAAATAAAAATTCTATAGCTAACAACTAAACCTACCCTAACACCAACAGCTAACACTAACAGTAACCCTAAACCTAAAGCTAACACTAACCCTAACGCTAACACTAACTAATTCTAATAACAAAACAGAGGGTGGAGCTTACCTCCGGTGGTGCCGGTGGAGGTGGGGCGTCAGGGGCGGCCGAGCTAGGAGGAGCTGGGCCGGGCCGGAGGTGGGGGCGTCGGGGAAGCCAGATGTAGGAGGAGCTGGGTCAGGGCCGTAGGTGGGGCGTCGAGGGCGGCCGATGGAGAGGAGTTAGAGGCCGGAGGCGGCCGGTGGAGAGGAGCGGTAGGGGCAGGCAGCGGCAGCGGCGGGGCAGGCAGCGGAAGCGGTGGGGGCGTCGGGGCTGGTCGGTGGTGGGGCGAGGGTGGAAACAGGGTGGGGCGGCGGCAGTGGGTGGCGTACGGGGTGGGGCGGCGCGCGAGGATGTGGGAAGATGGGCGGCGAGTCGGAGCTGTGACGGCGGGGTCAGGGCTAGGACGGCCGTCCGCGAGGTCGGGGCTGGGACGGCCGGCAGCGGCGGAGGAGGATTTGGGGCTGGGACGGCGGCGGCAGCGGAGGACTTGGGCGCGAGGGCGAGATGTGGATTTGGTCAAAGTTTTTTTTGCCACGCGCGCTGAACGGGTAGGTGAAGCCACGCAGGCCTACGCCGACGGCAAAGGCGTCGGCGTATGCTTTTGTTTTTTTGCCGTCGGCGTATGCTTTTGTTTTTTATATTGCTTTTTGAAAAGAGATCAACTTTTATTTACTATGTTTTCTAATACAATTATAACTAGCGGGTTGGCCCGCGCAATTGCGCGGCTAGACTACCTATAGTAAATATTTTATGACGCGATAAATTGGTTAACTTGAATTCTTCTTAGTTATTTTTTGAGGCAAATGTTTTTTTTTCCATTGAATTGAAATTACCTTGTTGTGTTAGATGGAGTTAAAATTATCTTTTTAGTAATTTTTTCGTTTTAGTAAATAATTGTATATGTTACATACATACTAAGTATAGAAAACATACCTTTTCCTGCCAACCATGATGTTTCATTTTGATTCATGGATAGGCAACCAATATGCCCACATTTCTGTTTTTTCTTGGATAAATACACTCTCTCGGACTTCGAGGAACATGCAATGCAGCCGCCAATGGGAGCAGCGGACTGCATGCATGTGCACACGACTGCATCGACGGTCTTCATAACAAACTGGACATGTAAATCTATTAGAGTTGTAAAAAAAATATTTTTATTACAAAGAGAAATTCTCAAAAATACTAAACATGATAGTTAGTGTGTCTCGCCAAAACTATAGAAAAATATATATTAGTAGATCAAGAAAGGAACAACATAGACAATCAAAGCCAAAGATAAATTTTGGTGGCACTTGTAAGTGTGTATATTATGCGCCATCGATCGCGTATAATCTATGGAAAGAAAGAAAACAAAGACAAATTCTTACAAACTAAACTATCTAACGTACACATTGACCTCATTAGTGAGAGCTCCACACCAATTTCCATATAAAGATTCGATCAGCTTTATGTGTTGGCAGACCCCGCTGCGGTGCCATGAAAAAGAGTAGGGAGATATATGTCTTGATTCCTGGACATTACGTTTAGAAGGTAAGCAAGTGTAGGTATGTGTCAAAAAAAATGCTTGGGCTTATATATAGAATATGTACTACTATTGGTGATAAAGGTACGTAGTTGAATCTTGCGGTTAGTGTGCCAGCCCAAATAAACATCTTATGCGTTGTTGGCCATCTCCAGCTATGAATAGCCTACAAATACCGAAACATGAATATCAGGATGTATATTGATCAAGAAAGCATAAACTGGTCATCGTTTGATGTACCTGAAATTTATCTTTCAAGCTGAGGGTTCAGTCAACTTGACCTACCCAAATGGATTTCTCCATGGGACGGCCTCTACGGCAGCGTTGCGTTCTCGGCCCAAATATTTTAGTTCATATCCATACACACATACCTAGCTCAACATCAATGAACCTATATATCCCTTATTTCCTGGCCAGCTGAGTTGAACTGAGACAGATCGTGCATCGCCTATGTCACGGCGTGGCATGAGGAACTAAACCTCCGGCAGCGACATCGAGTAGCTCCCTGCCTGCCACTGAACGTGTGCCATGGATGGAGAACGCCGGCGGACTTCAGTTCAAATGCATAAACATACTACTCTGGCTACTTTAATCTTATACAATCAAAACGGCGGACTCAGTTCATATGCATAAATATACTACTCTAGATGGACCCGCGCAATTGCGCGGCTAGCACCAACATTGTAAATCTTAATATTAAGTAACATATATATATATATATAATTCCCTAACTAAAAATCTATGAACAACTAACCTATTGTTTTGAGCAAAGAGAAAAAAGGCAAGAAGCAAAAGTTACCTGACATCCTCCAAAAAGATTTGGCTGAAGGTATATCGTGATGTATTTCACAACCCATTACCCGAAATTATCTTACACCTGATGAATATATAAAAACAGGCTGAGCTGAGGATGCAAGCAGAAGTAGCTGCAAATTCTATGATCATACATAAATCTGTGAGCAAGGAATTTTTGTGCATCATATATAGTTATATACCAAGCAAAAAATTGTTTGTTAGGAAATAAAATGGCATCATTAGTGGACCGATAATAAAATAAGAGAATAGAATCTAAGAATCGATCAACTTACGCGTAGAATTCCTGCAGCTGGTCAAGTCTTAGTTTGCTGCTAAATAAGTTCGCCACAATGTAGACTTCATCTATATGGTTGTCGACTCCAAATAATTTGGTACTAACTGCTAATAATTTCACAACTATATTAGCACTTATAAATTATTTGTTTTCAATAAACATGATAAAATAGAGTTAATTAGAATCGTAGAAAAAGCAATAAAAAATGATTGTTACAAAAAAACCGACGGTTAATCTAATAAACCTCTTTAGATAATCAAGAATAATTTACAGATCTTCGTAACCGTAGACTCATATTATACTGATGGATATCCATGATTGTACGTAATCAGCGTCTGGCATTTTATTCTTAATCCAGTGGAAAATATATGCCATGACATAAAGTCCAACGGGTTGCTCTTTGTAAGAAGTAAATACTTACATTACCCCGCAACAAAATGATCGCAAACATGCCTGCATGATGAATTCCATCTACAAAATTAAAACACATGCATATATCTCATAAACGCATGTAGGTAGGCTTGCATGGACGATAATGTTAATACGCTTTTAATCAAACACACCAGGCATCAGAGCTTCTCTTTTAACACGTTGCTTTACTCTCCAGTCGCCGTTCTTTGCATCCATTGAGAAAGTTGCATGTTCTGTTGCGCGTACCCGCCATGTTGATCTTCGTGACTTCATGGACCCATGCAGACATCTGCCTTTAGTTAATCGTGTTGCCGCTCGCCGCTGGCACTCCATCAACCTAAAAATTTCAGGCCGACTGACAGTATGTTGCTCCTTTGTTCCTTTTATCAATTTGGCTTGGGGGTCCTTGAAGATGATGGTGCAGGTGTTGACGCCCATCGTGAGTTCGTGACAACGGGGATGATGATGAGGAGCTTGCCCAACAGCATCTCATCCATAGCCTTGCTGAAGACATACATGTTGAACTACCTCAAGTGCCAGGACGGATGGAAGAGCCTGGCTCCTTCATACCTTTCATCTCCGTCTCGTGGTCGCCGGGGCTGTTGATGCCCTCTACGGCATCGTCACTCTGTAGCTCCGTTTGTAAGTCTGGCTGGCATCGTCAATCTGTAGCTCCGTTAGAAGTCTGGCTGCTTCATGCCTTTCCTCTCCGGGTTGTGGTTGCCGGAGCTGTTGACCTGCACAGGGGTGGGTGGCTGCTATCATCGTCTCACCTCTACACTGGAAATCGATCAGAATACGTTAGTGTTTCTCTTGTCGCGAGTTGCCGGACAGCATGCGCCAGCGGCCGCGATGGTGAATACCTAGAGGCTTTGTGGGTTGCTTCATGCGTGAACCCTGGAAGCTCTAACGCCGGCCGGCCGGAGTAAATCGTCGCGCGCGACTCCGTGCCCTCCAATAGATGTCGACAATGCTTGTCTCGCGTGCGTACGTGTCTCTCTTGAGATATATGTATACGGTAGGATCTGACAAATATAAATAACGTATACTTCTGTTAGGAAGGAATAATATGTGACGTGTGCAAGCCAATCTTTTTATCCTGCTGGTAGTCGATCATGATTCCGCACGTTGCTTCTCCTAGTACAATTATTAAATCTACATCGTTCGTTTTAAGCTGGTTAATCTGAGCCGTTCTATAACCTGTGTTTTAATTATATAATAGATTAATTTATATAATGTCCTATACATATATTAATGACATATGCATGGTTAGGTGGGGTTCCGGGCCTCGCTTCGGCGAAAACCTAGATCCGCTGGAAAACCCTAGCTTTTTCGTCTACCACCTTGAATGGCGTCGAAAGGGGGGAGGAGGGGATCGAACGTGCGCGTTTTCGTCTACCACCAAAGTCTACCTCAAATAAACACAATCTTCCATCTTGTTCGTCCGAAACGGGAGTTTTCACCTCTAAGTGGAGAAACTCACTAGAGAGAAAGTGAAGTCGGTGAAGACGGTCACACCCCGGAGTAGGATAATGGACATTTAGAACACACAACACACTTGTATACATATGGCATGGCACAAACTAGGTTTTGGTGGGGTTTCGACGCTCTGATGCCCCGCTTCGGCGAAACCCTGAATCCGCTGGAAAAACCCTAACGCTTTCGTCTACCCCCTTGAACTCCGTCGAAAGGGGGTAGGTCAGTGGATTTTTTGGCTTGTCTGTGTTAGGTTAGGCCATAGGAAGGTGGGAAACCAAAGTCTACCCCAAATAAACACAATGTTCCATCCGGTTCGTCCGAAACAGGAGTTTTCACCTCTAAGTGCAGAAACTCACTAGAGAGAAAGTGAAGTCGGTGAAGACGGTCATACCCCGGAGTAGGATAATGGACATTTAGAACACACAACACACTTTTATACATATGGCATGGCACAACCTAGGTTTTGGTGGGGTTTCGACGCTCCGATGCCCCGCTTCGGCGAAACCTCGAATCCGCTGGAAAAAGCCTAACGTTTTCGTCTACCCCCTTGAACTCCGTCGAAAGGGGGTAGGCAAGTGGACTTTTTGGCTTGGCTGTGTTATGTTAGGCCATAGGAAGGTGGGAAACCAAAGTCTAACCAAAATAAACACAATGTTCCATCCGGTTCGTCCGAAACAAGAGTTTCCACCTCTAAGTGCAGAAACTCACTAGAGAGAAAGTGAAGTCGGTGAAGACGGTCACCCCCCGGAGTAGGATAATGGACATTTAGAACACACAAAACACTTGTATACATATGGCATGGCACAACCTAGGTTTTGGTGGGGTTTCGACGCTCCGATGCCCCGCTTCAGCGAAACCCCGAATCCGCTGGAAAACCCTAACGTTTTCGTCTACCCCCTTTAACTCCGTCGAAAGGGGGTAGGCAAGTGTACTTTTTGGCTTGGCTGTGTTAGGTTAGGCCATAGGAAGGTGGGAAAACCAAAGTCTAACCCAAATAAACACAATGTTCCATCCGGTTCGTCCGAAACAGGAGTTTTGATCACCTCTAAGTGCAGAAACTCACTAGAGAGAAAGTGAAGTCGGTGAAGACGGTCACACCCCGGAGTAGGATAATGGACATTTATAACACACAACACACTTTTATACATATGGCATGGCACAACCTAGGTTTTGGTGGGGTTTCGACGCTCCGATGCCCCGCTTCGGCGAAACCCCGAATCCGCTGGAAAAACCCTAACGTTTTCGTCTACCCACTTGAACTCCGTCGAAAGGGGGTAGGCAAGTGGACTTTTTGGCTTGGCTGTGTTAGGTTAGGCCATAGGAAGGTGGGAAACCAAAGTCTACCCCAAATAAACACAATGTTCCATCCGGTTCGTCTGAAATAGGAGTTTTCACCTCTAAGTGCAGAAACTCACTGGAGAGAAAGTGAAGTCGGTGAAGACGGTCAAACCCCGGAGTAGGATAATGGACATTTAGAACACACAACACACTTGTATACATATGGCATGGCACAACCTAGGTTTTGGTGGGGTTTCGACGCTCCGATGCCCCGCTTCGGCGAAACCCCGAATCCGATGGAAAAACCTTAACGTTTTTGTCTACCCCCTTGAACTCCGTCGAAAGGGGGTAGGCAAGTGGACTTTTTGGCTTGTCTGTGTTAGGTTAGGCCGTAGGAAGGTGGGAAACCAAAGTCTACCCCAAATAAACACAATGTTCCATCCGGTTCGTCCGAAACAGGAGTTTCAACCTCTAAGTGCAGAAACTCACTAGAGAGAAAGTGAAGTCGGTGAAAACGGTCACACCCCGGAGTAGGATAATGGACATTTAGCACACACAACACACTTGTATACATATGGCATGGCACAACCTAGGTTTTGGTGGGGTTTCGATGCTCCGATGCCCCGCTTCGGCGAAACCCCGAATCCGATGGAAAAACCCTAACGTTTTCGTCTACCCCCTTGAACTCCGTTGAAAGGGGGTAGGCCAGTGGACTTTTTGGCTTGGCTGTGTTAGGTTAGGCCATAGGAAGGTGGGAAACCAAATTCTACCCTAAATAAACACAATGTTCCATCCGGTTCGTCCGAAACAGGAGTTTTCACCTCTAAGTGTAGAAACTCACTAGAGAGAAAGTGAAGTCGGTGAAGACGGTCACACCCCGGAGTAGGATAATGGACATTTAGAACACACAACACACTTGTATACATATGGCATGGCACAACCTAGGTTTTGGTGGGGTTTCGACGCTCCGATGCCCCGCTTCGGCGAAACCCCGAATCCGCTGGAAAAACCCTAACGTTTTCGTCTACCCCCTTGAACTCCGTCGAAAGTGTTGGAGATATGCCCTAGAGACAATAATAATTGTGTTTATTATTTATCTCCATGTTTATTATTAATGTTTATATCTTTATGCTACAACTGTATTGGGTACTTGTATAGCAAATACAACGTATGCAAGAGGAAAACCTCCGATACACGTGTAGAGATATGAACGGTAAAAGAGTTCCTGGTCTTGTCTCTAAGACCAGCCTATCTTGTTGTTCGATGATCATGTTTTCCTGATCATGGACTTTGTATAAGTCATACAACTATAGGAGTGGTTTATCGGAATGATAATCGCACTGAACCGACCCACCGTATGATCTTGCTATGAGACAAATCGTCGACGATGAAATAGCGACTGATCATCTATTTAGTTATCGTTAGCTAGATCCCTATGCTATGAGAATATCTTTTCACCGCTTATTCGACACTCGAGCTTTGATTTCCACCAAACGTCTTGCAGTAACATGGGACTATGATAGGTGGCTTTTGGGCTTGAACTAGGATAATGTATTGGAACAGAGATCGTTCAAGAATGCCACTTACTCATCCAGGCGATGGAGAGATACATCCTCTAGGCCATCTCAGTATTATTGTTGTCACCCCAATCGTCTGGCCAGACACAAGCGTGATTTATCACGGGACAACAAATATACGGAATGAGAAAAGAGAATGATATGGGTACGAGAATAATATGTGTTATGATCAAAGGGTTTGATCACACTAGAGCACATTATCTCAATCTCGAGATATCATTGGTATCGTGTACGTAAGGGGATTAAGCGTAATGAGTAATGCACAAGTTCTATTGTTCATTCACAACACAAGGGTGCCAGTACGAATGCCTAACCCACTGCTGGTTATTGTTTGGTAAGCTCTCAAACAATACTTTGTGTTTGCTGAACCTTTCGGGTCACACACTTAAGCTGTAGTCAATCTTTGATTGAGAGTAAAGATGTAGTTTTAGTGGGAATGAGATTGTGTCTGAGTAGCTCCGATGTCACTGGGTTTTGTTCCGGTGAATTATAAGTTAGAGAGAATGCGGACATCTAATGTCCCAGGATGATAGAATGTTTTCTATCATCAGCGGATTTAATCCGAGTGCTTATAAAAGGGAAATATTGTTCCGATGGTTTTGTCGACGGATACTAGGTGTCCCGGTTCATATAAATATGAGTTATATGATAAGTAATTAATTCTGGTAATTTTCTGTAAAAGGAAATATTCATTTAGGAATTAATTAGACAAAACAATTAATTATTTATTTAATTAATTATATTGGAAAATATAAATAAAGGATTTTATTTGGAGCCCAATAAAAGGGGCTGCCAAGTGGGCCCATGGGGCCCACAAGGCAGCCGCACCCACATGGGATGTGGGGGAGGGGCCGAGTCCGAGTTCGGGGGGGACTCCCCTCCCCGGCGGCTAGGGCGGCGGCCTAGGGCGGGCCCCACAGGGGTCGGTGGCCAGGGGCTGGCCCTACATGGCAGGAGGCGGTGGGAGGGACCTCCCCTCCCAATCCGAGTTGGGGTGGGGAAGGTTTCCTTCCCCCCCCCCCCCCCCCCCCTTTTCTTCCTTGGTGCGAGCCCCCTTCCTTGTTGGGAAAGGCAGTTTGGAGGGAGGAGTCCTACTCCTCCCCCCAATCCGAGTTGGGGAAGGGGAGGGACTCCTCCCTCCCTTCCTTGGCCGGCCGGCCCAAAGGGGAGGGGCTTGGCCCCTTCCCCAAGCCCCTCCACCCCTTGGCCTCCTTTATAAGCAACCCCAAACCCCTAGGGTTTGATATATACGAAAGCAAGCAATTGCAAGTTCCCTCTCTCTCTTGTAGATCTCATGTGTTGAGAATTAGACGTCTCTAATCTTCTCATATAGATCTAATCTGGTTGATTAGATCTACCACCTAAATTACGCCGCAAGGCTGACTCTTTTCACCACGTGCTAGTAGCTAGCCGGTGAACGCACGGGGTGGGTTGACACGGTGTATGTGTGGATACCGCTAGAGCGGGATTCGTGCAAGCGAGTTCCTTGGACAACGGAACAACTTCATCAAGGTCTACATCAACGACGACATACGGCAACAATCTCACCTCCCGGCGTGGACGTGAGATTCTTCATCAGGCTACACCGACATCTACTTCGACAAACACAAGATCTTCCGCAACGGTGTTTGTAAGTATTCTGGATCATCGCATTATGGGGTGCAACGTACCTTCACAGAATAGATCTTGGCGGTAAGGTTACGAATAAATTTTAAAGTTTCCCCGCAACCCAATAGTGGTATCAGAGCCGATCTATGCGTTGGTATGATTTGATCTAGAGCACCAGTTGGTGTGAGCATTGCATGGTTCTTGCATTAAGTTTATTTTAGTTGCTTCCCAAAAAAGTTGTGCATCATATTCCATGGCAGTATTGGCAAGATCTTAACGAACTTCTGGCTATCCGCGGACCTTCCGGCTGCTCCTAGTATGCTTGTTGGCGCCAACGATGTGCTTCAGTAGCTTCGGGTCTATACCCTTAGTTGTGGACGTTGATGTATATACGGATTGGGCCTGAGGGTTGGACGCCTCATGGGGGTCACGCGTACATGTGATCGTTTAGATTGGGGTTCTGCAACGTTTTCGTAATGTTGGGATCTCAATCACCCCGCAATGTTAATCTAGCAACTAGCCTAAACGTGCTTCAATACGTAGGTAGTGACGGTAATTCTGTAGAGCCTACAAAGCCACGTAAAACATGCAAACAAAGCGTTAGATACGTCTAACTTGGTTTTGCAGGATTGTGTGCATGTGTTTTGGTATAACTATTTTGTTACGGTGTCTTAACATGATAGTGGGAGCCAAGACAATTGATCGAGTTCGTGATCGACAATCAAGCGAAGAAGAGTTCGTCGTGGAGACGGGAGGAGGCGCCGGCATTGGGTCGGCGATGTGTACTTGGCGAGTTTCGGATATGGTAACTTTCCTTCGGGAATTTTACCATGACCGAGAACAAAGAAGATGGTGATCCTCAAGGACGAGCGCCAAGGACTTCCGAGGAATAACAAAGGCTATACCAAAGCACATGGATTATTATTAATTGCCTGTGATGTTTATCCTTTGTTGTTTGCACCTTGATTGCGCAGTAGTCGTTTATTAGGGTGAATCCTCAAATAAAATCAAGGAGATCGTGTTCTTACCAACCGTGGCACCGTCAAACCGGATGCTTGTTACCGTGCGACCTGTATCCAGGAGTAATGTGTACCAAGGGTTCGGGAGGCGGGCGCGAACAGTTCCAGCAGCCAGTGTCGGTTGGTTGTCTTGACGTCCAAGCATAACTTAATCATGAGTTCGGAACACATCCGTCGAAAGACGAACATGAGTTGTAGCTGCTGCAATTAGTATAGTGCTTACCGGTTGGCCGACGGACATGACATGTACCCATGATTCGTAGGGCAACCGGATCCTGAATCACTTAGTGTCAATCAAGAGGATTATTGGACTTAATGGGAGCATATCTTGGATTCATGTTTGATTGAATTAAAGTAGTGCATTAAAATCTATCTATTATATAATTAAAACACAGGTTATAGAACGGCTCAGATTAACCAGCTTAAAACGAACGATGTAGATTTAATAATTGTACTAGGAGAAGCAACGTGCGGAATCATGATCGACTACCAGCAGGATAAAAAGATTGGCTTGCACACGTCACATATTATTCCTTCCTAACAGAAGTATACGTTATTTATATTTGTCAGATCCTACCGTATACATATATCTCAAGAGAGACACGTACGCACGCGAGACAAGCATTGTCGACATCTATTGGAGGGCACGGAGTCGCGCGCGACGATTTACTCCGGCCGGCCGGCGTTAGAGCTTCCAGGGTTCACGCATGAAGCAACCCACAAAGCCTCTAGGTATTCACCATCGCGGCCGCTGGCGCATGCTGTCCGGCAACTCGCGACAAGAGAAACACTAACGTATTCTGATCGATTTCCAGTGTAGAGGTGAGACGATGATAGCAGCCACCCACCCCTGTGCAGGTCAACAGCTCCGGCAACCACAACCCGGAGAGGAAAGGCATGAAGCAGCCAGACTTCTAACGGAGCTACAGATTGACGATGCCAGCCAGACTTACAAACGGAGCTACAGAGTGACGATGCCGTAGAGGGCATCAACAGCCCCGGCGACCACGAGACGGAGATGAAAGGTATGAAGGAGCCAGGCTCTTCCATCCGTCCTGGCACTTGAGGTAGTTCAACATGTATGTCTTCAGCAAGGCTATGGATGAGATGCTGTTGGGCAAGCTCCTCATCATCATCCCCGTTGTCACGAACTCACGATGGGCGTCAACACCTGCACCATCATCTTCAAGGACCCCCAAGCCAAATTGATAAAAGGAACAAAGGAGCAACATACTGTCAGTCGGCCTGAAATTTTTAGGTTGATGGAGTGCCAGCGGCGAGCGGCAACACGATTAACTAAAGGCAGATGTCTGCATGGGTCCATGAAGTCACGAAGATCAACATGGCGGGTACGCGCAACAGAACATGCAACTTTCTCAATGGATGCAAAGAACGGCGACTGGAGAGTAAAGCAACGTGTTAAAAGAGAAGCTCTGATGCCTGGTGTGTTTGATTAAAAGCGTATTAACATTATCGTCCATGCAAGCCTACCTACATGCGTTTATGAGATATATGCATGTGTTTTAATTTTGTAGATGGAATTCATCATGCAGGCATGTTTGCGATCATTTTGTTGCGGGGTAATGTAAGTATTTACTTCTTACAAAGAGCAACCCGTTGGACTTTATGTCATGGCATATATTTTCCACTGGATTAAGAATAAAATGCCAGACGCTGATTACGTACAATCATGGATATCCATCAGTATAATATGAGTCTACGGTTACGAAGATCTGTAAATTATTCTTGATTATCTAAAGAGGTTTATTAGATTAACCGTCGGTTTTTTTGTAACAATCATTTTTTATTGCTTTTTCTACGATTCTAATTAACTCTATTTTATCATGTTTATTGAAAACAAATAATTTATAAGTGCTAATATAGTTGTGAAATTATTAGCAGTTAGTACCAAATTATTTGGAGTCGACAACCATATAGATGAAGTCTACATTGTGGCGAACTTATTTAGCAGCAAACTAAGACTTGACCAGCTGCAGGAATTCTACGCGTAAGTTGATCGATTCTTAGATTCTATTCTCTTATTTTATTATCGGTCCACTAATGATGCCATTTTATTTCCTAACAAACAATTTTTTGCTTGGTATTTAACTATATATGATGCACAAAAATTCCTTGCTCACAGATTTATGTATGATCATAGAATTTGCAGCTACTTCTGCTTGCATCCTCAGCTCAGCCTGTTTTTATATTCATCAGGTGTAAGATAATTTCGGGTAATGGGTTGTGAAATACATCACGATATACCTTCAGCCAAATCTTTTTGGAGGATGTCAGGTAACTTTTGCTTCTTGCCTTTTTTCTCTTTGCTCAAAACAATAGGTTAGTTGTTCATAGATTTTTAGTTAGGGAATATATATATATATATATGTTACTTAATATTAAGATTTACAATGTTGGTGCTAGCCGCGCAATTGCGCGGGTCCATCTAGAGTAGTATATTTATGCATATGAACTGAGTCCGCCGTTTTGATTGTATAAGATTAAAGTAGCCAGAGTAGTATGTTTATGCATTTGAACTGAAGTCCGCCGGCGTTCTCCATCCATGGCACACGTTCAGTGGCAGGCAGGGAGCTACTCGATGTCGCTGCCGGAGGTTTAGTTCCTCATGCCACGCCGTGACATAGGCGATGCACGATCTGTCTCAGTTCAACTCAGCTGGCCAGGAAATAAGGGATATATAGGTTCATTGATGTTGAGCTAGGTATGTGTGTATGGATATGAACTAAAATATTTGGGCCGAGAACGCAACGCTGCCGTAGAGGCCGTCCCATGGAGAAATCCATTTGGGTAGGTCAAGTTGACTGAACCCTCAGCTTGAAAGATAAATTTCAGGTACATCAAACGATGACCAGTTTATGCTTTCTTGATCAATATACATCCTGATATTCATGTTTCGGTATTTGTAGGCTATTCATAGCTGGAGATGGCCAACAACGCATAAGATGTTTATTTGGGCTGGCACACTAACCGCAAGATTCAACTACGTACCTTTATCACCAATAGTAGTACATATTCTATATATAAGCCCAAGCATTTTTTTTGACACATACCTACACTTGCTTACCTTCTAAACGTAATGTCCAGGAATCAAGACATATATCTCCCTACTCTTTTTCATGGCACCGCAGCGGGGTCTGCCAACACATAAAGCTGATCGAATCTTTATATGGAAATTGGTGTGGAGCTCTCACTAATGAGGTCAATGTGTACGTTAGATAGTTTAGTTTGTAAGAATTTGTCTTTGTTTTCTTTCTTTCCATAGATTATACGCGATCGATGGCGCATAATATACACACTTACAAGTGCCACCAAAATTTATCTTTGGCTTTGATTGTCTATGTTGTTCCTTTCTTGATCTACTAATATATATTTTTCTATAGTTTTGGCGAGACACACTAACTATCATGTTTAGTATTTTTGAGAATTTCTCTTTGTAATAAAAATATTTTTTTTTACAACTCTAATAGATTTACATGTCCAGTTTGTTATGAAGACCGTCGATGCAGTCGTGTGCACATGCATGCAGTCCGCTGCTCCCATTGGCGGCTGCATTGCATGTTCCTCGAAGTCCGAGAGAGTGTATTTATCCAAGAAAAAACAGAAATGTGGGCATATTGGTTGCCTATCCATGAATCAAAATGAAACATCATGGTTGGCAGGAAAAGGTATGTTTTCTATACTTAGTATGTATGTAACATATACAATTATTTACTAAAACGAAAAAATTACTAAAAAGATAATTTTAACTCCATCTAACACAACAAGGTAATTTCAATTCAATGGAAAAAAAACATTTGCCTCAAAAAATAACTAAGAAGAATTCAAGTTAACCAATTTATCGCGTCATAAAATATTTACTATAGGTAGTCTAGCCGCGCAATTGCGCGGGCCAACCCGCTAGTTAGTAATAAACTAGAAGTCTAAAATAACTTGTTTTGTTGTAGATAATGGACCACTTTGAAAAGTTCCATTTCAATCAGATGTTGAGTCGTACACCATTAGCTGCAAATGGAAACAACTTTGGAGAATGGTTTCACCACATGGTCGGTGCTCTCAAGAGCACAGCAAAAATTGATGTTCTGACTCCCATGGATTCACATGATGAAAATCATGGTGGACCTCACATGTTCTGTGATGAGTGCATTGTCAAGGAGCTCATGCATGCTTGTATTGAACCACATCTGGGCGGTCTTTTCGAAGACATGCGTCCCTTCCGGTTAATGGAAGTATTGAAAGCAAGGTTCATACATCAAGTACGCGCTGAGCGTTACAATCTAAGAAGGGAACTGATAAACATTCATACATCAAGTACCCATTCAAATGTTTGAAATCAGAGTTACCAAATTAGAGGAGAAACTTAGACAAATTGGATCTTCAGTTGGTCATGAGTTTCTCTGTGACATTGTGCTAGCGGCACTACCACCTGCATATCATGCCTTCGTCGCGATGTACAATCGCATGGCGGATGAGTGGCCGGTTCAGATGTTGTTTGCCTTACTCAAGGAAGGGGAAGCTGATATTCAGAATGGGGATCTTAACTGGACCAAGACAGGTATAAGAGTTATACTTATTGACATAATTTCAGCAATTATGATCATTGGTATTGGATACTAATGAATGCTTGATACGTCTCCAACGTATCCATAATTTCTGATGTTCCATGCTTGTTTTATACCAATTGCTACATGTTTTATATACACTTTATATCATTTTTATGCATTTTCTGGGACTAACCTATTAACAAGATGCCACAGTGTCAGTTCATGTTTTCTGCTGTTTTTGGTTTCAGAAAAGTTGTTCTGGAAATATTCTCAGAATTGGACGAAACAGAAGCCAAAGTCCCTATTTTTTCCAACACGTACACGGAGTCCGAAGGAGAGACGAAGGGGCCGTGGGCCACCCTCACCATGCCACGGCGCGGGTGGGCCCACACACAAGTACAGAACGACACATCGGATACCCCTCTATGGAAACGGCAGGTGTTAGGCGACGGCGAATCGCGCTTTCCGCGCGGCCGATGCGTACAAACCTGACCAGGCCCGCCTACATTGGCAACGGACCCTTTCCAATCTCCGTCACCTATTATATTGGCAACGGTTAATAAAATTGTCCGTTTCCAATATTTGCCTCTATGGTAACGGATAGAATTTTCCAACCGTTGAAAATGTTGATACGTGGAGGCTAGCGAATGGGCAGATGGGGAGGTGGGCGGAACAGACCCGCAAGTACAAATGGCGAGAGGTACCAGCAGCGGTCTCTTTGAAGCCCCAGTCCATCGCCTACAGTTATTCAAACTTCGCCAGATCCCCTCCGTCCAAATCCATGGCGAGAGGTACCAGCAGCGGTCGCGGCCGTGGACGAGGGCGAGGCCGTGGTAGGGGCGCAGCGGCAATGCCATGCCGTCGGTGTCGCCCTCACCGTCCTCTGAAGACATGTCTCCGGCGAGAGGTACCATCAGCGGTCGCGGCCGTGGATGTGGGCGCGGCCGTGGACAAGGGCGCGGCCATGGTAGGGGGCGCAGCCGCAATGCCACGCCATCGGTGTCGCCCTCACCGTCCTCTGAAGACATGTCCCCGGAGCTACGCGGCTTCGAGTTCTTGGTTATCCTGTACAAGGGCATCGAGAGCCGCCTGAGGCTCCCGAGGGCGTTCGCAGAGAAGCTCCAAGGCATGGTGGCAGCTACCATGCATCTGAGGATGGAGGACTGCGAGAACGGCAGATGGGCGGTGAAGACGGCCGTGAGTGCCGGGGGGAATTTGTACCTCGGCCAGGATGGAAGTCATTCGCCCAAGCGTACAAGCTTGAGCAGGGGCACTTTTTGTGCTTCGAGTTCGACGGCGACAACGGGTTCTTCATCAAGATCTTCGACGGTACCTTATGCCGGAGGGACGCACTCGTGTACAGCGACGACGAGCCCGAGTCTTCATCAGCAGCTGCTAGTAGTAGCATATATGTAATCGTTTACTTCATTATCAAGTCCGTATGTAGTAGCATTAGCTGCTAAGTGGTCTCTGCGTTCATATGTAATTTAGAGTACCTGTTAGTAAGTTGGGTAGTAAGTTTACTCTCTCGCTAGTGTAAAATCAATGGAAACGGTTATATAAAATGTCCGTTGCCAATGTGGTGCTTATATATACTGCCGGCTCGTTCTCATTATCACTCTCTCACTGTCTCTCTTCCAACCCTAGCCGCCGCACACTGTGGCTTTCAACTCTCCTCACTCTCTCTAATGGCTTCCTCTGTCGGCGCTTCTAGATCCGGCCATCGCGGCCGCGGCTCTAGCCGCCGCGGCAGCACCGTTCTAGCAGCAGCCCTTCGTGAGGGGAAGGTCGATCTGGAGGTGGCCATGCGTCCGCTAATGATGCGGCAGCGCCACCATCTGACGCCCTCCTCCTCCGGTGATGCCCGACTTCTTCTGAGCCAGGCCGATGTGGAGGAGGTCATTCATGAGGTGGTGGTGCAGCACCTCCGGCGGATCTACCAGCAGAAACCCATCTGGAGGAGGAAGTGGCCGATCTGGAGGAGGAAGTGGCCGATCTGGAGGTGGTGGAGGATCTGTAGGTGGTGTCTGATCTGGAGAAGGAGGAGGAGGTGGATGTCAACGAAGGAGAAGGAGGAGGAGGTGATTGCGTCGCAGCGCGCTGGTAGCATCTCAGCGCATCTGGCAGAGGCCTGCACCTCCTCAATCTCCCGCCGGGTGAAAGGTATAAATCTTTCTGTGACCGGCTGTGATGCCGATGAACTTTGTGCAGTGGCATCTGTCGGGGGAATACTTTCTGGATTAACCCGCGGCCCAATGCGACTTACTCGCATGAACAAAAGACCACTTGGGAGCGAGCCCAATATTGAACCGCCATAAGGGGAAGGATCTAGAAGACATATCCCGGAGGACGTGAAGACCAAGTAGTCTCCGAGTAGGCCTGTGGGGACGTATTCCTTGTGGGGAAAGTTTCCTTTGTAACCTGACGAGCCTCTGTGTATATAAAGAGGACTCGCAGGTGAAAGTGCAAGTGTTGCCCCATGCGTGGTTTTGGTAATTAATGACAATCCTTATGGACTAATGTTTGCATTGAGATACACTTGTAGATCTTGTCCATAGGTAAAGATTGGAGTTCATGTGTTGGACTCTAGAAGATTTCATGATGACCAAGGTTCCATCCAAGGGTTTATATGAAGAATGGTCATGTGAAGAGTTGAGCTTATTGCAAGCATGGCTTGGAAAAGAAGATTGAGTGAACTTCATGTTTATCTCCAAGCCATCATCTATATCAAGATAAGAAGATGAAGTGCAAGCTCAATATGATCCATCTCGAAAGACATCATTTGATTGAAGCTTGCAAAGGAGACATGAAGACGGAGCTTAGCAGGGCCCTCCCATAATGCTGTATGGGGGAGCATTTGGAGAAGTCTTCATCAAGCATGTGCTATCAAGCACAATCAAGAAAGGTGTTCCAACTTGAGAGAGTCAAGATCGTCATCATCGAGCTCAAGTGGAATGCGCAAGGCAAAGGTATGATCTTGATAGGTTTTCTGTTTTACCGGTCTCATGTGTGGGGGACCGGGTTATAGGATAGACGGCGTACTATCAAGAGGGGCTCTCAAGTGAGTAACTTGATCGCATCTTTGTGGAGAGCTCAAACCTTTGCATACTTGGCATATCATCTTTCTTGGTTCTTATTTGGCTTTTATCCATGTGAGAATTTAGAGCTTGTGTTCATCTCCATACCAAGCTCTAGTTCATCAAAAATGGATTCCATTTGAATATCTTGTGATGTTTTTGATGTTGGAAGTTTTACCGGTTCGTCTCTTGTAGAGAGGTCAAACTCTCCTCTTGTGTTATCTTCCTCACATGATGGACTATGATGTGTATATGCATGATCTTGTAGTGCTTGTGATTATCTTCGGAGCAAGCCCAAGATCATTGAAAACGGAGTCCGGATGGAAAACTTGTTGCGTTCTCGGTGTTGGAAATATTACCGGTCCTCCTCGAGATAAAGTCCACACCTCCCATGTGTGATATCTCCTCCATATTTGTGACCCTTAATATTTGTGGCAAAGCTTTTGTCGTTACCTTTCCAACGCAATTGGATTCACCTGTTTTGGAGTTCATACGAGAAAGTTATTGCATTTCAGGTTTTACAGTCTCACTGCTCTGGCCGGAAGTTCCGGGTTGGCCCGGAAGTTCCGGCCCAAGGGGCGGAAGTTCCGGCCAGAAACTTCCGGCCGACATTTTTCGAAGCAAATGTGTTCTGTGGTCGGCCGGAGATTTGCCCAGAGTTTTGCCCGGAAATTCCGGCTTGCCGGAACTTCCGGCCTAAGTGAAAACTGTGTGGTTTTGAAGGCAACGGCTAGAATTTCTGGAGGGGTATAAATACCCCTCCACCTACCTCTAGCCAAGCAGCTCGCCCAGATTTCTCTCTCCTCCATTGTTGCAAGCTCATTTCCTTGATATCTCCCAATCCCTCCACCCAAACTCTTTGATCTTTGGAGGATTGAAGGAGAAGACCTAGATCTACATTTCCACCATTCAATATCTCCTCTAAGTGAGGGGAACCTAGTGGATCTAGTTCTTGGAGTTCTTGAGTGGTTCTCCTCTTTGTTCTTCCTCTCTTATTCCCCCATAAGCATTTGTTGCTTTGTTGGAATTTGAGAGTGGAGGACTTGAGCACTTGTGCTCTTGCCTTTTGCATTTGGTGCATCGGTGTGCTCTCCACGAGGATTCGTGGAAGTTGAAATCTTGTGAACTTGTTACTCTTGGGTCTTCGGGCCCTAGACGCCTTTGTGGTGGTTGGACCCTTGTGTGGTCACTTGAAGCCGTTCGGGAGTCCCCAATCCCTTTGTGGGTTGTGCCTCAGATTGTTGTTGAGAGCCATTCGGGAGCCCCCAACCCATTGTGGGTTGTGCCCCGGATTCTTGTTGAAAGGCTCCGGATTCCGCCTTTGTGGTAGGTGAACCAAACCTTTGTGGTGCGGTTCATCGGAGAAGAGGGTGAAACCTTTGTGGTTGTTGAACCGTTGTGTCGGTTCACACCTCTCCAACGAGACTTACTCCCTTTCAAAGAGGAACTCGGGAATACATCCTCGTCTCCGCGTGCTTCGGTTATTTCTATACCCGAGCTTTTTACTTATGCACTCTACATTGTGATAGCCTTCGTGCTTGAAGTATTCTATATTGCTATCACCTTGTTGCTTGTCTTGCTTAGCATAAGTTGTTGGTGCACATAGGTGAGCCTAGTTTATTTAGGTTGTTGGCTTGTTAATTTAAACACCTAGTTTTATTCCGCAATTAGCAAGCCTAAACCGGAAAAGTTTTAATCGCCTATTCACCCCCCCCTCTAGGCGACATCATTGTCCTTTCAGCAGGACTTAGAGAGGGTCAAGCTATCAAGCCCTAAACCCTAGCTCATACGGCGAGTACCAGATCGGATCGCCTCCATTGTAACACCTCGATTATCATATCAATACCAATCTAGGGTAGGCAGGAAGTAGGTCTTTTACCTCACATTGAGGGGGCCGAACCTGGGTAAATCTGTGTTGATCTTTGTTCCTGCGATCCCAAGCTCGGAGATGCTTGACTCGCGTAATCCCACACCTACGAAGTCATCTATGACACCTGACGTGACAAACCCACGACAGTTGGCGCCCACCGTGGGGCCTGCGGTCAAAAGCGTCACGTTCCGCGCAGGATCGAAATCAGGCTTCAAGGACATCGCCATCGGCCAAGTTGAAGACATCAATGGGGTCCCCTTCATCGACGACTCAGAGTGGGGACCCGAGGCAGATCGCATCGAGTTTGGATACATTGTTCCCATCGGATCAGTAAAAGTTTTCGTCGGATCCGTCAGTCGCAGATCTATAGATGCGACTCAAGGAAGCGAATCGGTGGAGGAACTGCGGCCGGTCAGGGTCCGCGTGTTGGAGGAGCTACAACAAGCTACAGCAAACTACCCATCCCCGTCCCGTCAAGACCTGTTTGGGGATCTCTACCAAATCAGGAAGGAGACCTCAAGATTGAAGAGATTGAAGCTATCAGGACGGAACTCTGTGAAGAGGCACAAAGACTCGCGGCTGAGCGCGAAAAACTCCAAGAAGAAGGTCGACGACTCCGTCGCTGCAGCCAAAGCACCAGGCGGTCCGAACCAAGACGACATCTGAGCGCAAGAAACTCCAAGAAGAAGATGGCGACTCCGTCGTTGGCAGCAAAAACATCAGATCAAGATGGACAGAGGAGAGATGAAATCACAGTTCCACGGCGACCCAGAGAGCAACGTGCACGCCGCGATAGGGATATTGTCAAAGATAGCACCGGTTGGAGACACACGAGCTGATAAGGAAGCTCGCCATGCGATCGACCTACTGCAAACCGCTGCTTTACAACAAGCAAATATGTATGGAGTCACGCCCAATGAGCCGCAAAACGAGGTATCATGGGGAGGAGAAAAGTGCAGCGTCGAAGAAGTGGTCAACCAGCTAGCAGGTTTGCAGGTATCATTGGAAAAAGAAAAGAAGATAGAAGGCGAGTCACGGACGTCCGGAGCGACTCAGCCATCCCAGATTGAAACTGATTCAGATGAAGATTCAGCGCCAGTAAACTCCTATTCATTATTGAAAGGACCAGCATGTTTTGGAGAGGAAATACGGCTCACTCGTTTCCCCCCGAACTTCGACGAGTCGCAGCGAGTCACCACCTATCGCAGTGACCAAGACCCTGCCTTATGGATAGAAGATTACGAGGCAAGCATGACAGGGGCTGATGTACTCAGAAGTACGTGCGAAATACTTCCACTTGGCAATACAGGGAGAAGCTAGGGATTGGCTGTTAAGGCTGCCATCAAAATCAATAAGCACATGGGAAGACTTGAAGGACAAGTTCATCAACAGATTCCAAACAGAAGACATGAAAAACCTTAGACAATGCATTCAAAAAGAGGACGAATCAAGCGGCGACTGGATCAAGAGAATCGCGGAGATCCTTGGCTCCGCCAAAAACTTAACAGTACAAGCTGCAATACAAGCTATGAGAAGAACTGTAGATTTGAGCCGCTGGTGCACAAATTAAGTCGCGCTGAGCACAAGATTGATAGTTTCGACCAGCTTTTGGCAACAGCTGACAAGTACGCAAAGACAGATAAGGGACAGGCGGCTTATCACAGAACCCAACAGGGAAATTGCAAGTCGCGCAAACTGAACATCGCGCACACCAGATGAAGGAGCAAGGAGTGATAAGGCCTTACTCCCTAATAACTGCAAGGGGATCTTCGACGTGCCTTGCGACTTACATCGCAGGAGAGATGGCAGGCCAGCGGGTCACACAAAGGCGCAATGTCATTATTACCGGAGGTGGAAAGAAGGCGACACGCCAGATGCGGCTCGCAGCGGATCGATGCAGCACAAGAATAAATCTAGCTCTCGTCAAGGGCCTGACGTTTTACCTAGAAGAAACATAGGACAGTTTCATACAGTGGAAGTACAAACAACGGATGGAAGCCGGAAGAGCGGTCAGATTTCAACGCCAGAAAGGTATCGTCGCTGGACAGAGCAATCGGTTATTTGGAGTCGCGGCGATCACCCCCCAGAAGTAAGAGATCCAGGACAGCCAGCTCTTGTGGTCACGCCTGAAGTCGCGGGATACAAGTTAAGTAAGGTCCTAATGGACGGAGGAGGAAGAGTAAACATCCTATATCAAGACACGCTCCGAAGAATGAATATACCCGAGACGAGGCTGCGACCATCCAGGAAAGAAATTCAAGGCATAATCCCAGGAGCTGTTACGCGACCAATCGGAAAGATAACACTTGAAGTTAGCTTTGGAACAGAGCGGAACTTCCGCACAGAGCTCCTAGACTTTGAGGTTGTAGCAGTCAAAAGCTCATATCATGCGATCTTTGGAAGAGAAGCCTATGTCAAATTTACCGCCGCCCCTGCTACGTCTACCTACAGTTAAAGATACCAGGACCAAACGGTGTTATTACAATATATGGAGACAGGCAGAGAGCGTTAGAATGCGAGAACGCAGGCTCAGTACTCGCAGAAGAAGCTTGCATCGCCAACTCCTCACATGGATATCAGTCGCAGATCGGTAATCGCAGCTCAAAACGAGTCGCGTTGGAGGTACCGCGGAAGCGGCCAACAGGATGCAGCCACCGGATGGTAAATACCCACCGAGAAGTCGCGCATCAGCAAGATAATGCCCCAGAGGTCGCTTTGATACAAAAAGAAGACAAGAGATGGCGCATGTGCATAGACCCAGCCTCGATCAACAACCCCAGCCAAAGAGGCTCAGTTATCGTGAGTCCTTACAAAGCAAACTCAACTCGACATAAGTCGCAGCTCAGTGCGGCTAATCGCCTAACAAACTTGCTCTCTGCTTCAACATGAGACATACATCGGAGCTATCATGCTCGACCCGAGTCGCTTTTAGCGACTCAAAATTGAACCAATCAGGTGTTCAACCCACTCCGTTAGGAGTATTAATTCGCAACTAAGTGCGATGAGTATCAAGTATGCATGGCCTGCGGGGAATAGAAAACCCGCATTAAAGGGCCTGCATCATCCTGTAACACCCTGTAAAACATCGAGTGATTATGAAATAAAGCCGGCACCCTTGACATTCAAGGGTTTGTCGTTTCGCCTCAACTATCATTGAGTCGCTGAGTCTTTTGAATTTCATATATCACTGACCCTTGAGGGCTCCTTACGAGCATCGCGAGTACCAATCGCACCTCAAATTTTGCCAAACTAGTGGCAATCCTTAAGCTAGAAGCGTCTTGCATTATGCGGCCAAAGTACTGGGGTGTGGCGTCAATCGAGCTTGATTGCCTATCATGGCCGCTCTCGACCCTGAACACACATGTTCCTAGGAAATACTGAGCCGCGCGAGCGTCTACTTAATGGAATTATCATGAAAAGAACCTGCTTATAGGTCACCAAAATACTGTTTATAATACATGAATGTCTTACAGACTAACGGGCATGTCCCACATTATTTATTTTTCTTCTTCCGAGCTACAGGAGTGGGAATTGGCGCGGCTTGTCTCGCGGTTGCAGTCGCAGGTGCCCTAATAATCAGGGCGCCGCCAGACGAGGCAGAAGGGCCACCAGATACTGTTGCTGGAGTAGCAGCCCGAGATGACTCAGCTCCTGTGGACTTTTCCTTTGGCACCTTGCTCCCATCAAGATTGAATTTTTCGAGATAAGTGCCCAAGTCTAAGTTATCAACAAATTTTGTGGCATATCCGCGCATCCCTTTCCAGATATCGAAGTACTCGCTTATTGGCAGTTCAGTATCATCCGCGCTCATCGCCAGGCCGTGGCGAGCAACCTTGCCAACATCTATTCTGGATAATATGCTCGGAGCAATGTCAAGACATGCGCGGCTCCGGCGCGAGCAGAGGATCGTTTCCAATCAGAGACATAATGCGGAGCCTTGAGCAGTTTATTTATCCAATACTCGCAAGATGTTGGGCCATCAGTCGCAGGAGAGATTACCGTCATAACTTCCTTGGTAACCTTTAAGAAGCGCTGGCTGAAGTCAGACAGATATACCAGTTGATCCTTCAAGTTGGAGCGGGACACTGGGGCCTCAGGCCCTATGTCAAGAAAGAAAAGGCAAGAAACAAGTCAGAGACTCACGTTGGTTACCCAAAATATATATGATTAAAGGAATAAAAGACGAACCAGCAAGCTGCAGGATGGCTGATTTGACCATGGAGCCAAAACCCTCAAAGGCTTTGAACAGCGAGTTATATTTTTCATCTCGCGCGGCGAGTTCCTTTGCGTGGTCTCCCTTCAGGCGATCAATCAATTCAGATTTAAGAGTCAGCCCTTCTCGCAAAGATCTAATGACTTCGTCTTTCTCCATGAGTCGCTGCTGCATATCGGCTTCAAGTTCTTTAAATTGCTCTTCACAGGAGTCGAGTTGACCTTTGAGAGATTTTATTTCCTGATCTTGGTCCCTAATGACCTCATTATGCTGCTCCAGGGAGACTGCATCATTTCAGGATGATCTATGGAAATGCCTTTACCCTTTATTGAGCCAGAAGCATCAAGCAAGGACAGTTCAAGCTGAAAATAAACAGAGCAAAATGCATGGGTAAACTATCCAGGAACTTGGGGGCTCGAGATTTGAGCCAGGAAAAGAATCAACACCCCGTGCGATGACACAAGGTTTTGATCCTTGGGGGCTACGGTATATGTACCTGGCGACTTGAAGAAAATTGCTCAACTAAGCCGCGCAGCAGAGCAGCATGCTTATCTCCAGCAGCAATTATGGCATCGCAATTGACTTGGAACTATTTCCTGGAGCTGGAATTCTATCTTCAGTGGATACCCTACCAACAGCAGGAGTTGCGGATGGAGCTGCGACTGGAGTCGTGGCAGGAGCCGCATCAGCAATACCTTCCTCCAGGGAGGGCCTTGGATGAGTCGCACCATTACTGTTTCCCACGTTTTCATCAGCAGCATCATCCTCGCTCATAGCTGGCTGAGAAGAAGTGGGATGAGAATTAGACTTGGTATCCTCTTCAGGCATGGCCCTGCAAAACATTGATGGGTTAATAAGCTGACCTAGCAGAGCCGCAACATTGAAAAGAAGGCGAACCATACCCAGAGGCGACACGGATACTCTTCATCAGGCAACCAGAGGAAGGAGAAGATAAACCTTGCAAATCTGAACCTACAGAGTATGAAAAGAAGTGGTGATCAGCAATTCCTTGCCAAAAATACGCAAGCACAAAAGGAAAAGGAGAGAGTCGCAAACAATTACCCGAGCTTATTGAGAAGCAGTCCTTTGCAACAGCCTCGGAAGAGAAAGTAGCCTTGTTGGGATCAGCAAGTTTTAAAGATTTGGCAGTTCTTGTTTCTACCAGTAGCGCCAAGGCTTTGCGGCGTTTCTCAGGCTGCGCGGGGTCTTCTGAGCTCTTGCATAAAATACGCTTCGAGGACCTGCGAGGCACCTCAGGAAGTTCCAAGAAAGGTGTATTTGGAGTCGAGGACAGAAGAGCGTCGGCCATTTGTTGCTCCTCTTCAGAAGCACTGCCCTCGGCTCGGAGACAATATCGTGCATAACTGTATCTTCGCCAAAGGCTGCGGCTTGCTTTGACGACTCAGCCGCGGTTTCTTGGTTCAAGTCGACGTCCTCTGAGGGAAGAACCCAGAAATAGGGATCGATCTGAAAAGGAGCTCAGGTCAGAAATAATTAATTTTGGAGAAGGAATTTTCGAGGAAACAGGTGACAAGTAAACATTACCACAAAAGGCTTGTGCTCAGCCCAGAAGGGAGCAAGCCCGACGTTATCATACGAGTCGATATCCTCGTCCGTCACTCGGCGAATGAAATTTATCCATTCCCCTTTGTCCCAATCTTCAGGGCAAGTACGGTCGACGTCGTTTGCATGACAAGTGAAATCCACCATAAGTCGCGAGCGGCGACTCACAGGCTGAATTCGCCACTTAGTCCAGCAAGATATGAGATCTAATCCAGTGAGACCATGGAGTGTCAGCGCTCTCACCTTGTCTAGAAGGGATTCGATAAAGGGCAACGAAGAAGGATCAGGTTTAGAAGACAGAGCATCGGTAGCCTCGAAGGGAAGAGGAGACCAAAGAGGAAGAGGAATTTCACCCTCAGGAGAAGTGTTTTTACAATAGAAGAATGTCCTTTGCCAATCCTTGATTTTCTTGGCAAGGGTTAGTTTTGGGAAAATACTACCCCTACGGCGTTGGAAGGAAATGGCGCCGCATTGGAGAAAAGGACCATCTGTGGTTTCCCTTTGACTATTGCAATTGAAAAGAGCAAGCCAGAAATCTATTGAAGGCGGGATACCCAGATAATCTTCGCAGAGGACGTGGAAGTTGCTCACTTGCAACATCGAATTAGGGCCAATATCATGGAAGCGGAGACCCAACCGCTGCATCAAGGAGCGGAAGAAGAGAGAGCCCGGGGGCTTGAACCCGCGCTCAACATGCTCCGCAATATCACTACTTCTCCTGGTTGAGGGTTGGGAATTACCTCCTCACCGGCCGCCCGCCATTCGCATTGATCTTTTGGCGGAAGAAGGCCCCGTGCAGATAGGGATTCCAGGAAATCTTCGTCGACCCACGAGCCTTCCCAGTTGCACTTGCGGCGAGACATTTTCTCAGATTGATGGAGATCTCCACCGAAGGATTGTGAGTACGAGAAGCGAGATTGGAGGCGGCGGAAAGGAGCAGCGGATGCGTAATGCAGGACTTGATGCAGAACGCTGGGAAAAACGATGAGCCAAGATAAATAACCCAGACGCGGAAGACGTTTAGATCTGAAAATCAACCGTCAAGGCAGGTTAAGTCGCGTTCTTGAGCCGCCAAGAAGAGTTATAAGCCGCAGATTGGAAATAAGAAAATTGGAGTTCAGCTGGGATAATTCATGTGCGCGGCTCAGGGGTTTGTTAAGACAAAAGCCTTCACTCGAAATCCAAGCTAAACTTGGGGGCTAATGTCGGGGGAATACTTTCTGGATTAACCCGCGGCCCAGTGCGACTTACTCGCACGGACAAAGGCCCACTTGGGAGCAAGCCCAATATTGAACCGCCATAAGGGGAAAGATCTAGAAGACATATCCCGGAGGACGTGAAGACCAAGTAGTCTCCGAGTAGGCCTCTGTGGACGTATTCCTTATGGGGAAGTTTCCTTTGTAACCTAGCGAGCCTCTGTGTATATAAAGAGGACTCGCAGGACTTAGAGCGGGTCAAGCTATCAAGCCCTAAACCCTAGCTCATACGGCGAGTACCAGATCGGATCGCCTCCATTGTAACACCTCGATTATCATATCAATACCAATCTAGGGTAGGCAGGAAGTAGGTCTTTTACCTCACATTGAGGGGGCCGAACCTGGGTAAATCTGTGTTGATCTTTGTTCCTGCGATCCCAAGCTCGGAGATGCTTGACTCGCGTAATCCCACACCTACGAAGTCATCCATGACACCTGACGTGACAAACCCACGACAGCATCCGCTCCCAAAAACCGTGCTGGTTGGATGGGAACTCCTTCTTCATGTTGGCGTATAATTTGTCGATGAGGTCTGCCGCTAGATCACCCATTCCGTCACTCTCGTCTCCACCCTTGATTTTGTATACGAGTTGGATGTCCACGTAGTACTCCGGTGGAATGTGGAAGCCGGCAGAAGAAAGCACCTTGCTGTCGTTGGTGATGTCCACACTTGCGAAGGTGATATTCTTGCGTTCAAAGAATTCGCCCAACTCTGGACAATTCTTCTTGGACTTGCACCAGTGGAACACGAGGACATGCTGGCGCATGGCGAGTTGCAGGACAGCCATGCGCCGACGATCATGGGTGTACTCGATGTCAAGGCCGATGAACCGATGCTTCTCCTCTGCTAGCCATTCCTCGTACTTGTTGAGGATCCGCTCCACGGTATGCTCCTCGTTCATGTACACCACCTCCAGAACGGTGCCGTGGGTATGGATGGTAGTTGTCTCTGTTATTCTGTTGCGGTCGTCCATGGCGGGTGGGGGATTGGGGTGGAACGAGGAAGAAGAGAAGGAAGGAATGCGAACTGTCTGCCACCAAACAGAGCAGTTCCTGGATATTTGCCGTTGATCTTAGCAGTTTCTCGAAAATGGCAACCGAACAAAGCAGTTGCTGGAAAATAGCCACCGATTTTTTTAATATCCAGATGTATTTTGTACATTTCGCTAATAGTTTTTTTTATTTCACGTAGGAGTTTATTTTGGCAACACTGCATAAAAGTACCAATCTATCATTCCGAGAACCAGAAAACTTAAGGCAAGGAAATTTCGTGGATACTGGTCTTGGAGTGGGTACTGCGACGACCGAGAGCTCATAGAAGGTGAGCTCCAAGTCAAAGATGGAAGGCTGGCTTAATTAAGCCAGCCTTCCATCTTGTTAGGTTAGTTGCTTATAGGTTTAGAGTTCATGATTGTAGTCAAAGTGTAATAGGTGATATTACATTATGCCAATGTGTGATGGATATGATTGTAGTCAAATTGTAAAAAACTGTGATATTATTGTATACCAATGTAATGATGGCATTTGTTCTATGTTATGAATTGAATAACGTTTTATTGCATTGTGCAATCAGCCTTTCATGTATTATGGCATATAACCGAAATATGAGAAAAGCTCAGTGCAAACGGGTAGATGGAAAACTCCGTATCTGATGTAGGAAAACTAAAGCAACGGAGGTCTGCGCCAACCGTTGCCAAATGGAGACCTCATCGGAAACGGTTTTTTTGCCTCCTTTACCGATGAAGGCCTTCACATCAGTGACAGGGTCGGGGACACGGACCCTTTCTCCGTTGCCGAAGGGGTTTTTGGCCCGTTTCTGATGTGTCGTTCTGTACTAGTGACAGCCGCGCCGCCACGTGGTGAGGGGGCCACGGACCTCCACCGATGCCGCCCCTTCGCCTATTTATTCTCTCCGACGCGAAAACCCTAAAATAATCAGTCATATTCCACCAAGGGTTCCGCAGCGCCGCCGCCATGGACGACAAGTTTCAGGGGACAGAAGTCTCTGTTCCGGTACCTTGGCGGGACGGGGAAGTGCCCCCGGAGCCATCTACATCGACTCCACCGCCATCTTCATCGCTGTTGCAGCCTCTCATGATGAGGAGGGAGTAGTTCTCCCCCGAGGCTGAGGGCTCTACCGGTAGCTATGTGGGTTATCTATCTCTCCCATGGTGTGATCTTTATGTGATCATGGGCTTTGTAATCTAGTTGAATAACTAGATGTTACTCTTTATCTATTATGCCACTCTAGAGGTTACTTTAATATGAACTCCGGAGTCACTCTCCACGGTGTGAAGGTGACAATGTGCGCATCGTGTGTGACTCCTTTATGACGTTGTGGCGTTTGTTTACTCCGACTTGAGGTGTGCTTTTGTAGCCCTACGCAATGAATGGTGTTCGTTATCCAACAAGAGAGTGTTTGAGAGTAGTATTTATTTATTCAATTATGTTGTCATTGTTGAGAGTGTCCACTAGTGAAAGTATGATCCCTAGGCCTTGTTTCTAAGCATTGAAACACCGTTTACAACAAGTTCTGCTACATGCTTGCTTGCCGCCATTTTTATTTCAGATTGCAATTACTACTTATAATCATCCATATTACTTGTATTTCACTATCTCTTCGCCAAACTAGTGCACCTATACATCTGACAAGTGTATTAGGTGTGTTGGGGACACAAGAGACTTCTTGTATCTTAATTGCAGGGTTGCTTGAGAGGGATATCTTTGACCTCTACCTCCCTGAGTTCGATAAACCTTGGGTGATTCACTTAAGGGAAACTTGCTGCTGTTCTACAAACCTCTGCTCTTGGAGGCCCAACATTGTCTACAAGAATAAAAGCGTGCGTAGACATCAAGCTATTTTCTGGCGCCGTTGCCGGGGAGGTAAGTGTTGGAAGGTATTTCCTTTAGATTCGGCAATTATATCTTTTTGTTACTTGTTTTTATTTTCACTAGTTAGGCTTAATGGAAAACAACAAAAAAAATAGAGATCTTTATGAACTTTATATTGAACTAGGAAGAGTGCCCGTGCGTTGCAACGGGCTTTAACAGAAATTAGTACATTCTCACATCCTGAAAAATAACATGTGTGTTGCGACGGGAAAGAAAAATCAGTGGAATAACACAGGCAAGTGGAGAAAATATCAACCGACTCTATCACTTCACTGTCTTCATTTAGATTTTCCCATTGCCCTTTCGGTGCACCATCTAAAAAATACATGAAATGCGACAAATCAAAGGTTTCATACAGGAAGCTGCAGAAACTGATAAGAGTGTACTACTCAACAAACTAATTGTTTCAGTATTTCACAATAAAAAAACAAACTGTTTCAGTAAACAACAACGTCTACATTGTCCAGTTTTGTAAACTTAAGTAATGTAATCTCTTGCTGGATATAATACATTATAGATGCGTGATTACCTAAAAAGTTTGTATGAGGAAAAGAGATGCAAAATCAGCTCGGTTGCCATGGTTCAATCAGTCCAATACACTTCACCCTTCTCACTTCCTCTGTTATGGGCTTATGGCGCAGGGAGGCGGGAGCAAAATTACCAGGAGCTGGTGTTGACGAAAATTCAGCCGAATTCACACACCTGAGACATCATCCGACTGCACCATCAAAAATTCTCCTATCGAAAGCGAAAAAAACCTATGGTGTCACGCAGCCGCCGCGGGGCCATATTCATCTTGCTTTCCTTGGCCAACGATCTACTACAAGCGCATGCGCATGAGAGTTTCAGATTTCGGTTTTGGTTGTCTCATGGACATACCAGACCACCGGTGGAGATCCACACACGGACTATGGCATCGAGGGAAAAGAAAGCCACGCCTTAGACTGGAACATGAGCTGATGATGCATGGATTTGGATTATTGGTGGAGGCCGGTAGGCCGGCCGGACAGCGGACACGGCACGACACCTCCTGTGCGGCCATGCGGGCAGGAGCTAGTTGAGGGTTCCAGGAGCTCGGCTACGAACACCTTCCGGTCCGCGTCCCCGGCCAAGCTGCCGCCGACGACGCGCGGATGGCGCCGTGCATTGTAGTTGACCTGAAAGCTCCGAGGATCGGATCGGTTGCTGAAAGCTCTAGCCCTGCCCCCTGGAGATCGGTTGCAGTTGGGCGGCGCGTGAGGAGGAGGCCTAATCAAGGAAGGCTTCCGGCGGGAGACAACCGCCCTGGATGCTTCACCGGCGGAAGAGAAGGAGAGGCGGAAGGAAAGAGATGATACCCAGGCTCAGAGAATTGGGGATTGATACCATCCGCGTACTCAGTCCAACGAAGGAAACTGTACGCAATAGAAAAACGAAACGTTTTTTTCACTTCGCGGTGGCATAGGTGGTAATATTTTGCAACTTCAGGGCAATTCCGATGACGTACGAGAAGAAACCTTAATGCTTTTATTATTAGGTATAGATTAGGACATGATGCTTTTGAAGATAAAATTAAAAAACCTGTGGAGGCTTGTTTGCATAATAGTGGTAGTAATGTTATTAGTATGAATTCTTTGAACACCATTATTACTAATGCTATGGAAAAGTCTAAACTTGGGGAAGCTAGTTTTTATGAAAATGATCTTTTTAGTTCCCCAGCTTTAGAAGAGAAAATTTGCTCTGATGATAGTTTGTCTCCCATATGTGATAACTAGCTGGATGGCCCGCGCATTTGCGCGGCTAGATTATTTTTTCCAATATTCACCTATATAAAAGAATCCATTAAAAAATTATATATCTTTCCCTACTTTGAATTCTTTGAAAAAGATATTGGTTATATAAACATTTATATCATGAGACGGATGGAGCAGTTGCCGCTCGACCATCTGCAAGTGAGGGATTTTACTTTGCATCATACCAAACAGTAAGTAGTAGCGTATTTATATTCATCCTGGAAAAAAGTCAGCCATTTGTATTTATTTTTTGATGAACACGGCAACATAATATGACTGTTTACAATTTAAACTGAAACTTACAGAGACGATCAATAACTTTGTTTCACCTGGGCTTCACTTTATGATCTCGTAAGTCTTCAGGTTCAGCTACCAGATTGTTTCACCTACTTATATTGCACTTAATGGTGTTTTTTGTCCTTTCGACACATCTTCTAATGTGCTTCATGCCTGACTCGCCATGACACTTTCGAGTAACAAAATTTTCTTTACAAAGACAAAGCGGCTATTTACTGAATAGTAAAGCCAAGGGATGCAGAGATATTACCAGCTTGACTGTATCCGTCTTTTCAACATGCACACAACAGACTCGTGTGGACTAAATCCTAAGACTTGAGCTGGTTTGCAACAGCTGCCACTGGGAGCGGTACGACAGTAACACGTCTTCCGTACATGAGCCGCTGAGAAGAGATGTGACCAAAACGATTTGCTCTGCTCTCATGTTCTGGTTTTAAGAGAAAACACATGCCGGGCTTGTCGGAAAGATCATGGCAGGCACGCTAGCCGGCCATGCGGCTTCTTCCAGTAACCTAATTGGTCGCCGTAGAGCGGTGGAGACCATCTGGTGAAGAGCATGCACAGCGGCCGCTGGCAAGGGCTACGCACTGAAGGCGCGCGCTATCGCATCGAGCTATACAAACTCCCTACGGTCACCATCCAGTCATTTGGTTGCAAATGCATGAAGAGAAGTCTATTTGAATCGACCTGATACACTGCGGTCAGTTCGAACAAATTTTTTTGTTAGCATCAATCCAAAATTCCAAATCGTCCATGGCCTTCCAACGACGTTGCTTCTCGTACAGACTTGTTGTAGACCCGGCTCCTTATATGTTTGTCAAGATCGCTGGCGTGAGATCACCGTTGCCGAATTTGTGGTCTTGAGAATTCTGTCCCTGCCTTGAACTCATGGAGGATTTATGCTGGGGTACTGCAGGGGGCGTCCATGGCTTCAACGACATTGCTTCTCGCCAGATAAATGTCGACATGCTGACTCGTCGCGCACTCCCGACTCATGGCTCCTTGTATGTTCAGAGCCGTGTGCATCGTACTAAATATTTTTGGGTGTAGTATATGCCTCATCCGATGGTTAAAATTAATTGAGCCAGTTTTAGGTGTAGGGACAAAAACGACTTCTTCTCCGTAATTAATTAAGCATCTTCTTCAACACGCGGCCAACAAATTTTGGAGGCAAATCTATGACACTTATTTTGGGACAGAGTGAGTACTTGTGAGGAGTCCGTGTACTATTAGAGATTGTGAAAAACAATATAGGAGTGTGCATCATTCACCGCTGAAGCTAACGATTATCCTCCTGGCCGAAAAACAATGTATGTGCACAACATAGATAGTTTTGAAATTCATATGGTTTAGACTAATAAAATTTGAATCAATAACAGATTGGAAATGGCTGAAATAATCATGTTTTGGAAAAAAATGACATTGTTTTGCAAGTTGGCATAAATTATAAACAATGCATTTATTAGTATGTAGGCAATTGATACTATAGCGCATTACGGTGGGGTGGGATCGTGGATGTCGAAGCTAAATCGTTCATGAAAAAAACTCAAGTAGGATCTTTTGATTTCAAATAGGCTTAAGAAATAAGGCAACCCATAATCTTGGTACTTTTCATAATTCATTGCAAGTATGGATGGCTACCAAACAAATATAAGAGACCTCAAACACGCATGCTCATTTTAGATTGGCATTACCAAAAAAAAAAAAACACAATAAAAAAATGGAGAGAAGTTAACAATGGTGGATGATAAACATACACTTATCCTGGAAATTACATCTGTTTGGCAATTGCTATCCCTTGGCGCCGTTGACATCAAATGGACCAACATTAGAATTCATCCACAGCCGTATTACTTTTTAATAAATCTTATAGCCTGGCAACCTGAACAGAAGTGTAAATAGGGACAATCGATCGAATAACAACAGGTTAGAAAGTTAAAAAAGCTTTAAAGCATTGTCTTAACTTATTCCTTCAATATCCCAAAGAAAAAGATTGTAACAAATATCGTGCCTTAGGCCATATAAGAGTCATTCAATCACATGGTTCAGAGCTTACCTTTTAGAAAAAATTACTCACCGGGTGTATGCCTAAGTAATACTGAATTATACTCTAATAATCAAAATATAGATTTGGGTATACATCTCCAGGGCGTTTAAGATTTTTTCCAAGTAAGTTGAACTGTTTAAGTTACATCCTGGACGGGTGTGACAACCTAATTCATTATCATGTGGTAAATCAAAAGAATTCACATCAATATAATTAAGATACCGCTTATAAAAAAAATAACCCAATAGTATTGCTTGGAGCACAACTAATATAACGTACCCTATATGATCCTGCTTTTCTTTGGGAGTTAAAAGTATGAATACGGAGGGACTAATAGGACAGACGCTGTATGCGCTTGGTTAATAGGACGATCATCCCAAAGCTGTATGAGTGTAAAACACTTAAATCAATTTCAAGGTAATCCTTTAATAGTATTTAGTCCAACAAATAAACAGAAATTCATTGACATGTAATACATGGGATCTACATTGATCCTTCAATTTTTGTTCTCTAATATTTCTGATCCAGCACTTTAGTATTGATTTTTTAACCTTCCTCTTCTTCAGTTCTCACCAACTGGTTGTTATATAACTGAAGACATATTTTTGCGTAAAAAACACTGGAAAAGTTATCAGCCATGCGCACAACTGTCACAATAATAATGTTGACCTCTGAAAGTATGAGACTGGAGTGACTCGACACATATAATCCAGCATACGAAAATTTTATAGCACATATAGTTGTTGAAAGAAGAAAGGATATATCTATTTAACCAAGAAATAAGGCACACACCATGTCTTTATTTCATGCTTGAGATGACAATTCTTTAGCCCGCATGCAAAAATCTACATTCCAAAAATAAAAGTCACAACTGAACAAATCCTTGATATAAGTAAATTGTAGTTGCAAACCAAAAATATAAAAAATAATGCAGTAATATAAAGGGCCTTAGGCTAATATAGACCGCTAGAAATAATTAAGGGACTAATAAATACTACCTCGTAGGATACAACCTGTGTTAGCTAGTTGATCCCAATACACCAACAATAGAGAAAACTGAAGCAATGACAACATACCTCTATGCAGACTTTTGCCGAGTGAAAAACATGATTCGGATTTTTTTTGCTGACATCTGTGATCCATCTTAATTAGGAAGAAAAACGCATGATACCAGTCCAACAACATTATAGCTTCTGGATTCACCCGTGCAGGTAAAGTTATACCTAGGGCATTGAACTTAAGGGTTACAGAGATTCTTACCTGATGATTGCTTGTAGCAAGTTCGACCAAGCGGAGGAACTGAACAGCAGTCTCACAGGAGCCCCTACACGTTCTCCTCTTCGAAATCAACAGTTGTGCTATGAAATCTTTATTGGAATATACGTATTGGACGGCTGCACGGCCAGAAGTTGGAAATAAAAATTCAGCATGTGCCGTAGGGGAACACGATCAGTAAATCTACACATGCTAGTAGATGAGATCGTACCTTTCTACTGTATCAACTCCAGGACGGACGGCCGGAACGACGGAATACTGGACGATGCGTGATTCAGCCTGTGCGGTAGGGTAACACGATCAGAAAATCTGGACACGCTAGCAGAAGCAAGATCGACATACATCCAATACATCCATCGCACGATTGATTTGCTTGGCGTGACTGCCCCATCAGATTCTGCAAGCACATCAGATCCTTGACAGAATAGGCACAGGTCGCTGCCAAAGTAATTTCCGACGGTGCTAGGCAGAGCGATCTGATCTGGAGGAGCAGGACATACGGCCTGGCCGGCCGCCGGCAAAGTGCGCGGTATGGATACCAATCGTCGGACAGATTATCTGTTGATCGCCATGTTTCCGTCTCCGTTTGGTGAAATCAGCAGCCGGCGGCGGGAGAAAATACGGAGGCGGTAGGGCTTCTGTTAAAGGAAATCGATATGCTACCGAGGCGAGGTGGATGACGGTGAATCTAAGACATAATGTGACGTGGGATGAGGGTGAATCTAAGCCATTGAGATGTGTTAACTTTAGAGCGGTAAATCTTCACCGTTAAATGTTTGTTGTTTTAATTATATAATAGATTTGAATGATGCTTGTGATATTCCAAACCCACCTGTTGAAAGTATTTCTTTTAAAATAGCTATGAAAATTGTTGAAAGGGTTATGAATGATCAGTATGCAGGGGATGGATCAGTCCATCCAAGTGCTCACTTGTCGAAACTTACAGAACTTTGTGAGTTATTTAAGGTTGCAGGTTTATCAAGAGAAAATGTCATGAGGAAACTATTTCCATTGTCACTTAAGTACAAAGCAAAGGAATGGTATAGGCTGCTGGATGAACAACCTTCGAATTGGAAACAGCTTGAATCTATCTTTTACTCTAAATTTATCCTCTTCATGAAGTGCATCTAGATAGGAATTACATTTATAATTTTTACCCTCATGATGGAGAAAGCATTGCTCAAGCTTGGGGAAGGCTGAAAACATTAATACTCAAATGTCCTAACCATGAGCTTTCTGAGGAAATAATTGTTACTAATTTTTATGCAAGGCTTTCAGGTCATTACAAGGATTATGTAGATGCATGTTTACAGGGTTCTTTTACAAGTAAGAAGGTTGAAGCTAGATGGGATCTTCTTGAAAGAATTCAAAGCAATACTGAAGATTGGGAGAACGACAAAGGTAAAGGATCAGGTATAAACTATGAATATGAATGCATTAAGTCTTTCGTTGAAACTACTGGTTTTCAAAAGCTTAGTGCAAATTATGGTCTTGATTCTCAAATTATTGTTGACTGTTGTAGAACCTTTGCTTCTCATATTAATGTTCCTAAAGAAAGTTGGGACATGTATCATGAACCTTTCAAAGACACTTGCATTAAAAATGATACCGTTATTAATGATTGTAATGAACATGCTCAAACTTCTGAAAATACTATTTCCTATAAGCATGTTAATTTTTGTGGAGCACTTAGACCTTGTGAAAAGAATCAAATCGAAGATGAATATTGTATCCATCATAGGAATGAAAAACTAGAACGTGGAACAGAGCTCTTGATGATCTTGGTGAAAAAGTTTGTGCCCTCTATCCTTTTATTTGTGAACTTTGCTATAAAGTGGCTCATTTAAATTTTCAATGCTCGGGCTATGATAATAGTCTTTCGAATCCTATGAGTACTGCGAGTTTATATTGTGATGACATGATCACTCCTAATCAGCAAGATGAACTTAATTATTTTTGGGGTGTGAAGAGTTATCAAGAAAAACTTCTTTGGTAGATATGAGTGCTTTTGATATAAATAGTGTCCTGCTTGCATGTCATCTTTATTGTGTTGATAATTGCCACACAAATACTTACATACAAAATATTATTGTCGTGGGGTTATCACGGCAGATGTTACCATGGGGTAACTTGATGATTGGGGCAAGGCGCCTTGGTTCTTCAGGAGATTGTCACGCTCGTTGGGGAAAAAGGGTTTACCCAGGTTCAGCCTCTCCATTGGAGATAAAGACCTACTTCATGTTTCTATGTTATTGATCTCGAGGTCTCGATAACTCGGCTACGACAACAGAGCCGGGTTATGAGACAGGTTACAAGGGTTTCGCTTGATAGCGGTGATATCGAACTAGGGCTTAAGGCTTGTCTATCTATGTTCTGGGGGCCCGTTTATATAGACGCCGGGTCTCCCGAACTTACAATGAATACCGAGTTACATACGAGCCCGGAGTCCTACTCTAGGTTCCTCTAGACCTTCTGTAGCCTCCAAGTCACCCGGTTCCTTCCTTCACTCGGACTCCAGCTCTTCTAGGTCCTTCCTTCTAGGGACGTGTCATGTTAGGCCTATTGGCCCAACTATAACCCGGCCCACATCTTGTATACATCACCCAGACCAGGCCTTGGGCCGTCCGACTGATTCTTCCTTGGTCATGAGTATACCGGGTTATTATCCCCCCAACAGTAGTCCCCAAGTTTGACTTGAATAAGCTCATCTGTTGCTTCACTGGATAATCTTGATCTTGATTCGATTACTCGAGGGTAGCTGCTGATGGGATTATCCGAGTTAAACTCCTGAAAACAAAATAAAGATCATTAACACTGAATGGCCGGATTATGTTTCAGACCGGCTCCTTTTGGCGGTTCTCTTATAACCCGGCTTTTCTCTCGCACTCAATTTTCTTCAATCAACGACCGGGGAACATTTCCTGACAAATTCCCTCGTGTCCTTGACCCATGGTCAAACAGAATCTTAACGCTTCGATTTTCACGCTCCTAGGGTTTCACCCTGGGCTATAAATAATGGGCCGCGGTGAATAGGGTTTCACTTTCCCCATTCACCGCGCCCTTCATCTTCATCAACCTCGGTCCTTCTCTCTCCTCGAGCTAGGGTTAGGGTTCCTCCAAGCTCGCCGCGCCGCCACCCGCCACAGAACTCACCGCATTGCAGCAGCTCGTCGCCAAGAGATCTGCGCCGCTCTCATTCATCTCTGAAGCTCGGTAAGATCTCACCCCTTTTCTAAATTTCTGTTCACATCTATGCTTGTTCTTTCTCAGGCTGTTCTTGAGCTTGCTATTTTCCAATTCTTTTCTTGCTATTTTTCTAGATCTTCAGATCTCATGGCTCCCAAGGACCCGAGGAAGCTTAAGGCCAAGACCGGTGATGGCGCCGCCGCATTGGCATCAAAGAAGATCAAGAAAACAACCAAGCCCAGATCTGGGATTACGGCTAACTGGGCCAAATCCATGGCCACACAATCCAAGCTTGAAGAACTGGCTGAATCTGGTGTTCTTCCTCTTCAGTCGGAGATCGAGTGGAGAGGGACTGAAGAAGAGACTCGGCCTTCCCTCCAGGAAGGTGAAGTTATCTGCTTTCTTGAGCATGTCACCCGGGGTTTTCGTCCCCCGGGTCATCCTTTCTTTAGGGATCTTCTTCACCACTACGGACTCCGGGTCTTCGATCTCGGACCCAACTCCATCTTGAACATTAGTAACTATATAGTTCTTTGTGAATCGTACTTATGCATTCCTCCCAACTTAGCTCTTTTCCTGGAGCTATTCTTGTGCAAACCTCAACGTGAGCACAAGAATGGCCCCCTCTTAGTCTGTGGCGGTGTTTCTATTCAACGCCGCAAAGGCTCTGCTATGCCTTCACTCGAACTTCATACTCATGTAAAGCATTGGCAAAATCATACTTTTACTGCAAAGCCAAGATACCTTCTGGTGAACGCCCTTTACCGGGTTATTCGGTCGAGCCCCTCGTTATCAACAGCAACATGAACTCCTTCGCCTCTGACACTGAGAGAGAAGCTATCCAGCCTCTTCTCAAGAAAATCTCCGTTCTTGTTAAGCACGGTCTCCGTGGAACTGATCTGATCAAGACGTGGATGGGTTGGCGAATTCAGCCCAACAGTATTCGCAAGAAGCTTCTTTGCGATTACTCGGGCCATCTAACTGATTCCCTCCGTTACTCGGAGAAGTCCTACCCAAACACTGCTCTGAACAAGGCTATCAAGGCCTTCCTTGCTGAAAAGGTTGAGACGATCAAAGATAATGGCCTTCTGCCATTCAGTAAGAATAACCCGGCACCACCAGTAAGTCCCGACTGATAAATATCTTAATAACATATTCTTTCTCAATTGTATACTGATTATTTTACTTCTATTTTTTCACTAGGAATCTGATGACTGGTGGCAAGTTGAGACTCCCCCTGCCACTCCTGAGGCAGATGATGATGAAGATGATGATGACGAGGCTCTATCCTCGAGTGAAGAAGAAGAAGAAGAAAAGAAGAAGGTGAACTTGACTCCCTTGGCCACTTCTTCATAAGCTTAATTGAGAACGAAACTCAATCCAATTTATCCACTGATGCCAATTTATAATACCAGAGCCGACTGAAAAGGCAGTCACTCCTTCACCCGGCCGTAGCTCTGAAGCCACTGAATCAGCTGCTACCGGAAAAAGGAAGGCTCGCACTATCTGTGCCAAGGTGCCATATTCTCGCATGTCCACAGAACCATATTCTTATCTTGCTATGCAAAAACTCAACCAAACTCTTCTTGAAAAATCTTCGCAGAGTTCTGCTGAACCCTCTACCAAGAGGAGAGCAACACGACCTCCCCTGGAGAGGATCCTCTTAACCCGGGAATCCCAAACCTTCCATCTCCACGCCGTCCTGGTACTTCTTTTCCAACTTTGAACCACAAAAACATCCCTCTGATAGTTATCCTTTAGCTGGTCAAATCCGAGTTTCTAAATCATACTCTCTTACAGCTTCTTCAGGCTCCAGCAATGACCTCCCCCGTGACTTTCAAGTCAATACCGGGTAATACGTATAACCTTCTATTACTTGTATTTACTTTCATCAACTTTGCTTTCTTTTGCTCTTTCTTATATTATCTTCGTACTTGCAATTTCAGGGCAAAAGCTACTCTTAGTGGTGCTCCAAGCCCTCCCATTGCTGAGGAGGATAACTTGGAGAACACTCCTGAAAAACACGCTGAGCCGACTCATGAAGAACAGACAACTGACCAGATGAATGTTTCTCCTTCTCCTGCTGAAAAACCGACTGATCCAGAAGTCGTGATCACAGGAGCTTGCTTTACTGAGAAGATCTCTCCCCTCAAAACTGCAACCAAGTTTGTTGCCTCTGAAGAGAAGTCCAAGCCGACTGATAAAGGCGAAGCTCCACTGTGCCACAGTATGGCCATATAAACTTTGAAGGTCTGTTAACTGAGTACAACACACTGAAGCTTACTGAGGGCAAACTCGTGGATTCTCTTGTCCGAGAACATCAGGTACACATCTTTTCCTCTTCATATCTTATATACCAAACCTAGTCCCCAAGTATCGAGTAAACTGTCCTCAGTCACTCGGTACTTGAAAATATATATCTCTTTCTGCCTTCATTTTGAAAACTTCAGAATATCCCAGTCCCCAAGTTCCAAGTTATCAGTCTACGATAACATGGAACTTGTTTTACTTTCTGATTTCAAATCCTCATTAATTCTGACTTTCATATAATGATACTTTCAAATCCTCATAACCCCCAAGTTCCGGGTAATATGTTCACATTTTATCTGGAACTTTGAAGATGTGTTACTGAATAACTTGTAAAAACTTAAAAGACATACCAGTCCCCAAGTGCCGGGTGATCTGCTCTTCAGTCACTCGGAACTTGTATAAATACTCTCTGCATATAATTTACTATCAACTTGTTCTTTCTTGCCATTGCCGACTGAAATATATTCAGCCCCCATGTTTCTAACTTGCTATTCTTTTTTCAGAGGTATGTGTCCCATAATGACCAGGTACTTGCCAAGACCAACCAACTCCTTGAAGTTGAAACCAAGCTGCGCAAGGAAACTGAAACTCATGCTTCAGACTTGGAGAAAACAATTGAATCTCTAACTGCAGAGAACACCAAACTGAAAAAGGAGCTGGAAGAGGCTGGAGATAATATAAGATCTGCTTTGACAAGATGGTCAGTGTCCAGAAATACTTGGACACCCTGAAAGACCATATCAAGGATATCCTCAATCCACTCATTGGTAAACACCATCTCTTTTCACTTTTTTCTGCTTTACTCGGCTTTCATATACTAACCCCATCATACTTTTCAGGTGAGAAGAATGCTGCCATCAGGAGATCCTATCCAGAGAAACTGAACTGCTTGAACACCATCATTCGGCAGTTCCAGTTTGGCACTTCTGAGATTATGAAGCGTGTTAAGAGCAACTGTGCTCCTCCCCAAGTAATATACGAGTCCCTGCATCAGCTTTCCACGATCCCCGAGTGGTTAGACCTCTGGACGCGCTCAGCATGCCGGGTTGGCGCAATGCGCAGTTTAGCTCTAGCCAAAGCCTACAACCCGCGCCTTAACCTGGCTCCTTTTGTCAAAGGATTCCCTCAATACAATGCTGATGGCACCAAGTTTGGGGGAAAAGAATTCAAAGAAATTGCTGCCCAAACCCGGCCTGTTGCTTGCAAGATTGCTGAGAGCCTCGACCTATCGGTTTTCCAAGATGCAGTGGATGAGAACAACACTCCAATCCCCACTCCTGAACCCGAGCATATTGATCTGTTGGCCAAGCTGAGAGACTCCATTGCAAAGAAAAAGAAGGCTGCAGCACCAAGTACTTCTACTCCAGTTGTCCCTGCACCCAGCCGTGCTCCTACCACGCCAATCATGGAAAAGCCGGCTGATGTTGCTAAGGATACTGCAGAAGATCAAGGCCCTGCACAAGCTAAGTCCCAGGCCAAAGCTCCTGAAGATAACCCGGCTTCTGCCGAAGCTGAAGCTGCCAAGGGAACCTCAACCGATAACCCGGCTATCTGAGCCAGTTTTCATGCTGTACCTTTTCCTGCAAAACAATTATTCGGCCAATGGGCATTGTAATATGCTCTGAAATACTTTGCCTTTTATTTGATGGTGCGTCTGTGCACTATATGAAATACTCAATATTTTCTAATAACTTATACTTTTTATGGTTTAGATGGCCCTTTTGGTTTATCTTTAGCTTCTTATCCCCTTCTGGCCGCGCCGTGGCATGGTGTGGGCCCCTCAGGCGCCCACCGATATCGCCCCTTCGCCTATATATTAATCTATTCGGGAAACCCTAGATACCCGAGTCATATTCCATGAAAAGTTCCAGAGCCGCCGCCGCCATCAACCCTATCTCGGGAGGGTTCTGAAGCTCTTCCCGGCACCCTGCCGGAGAGGGGAATAATCACCGGAGGGCTCTACATCGCCATGCCTGCCTCCGGAGTGATGTGTGAGTAGTACATCCTTGGACTACAGGTCCATAGCAGTAGCTAGATGGTTGTCTTCTCCTCTAGTGCCATCATGTTTAGATCGAGTGAGCTGTCTATCATGATCAAGATCATATTATTGTAATGCTACATATTGTGTTTGCTGGAATCCGATGAATATTGAATACTATGTCAAGTTGATTATTGATCTATCATATATATGTTATTTATGATCTTGCATGCTCTCCGTTATTAGTAGATGCTTTGGCCAAGTAGATACTTGTAACTCCAAGAGGGAGTATTTATGCTAGATAGTGGGTTCATGCCTCCATTTAATCTGGGACAGTGACAGAAAGTTCTAAGGTTGTGGATGTGCTGTTGCTACTAGGGGTAAAACAGCAATGCTTTGTCTAAGGATAATTGTGTTGTTTACATTATGCACTATACTTAATGCAATAATCTGTTGTTTGCAACTTAATACTGAAAGGGGTGCGGATGCTAACCTGAAGGTGGATTATTTAGGCACAGATGCATGCTAGATAGCGGTTTGTGTACCATGTTGTAATGCCCAAATAAATCTCATAGTAGTCATCATGGCTTGTACATGCATTGTTATGCATTCTCTATTTTGTCAATTGCCCAGCTGTAATTTGTTTACCCAGCATGTTAGTTATTTATTATGGAGAGACACCACTAGTGAACTGAGGACCCCGGTCCATTCTTTTACATCTGATAATACAACCAACTGCAATCATTGTTCTCTTTCATTCTTTGCTCCATAAAACATCACTGGCTGTAGTTAATGTCCAGAAGTATTGGTGATGATTGTGTCCCTGTAGAATATGTGAATTTTTGATTACACACTAACCCTCTAATGAGAATTACTTTGAGTTTGGTGTGGCGGAAGTTTCAAGGAGCAAGAGAGAAGGATGATATAATGTGATCAAGAGTAGTGAAAAGCTTAAGCTTGGGGATGCCCCGTGGGTCACCCAAGCATATTTCAAGAAGACTCAAGCGTCTAAGCTTGGGGATGCCCAAGGCATCCCCTTCTTCATCAACAACATATCAGGTCATCTCTAGTGAAACTATATTTTAATTCTTCCACATCTTATGTACTTTACTTGGAGCGTCTGTGTGCTTTTATTTTCTGAATAAATTGGATCCTAGCATTCTTGTGTGGGAGAGAGACACGCTCCGCTTTTTCATGTGAATACTCATATTCTTCACTTATATTTGTTGAGTATTCTTGTCTAGCTACTGCTATGCTTTTAGCTCCTGTTTTTTATGCATCTCTTATTCATAGCTGTTAGTTCTTGTAGAGTAGTACTCTCTTGTTTCATTTATAAATTACTTGGAGAGTTTTTGTTGAAATAAGTTGATTGGTGTTTGGTTGGAAACAGAAAATGCAACATGTGGTAGATGGTATATTGAAAAAGACATACATACTCTTGTAGATCATTCTCTTGGATAATTTGATACTTGGCAATTGTTTTGATCTCTCAAGTATTTCATGTTTAAGCTCTTGCATCATGTAGTTAAAAACCTATTAGTAAATAACTACCGTAGAGCTTGTTGAAATTTGATTTGCATGTTTGCTATCTCTAAGGTCTAGATAATTTCTGGTAAAAGTGTTTGAGCAACAAGGAAGACAGTGTAGTCTTATAATGCTTGCAATATGTTTTCATGTAAGTCTTGTTGTACCGGTTGATATCCTGTGTTTGCTTGAAACAACCTTGCTAGCCTAAACTCTGTACTGAGAGGGAATGCTTCTCGTGCATCCAAAACCTTGAGCCAAAACCCATGCCATTTGTGTCCACCATAACTACCTATTATGTGGTATTTCCTGCCATTCCAAGTAAATACTTCATGTGCTACCTTTAAACTATTCAAAAGCTATTATCTCTTATTTGTGTCAATGTTTTATAGCTCATGAGGAAGTATGTGGTGTTTTATCTATCAACCTTGTCATTTACTCCTGACAGACTTTCACCAATGGACTAGTGGCATATACATCCGCTTATCCAATAATTTTGCAAAAAGAGCTGACCAATGGGGTGCCCAGTCCCAATTAATTACAACTTTCACCTTTTAATTCTCTTCACATGTTTTGCCCTGATTTATCAGAAGCAATTTAAAAATTTAATCGTTCAAAAAGACACTCCTCCATGGTATGTGATTGTTAGAAGGCACCCGAGGATTCGGTTAGCCATGGCTTGTGTAAGCAAAGGTTGGGAGGAGTGTCACACAAATATAAAGTACATGTGTAAACAAAAGAGAAGAGGGATGATCTGCCTTTGGGTAGAAATAACATCCTTCATGGGAGCCGCTCTTGAAAGTCTGGTTGACAAGAGGGGTAGAGTGCCCACTACCATTCGTTGACAACAACAAACACCTCTCAAAGCTTTATTTTATACTCTCTATTTGATTTCAAAACTTAAAAAGCTCTGGCACATGATTTAGTCCCTGCTTCCCTCTATGAAGGGTCTTTCTTTTACTTTTATGTTGAGTCAGTTTTCCTACTCCTTTCTATCTTAGAAGCAAATACTTGTGTCAACTTTGTGTGCAACAATTTTATATGCTTGCTTATTGCACTTATTATATTGCTTTGTGTTGACAATTATCCAATGAGATATACATGTTGAAAGTTGAAAGCAATTGCTGAAACTTAAATCTTCCTATGTGTTGCTTCAATGCCTTTTACTTAGAATCTATTGCATTATGAGTTAACTCTCATGCAAAACTTTTTGATGCTTGTCTTGAAAGTACTATTTGTGAAAAGTTTTTGCTTATATGATTCAGTTGTTTACTTATTATCTATCTGTTAGCAAACTATAGACCATTGCCTTGAGTCACTTCATTCGTAACATATGCTTTACAATATTATTTGATCAAGATTGTGTGCTAGCATGTCACCTAAGAAATTATTTGTTGGTATCGTTTTACCTACTCGAGGACGAGTAGAACTAAGCTTGGCGATGCTTGATATGTCTCCAACGTATCTATAATTTCTTATGTTCCATGCTTATATTATACCAATTGCTACATGTTTTATTTACACTTCATAGTATTTTTATGCATTTTTTGGGACTAACCTATTAACAAGATGCCAAAGTGCCAGTTCCAGTTTTCTGTTGTTTTTGTATTCCAGAAAAGCTGTTTTGGAAATATCCTCGGAATTGGACGAAACAAAAGCCCAGGGCCCTATTTTTCTGTCACGTACACGGAGTCCGAAGGAGACAGGAAGGGGATAGAGGAGGCGGCCACACCACGTGGCGGCGCGGCCCCCCTTCTGACCGCGCTGTGGCATGGTGTGGGCCCCTCGGGCGTCCACCGACATCGCCCCTTCGCCTATATATTCATCTATTCGGGAAAACCCTAGATACCCGAGCCATATTCCGCGAAAAGTTTCAGAGCCGCCGCCGCCATCAACCCTATCTCGGGAGGGTTCTGAAGCTCTTCCCGGCATCCTGCCGGAGAGGGGAATCATCACCGGAGGGCTCTACATCGCCATGCCTGCCTCCGGAGTGATGTGTGTTATTTATGATCTTGCATGCTCTCCGTTATTAGTAGATGCTTTGGCCAAGTAGATACTTGTAACTCCAAGAGGGAGTATTTATGCTAGATAGTGGGTTCATGCCTCCATTTAATCTGGGACAGTGACAGAAAGTTCTAAGGTTGTGGATGTGCTGTTGCTACTAGGGGTAAAACAACAATGCTTTGTCTAAGGATAATTGTGTTGTTTACATTATGCACTATACTTAATGCAATAATTTGTTGTTTGTAACTTAATACTGAAAGGGGTGCGGATGCTAACCTGAAGGTGGATTATTTAGGCACAGATGCATGCTGGATAGCGGTCTGTGTACCATGTTGTAATGCCCAAATAAATCTCGTAGTAGTCATCATGGCTTGTATATGCATTCTTATGCATTCTCTATTTTGTCAATTGCCCAACTGTAATTTTTTTACCCAGCATGTTAGTTATTTATTATGGAGAGACACCACTAGTGAACTATGGACCCTAGTCCATTCTTTTATATCTGATAATACAACCAACTGCAATCATTGTTCTCTTTCATTCTCTGCAAACAAACAACATTTTCCACACCACACTTTTAATTCTTTGTTTTCAGCAAGCCGGTGAGTTTGACACCCTCACTGATTCGTTGGGGCAAAGTAGTTTGATTGTCTTGTGTGCAGGTTCCACGTTGGCATCGGAATCCCTGGTGTTGTGCCGCACTACACTCCTTCACCAACAACCTTCAGAAGTGTCTTCACCTCCTACTGGATTGATAACCTTGGTTTCATACTGAGGGAAAACTTGCTGCTACACTCATCATACCTTCCTCTTGGGGTCTCCCAATGAACGTGTGCTTTACACGCATCAAGCAAGTTTTCTGGCGCCGTTGCCGGGGAGAGGAAGCACTTCGGATTTTGCAGACTTGTACCTCCCCTTCGACGCCAAGAAGTTTTATGGCGTCGTTGACGGGGAGGTCAAGCCTTCTGCAAGGGGAGTCTCTCACTTCCAATCTCTTTACTTTGTTATTGTCTTGCTTAGTTTATTTTTACTTTGTCTTGTTTGCTTCTTTATATCAAAAACACAAAAAAATAGTTACTTGTAGCTCACGGTGGGCATAAAACCCGAAACCCGAACCCCGAACCCGAAATACCCGTACCCGAACCCGAATAACCCGAACCCGCAAAGCCCGATCACTACATCGGTTAACAGTTTTAGAAACCCAATTTTATTAGAGAATCTCGGGTTTGCAGTGCAGATACCTGAACAGACCGAATTACCCGAAGTACCTAGGATATGTTAGCCCAATTCAGCAAATTAACCTTCCGTAGTACACTTTGCCCCAGCCCAACAAGCCAAAGGCCCACTCTAGAGCACCGTAGCCACTTCCTCACTGGTCAACGATAACTGCCGCACACGGACAGTCTCACGGGACGAATCTCGATCCAGACCTAGCAACTCCTGCCGCCGCCGCCGGTTGCGGCTCGATTCGCAGCCTCCCTCGCATCCCGCTGCACCCGCCTGAGATGCGGCGCCTCGCCGGCCGTCTTCGTCGACAACAGGCAGTGGCAGCGCCTCGCCGACCGCCATCATCAACGATACCGCGTCGCGGCGAACGCATCGTTCTATTCTGCCGGCTGCCCACATGCCCGTTGCCTGGCCGCTCTTGCTCGACCTTCTCCTACTCATCCTCTAGATGTGTTTCCGCATCAAAGAATACAAGTTTCTGGAGGCCCTACTCTTGTTCGGGCAATTCGGGGAAACCCGCACCCGAACCCGAATTTTCGGGTACCCGAAATCTCGGGTTTCTCTTTTTTCAGTCAAATTTCGGGTGTTACTTCTAAAAACCCGAAATTTCAAAATCCCGAATTACTCGACCCGAATATTTTGGGTAACCCGAACGCCCAGCCTGACTTGTAGCTAGTTTATTTCGGTTTGTTATTATGTCTAGTTATTTATTTCCTATCAATGGGTTTTCTCTTTGAAACTAAATCTTATTGTCTGAGTGGGTTCACGGAGGAACAACAGAATTATTATAAGGAATACCGCTTGTTTCAAAAAGGGAAACACTTATGGGTACAAATATATAAATTGAATTGTTTTGCTAAGAACTAGTGTTCTACATATGATGAATCCTACTGCTTTAATGAATCTTTTTGTTGTAGAAGGCATAAACACCTCTCTTTCCAATGTGATTATAATGATAATGAAACCTTGGCTGCTTATGCTAAAGGAAACTATGACTTTGGTAATCTTGAACAAATTGAAGAATTTGTTGTTTTTAAGGGTGCCTATGAAATTGCTGGTTATATTCAAAATGATGATGCTCCTTGTAGAACTGAGAATTATGATATACTTGGTTATTGCCTTGAATATTACAATGATAATCCTTATATTATTGAATATCTTGAGAAAACTTATTCTCAAGAGCAACTTGCTACCTTTCAGGAACCTATGGAAGAAGAAATTGCTGAAACCGTGATCTCATTGGATGAAAAAGAGGAGGAGAGTGAAGAACAAAAGGAGGATCTACCTTCTAATGATAGTAACTCTTTAACTCTTAAATTATTTGATTGCCCTCCATGCCTGCCTAAGGAGGAAGAGTGCTATATTGTTGAATGTCATGATTCTATTGAAATATCTACTTTTGATAAATTTGAAATAACAAGCTCCTTGACTCAAATAGAAGAGGAAATCACAGAAGTAAAACAATGGCTCCCTAATGTTATATATTATAATTCTCTTGATGATGGTCCAATTTTGCCTCATGATATTAATTTTACTACTATTGTCAAAAGTGGGTTTAATAACTCCATTGTTTTTTAGCTTAACAAAAATTATGTGTTTGTAGATCATGAAAAGCATGCTTTATGTGATAGTTATATTGTTGAGTTTGTTCATGATGCTACTGAAAATTATTTTGAGAGAGGGAGACATGGCTTCATATGTCATAATAATATTAAGTCTCCTCTCTTTATGTTGAAAGTTTTGAAGTTGCACTTGTTTTGTCTTTATATACTAGCAGCTTCATGCTTCAATAATTTGTTTTCTTACAAGATTCCTTTTCATAGGAAGTGGGTTAGACTTAAATTTGTTTGATATTTGCCTCTTGATGCTCTCTTTGGTTTTCAACTCTTATTTTTAGGAGAGCATCATTAAAATCTTCTATCCTAGCTAAAAGGCATTAAAGAAATCGCTTTTGGGAGGCAACCCATTATATTTTGTTTTCAGTTTTAAGTCAAGGAGCTTGTTTATTTCTGTAACAACTCCTGTGTATCTTTATTTTATTGCATTGTTGTGCCAAGTAAAGTCTCTAGTAGACAGTTGATGCTAGATTTGGATTTCTACATATGGACAGATTTTTGCTGTCCACGGTTTTGAGCTTTATTCACTTCAGAAAAATTGAAAAATTCTGAAACAATTTGTGCGTGATCCTCTGATATGTACGCAACTTTCATTAGTTTTAAGTTTTCTGATCTGAGCAACTTAAGTGGCTCGAAAAAAATCGTATTCACGGAATTTTCTGTTTTGACAGATTCTGCATTTTATTTTGCACTAGTAAAAGTGCACGTGCCGTGTAATTTAAAAAAAAATATTTCCTTGTTAATTAGCAGGAAAATATTAAATACACCCTTTTTACAAAAAATTGCACCATTCTGAAATTTCATAGCCGCATCTGTGTTCTTTGTAAATTGCACAAATTACCAATGCAAGTCTACATGCATGCCACAAGGTTGTATCGAAATTATCCAGCATCACGTCTTTTTAAATACTTCCATACAATGATGGAATTAAATCAAATACTTCAGTTGTTGTCCTTGAATTAAATTAAATTAAATAAGAAGAATAAATTACGTTATAAGGCTCAACTATTGTCACTCCAACTTGGACATCTCTCCCAATCAAATAGACTGCTCCTCTTCATCTAAATATACAGACATGGGGTTAGTATTAGAGAAAGCTTAGCCGCTGATGGCAGATGCATACGTGAATTGAAATTATCAAGAATAATGGGAAATAATATGCCTGTGTAACAAAGTCACATAGCTGTTTGGCCACGACAACTAAATAATAACTCCAAAAGCAACGGTGTTGGTAATATCCAGATTTGAAATAACAACTCTTGCAGCTATGTAGCACTTATATTTTGCACTGAAAAAACATCTTCTTGCTGGTGGAGTAGCCCAATGATAAGCGGCAAATGACATCTCTCTAAGGTCAACAATAAATTATGATGTGCTAAAAGGACCAAAAGTATTCAGCTTCTTAACCAACTTGATTGGAACAACACAAAAAAAAATGAACAGATGGCCACGCTGCCCAGACATGAACTCACCTTTGAATATCTCGCGGTGTACTTGTCGCAGTGCATCACCAAGAATCTAAACATTCAGAGGGAAGTCTTGAGAGCCATGACAACCTTTGACCTCGAGATGGCGGCCTGCGTCATGACTAACTCGGTGTCCTTTTGTTAGACCCCCTCCTCATCGACAACCTTGTAGTCATCATGCCCTAGTCTTATGCCTGGGGTCTTGAAAGCATTTGGCTAAGGTCAGGAGCCTAGAACTGTTGTTTAGCACACTGGCTCTATAGTTTGGAGTTGAGATCCTCAATCTTTTCCTCGCCGAAAATTACATTTGTTTCTGAATTTGGACTCTTGAAGACATCTGGCTTTGAGATGACAGAACAATACTAAAAAGAGCCGTGTTAGCCGACCAAGAAAAGGAGATAAACCAAGCTACGTGAGCAATTGCAAACAACTCACATTCTTGTTTTTCTTCACAATGACATGGCTTACGTCATTGATGCATTTCATGCCAAGCTCTTAGCAGCTCTTCTCCTCACTTCTGCCTTTGCTTTCATTTTCCACCGGCATGAGTCTTGCCCTGGCGACGTTGGTGATGCATGGAACTAACAATAACATATCAAATCCCAGAAAACATTAGCAGATATGTGGTCAAGCACAAACCGATGATCTATGTACTAATGTTAAGGTACTTCGATCCAGACTTTGTGTCTGTGTCAACGAAAAGACCAACAACACTGCAATTCCGATTCAGATACAGACATAAGTGCAACGCAATTCAGATACCTTGGGCGGCCGCGGCCCGGGCAGTGGCGATGGTGGCAGCGGGGGCGAGCGGATCAGTGCGGAGGCGGCGTCCTGTCGACGGCGAGCGGGGAAGTACGGCGGAGGCGTGCTGTCCAGGAACTGCGACGGCGGCAGCGTGCTGTCCAGGGCAAGCAATGCAGTGGCCGGGTCGTCCTTCCGTGGTAGGCTTCGTCATCCGGGCGGTGGTGGTGGCATCCGTCCGGATGGTGGTGGTGGTGGGCTGATGGCTTCCTTCCGCGGAGAGCAGCGTAGGTGGCGTCCTGTATGCGGCGAGCGGGGCAGGAGTGTAGACGGCGGGCGGCGATGGCATGGGAGGGCTTCGTCGTCGGGGGATTTTTTTATTATTAGTTTTTTAGAAAGGAAAACAATCGATTAGTGTTTCACTGTGGTAAGCTGCGATCCGCTCGCGCTAATCACGTTTGTGTTTTAGGTCGTTGGATTAGCAGTTAAACGCACAGGATTAATTGGATCTGCCACATCTCTCTCTTTTTATATTAGTGGTGATTCTCTCTTTTACTATGTTTGAATGGATTTCTTTGCTCCATAAAACATCAGTGGCTGTAGTTAATGTCCAGAAGTATTGGTGATGATTGTGTCCCTGTAGAACCTGTGAATTTTTGATTATGCACTAACCCTCTAATGAGAATTACTTTGAGTTTGATGTGGCGGAAGTTTTCAAGGAGCAAGAGAGAAGGATAATATAATGTGATCAAGAAGAGTGAAAAGCTTAAACTTGGGATTCCCCGTGGGTCACCCAAGCATATTTCAAGAAGACTCAAACTTCTAAGCTTGGGGATGCCATCCCCAAGGCATCCCCTTCTTCATCAATAACTTATCAGGTCATCTTTAGTGAAACAATATTTTAATTCTTCCACATCTTATGTACTTTACTTGAAGCGTCTGTGTGCTTTTATTTTTGCATTGCTATTTTTATTTTCTGAATAAATTGGATCCTAGCATTCTTGTGTAGGAGAGAGACACGCTCCGCTTTTTCATGTGAATACTCATATTCTTCACTTATATTTGTTGAGTACTCTTGTCTAGCTACCGCTATGCTTTTATCTCCTGTTTTTCATGCATCTCTTATTCAGAGCTGTTCGTTCTTGTAGAGTAGTACTCTCTTGTTTCATTTATAAATTACTTGGAGAGTTTTTGTTGAAATAAGTTGATTGGTGTTTGGTTGGAAACAGAAAATGCAACATGTGGTAGATGGTATATTGAAAAAGACATACATACTCTTGTAGATCATTGTCTTGGATAATTTGATACTTGGCAATTATTTTGATCTCTCAAGTATTTCATGTTTAAGCTCTTGCATCATGTAGTTAAAAACCTATTAGTAAATAACTGCCGTAGAGCTTGTTGAAATTTGGTTTGCATTTTGCTATCTCTAAGGTCTAGATATTTTCTGATAAAACTGTTTGAGCAACAAGGAAGACAGTGTAGAGTCTTATAATGCTTGCAATATGTTTTCATGTAAGTTTTGTTGTACCGGTTGATATCCTGTGTTTGCTTGAAACAACCTTTCTAGCCTAAACTCTGTACTGAGAGGGAATGCTTCTCGTGCATCCAAAACATTGAGCCAAAACCCATGCCATTTGTGTTCACCATAACTACCTATTATGTGGGATTTCCTGCCATTCCAAGTAAATACTTCATGTGCTACCTTTAAACTATTCAAAAGCTATTATCTCTTATTTGTGTCAATGTTTTATAGCTCATGAGGAAGTATATGGTGTTTTATCTATCAACGTTGTCACCAATGGACTAGTGGCATATAGATCCGCTTATCCAATAATTTTGCAAAAAGAGCTGGCAAATGGGGTGCCCAGTCCCAATTAATTACAACTTTCACCTTTTAATTCTCTTCACATGTTTTGCCCTGATTTATCAGAAGCAATTTAAAAAGTTAATCGTTCAAAAAGACACTCCTCCATGGTATGTGATTGTTGGAAGACACCCGAGGATTCGGTTAGGCATGGCTTGTGTAAGCAAAGGTTGGGAGGAGTGTCACACAAATATAAAGTACATGTGTAAACAAAAGAGAAGAGGGATGATCTGCCTTTGGGTAGAAATAACATCCTTCATGGGAGCCGCTCTTGAAAGTCTGGTTGACAAGGGGGGTAGAGTGCCCACTACCATTCGTTGACAACAACAATTTCAAAACTTAAAAAGCTCCAGCACATGATTTAATCCCTGCTTCCCTCTACGAAGGGCCTTTCTTTTACTTTTATGTTGAGTCAGTTTTCCTACTCCTTTCTATCTAAGAAGCAAACACAGTGTCAACTTTGTGTGCAACAATTTTATATGCTTGCTTATTGCACTTATTATATTGCTTTGTGTTGACAATTATGCATGAGATATACATGTTGAAAGTTGAAAACAATTGCTGAAACTTAAATCTTCCTATGTGTTGGTTCAGTGTCTTTTACTTAGAATCTATTGCATTATGAGTTAACTCTTATGCAAAACTTTTTGATGCTTGTCTTGAAAGTACTATTTGTGAAAAGTTTTTGCTTATATGATTCTGTTGTTTACTCATTATCTATCTGTTAGCAAACTATAGACCATTGCCTTGAGTCACTTCATTCATAACATATGCTTTACAATATTATTTGATCATGATTGTGTGGTAGCATGTCACCTAAGAAATTATTTGTTGGTATCGTTTTACCTACTCGAGGACGAGTAGAACTAAGCTTGGGGATGCTTGATACGTCTCCAACGTATCTATAATTTCTTATGTTCCATGCTTATATTATACCAATTGCTACATGTTTTATTTACACTTCATAGCATTTTTATGCATTTTCTGGGACTAACCTATTAACAAGATGCCACGGTGTCAGTTCCTGTTTTCTGTTGTTTTTGTATTCCAGAAAAGCTGTTCTGGAAATATCCTCAGAATTGGACGAAACAAAAGCCCAGGGCCCTATTTTTCTATCACGTACACGGAGTCCGAAGGAGACGCGAAGGGGACAGAGGAGGCGGCCACACCACGTGGCGGCGCGGCCCCCTTCTGGCCGCGCCGTGGCATGGTGTGGGCCCCTCGGGCGCCCACCGACATCGCCCCTTCGCCTATATATTCATCTATTCGGAAAACCCTAAATACCCGAGCCATATTCCGCGAAAAGTTCCAGAGCCGCCGCCATCAACCCTATCTCGGGAGGGTTCTGAAGCTCTTCCCGGCACCCTGCCGGAGAGGGGAATCATCACCGGAGGGCTCTACATCGCCATGCCTGCCTCCGGAGTGATGTGTCAGTAGTACATCCTTGGACTACGGGTCCATACCAGTAGCTAGATGGTTGTCTTCTCCTCGTGTGCCATCAAGTTTAGATCTTGTGAGCTGCCTATTGATGACGCGAAAGACACACGTTCGTTGGGAACCCCAAGAGGAAGGTATGATGAGTAAAGCAGCAAGTTTTCGCTCAGTAAGAAACCGAGGTTATCGAACCAGTAGGAGATGTAAGCGCTTCTGAAGGTGTCAACGGCGCCAGAAAAAGTGGTGTTGGTGGAAGTGCTTCCTCTTCATAGCAATGGTGCCAGAAAAAGTGCTGGTGCGTAGGGGGGATCCTGGCGATTGACTTGGAACCTGCACACAACACAACCAAAATACTTTGCCCCAACTTGACAGTGAGGTTGTCAATCTCACCGGCTTGCTGAAAATAAAGGATTAGACGTATAGTGTGAAAATGATGTTTGTTTGCAGAGAATGAAAAAAACAATGATTGCAGTAGGTTGTATTTCAGATGTAAAAGAATGGACCAGGGTCCACTGTTCAGTAGTGGTGTCTCTCCATAAAGATAACTAACATGCTGGGTAAACAAATTACAGCTGGGCAATTGACAATATTGAAAAGTGCATAATATGCATGTGCAAGTTGTAGTGTCTACTATGAGATTCATTTGGGCATTGCGACAAAGTACACAGACCGCTATCCAGCATGTATCTGTGCCTAAATAGTCCACCTTCAGGTTTGCATCCGCACCCCTTCCAGTATTAAGTTGCAAGCAACAGACAATTGCATTAAGTAAAGTGCATAATGTAAACAACACATTCATCCTTAGACAAAGCATTGTTGTTTTACCCCTAGTAGCAACAACACATCCACAACCTTAGTGGTTGCTGTCACTCCCCCAGATTAAATGGAGACCGAACCCACTATCTAGCATAAATACTCCCTCTTGGAGTCACAAGCATTCACTTGGCCAGAGTTTCAACAAGTAACGGAGAGCATGCAAGATCATAAAAGACATAGCAAGATAATTCAATATTCAACTTGACATAGTATCAATATTCATCGGATCCCAGCAAACACAACATGTATCATTACAATAAGATGATCTTGATCATGATAGGCAGCTCACAAGATCTAAACATGATGGCACAAGAGGAGAAGACAACCATCTAACTACTGCTATGGACCCATAGTCCAAGGATGAACTACTCACACATCACTCCGGAGGCAGGCATGGCGATGTAGAGCCCACCGGTGATGATTCCCCTCTCCGGCAGGGTGCCGAGAAAAGCTTCACAACCCTCCCGAGTTAGGGTTGACGGCGGCGGCGGCTCTGAAACTTTTCCTGGTTTTTGACTTGGGTGTCTAGGGTTTTCCCGTAAAGATGAATATATAGGCGAAGGGGCGGCGTCAGTGGAGGCCCGAGGCGTCCTCACCACGTGGCAGCGCGCCTGTGGGCCCGACCGCGCCACAGCATGGTCAGGACGGCCCACGGCCCCCCTTCGTCTCTCCTTCGGACTCCGTGTACGTGTCAAAAAATGGGGACTTCGTCTTTTGTTTCGTCGAACAGCAGAAAACAGGAACTGGCACTGTGGCATCTTGTTAATAGGTTAGTCCCAGAAAATACATAAAAATGATGTAAAGTGCGAATAAAACATGTAGCAATTGGTATAATATAAGCATGGAACATCAGAAATTATGGATACGTTGGAGACGTATCAAGCATCCCCAAGCTTAGTTCTACTCGTCCTCGAGTAGGTAAAACGATAACAACAAAATAATTTCTGAGGAGACATGCTATCACACAATCTTGATCAAATAATATTGCAAGGCTCATGTCATGAATGAAGTGACTCAAAGCAATGGTCTATAGTTTGCTAACAAATAGATAAAGAGTAAACAACTGAATCATATAAGCAAAAACTTTTCATGAATAGTACTTTCAAGACAAGCATCAAAAAGCTTTGCATAAGAGTTAACTCATAAAGCAATAAATTCTAAGTAAAAGGCATTGAAGCAACACATAGGGAGATTTAAGTTTCAGCAATTGCTTTCAACTTTCAACATGTATATCTCATGGATAATTGTCAACACAAAGTAATATAAAAGTGCAATAACTAAGCATATAAGAAATGATGCACACAAAGTTGACACTAGCGTTTGCTTCTGAGATAGAAAGGAGTAGGTAAACTGACTCAACATAAAGTAAAAGAAAGGCCCTTCGCAGAGGGAAGCAGGGATTAAATCATGTGCAAGAGCTTTTTAAGTTTTTGAAATCATAAAGAGAGCATAAAGTAAGTTTTTGAGAGGTGTTTGTTGTTGTCAACGAATGGCAGTGGGCACTCTATCCACCTTATCACCCAGACTTTCAAGAGCGGCTGATGCATGTGAAATGCATACATGAACTTTGCACTTTATTTACTCATATTCCAATCATATTTGCATCATATAAGGGTTATATCAATGTTTTATCATGATTTTGGAAATATCTTAATGATTTCCTATTTTTATGGAATTAACCCTGCACAGGCAGAAAACCCTATTTCTTTCCTTTCAAGTTTCAGGGACCCAAGCGTCGTCTAAATGACCTGCAAATTTACGGGCGTCAATATTTGGAAGGAAGAAGACTTGTGGGCGAAGGAAGCAAACAAACGGAGGTCCGAGGACCAAAAGGGGTGGCCCACGCGGCCACAGTACCTGGCCGCGTGGGGCCCACTCTTTTGGCCCTCGTGGCTCCGTTGCCGTCGATCTTTCCTCCACCGACTAGGTTTTGACCTAAAAACGCCTATAAAAATAGTCCCCCGAGGAGTTTCACGAGGAGGCGGCGGAGAAACAGAAAATCACGAAACAGAGAGTCAGAAGGCTGTCGCCGGAAAAGATCGGAGAGGGGAAACGCCGCCGGAATCACCTCCGGAGGGCTCCACCCCCCTCCGGCGTGTTCATCATCAACATCTACAGCAAGATCATCTCCATCTCCCCACTGTAAACTCTTGGCAAACATGATGTATGATGCAATATACTTTTCCCTTGATCTATTGTGTCTCTCCATCTATGTTTGAGAAGTGATTTGTTCATGGCAATAGTGAAATAGTTCGTTGTTTGGTTGCATACAAGTTTTGTTATCTTTTATGATTGTCTTGATGTACAATATATGAGTGCACGCATATGTTGGGGAATGCATGTAAGGTGATCACCGGTAAGGTAATGGAGTGAGGGTGACTTGGGAGGACATGTAAACCTGAGACCGAATCATGAAGTTGCTTTATTGGGGATATATATAGGGGACCTTAGAACTTAAGGCTATGGTGGGACTTCTATGTCTTAATAACTCTTGTGCAGTCATTTACTTGGCCATAAGAACCATCATAAGGGGTTTAGTTCATTTACTTGGCTACACCAATTTATGGCTCCTTCCTAGAGGAAACAATTAAGACTGAAACATGTGCTTCACTAATTGTGACAACTACACGAATGAAATAACAATTGCTAGAACATTTGCTCCCTTGAGATATTTGCTACTTGAGATCTTCGCTACTTGCTACTTTGAGAAACTTGCTTGAGAAAACTGCTGAGAGAAACTTGCTCTAAGAAACTTGCTACTAGATAAACCCATTCCACGTCACTTGCTTCCATTAGTTAGATCCTTTTATATTTATTGCTTTGCATAAAAGGCCATATAAGAGGGTTATAGGGCTTTAGAGAATAGATAGTTTACCTTCAGCTCCTCGTGTGTTCGACACTCAAATACTTATCGAATAGTGCTACAGTGATTCCTTGCTCTTGGGGATTATCAGCGGCTCCCATGAAGGACGTTTTTTCTACCCATAGGTAGATCATCCCTCTTCTCTTTTGTTCACACATGCATATTTATAAATTGGTATGACACTCCTCCCAACCTTTGCTTACACAAGCCATGGCTAACTGAATCCTCGGGTGCCTTCCAACAATCACATACCATGGAGGATGCCTATTTGATATTGCTTAATATTTTGAAAATTGCTTCTGATAAATCATTGGCAAACATGTGAAGAGAATCAAATGGTTAAAATTGTAATTAATTGGGACTGGGCACCCCATTTGCCAGCTCTTTTTGCAAAGTTATTGGATAAGCGGATGTATATGCCACTAGTCCATTGGTGAAAGTCTGTCATGAGTAAATGACAAGGTGACAGAGAAAACGCCACATAACTTCCTCATGAGCTATAAAACATTGACACAAATAAGGAGTAATAAAGTTTTGAATAGTTTAAAGGTAGCACATGAAGTATTTACTTGGAATGGCAGGAAATACCACATAATAGGTAGTTATGGTGGACACAAATGGCATGGGTTTTGGCTCAAGGTTTGGATGCACGAGAAGCATTCCCTCTCAGTACAGAGTTTAGGCTAGCAAGGTTGTTTGAAGCAAACACAAGATATCAACTGGTACAACAAGACTTATATAAAAACATATTGCAAGCATTATAAGACTCTACACTGTCTTCCTTGTTGCTCAAACATTTTACCAGAAAATATCTAGACCTTAGAGATACCAAACATACAAACCAAATTTCAACAAGCTCTACGGTAGTTCTCCACTAATAGGCTTTAACTACATGATGCAAGAGCTTAAACATGATCTACTTGAGAGCTCAAAACAATTGCAAAGCATCAAATTATCCAAGACAATGATCTACAAGAATGAATATGTCTTTTCAATACCAACTACCACATGTAGCATTTTCTGTTTCCAACCAAACACCAATCAACTTATTTCAACATAAAACTCTCCAAATAATACATCAATGAAACAAGAGAGAACTTCTCTACAAGAACTAACAGCTCTGAACAAGAGATGCATGAAAAACAGGAGCTAAAAGCATTGCAGTAGCTAGTCAAGAATACTCAACAAATATAAGTGAAGAATACGAGTATTCACATGAAAAACGGAGCGTGTCTCTCTCCCACACAAGAATGCTAGGATCCAATTTATTCAGAAATGAAATAACAAAGCAAAAATAAAAGCACACAGACGCTCCAAGTAAAGCACATAAGATGTGAAAGAATTAAAATATAGTTTCACTAGAGATGACCTGATAAGTTGTTGATGAAGAAGGGGATGCCTTGGGCATCCCCAAGCTTAGACGCTTGAGTCTTCTTGAAATATGCTTGGATGACCCACGGGGGCATCCCCAAGCTTAGGCTTTTCACTCTTCTTGATCATATCATATCATCCTCCTCTCTTGATCCTTGAAAACTTCCTTCACACCAAACTCGAAGTAATTCCTATTAGAGGGTTAGTGCATAATCAAAAATTCACATATTCTGTAATGACACAATCATCACCAATGCTTCTGGACATTAGCTACAGACACTGATGTTTTGTGGAGCAAAGAAATCCACTCAAACATAGTAAAAGAGAGAATGCGAAATAAAAGGCAGAATCTGTCAAAAACAGAACAGTCTGTAAAGACGATTTTTTTCGAGGCACTTAAGTTGCTCAGATTCGAAAACGTAAACCTAATGAAAGTTGCGTACATATATAAGGATCATGCGTGAATTTTTTCAGAAGTTTCTAATTTTTCTGGAGTGAATACAGCTCAAAACCGTGGACAGCAAAAATCTGTCACTGCGCAGAAATCCAAATTTAGCATCAACTTTCAACTAGAGACTTTACTTGGCACAAAATGCAATAAAAGAAATATATAAAGGATTTGTTACAGAAGTAAGCACACTCCTTGACTCAAAGAAAAAGAAAAATCACAGAAAATAAAAACCATGGGTTGTCTCCCATAAGCGCTTTTCTTTAACGCCTTTCAGCTAGGCGCAGAAAGTGAAAATCAAGTGTTTCCAAGTGAAGAAGCATCCAAATCACCAAAGGCTTCCTCTAAAACACAACTTGTTACAATAGGTACTTTAGGTGTCCCTGAAGATGTTCCATTATGCAAATCACCATTAATCGTACTAAAGGTTTTATTAATTTTAAACACATTAGAGGGTTTTGGTTTAGGCATCTTGGGAATATAAATGAACTTTTGCTCCTTTCCCACAAAAGCTTTCTCCTTCTTAAATTTAAGTGAAGAAAAAGTCGAACTTAAAGTTTCCATAGCCTCCTCTAACTCACCAATTCTATGATTTTGAGTGTCATGAGTGTTACTACCCTCTAAAACAGTGATTCTTTCATTGATACTTACTATTGATTCATTAGCCTTACTAACATGATCAAGAAAATTTGGCAAGTTTTTCTATAGAATCCAACTTCTTTATAACATCTTTCAAAGTGATCTCAGCTTTAATATCTTTTTAGTAGGTGGTACCCCTACCAAACTTTCAATTAAATTGCAAGCTTCCAAAGCAGGAGTACCCAGAAAATTACCCCCTGTAAGAGTGTCCAGAACATACCTATACCAGGTAGTGACACCAACATAAAAATTCCTAAGAAGGATCAAGGTAGAATATTTTTTAGTGCATCTATGATGAGCATCACTTATCCTATACCAAGCATCTTTCAAACTTTCTCCCCTTGTTGCCTAAACGAACGAACTTCAACTTCAGGAGTATTCATTTTAGCAAAATAAACACTAGGCCAAATAACAAAAATAAAACAAGTAACTAATTTTTTTGTGTTTTTGAATGAGAGAGCAAACAAGACAAAATAAAAATAAACTAAGCAAGACAAATAAAAAAGTAAAGAGATTGGAAGTGAGAGACTCCCCTTGCAGAAGGCTTGACCTCCCCGGCAACGGCGCCAGAAAAAGTCTGGCGCGTAGGGGAGGAAGAAGCCTACTGTATCTGAAATGCCTTGATCTCCCCGGCAACGGCGCTAGAAAAAGTGCTTGATGACGTGAAAGACACACGTCCGTTGGGAACCCCAAGAGGAAGGTATGATGAGTACAGCAGCAAGTTTTCCCTTAGTAAGAAACCGAGGTTATCGAACCAGTAGGAGATGTAGGCGCTTCTGAAGGTGTCAACGGCGCCAGAAAAAGTGGTGTTGGTGGAAGTGCTTCCTCTTCATAGCAATGGTGCCAGAAAAAGTGCTGGTGCGTAGGGGGATCCAGGCGGTTGACTTGGAACCTGCACACAACACAACCCAAATACTTTGCCCCAACTTGACAGTGAGGTTGTCAATCTCACCGGCTTGCTGAAAACAAAGGATTAGACGTATAGTGTGGAAAATGATGTTTGTTTGCAGAGAATGAAAAAGAACAATGATTGCAGTAGGTTGTATTTCAGATGTAAAAGAATGGACCCGGGTCCACAGTTCACTAGTGGTGTCTCTCCATAAAGATAACTAATATGCTGGGTAAACAAATTACAGCTGGGCAATTGACAATATTGAAAAGTGCATAATATGCATGTGCAAGTTGTAGTGTCTACTATGAGATTCATTTGGGCATTACGACAAAGTACACAGACCGCTATCCAGCATGCATCTGTGCCTAAATAGTCCACCTTCAGGTTAGCGTCCGCACCCCTTCCAGTATTAAGTTGCAAGCAGCAGACAATTGCATTAAGTAAAGTGCATATGTAAACAACACATTCATCCTTAGACAAAGCATTGATGTTTTACCCCTAGTAGAAATATCACATCCACAACCTTAGGGGTTGTTGTCACTCCCCCAGATTAAATGGAGACCGAACCCACTATCTAGCAAAAATACTCCCTCTTGGAGTCACAAGCATTCACTTGGCCAGAGTTTCAACAAGTAACGGAGAGCATGGAAGATCATAAAAGACATAGACATGATAATTCAATATTCAACTTGACATAGTATCAATATTCATCGGATCCCAGCAAACACAACATGTAGCATTACAATAAGATGACTTGATCATGATAGGCAGCTCACAAGATCTAAACATGATGGCACAAGAGGAGAAGACAACCATCTAGCTACTGCTATGGACCCATAGTCCAAGGATGAACTACTCACACATCACTCCGAGGCAGGCATGGCGATGTAGAGCCCTCCAGTGATGATTCCCCTCTCCGGCAGGGTGCCGGGAAGAGCTTCAGAACCCTCCCGAGTTAGGGTTGACGGCGCGGCGGCTCTGGAACTTTTCCTGGTTTTTTACTCGGGTGTCTAGGGTTTCCCCGTAAAGATGAATATATAGGCGAAGAGGCGGTGTCGGTGGAATCCCGAGGCGTCCTCACCACGTGGCGGCGCGCCTGTGGGCCCGACCGCGCCACGACATGGTGAGGACGGCCCACGGCCCCCCTTCGTCTCTCCTTCGGACTCCGTGTACGTGTCAGAAAAATAGGGACTTCGGCTTTTGTTTCGTCCAATTCCGAGAATATTTGCAGAACAACTTTTCTGAAACCAAAAACAGCAGAAAACAGGAACTGGCACTATGACATCTTGTTAATAGGTTAGTCCCAGAAAATGCATAAAAATGATATAAAGTGTGAATAAAACATGTAGCAATTGGTATAATATAAGCATGGAACATCAGAAATTATGGATACGTTGGAGGCGTATCACCTATCATGATCAAGATCATATTATTGTAGTGCTACATGTTGTGTTTGGTGGGATCCGATGAATATTGAATACTATGTCAAGTTGATTATTGATCTATCATATATATGTTATTTATGATCTTGCATGCTCTCCGTTATTAGTAGATGCTTTGTCCAAGTAGATACTTGTAACTCCAAGAGGGAGTATTTATGCTAAATAGTGGGTTCATGCCTCCATTTAATCTGGGACAGTGACAGAAAGTTCTAAGGTTGTGGATGTGCTGTTGCTACTAGGGGTAAAACAGCAATGCTTTGTCTAAGGATAATTGTGTTGTTTACATTATGCACTATACTTAATGCAATAATATGTTGTTTGCAACTTAATACTGAAAGGGGTGCGGATGCTAACCTGAAGGTGGATTATTTGGGCACAGATGCATGCTGGATAGCGGTCTGTGTACCATGTTGTAATGCCCAAATAAATCTCATAGTAGTCATCATGGCTTGTATATGCATTGTTATGCATTCTCTATTTTGTCAATTGACCAACTGTAATTTGTTTACCCAGCATGTTAGTAATTTATTATGGAGAGACACCACTAGTGAATGTGGACCCCGGTCCATTCTTTTACATCTGATAATACAACCAACTGCAATCATTGTTCTCTTTCATTCTCTGCAAACAAACATCATTTTCCACACCACACTTTTAATCCTTTGTTTTTAGCAAGCCGGTGAGTTTGACACCCTCACTGATTCGTTGGGGCAAAGTAGTTTGATTGTCTTGTGTGCAGGTTCCACGTTGGCATCGGAATCCCTGGTGTTGCGCCGCACTACACTCCTTCACCAACAACCTTCAGAAGTGTCTTCACCTCCTACTGGATTGATAACCTTGGTTTCATACTGAGGGAAAACTTGCTGCTACACTCATCATACCTTCCTCTTGGGGTCTCCCAACGAACGTGTGCTTTACACGCATCACCTCCTTCAGAGCAACAAGGTTCGCATTACCTGCCTCCAAAAAAACTACACTATCAAGGTGCGTGATAGTGGTCCCTCTTTACCAAAACCAACTCTAGCGAGTTGTCTGTCCATCCGAGCTTGTCACAGCAAGCCTGGGAACCCCTCCGCATAGAAAATCAGATTTACCCCATTAAGCTTCACCGAGAACCCAACCGATCTGACACACCTCACGATCATCTCTGGCCAAGAAGTAGCAAAACCCATCTTCCATCATGTCAGTGAGAAACTGCCACTCCACCCTTATGGTAAACCTTCATCATGTCTAGCTTAACCACACACAACGGATGTTTCTTCTTCCTCGTTTTGATGACGTGCAACATTCATACACAATCAACACATTGCCAATAATTAATTTTGCCCGTGACAAAAGTGATTTGCTCCTTGGAAATAAAGATAAGTATAACTATCATCAGTTGATTCGCCACCGTCTTAGACTCTATGCCAAAACTGTGTCAGCAATTCCAGGGCATTGACCTTCGGGGTCAAAACATTAAAATCAGCTAGACACTCCTTTCCCGACGCGAGGTAGCCTATCTTCTACCAAAGCCCTTGGTCTTTTTTTGGTGTAGTCTATATTCTTGGAGTGGAAATTTTTGGCTCCTCCAGTGCTCCCTCCAATTTAAAAAGTTCGAAAATCATATTCTAAGTTCCAAAAAATTCCGAATTTCTTTTGATTGTAGCCGATGGTATATCCCATCATCGTGCAAAATGTCAAATTCAAATATTTTGTATTCTGAGCTACACAAAAATGACAAAAATGTGGATATGAGTATGCATATTTTCAAATCTCTATGTTTTATCGGATATTGTTTTTCTTGTGTAGCTCATAATATATATTATTTAAAACTGACATGTTGCACGTTTGTGGGATACACCATTGGCTAGAATCAAAGTTTTTTCAGAATTTTGAAACTCACAAATACGATTTTTGATTTTTTTTGTAACTAGAGGGAACACCGGATCTCGGGAGCCAAAGACATTTTCCGATATTCTTGTAGAAAACTTTTGCGTAAACTGTGTTGTACTCGTATAACTCAATATGTAACCTTAATAGGCCCTTTCGACATTCAGGCTGAAGCAAAAAAAGGCCCAACACTGATCCCTATGGGCTAGAAAATAAACTCAATTTTTTTAGCCATAATAGACCTTCACAATGGTCTAATCATTACAGTAATCCAATATATGTGGTTCGGACGACCAAAAAAGCATGACTTATGTGCGGGAAAGTACAATTGGTCGTAGTGGCAAGCCAATTCCATTCACTCACAAGTTAAAGAATATTAAAAGAGATTCTCATGTGATATTTTTTATTTACCATAAGATTTGTGATTACGAGAGAACCATAATAAGCCGAAATGCACACTACAACTCTATAAGTCTATAAATTTGTAGACATATTTTCGAGACATTTTAAAATGTTGCCCTTGAGTTTGCGAGGGCACCGTACTAAGTTTGCCTGAAAAAGGAACCACACAATTCACAAAGTCACCGCCATAAATGCTCAAATGTATTAGTGTTTCAGTGAAAAGAAATTACTTTTGCTTCACCCCAAAAGGCCAAATCCGAGTGTGCTATATATGCCCCTGAGCATTTTTTGGGACGCTGATTCGGATAATTTGGAAAACACTAGAATAAAATATTACATAAATAGAATAATACGATACTTGAAATTTTACCGGAACTAAACACGCATGAAACAATAGTAGTGTTCTTGTACTGAGATTGAGCGCGTGTTATAGTTGTCATAAGCACATAGGGATTGTTTTAGGAGGTCTCACCTCTCGTTAGAAATCCTATAGGATTGTAGTGTATGAAAGCAATGCATCTTTTTTTTTGGAGGATTCCGTCCTTTGAGTCAAATGGAATTTACAAAACAGTTTTTATGGTTGAAATACTATGCGATTCCTTTGAATCAATAAGCCCTAGAATACACTGTTTTTTCTCTACTCTTTTTCCGAAAATTGTTTTCTCCGGTAATAAAAGGCAAGAGAAGTGCCGTAACATGTTCGAATCAATAAAGGCACGCACTCAGCGACGTATGGAGCCCCACCCCGACCCGTGTATGGTGGCCCCTATACCTAACGTACCTGGTACACACGCGCTCTGGAAGTCTTTTTTTTTTTTTGAACAGGGGTCGGTCCCGAAGGACCTAAAGGCTTCATTCATAATCAGCACCGGTACAAATTACAGATAAGGCATCAAGAAATCCAAAAATTACAACCATGCCCTTACATTTTGCACAAAGGACCCTAAGAAAATATTTGGGAACGCAATTGGATCCTGCTCCTTCCCCGTGAGATTCTTCCGAAGCTCGACACAGCCACCTTCCTCGTCGCCGGGGACTACGCAACTTGGGACCAGGGGGCGGGAGCGCGCTGCGCCGTAGCTTGAGGGCCTCCAAAACGGCATAAAAGCCAGGAAGTTGTAGAAGACCATGAGACGCTGGCCGGAATAAGCCGTAGCCAACGCCACAGGCGGGAGTGGTCGCCTTCCGACCAAGTTGAACGGCGACGGCAAGAACGCCACTGTGAGGAAACTCCCCAGAGAAGCCAAGCTTCTCCCCTGGCGCGAATCCAGCAGAGAGCAAGCACAGATTGGAAGAACTCCTCCTTCCTCGCCACCATGACGAACAGCAAGGAATTCTTCAAAATCCACACCACCACCATTGAAATCGCAGTTAACGAACCTGTTTATTAAGGAAGAGGTCGCCGAGCTGACGAAGCAAACCGTCTCCTCCACCCTCTGGAACTTGGCCACCTGCTTCATCGCCTCCGTCGTGTAGCAGAAGCGGTTCCTGGACTTCTGCAACACAAACCTCACAGCACCATCATCGAGCCCGTAGAAGAAGAGATGCCACCATTCCCTCTCCTTGCCACCACGGCCGGATAGAGAGAAATCCACATCTCCACTCTTCGAGACACGCAGATGCTGAAGCCCGGCGAGATTATTGAACCAGCCTCGGCTGCCTCCACTCCTGCAGGAGATCCACCAAGGACCAGATTTGCAGAAGGAGAAGAGCCCGGATCCAGCACCGCCGGGAGCCGCCGGAATCCAGCCGAAAAGAAAGAAGAAAGATGGCATGAAGCCAAGACGAGCAAAAAGCCCAAACCAGATCCTACAACTACTATATACACACCGAGCCACACATCCTTGCCCACGCCAAGCGGCGGCGCCGCCGAAGAAGGACAGGGAGCGAGCCGGCGAAAAGGTGGGAAGACTTGAGACGACTCTCAAGGCAAGAGCGGTGGAGAGGAGAGAAATGTGCACGCAGGGCGAATTTCTTTTCTTCATGCCTCTTGACTTGAAAATCAATTGTTGCAGAGGGGGGGGGGGGGGGGGGGGGGAAGAGACGAAGACAAGACAGGAAGAAAAAATGGTAACATTCTACCGTAATAAATCAATCTACGCTTTCCGGATTGTTATCGAATGGCTGATGAGGATGGGTGAGGAATCCACACCCTCTGCCGGCCTGAGTCTGCCCCTGTGTAAAGTAAAAGTTGCTTTACCCAACAGAGAGCCTCGAAAAACCCAGAACCCTCACCCGCTCTTTGAAAATAAATAATTATACTAAATTCTCCTCGTCCTCGCCAATCCCCACGCCGGTTCCCCTTCCTCGATCTCCGGCAACCCCAGCTGGCGCCGCCGTGATGAGGTGGTGGTGGGCGGGAGCGTACGGCGCGTTCAGGAAGAAGCGCCCGAGCGACCGCGTCGCGAAGCCGTCCGGCGAGAGCGTGGTCGGCTCCACCGACGCCGTCGGCGCCTCTCCCCTACGCGACGCCCTCCCGCTCGAGGTCACCCCCTTCATGGACTACGCGATCTCGTGCAACGCCCTTCCTTCCTCGGCCGCGGCTCTCCCGCCCGGCGTCTTCCACGGCCGCTTCGACCTCGCCGACCGCCCCAACGATGTCGCGGCGGCCCTCAGGCCACTCGCCGACTACATCGCCTCGGATCCTGAGCACGCGAATGCCACGGACCGCGAAGCCTACATGGCCATACTCCGCGACGCTCTCACCTCCCCCCTCCCGGTCTGCACCAAGCGCATCCTCGTCACCAGCCGCAAGCGCTTCCTCGGTCCATTCCAGCCCTCGAGCACCACCCAACTTGGCGACATACTCGAGGGCGCCATGGTCGCCATCATCAAGGTGATGGATCTGCAAGAGATACAACCTGATGACATCGCCTACGCCGACTCGTACTTCTTCGACACACTGTTCGATGATAAGGTGAGGTCCTGACTTGGCTTTACAGATTTATGGAGTAAGGAAAACTTTGCTTGTGGCGTGACGTTGTATGTTGTACTCCAGTGCTGTTTTTCATTTTCGATCTACAATCGCAATTGCTTGTTACTCCTTATTGGAGTAAGGACTATTATGAGAGTAGTTTTTGGTGATCGGAGACTATAAGTGTGATGCTTGTTGAAGGATCATAGATGCCAATGAGGAGCAAAAAATCATTTGGATGACTCCATTATAGTTTAATGTTCTTCATCCAAGTGTTCTGACCTGTATGATCTAGAAGTAGCATGTGGAACTGGATCTTTGTTACTCAAGTCTGGAAACAAAAATATGTGTCATAAGAACTGTCTAAGCAAGATTTACCTACACGGTCAAGCATGTGTCATCTGTTCAAGATTGTTATTTATCCTTGGATGAAAACTGTTTTATAGCTATTGGACAAGGTATTACTTCATAAATCTGATGCATGCCATAGAATCTGGAGTAATTACAACTATGATTGATGCTTTTGCTGAAAGCAGGATTTCTGACTGTTGAGAATTCGGGGCACATTTGAGTTAGGCTTTATATTTTTAAAAGTTCCATTGGTTACTTCTGGATTTTGTGTCATTTGTGTAACTTGGACATGCTCCGTGTTTCGATTGTTGGTCCATCTTCACAATGGAATGGGTTATTTGGTGCTTCTGTAATATTTCTGAATTAGTTACCTAAGAACAGTGTGTTATTCTAGAAAGTTCAGGATCAGTGGGTGTTGCCTAATAAACAATATGCACTGTTTGTTCATTGTCTGATGTCATTTCATGTTGTATTGTATATGCATACTGAATCCAACATGATAAAAGGCTCAAAGCGCTCTTTGAGGGTGTAGGCCCTGAAGTTGCCATAGATAGGAAAAAATCATCAGGATACAACATAACAAGTATTCTGTGATATGAATTGACCAACCAAGCATTCTTGAGGGTCTAGGCCCTTAAGTGATTGAATGATAGTTTAAGGATTGGATCGGCTAGGACATTATTTCCTACCAAGGCCTTATTTGCTGGTTGACATGCCACTTTCCACAATTATCTTTTTCAGTAGCAGATCAATCCATTTTAGTAGCAAAGTAAATAAATACTACATTTTTCTATTACAGTATTATTTGAACGATTATATATTATTATACTATTATATTATGAGCAAACTTGCTTAGAAGGGCTGGCTACCCGGTTGTAGGATGGTTAACTTAATCCTTGTATATTGTGGTTGCATGGCCAAACTGTTGAACTGTTGGAACATTGGAGCAATGAATTTCACTTCAATATATCCATGTCAATCGAGGATGAGCTTTCTCTCTTTTGAACTTGTGTGTGCCTTGTAGCAGGTGAAGAAAGTTTGATTCGTTTTGAGTGTCCACTGATAATAGTTGAACAAGATAGGAATAGGATGTGACTGGCGATACTATTCACGTGCAAGTGCAACTACACGATCATTGCAAGAAAGGGTTAAGGCCTTAGAAAGGGAAGATATACTATAACTTAGGATGGTGCGAAAGAGGCATAATTCTCTCTTTCTTGACTGATAGTAGATACATATTACCCTTTTTTTAGGGAATTGACTTCGCTCTTTATCTAACTACGCATCTCTGCAAGGAAATAAACCCAGCTAACGAGGAGACCTACCATTATGGAGACGAGGAACACAGAAGTAGAATGTAATGGGAATGAGAACTTCTATATGTCGGTTGCTGGCTGGATTAGGTGCTAGCAGAGTTGTCTGGCCAGGCCTGGCGCCGGGCTTGAGCCTATCCTGTCCTGTGTTTTTCAAAGAGGATTGCCTGTGATTTGCTTTATACTGCACTGGCATGATATAGATATGTGTATCATTAATATTCAACTTTGTATGCTATGTGCATTCCTAAAGTTCAACTTTGTTTCCATTGCCCTCGTAAGCATTCCTAAAGTTCAACTTTCTTTTCTCCAGGTTGTGAGGGGTGTTGTGGAAAGTTTGAAAATTATTACCCGCCAAGCAAGTTTAAGAGTGGCAGAGTATGCGTTCCATTATGCGAAGACCAGTGGCAGGGGGAGAATTTCTGCGATAACTAAAGCCAATATCATGAGGAAAACAGATAGACTTTTCCTCGAGGTTTGATGGCTATCTCTGTCTCTTTCTTCTTGATGGTATATGTTCCTTGTTATCATATCTCTTGAGAGCTAAGTCATGGTTATTTTATGTGTACTATTTTAGTGTTGCCGTGAAGTGGCTGAGAAGTACCCTGAAATCAGATACAAGGAAGTAATTGTTGACAATTGCTGTATGACGGTATGTTGATCTGTGAAGATGAACTTGCTGACTTTTTGGTGTTAATGTTTATTCACACTTGATAATTATGAAATTTAAGTAGGCATTTACTTTTATCAAATTTGTCTCTGTTCTACAAAGTCTATTTTAACATTACTGAGTATGAACTGCATCCTCTTGCAGCTCGTGAAGAACCCTGGTACTTTTGATGTATTGGTGATACCAAATCTCTATGGAGACATTATTAATGATCTATGTGCTGGTTTGATCAGAGGCTTGGGCCTAACTCCCAGGTAGATGTGTCTAATTTGCTACTCCCTCCGTCCCATAATATAAGATGTTATTACAACCAATATAGATCTGTATTGGTTGTACATCTTATATTATGAGACGGAGAACGTATTTGAGCATCAAAACAACATCATCTCTCACTATTGTTGATTTACCAGCTGCAACATTTGCAAAGGTGGCATTTTTCTGGCAGAGTCTGTTCATGGCTCTGCACCTGATATCTCTGGCAAGGTAAACTGGTCGTAGATATGTCCCTTCTTTCAGTCTAATTGTCTTAGTCATATGTTTCTCGAAATCCTGTCAAGACCAGAGTGTCGTTCCACAAGTTCTTCACAGTTTTCATACCAGCTGAACTTAATATAAAGATAATCAATTGCAGTAATAGTTAAGCTGTGACATAACTGCGATATTCCAGTATCGTTCTTCCTGAAATGTGTTCCAACATTGGACTGCATGCTATCCATTTTTGCAGACTGGCCACAAGTTTGAAGATCATCTTGCCCATGCAGTTCTGAGTTCTCCGATGGACCTCGAACATGAGATACCTGGATCCTTTGAGGTATCGGTTGGTAGATTGCTACATCGGCTAGGGAGGTATGACCTTCACTATCGTTGCGTATGTTTCCTCGCTTTTGTGCATGTGCTCCAGCTATTGCACCTCATGAACCTCTCTTGCAGCTTGATAAACTTGCCGTTGCAAAGTCTACATGTGGTACCAGTTTCGATTCGTACGAAGAAACCAGAGCTTCGGTCTAATCCTGTAAGCAACATGAAACCAAGTACACCACCATTGGCTGCTCGTACCATAAGCCCTCTGGCGAGGTTCCTTCGTACCAGGTTGGTTTAGAAACATTGTTTTCCCATCTTGATACACCTGAAACACGTGAGGTGATAGCTGTTGTCATTAACATTTATTGATGTATACTTCTGACAGCAACGATCATCAACCTGTGAGCAAGAAATCTCATACACCATGGCTTAAAAAGGTATCGCCATGTTTCTTTATTCTGCTTAGTTCATTGCTCAAGTGTGCAAAGAATTATTTCTCTGGAATAGAATTCAGTAATTTACGAGTAAGTTGTGTAAACATAGGTTTTAACCATGATATGATTAGGTAGTACTCCCTCCGTATCAAAATATAAGTCTTTCCACCAACTTTCCACACACGTGTATCTAGACATGTTTTAGTGCAAGATTCATGTGAACATTGCACTAAAACATGTCTAGATACATGTGTGTGGAAAGTTGGTGGAAAGACTTATATTTTGATACGGAGTGGAGTACCTAATTAACTATATGATTTGTATATATATACTTACCCTGTACACCATGATAGGGTAGAGATCGTGCATCTTTCGTACATATATACGAGAGACTTGCCCCCTATAAGGCATTGTGGGTTCCAGCAATTCTGTTTTTCTACTATTTTTTCAGCCTTTTTGTTTGGACACATCGTATCATTTACTTTATGATATCTATGACAAGTTGACAACTTGTTTAGATTGTTTGCATTTGACTTGTACATACGGTTCAGAGCTCTATGGGATGAACCTTTTATTAACGTTTTACTTCGCTATTGTCATAGGTACGATATATGGCAGGACGTCAAACTCTTTGTTTGATATTTTTGTTGTTTATCGTTATCTCCTTCATATCAACTGTGAATGCTGAAGATAGATTTCAGAAGTGTCCACCACAAAGCATAACTGATTATCTTCCGAGAAATACTTGTCGAGTGATTAAATTGTCAGGTGATCATTGGTCACACTCAAAGCGAGTAGAGGTACAGGAAGTTAGGTATGTACCAAGCTCTTTCATTACTATTTTAGGATAAATATCGGAGTAGATTAATCTAACTATCTATCTTGTTTCTGCAGGATTATTGAGTATCATATTCCTAATTCTGTCAGTTATTTCTTCAAAAACAAATTCACTTGGTGCATTCGATTTCAAGATACCATTCAGCTGATTGGAATTATGTCAAATTGGTACGTGATAATTTCCATCTGCTAGGCACCCAGTTTTTGTAAAATACTATTTTTGTCTAGTAAAATTAGATACCTGTTGTAACCATTAGAGAAACAAAATTCTATTCTTACATACACGGGCTCCTCCAATCTCATGTACTGCATACTACTCTCTCGACATTATCTAATTTATCTTTTTGTCAAGAAACTTATTTTGCCTGTAGGTGCTGGAATGCATATGACATTGATTCATGAAGCTAAAACATTTAGTGACAGTTCATTTATCAATTCAATACTTTAAACTCTAAATTGCTTTACTTTTTTTGCGAGTAACTTAGCTTTACATTTGGCCATTTGCGCACTGTCCTGAAATGGGATTGGGATGTACATTAATCTTTATTTCCCTTTAATGTCAGCTTGTTGTACCCTGTCCCTCTGGTTAGGCTTAATTGTTTCGACCTTCACAAAATATTGAGAAACAAATCTTTTGTGTTCTTCTCAGAAAAATAGGAGAGTATGTGTCAATACCCAACTTATAGGATGTACTGGATTTTAGTTGATGAAAGATCAAGTATGAACGTGATGATATGCTGCAGGTTGATAATTTCTAAAATATTTAGCTTATCAACTCTCGTTTTGCTGTTTCAGGCCAGCTGTTTGGAAATTAAGGCAAAATCAACATGTGAGATTCTTGTTAGGTGATAAGAATCTCATTGTTGTATGGATAGACATATCTATAGTTGGCATTTTTTATCACTTATGTTGGATACGATACGGCCATCTGCTCTCTTTGTCGGGATACTATACAGAATTTGGCCAGCATGTGTATCATATTAATGTTATTAGCTGCTGGTTATTTATCTCAGTGTTGGTAGTGGTGCTTATCCGACATAGAACAGTTGTCAAGGTAAACACATATTTACTTGTTACCCAAATCAGATTTTGGATGATTGGGCTATCATTTAAAACAAGTGTTCAACATGTGTACTTTTTCATTGACTTTCAGGCTTCAAGGTTCATAATCGGCCGCTTACTGGGACTATCTTTTCTTGTTGGGATTTTTTACTATCTGAGGAATGTAGAGCCTGACGAGAAAAATATTTCCAGAGTTGGTGCAATTGGTTTTGGAGCAATGATATTAATGTATATCATGAAATCGTTCACAATCGTGGTGAGTATGTATTACATTGCGGTATGTTTTTGATATCCCGTCATACATTGATTGTATTAGCCCACCAATAAAAACATCAGGATGCTCCATCCGTGTTGGGCTTAACCCAGCGTGAAGAGGTTTTTTTGCCATGTCAAATATTTTCCTTACACTGGAGTTCTTTATTTCTGAATTCTGCAACCTTTCTTTGTTCGGATAATAAGACATCACGTGTTCCCTTTAGAGAGATCAGGGCATGCATACATTAGAGCAGGGAATCCATGTAACTACGCAAGAGTTGTTTAGATCATTTGAGCTTCCGCCATTTGCTTATCGTTACTGATCTTATTATGGATGTGTCAACATCATCAGCTGCACGCACTATCTCTGCACTGTGGGCATGTCAAATAAGCGTTAGAATCCAATCATCAGGGGCTTTCTCATTATCCTCTAAGATCTGAGGAGGCCCCTCTCACAGCTCACCGCCACATCTCACTCCCCACATGCAGGACACCGAAGGCGAAGTTAGCAGGCCTTGTCCACCTTCCGTACCCCTCTCCTCACCAACCAGGCAACCAAACACCAGACCACCTTCATACAAATGAACAGCAGAGCGCAAGCAGCCGCACAGTGCTGCACCTCCTCCTGGACATCATGCATTCATGCTCATGCAGCACACATCCACATGCTGATTGCTGATGCGGCGCCAACACATAACGCAGCTGCACACTCTCATCCATGCCTCCATTGCCTTGTCTTCTGGTAGTCAACTGTCACGGCTGCACTGGATGCAGCTGCTGTGTCTATTTGTGCCCATAGACCAATATAATGCTGCCTCCTGATGCAGCTCCACCAGTGCCTACACTCACTCACATAGCCACACATCACCGCACTAGAAAATGTGAACGTCTCTGCTTCCCTTAGGTCAAGATTGCCGCATACACGACAAACACCAACTCCATGTAGAATTGGGAGATTTCTGGCTGGGTGGTGGGTTCCTTGGGACTCCCCACCTTAATATATGCAGCACCAAGTGATCTTATGCAATTCTTATTTGACATACTAACTCACGCTTCAAAAATAATAATATTCTCGAGATTAATTTGATTTAAAATAGGGTATGTCAAGGGCTATTTTGATGAGCTCAAATATTATATGTCCAATTTTATACCAATTTTCGCTGTATGTTTTTTTTTTGTCTATAGGGTGTGAAGGTGTTTACTATGACAGTGCACATCATCGCCATGCTTCTTTTTCCGTGTTGTGAGCATCACCACTTAAGCTCATGGTATGGGTGTGCTTCTATTGGAAGCTTGGTTTACCGGTTCATCGAGACAACAAGATTCTGCTACTTATTCTTTCATCAAGAGAGGTTAGAATTAAACAATCAATTTCAGAAATTTGCAATCATATTATTATGAAATAAATCACAAAAGTTTTCTCGGTGTTTGAAGTTAGTTGTTAAAATTTTGGAGGCAAATCATAACGACAGCTAGAGAGGACATGACAATACACCAAAAAACTTCTAATGTTAGTTATGACTGGGTGAATAATTAAGGTAGGTACCCACACATAGAAAAATTAAGAAACACCTAGATAATTCTGTTGTGTCCGATCTGAAATCGCACCTTGTATTGATATGTAGCAGTAAGTCGTTGGTCAATACCAGAGAGATGCTGATATTACTTGCCTCTTCCGTGAATGTTAACTATCATACAGCTTTATTTGGTTACGCTTTGTTAGACATATAGAGTGTGAGACTAATTTCTGTTCAAACTATGGCCGAACATGCAGGTTGCCTGGAGGCAGACTGCATGGACTATGAGAAGATTTTTTTTCAGACTCAAAGGAAAAAAACAAACTTGTTTTTGCGAATAATGATACATTAGTGAACTGTCTGTGGTGGGTTCGGATGTTGCCACGATAAAACAAAAAACGTTCTTGCCGATACTGTCCAAATGACTATGCTCCTGCACCTGGTCTGTGTATGTATGGTGTTTCCTATTTTCAAAAAGTTAATTTGAATAGAAATATGTAATTTCATTTTTTTTCTCTTCCAAACTAACAAATTTAGATTTCATTGGTTCCGTTTTTCTTTCGCAAGATTTCTCGAAGTGAGTAGTTTCTGTAAGGTTGTCCTAGCGTGGCGCGTTAGACTGTAAGGTTGTTGTCAATCGGATATATGCTGACAGAGACAAGTTTTTGCAATACAATGGATCGTACATTAGAATTCGTGTAGAAAGCACAGTGGATATCAAAGTGCTGGTTATCAGTATTCCTATTCATAACCTCAAAAGAAATACTAAAATCTTTTAGTCGAAAGACGGAGCGACACTAGACTGAGATCGAGCATGATTCCAGTGGTGATCTGGCTTTTACCTTAATGAGATAAACGGAGTATTGTTTGGAGATAGGAAGTTGCATGTTGACTCCATCAACATTCTTGTGGTTTGCGTAGTGTGGCGTCAGACTGTGAGGTTATTGTCGCTTGAATATATCTCAAGTTAGGGTTGGGTCCTAATAATGATATAAAACCTATAATCTTTTTGGATTGTAAAATCTGGGCCATTATCTGAGCCTTAGTTTGATGTATTCTTGCAATTCTTTGTAATGGTTGATGACATTGTAGGCGTAGTTGCAATTCTTCGTAATGTTTGATGACATCGTCGGCGCTCACCGAGACAATTTAGGGTTGGGTTCTAATGATATAAAACTTATAATCTTTCTGGATCACAGAGATGTTCCGCCGCGCCGGTTTGTACTAGTATACATAATTACAAAACAAGCTTAGAAGTAAAGGATCACATAATAATACACATGATTCCACAATAAGCTCAGAAGTAACGATTACATAATAGACCTTATTACAAAACAAGATCAGATGGACTCCAATTCGGCTGCTAAACCAACAAATAAACAGAGGTAACCTCATCGGTCAATCATCGCCGCCAACAACTAGTCCGACGGCGTCTCTACGGTATATCTCAGGGGAACCACTACAAACCTTGGTGTTCCTTGGGGTTTTCACTTCGGCATGTTTGAATGTTTTCTATGATGTAAATTTGGCAGTAATCCCCGCTCTTTGCAAACATTCCAAATAATTATACCACCTTCCTATGACTCATTCCAAGAAAAAAACATGAAATTTAATTATACCGTCTTCTCATTAGCCTTTGGTTCCAAACAAGCTCATATGTAATGAGCACATAATACACAAATTATAAAATAGCTCAGAAATATTCATCACAAAATAATGCACATGATTAGAAAAGAAGCTCCGAAGTAACGATTGCGCATCGTTTCGATGCAGAGCCCATGGAGATGTTCCCTATTCGAACAAATATCGATCACATAATTGACGATAATTACAAAGCAAGAGCAAAAGTACTACAATCCGGCTGCCAAACCAACAAAAAAACCGAAGTAACGTTCTCAGTCAAGCATCACCGCCAACAACTAGTCCGACGGCGCCTCCATATCGCTAGTCTCTGCCTGTACAAAATTGTACATGCGGCAGGCGGAGTGTTGAGATTGCCCACCCAACGTGGCGTTACACCATAGCCAGTGGAATCCCACCTGACCGATTGACATCCGAGAATCAAACAAATTTGTAGACTGCGTCATTTCGACCTGCAGCATCGGAGCTCCTTCGTCTAATTTCCACTTGGCCATGCTGTCGGGAGAATCGCTGACCAACTCGGTTGGGCTGGTTGTCGCCATGGCCACGGCTTCAGTCATGTTCTCGAGGCAAATATCAGGGAAGTAAGCCTTGCCAAGGGGTGTGCCATGGTACCAGACATCAGCCTCCCAAGCTAGCACGCACAGCTCGTGCCGCTTGTAGCGGCTGATGACGCGCGCGGTGAGGTTGAACCGCGGAGGTAGCATCGTCGTGTCCTGCGGCATCGATGCCACGATGCTGGTGATCTCCACTTGGTGGTACCCTTCACCGGCATGGTTCGCCCTGACGATCTGATCCAGACGATGGGATGCAAACACGAGCATCAGGAAGAGGACGAAGACGAGAGAGATCACGATGCCAAGCGAGAGCAGCAGGTATTTGCCTTTCTTCAAACGCGCCCTCTCTGCCAGGTCCAGCACCAATTCGGTTGCTGTTGGGAATTCCATGGGCGAAGTCGACAAGACCTAAATTTCGATGTCCACGGATATCGATCGACCTCGATCTGTTTATATACACAGACGATCCGATGCAGGACCGATCGAGTCTCCTAGCAGATTCACTCTCGAACTGGGATTAATTCCGAGTCCGATCGAGTCCAGGCACTAATATGCAAAACCGGTGTAGGTAAGGAGTTGGATCCCAATAAATCAAAGTCCTATATATAGACGTAACGCTGAAGACCTAGCCCTACAGACCTGGCTCGTGCTAGTTGCGTTTATCTGACAGTCATGTTAGAATCTGGCAACTTCGGCGGCTACGTCGCCTTGAAACCAGAGCCTGCCGATCACGCCGACGAGGACTACGACGGCGATCCGGCCCTCCTTTTGGTGGTCGGATTGGCGCTGTGCGCCTTGGTCGCGATTTGCGCCGGCTTGGCCTTCTACACGTTCGAACTCACTCGAGTCCTGGAGCCTAGGTACTCCGTCGAGGTCACAGGCGTCCAAGGGCTTGGCCCCTCGCAGAGCTCGCCGGCGTTCAACCTCACGGTCCATGTCAACAACAGGCAGCATCTACGACGAGTCTGCAAGGAGAAGAGCAACGTGATCGTGTACTACAATGAAGCGAGCGACGACGGATATAACGAGACCAGCATCGGATGGGGCAAGTTGCCTGCCTTCTGCGTCGATAGGTGGTCGACGACGGACCTCGACCTCCGCTTGTCTAATCAGGGAGTGTTGCTCTCTCAGAGGTTGCGGGAGAAGATGGAGTCCGACCGGCGCAGCCGAGGAATGAAGATGGCGGTCGAGATCAAGCCGATACATCCAGAGGAGGCATCTAGGGCATGCCTCGTGATTTGTGAAGGCAAGTTTGGTCAGTCCCTCGCAGCATCGCCAGCAATGCCGTGCCTCCAACAATGTGCGACAGAAATAAGACTTCTTTACCACAAGTCCAAGACTCAACGCACCCCCGTACTCCTAATGCACAAAACAACTTCTCCTTTCTAGATATTTCAGTTGTAATTGATAAAAGATATATTCATCCCAGGTTTTTTATACGTGTAGAAAGTCTCGCATAGAGAGCGTGGACAGAGAATTTTATGCAAGAAAAAGGGTTTGACAATGCAATCCTCCAATTTAGTTTATGATGGTTTGTCCTTTCTTACAGTATTCAGATTATATAATTTTTTATCATTAGTACAGATTGGCCTTTTAAACCACGTAATAGCACGTGCTAGAAGAATTTGCATGTGATTTATCTAATCACGGCTGTTGTTCGAACCATGTGCAAGGTGATAGCAATCTCATACGATTTTGAGGAATACATCACCATGCAAGCGAAACCGTGCTGTAACTTCTTTTCCTTTTCTTCTCTGGTCACGCTAGCTGTTATTGACATGCTACTGTACCAGACTTTTCCCTCTACTTAATGAAAAAAGCAGAGCACCTGCTAGGTTCGTCAAAAAAAAAAGAGCAATGAAGGGTCGTCTTCTCCACATCCTGTGCGAACACTCCCTAGGCGGTGCTCGAACTAGGCACGGGCCTTGAGATGGTGTCTACACCAAGGTTTTGGTTATCGGTAGACAAAAACACCGAGCGTGGTCGGGATTTCCGGTTACCGCGGTTAGCGAAAATCCCGACCGTTTGCTGGACGAATTTGAAATCCGAATTTCGAAAATTCAATGTTTTTTGGCTTCCCAATTTAATCATTTACCGAAAGTTTTCGTTAAGATTCAATAATTCGGCATTTTCGGTTCGGTATGACCATTTCCCAAGGGTGCTCGGGATATCCGGTTAAGGACCCGTAACCGGATTTCCCGACCGGTAACCAATACCGTGCTCTAGACCCTTGCTGGTCTTCCTCAAACACATTTCCACCTCGGCACCTTGGTAATTTCAACATACCGAAGAAAGAAACAGTAAAAAGTAAATAGGAATAGAAGAAACAGAAAAACATACGAAACAGAAACAAAGTAAAAGAAAAAACAAAAGCTGAAAAGGATGGGCCGGCCCATGCGGCAATGGCTGTAACGACTCGCTCCAAGCCATAAATAGGGTGGAACCTATATGCCACCGCCCCGGAATTACAGGACTTCGCTCGCGAAGAGTTTTTTTGGGCCGGCCTTTTTTTCCTTCTTCGTGTTTTTTCTTTCTTTTTATATTTTTTTATCCATTTCCTTTTTGTTTTCCTATTTTCACGTTTTGTTTTTATGTTTTCTTTTTCGGTTTTAATTTGGTTTTCCGTTTTTCTGTTTCACTTTTTTCTTTTTATGTTTTAATTTTCGCTTACTTTGAAAATGGTTCATTTTTTTTGCAAATAGGTATTTTTTCAAAAATGGTTCTGATTTTTCGAAAATGGTTCCGAACCAAATGGTTCCAATTTTTAAAATGGTTCCTTTTTTGAAAATGGTTCTGAACCGAAAAAATGGTTCTGTACCGGAAAAATGGTTCTGAACCGAAGAAATGGTTCCAATTTTGAAAACGGTTCCGATTCGGAAAATGGTTCCGAACAAAAAGTGGTTCCGATTTTTGAAAATGGTTCCAAACCGAAAAAATGGTTCCAATTTTTCAAAAATGGTTCCTTTTTGAAAATGGTTCCTTTTTGGAAATGGTCCCGAATCGAAAAAATAGTTCTGATTTTTGAAAATGGTTCCCAATGAAAAGATGGTTTCGATTTTACGAAAATTGTTCCTTTTTGAAAATGGTTCCGAACCGAAAAGATGGTTGCGGACCAAAAAATGGTTCCGAACCGAAAAATGGTCCCGGAACAAAAAAAATGGTTCTTTTTTTAATGGTTGTGAACCATTTTTTAATTTTGAAATGTTCATTTAAATATGGTACCAAATTAAAAATGGTTCCGAATAAAAAATGGTCCAAAATTTGAAAATGGATCCAAATTTAAAAAGTGTTCATTTTTTAAAATGGTTTCATTTTGAAAATGGTTCTACATTTTAAAATGGTTTCGAATTTAAAATTGTTCAAAATTTAGAAATTGTTCCAAATTTGAAAAATCATTTTTAAAAATAATTTTAAATTTAAAATGAAACCATTTCAGTATTCTGGAGTATTTTTTCGTACAAACTAAACGCTTGAAATAAATAAAATATTACTTTGGGCCGCGGCCCATTTAGCAAGTTCTGCAGGCGCCCCGGAATTAAGGGGCGCCCACGGGCGGCATAAAGGCGCTCCCCATAAATAGTGCTGGCGTTTGTCCCGTTGCACCCGAAACCAGCTGTAGTTGCGTGGCGGTGGCCCAGCCTCCACCATGGATTGGGCCAATTTTCACGGTCCAGGTATGGACACAGCACCAACTCAATGCGTCTCATGGCTCAGCAAAAAAAGCGATGCCTGGTGAGTAAAACTGCTCGAATGCTGCATTCGTGCACTTTTTTCCTCCTTTCTTTCCCTGTCTTTACTTTTGTTTTTTTAGGACAAAAGCTTTGCCTTTTCACTCGTTAATAGAAAAGAAAAGTTTTGGGTTTAGTCAACAAAAACATGACCAAAGAACCGGAAAATAAAAGCCTACTCTCGCGGCATTACAAGAACAAAAAAAAAAAGAACACCGGCTGAAACCCAAAGCAAGTCGCCATGCTTAATAACGAAAGAAAAATAAACAGGTAGTGATGCAGAGTAGCGATTGCGAAAGGAGAGCGGATTTTGTGCTTCCGGGCACCAGTGATCCCGGTGGTTTAAACAAGTTGAAAACAAAATTACAAGTATCATAAAATTCTGAAAAAAATCCTAAATCTAGTAAATTATGTATTCCACAACGTGCAAACTATCAACTTCAAATACTTTGTATTTTGGACTACATAAAAATGACAAAAGTGTAGATCTAAATATGTATATTTTTAGATCTTCAAAATTATCAGATTTTGTAATTTTTGTGTAGCGCGAAATAAAAATCACCTGAACTTTATATTTTACACATTCGTGGGATACATCATTGGCTATACCTGGATTTTTTTTCAGAATTTTTTGAGACTTATAATTTATTTTTTCGATTATTTGAATGCACCGGATCATTGCTGCTTAGGTGCACAAGACATTTTCCGTTGCGAAAGGCTCCGGTGTTACGCTCGTTCCATATCTTCCAAAAAACAAGCATTAGGATGGACAACGTCACCTTCTTCGGGATTCCCTAAGCTGAAGATACAAAAGTCACCCTCGACGTTGTCAAACGAAGGACCAAAATTGTGTTCATGAAATACACAAAAAGTGGGACAAACGGGTCCCTTTTTGCATCCCTATTTTAAACCCTTACCACGAGGAAGCACAAAGGACGTGAGATGATAAATAGCCTGTCAGAACCGATCTAACATAAACTTTGTGCTTTACATTTTTATGTTCCACATGACACGTAGCACATACTTGAAAAAGGTTACATACCTTGCGCTGAACCCACTGTTGTAAACATATAATTTCTGCAAACTTCCATACACAAATGTAGACCGACACCTTCAAAATCTAGCACAATACCGTACTAGTACATGATCTATCTTGATGTGCGTTTACAAATCCCATTCCTGCCTCAGCAACTCTCTAGAAAAGGGAGGTGCCCCGACCCGACACCCCACGGGCGGAGACACGGCCAAATACCCACACTACGACACTCCACTCTCATCACTCCCCTCCCTTCTCCTTTCCGTCTGCTCGACGAAAATCATTCACCATTCGAGTAATCCACCAACGTATAGTAACAGCAGCACCCATCCCACTCGCAAGTCACATCTCCTTCCCCATCTAGCTAAGCTCCATTGCTGCGAGAAAGCTTGTGCTGAGGAGGTGCGGCTAGCATAATGGCGGCCGGTGCCATTAGCGCCGTGGCTCTCCTCTCCTTCCTCCTCGGCCTCGTCCTCGTCGCCGGCGAGGACCCTTACCGGTTCTTCACGTGGAACGTGACCTACGGCGCCATCTACCCGCTCGGCATCAGGCAGCAGGTCAGTCTCGCGCATTCTGCTCCCCGCGGGCGCTCTGTTTTTTCTTCAGTAAACTTTGTGCCATTACCGTGTGGTGAGAATCGAAGATGCTGAACGAATGGATGGGGTTTGCTTGCAGGGGATACTGATCAATGGCCAGTTTCCGGGGCCGCAGATTGAGGCCGTCACCAACGACAACCTCGTCGTCAATGTCTTCAACAACCTCAACGAGCCATTCCTCCTCTCCTGGTACGTATTTACACCTCGTCGATAGCTCATGAATCCGGCCATTTTCGTTTTCGTCTTCCTCTTGATGAGTACCGCTTCCTCGCATGTAGTTAATTCGTCCATCTATGGCTACTTTACTGTATTTAGAAGCACAAGAGCACCGCAATGCCTTAATATGCGTCATGTAAAATCCATCCTACCGTTTAATTATCCATATTCTGCTTTCCATCAAACGGCTAGAACATTACTGTTTTGAGACAAGTATATGAATGCTCTGCCTGCTGAGGCTGGAGTGACTGTGCTTGCAGTGGTCTCTTCGAGTGAGCTCGCCACAGCCACAGTGTACCCACCGCTTCTTTAAGACGTATAGTACTATCTCCGATCCATATTAGTGGGCACAATTTTGTCTAGATACACATGTATCTAGTTTAAATACTTAACTAGATACATATGAATTTAGATAAATCTATGCCCACTAATATGGATCGGAGGGAGTACTTAATTTTGCAAAATATCGAATTCCCTGTTGTGCCTGTGATCTAGTAATCCACATGGCCTACAAAATATGCTCATGCATATCTTTCCTGACAACTCATGTCATTTGGCGATCAAGATAGCGTATTAAACTCCCTGTTCTGCCTGTGATCTGGCACGCGCCGGGCCAGCTTAGTCGTGCGAACTAGCCTGCCTGTCATATTCACCCAAATCCTCCATCAAGTACCTCTTTGCTTTGTCGGTGAGACAGTGCAATGGCATGTCATGAAAGTACGTCTTTTTTTAGGGCAAGTACGTCTCCTTTTCAGTGACGACTGAAACTTTACGCAATGGATCGGAGGGACTCCATTTTTTGGTTCAGTCGGAAGCTCCTATGAGTGAACCTCATTTGAACTGTTCCTTAGTACTGTAGAAGCAGCAGGTAACGCTAAACTTTTTTTTTTATTATTTTTCATACTTGTATTCATACGTAGAGGACAGTAATACAAGGCCAGATACAAGCAAAGAAAAAGTAAGGAGAATACAGAGGGCAGCACTGCTGCGACACGCCGTCTTCCACCTCGAGGAACCCCATCCCGCTCGATCTCCACCGCCGGAGACGACGAAGAAAGCAGCCACCCGGAGTCCTACACCCTGGAGCGGAAGAGCTCCTAGCCCGGAGGCGTTGAAGAGCCGCATCGACCACCAACTCCGACGAGCTGGATCTGAAGGCAGAGATCGTCCGTCGGCCGGGGACACGCCCCAAGCATCTTCCGCGCCGGATCTGGGGCCAGTGCCGCCCCACTTCACCGGAAGTGGCCAGAACCACCGCCTGCACACCACTTCCCCGCACAGCAGCCGCCTCGCACCTCCTCCACCGGCCTCCTGTACACTCGTCACCGGAGACGCACCTGCAGCTCGGGAGCATCGTCGAGGACGACGCCGAGGAGGGGGAGCTGCAGGGCTCCAAAACGACGACGCCGGCCACCCCGCCTCAGCCGCGCCGCCCAAAAGCTCCCTATCTACACGCCGGAGCGCAGATCTGGGGATTCCCCATCCTCCCGCCGCCGGAGCGGCCGGCGGAGGGTGAGAAATCCCCAGATACGCCGGCGGCCGCTGGGGATCGCCGAGTCGCCTCCGCGTTCGCCTCTGTGCACTGTAGAGGAAGAGGGGTTTCCAGAAATAGACGAGTGGACGGGGTAACGCTAAACTTGGAAGGAAGGAAAGTTTTCACTTGCCAAGGACAGGAACGAAAATCCCACAAGATGTCGGCAGTTGCCAGCAATTGCACGGGCCACAGGAGCAGCAGAGTTGCAGATCAGCAGCTCCGATCTATCTAGGCGAAGCCACATTGTTCCCGCGTTGTTTTCCATCCTCCAATCGATCTCTTCGTCACTCCACTGCTGGTGCTGCTGGGTCGGGAGGGAAGGGAATAATAATGCGCGAGGGCATCTCGTGATCACGGGGGTCAGGGGGTGGTTGGTTGCGACGTGAGCTCTAGAGAGGGAGATCGGCGTCAGCAGGCCCTCACGCGCGCGTCGGTGAGCATGTGCGCGCGCTTCCGAGTGGGAGCCAGCCACACCGCCGTACCCATTGTGCAGATTCGGCGCGTCCGTGTCTTCTTCTGCTCAAAAGTTATGACGCCTCCCTCACGGGCCCCTCCGGTTTAAGTTGTATAGGATCAGATAAACTAGCGACGAGCTCCTTCTCATGAAAACTGGCACAAGGGGAAAATGGCTGTACTAGGCTACCAGCACATTTGTTTTTCCTTGGAGCATCTCCGTCGGCACCCCGGAATTTTGTCGGACACCCTTAAATTGTGTCCGCGCTTTGGGGTGACGGACACTTATTATTGAGTACTGCCCATACCGACACCCCCAAACGGCACCCTAAACCGTCGGCCCATTTTTTTTATCAACTCTTTGTATTTGCAAAACATTCGATACCAACACCAATTCCAGCTAACAAAATATAGATAATAAGCAAGTCCGGCCAACAAAGTCTTGGCCAACAACAAGTATGGCCACCACGGGCCCCTCCGGTTTAAGTTGTATAGGATCAGATAAACTAGCGACGAGCTCCTTCTCATGAAAACTGACACAAGGGGAAAATGGCTGTACTAGGCTACCAGCACATTGGTTTTTCCTTAGAGCATTTCCATCGACACTCCGGAATTTCGTCCGACACCCCTAAATTGTGTTCGCTTTGAGGCGGCCGGATACTTGTCCGGTCCATTTCCTGTGTGCTGTCCACACTGGCACCCCAAATGCCAAACGGCCGACCCATTTTTATCAGCTTTTTGCATTTGCAAAACTTTCTATGCTAACACCAAATCCGGCTGCCAAAAAAAAATACACCAAATCCGGCTGCCAAAATATACTAGAAAATAAGTAAGTCCGGCCAACGAAGCCTCGGCCAACAGCAAGTACGGCTACCAATGTTTCGGCTAACACAAAAGCCGGCCACCAAAGTCTCGGTCGGCAGCTAGGCCGGCCACCACCAAAAATTGAATCAAAATACATCAAGCCAAGAATATGCAAACCATTCTTCTATCTCGGCATTCATAACCCATTCCCTCCTCTCTTCATGATGCACGAGACCTCCGTGGCAAAATAAGCTCGTTGATCCGAGCTCATGTGTGTGGTGTTGATGGAGAGGATTTTGAGTTCCCTATCGAGTTACACCTCCTTGGCCTTCATCTCCCTATCGAGTTGTATCTTCTTGTGCTTTTGGTCTTGGACGCCAAAGCAGGTGCCCCCATTTCTTTGTTCTCTTCGTGCATCTTCTAGTTGAGAGTCTTGGACGAGGTGGCCTCCTTCATGTACGAGTCAAACGAATCTTGGAGAGAGGTAGTAGATGATGTTGCCACCCTCTTGGAGGCTTTCTTGTTGCCAATTGGCCGATCGAGTACGTCGCCCCCGACAGCTAGGATTCATCTAGATCGGCGCCCCCTTACCTCCCTTTCGGTTCATCGACATTTGAAGTGCCATCCACTATGGACAACTTTGAAACCGGCTTCAACAATGCATAAAAAGAAAGAGCTTCTTGTACACTTCTCGAATGCATCAAATAGCATCCTTCAACTAGAGAAAAAGCACGTCAGAAGTAAATAGGAAATAGAGACTAGATAAAAGACACATTTGAAATTGATAGGAATTTGAGACCAAAGAATCTTACTTTGTTGGCATGGGTCTTGTCACTCTTATTTCTCGTCATAATTTGATCAAGAAAACATGAAACTTGTTGCAACCATCTCGTATGGTAACCTGCCGCTTTTCGATTATGTTCCCATTGCGCTCTATGTACAAAGCATTGTATGGCGGTATTTCGTCCTTTATGTGAAATCCTTGTGAATCCTATTCAAAAATGATTCACGAGTTTGTTGTGTCCGATAGTGGTGTCTTAGCTTATTGACATCCAAGCATCACACAACAGCTCGTCCGACACTCTCTTCTTTTTGTTCGGTGGCGGCGCGAGTCCTAGCCCCACCCGAGGCGGCGAGGAAGGATGTTTGCGGCGGCGGCGGCGAGGAAGGGGAGGTGGGCTATAGCGACGATGAGGAAGGAGAACATGAGGGTTTGTGGAAAATTGGGGAACAATTTTGAGAGTTTTGACGGCCGACGCGACAATTTAGAAGGAGCGGAAGAATTTGGCACCCGGATGGTGTCTATCACAAGGAGGTCCCGGCCTGTTGGAGAGCTTTTCCGGTACTGTCCGGCAGCCCCGATCACTTGGGGTGCCGGTGAGACCTTTTCGTGTCCGACACCGCCATGCGTTTAGGGGGTGCTTTGGGGTACTGGTGGAGATGCTCTTATGTAATGTCAGTTGTGACTTGTGAGCCTCCGTCCGATAATGATGAGAATGAGCAACGCAATGGATGTGTCTTGGGGGATCACGGTCGTTACAGACTTACAGTAGGGCCAGATGCAGCACTGGTTTTGCATAAGAGTGTGTGTCCACTGTCCAGCGTATCGTATGGTCCTAGTACATTTTGTTTAGAAACTTTGTTGCACCGACAGAGGAGTATGTCTGTATGTGCATGGCCGCTACGTTACACGAGTCTGACTCTATGAGAAGGACGCCACGCCATGGCTGGATTTGTCGCGCGGGGGAATAGTTGTCGGCCTGCCCAACCCGTGCCTCTGTTTGCCAGAGAGGTGCTATGTTTCTTCTCCCTATTATTTTTCACAACCGTGGTCACGCGAAATATTTTAGTTGTAAGGACAGAAGCGCGCAGTGAATGTAGATAGCTTTACCGAATTTTCTTAACTTCAAGGGTACGATATTGCACTCGGAGTGTCACCACCTAACAAAGCACTACAACAGCTCTCATGGAGTCTGGAGATCCCGCTCAAGGGAAAAAATTGAAAGGATCGTATGGCCACCTAGAGGGGGGGGGGGGGTGAATAGGTGCTACTCCAATTTTTAATTCTTTTTCGATTAAGGCTTGACACAAAGGTAAATTCTCTAGATATGCAACTAAGATGAATTTACCTATATGACAAGTTAAGTCTAAACAAGATAAGATACAAGTAGTAAATAACTAGAAAGGAGTAACCGATCAGGAAGCACGCGGAGACAAGGATGTATTCCCGAGTTCCTCCTTTTTAGGGGAGTACGTCTCGTTGGAGGGGTGTGAGTTTCAAACTCAAGACGCCACAAATGGCCTCACCCTATTCTCCGATGAACCTCGCACAAAAGCTCGGTCCACCTTCCACTATCGGAGACCTTCAAGGCGGAATCCGGAGCCCTTACAACAAGCTTGGAGCACAACCCACAAAAGGATTGGGAGCTCCCAAGCACCACAGCTTCACTACACAAAAGTAGCAAGCAAGTAAGTACAACAAGATGCCTAGGTTTTCCTAGTGGAAACCCTAGGCTCAAATCCCTCAAGTGAATGAGGGGAAATGAAGAACTGCTTGGTGAAGATGTAGATCCGGGACTTCTCCTTCAATCCCCAAAGATCAACAAGTTTGGGTGGAGGGATTGGGAGATCTAATGATTCTTGAGCTTGCAACAATGGTGTACTTCAGATCTGGGCGAGCTAAGAGCTGGAGGTAGGTGGAGGGGTATTTATACCCCTCCAGAAAACTAGCCGTTTTTCTGTCCACTAAGTCCGGAGTCTCCGGACCTGGAGACCGGAAACTCCGGCCTGGGCCGGAAACTCCGGCCCCACTCCGGACCAGATACCGCAGCAGCCGTCGCGATGCTCTTCTTCTCTGCAGGCCGGAAACTCCGGACAGGCCGGAATCTCCGGGCCTACTCCGGGGCAACTCCGGACCCTATACCGCACGCGCCGTCCAGGGAAAGTCTTCGATTCAAACCACTGGTCGGGGGCGGAGTCTCCGGACCGCGGGACCGGAAACTCCGGCCGGTGCGGAAACTCCGGTGTTACTCCGGGGTAACTCCGCACCACATCCCGCAGCTGCCGCCCAGTGGAGCTTTTGCTCCAGAAAATGACTTGGCCGGAGACTCCGGCCACAGAGACCGGAGACTCCGGACTGGACAGGCAAATGCAAGCTTCTTTTTCTTGTCAAGTGTTTCGATGCAAAGTGTAATTGTATCATTTCATTCCTGCACCACTTAACATCATATTAAATAATTCCTAGTGTTGTTGCCTAACACACAAAACATAGGGGACATAAAATATGTCCTTTCAATCTCCCCCTTTTTGGTGTTAGATGACAACACTCGGATTTGCAATAAAGCACACAACAATTATCGACATATACCACAATGGATTTGAGAGGCTCCCCCTACATGTGTGCATACAAGTAGTTTGCATTTGAATACAAATGCTCAACATGTAGAGGAGAGACAACTCACAAGAAATATATGGAACAATATAAATTACACCAACATGAGACAAATCATGATATAGGGTTGAGGTGAAAAAGGAACCATACCTTGTGCATAACTATGACATAGAGACCAATGCACAATAATAGACCATAAATAATATCATCTCAACCATAGGAATTATGAAATCCATAGTCTCATACCACACAGAGTACCACAAATAGGAACATAGTCTCACAACATGAAACCAAAGCAAATAGGTTCAAATGACATAAGATAAATGGACACAAGCGCAAATAAATGATAAACGCACGTGCTTGTGTCCGACCCATGCAAATCCCACGGTGAGAGAGCCTAATAGAACTACTTCTCCCCCTTTGGCATCGAAACACCAAAAAGGGAGAAGAGCGATGCTAACGGAACCCAAGGCGATCACTCGTCGACTTCATCACTGTCAGCATCACTGTCCTCATCATCACCACTCCCATCATCATCTTCAGCATCACTTGCTTCAACACTATCTTCTTCCTCATCACTTTCTTCTTCATAGCGCATAGGAGCCTTGCCGGTGTTGCGAGAAGAGGAGGGCATGGAGGACACCTCGGCATAATCAGACCAATGAAATGTATCCTCATTCCACTTGTCAAGAGAGATAGTTGAATCGGATGGCGGAGTTTCGGGATCACCCTCATTGCGAGGAGGAGTGGTACCACCATTGCTGATCTTGCGCATTTCCTTCATCATCTTGGCTTGGTTGGACAAGATCCTCTTGTTAGTGACATAAGTTTGATGATTTTCCTTGTGCAACCCAACACCCATACACATCATGGCCCTTTGCCACCAAGAAACTTTCTTCAACTCCTCGTTGACTCTTTGTTTGCCACCTTGATCCCAAGAGGGTGGAGTGGCATTTTTCTTCTTGCCCTAGGAGCTTCTTGCTCCTCTATCTCTTCATAAGAGGCTGAGTAAGGTGATGGCGGAGTACTTGAAGGGTGCCATATGTGTGTTTCTTGAAATGAGATTGATTGAGGTTGGGAATCTTCTTGAGAATGAGCTTCATGACATAGGGAGCATACATAGGATTCTTCCTCTCGTGAATAGCAATGTTGATCTCACACTTGATAAAATCCATGACATCAATCTCAAACCCTTGACAATTCGGACCTGCAAGGTATGTCTTGTGGCAATGGTACATGAGGTTGACAAGAGCTCCACGGATAGCATCCGTATTCCCGGCTTGAGGTGCAATGCTCCAACGAAACATGCGAATCAAGATGTTGTAGATGGGCTTGAGTCCTTTGGTGGTAGCAAGGGCACCCCCTCTAGCAGCAAGAGGGGCAAGGATCTTCTTATCATAGGCCACGCCTTCAACATGCATCCGGTGACCAACGGGTTCATTCACACCTTTGAACACATACCCCAAGGCTTCTCCAAATTCTGAGTAGTGTGCACTAACTTTGAGAGGCCCCGTCATCCATGTCATTTTGGTGTCCTCCTCATCTCCAAGCACAAGAGTGGCAAAGAACTGTTGGACCATGTCAATATCATAGTCTTGTTGGGTGGTGATAAGGGGCTCAAGACCAATCTTCCTAGCAACCCATAATGCATCCGCAAAGTATGTCTTCTTGGCCAACACGTCAAAGTTCAGCGGTTTTTGAGGACACACAAGAGCTTTTGGGTCCAAATTGGCATATATTTCCTTCATAATGAGCTCTTGCTCCTTTCTCCAAAAGTGACCATCGGTGGAGTTGTTTGGCATGTCATAGAAATTCTGCGCCCTCATTGTCCGAAATTCTTCCTTGTTCAACCCCTTCAAAGTGGTCAAGTTGTCAAACTTGGCCTTCTTGGCCCTTTCTTCTCGAAGGAAGGCAGCCTCTTGCCTAGCCCTTCTAGCATCAGCAGCCTGTTTCTGCTTAAGAGCACCACTCTGCACATGCTTGTCTTGTTCTTCATCATAGATCAAATAGTCTCGACCTTGGAGCTTGTTCTTCTTTGACTTCTTAATAGTCGAGGATGAAGGACCGGGATACTTCTTGCTAGCTGTGAAACAGGATTAGAAAGGTAGCATTGAGGTAGGCATACATGTCCATGGAATTTCAACGAAAGAAAAAAATAGAGGAATTTCTTCTCAGGTTTGATCTAGACCGGAGTTTCCGGTCTCAGGGGGCGGAGATTCCGGCCATACCGGAGTCTCCGGCCAGGAAGGCCGGAGTTTCCGGCCCTGAGGCCAAAACTCGAACCTAGGTCAAAATTTGAGGGGAAAATCACACTAGCAATTTTCTAGATAGTGCATTGCCATCCTAAAGGTTCTACACCACGAGATTCTACAAGAACTACTCTCAAAACCAAATCTAGGATGAAACCCTAGAGGAAAGAGAGAGTGGTACCCGTTTCCTTCATGGTGAGATCCAAACGGAGAGGAGGAAGATCCCCAACGCTTGGGAGGTGGAGGAGCCGGTGGCACGGCGGATTCCGGCGGCGGGGAGCGGCCGGAGACGGTCTTGGAGCAGTGGCGGCGACTGGGGAGAGGTTGGGGAGCAGGGGTGTGTGAGAGTTATGAGAAAACTCCCCACCCCGATCCCCTTTTAGAATCCCAGGAAAAACGCCGCGTCCGGAGTCTCCGGCCTAAAGCACCGGAGTTCCGGTTGTACCGGAGTTTCCGGGCTTTAGGGCGGAGACTTTGGACAGACCGGAGTCTCCGGTGTTTCACACCGGAATCTCCGGACCCAAAACTCCAAAACTGCCAGTTTTAAATTGGGGACATGTATGTTGCAAGATGAGCACGGCTTTTAGATAAGATGGCTTAGGTTTAGAACAAGTCACTGATGGTGGGATACACACTAGGAATTGCAAGATGCAAATATAAAAGCCAATTCCAAGTTTTTCTCCCAAAAACACCATAAAGGTCTAGAAAACCCAAATAAGTCTATTAAACCCAAATAAAATCAACTCTTCACAAAGAAGAGGGCGGTGGCCTAGGCCACCATGTATGAGTGTGTGGTGTGACACCGCGAAGATATATCTTGGGTTCACGGCCACTACTCGTCATTTAAGCTCATAATTCATAAAATGAAAATATAGAGACAAAATGAGTTCTTGCTATCGGCATAATGGGGGGAGGGATAGACCAATGGATTAGGACCGCACTCCCCCTATGTCCATGCCTACATCCAAACCAAATACTATTGTCTAATATGGGTAGGTATGCAAGAAGTCCACTAAGTCCAATTGCTTATGTCCACCACATTTAGTTCTCCTCTCAACTCCTTGAATCTTGCTTCACCAAGAGGCTTTGTGAACATATCGGCGAGTTGATGCTTGGTGTTGACATACTTGATTGCAATATCACCCTTCTCAACATGATCTCGAATAAAATGATACGGATCTCAATATGCTTGGTCTTCCCATGAAGTACCGGATTGTGAGCAATTTTGATGGCACTTTCATTGTCACATAAAAGAGGCACTTTGTCACAAATGACACCATAATCCTTTAAATTTGCCTCATCCATAATAATTGTGCACAACAACTTCCGGCGGCAATGTATTCGGCTTCGGTGGAGGACGAGGCCACACAATTTTGCTTCTTGGAAGACCAACTCACAAGAGACCTACCAAGGAATTGGCAAGTACCCGAAGTTGATTTTCTATCCATTTTGCAACCCGCCCAATCCGCATCCGAATAACCTACAAGATCAAAGCTTGTCCCATGGGGGTACCAAAGACCATAGTTAGGAGTATCTATCAAGTATCTTAGAATCCTTTTAACCGCGGTTTCATGACTTTCCTTAGGACTTGATTGGAATCTTGCACACATACCCACACTAAACATAATATCCGGTCTAGATGCACAAAGGTAAAGTAAAGATCCAATCATAGAACGATAAAGCTTGGGATCAACTTCCTTACCCTTCGGATCTAAGTGTAGATCCGCCTTGGAGTCCATGGGAAACTTATATGGCTTGGCATTGTTCATATCAAATTTCTTGAGCATGTCTTGAATATACTTGGCTTGACATAAGAATGTTCCTTCTCTATTGGTGGATTTCAAAGCCAAGAAAATACTTCAATTCTCCCATCATGGACATCTCAAATTCCTTGGTCATTAGCTTAGAGAATTGATCACTAAATTCATGGTTAGTAGAACCAAAGATAATATCATCAACATATATTTGGCATACGAAAAACTCTCCATTTATCCTTTTTGTAAAAAGGTGGGATCGATTACCCCAATTTCAAAACCACGGTCTACTAAGAACTCCTTGAGATGATCATACCAAGCACGTGGAGCTTGCTTGAGCCCATAAAGGCCTTATGTAGTAAGTAGACATGGTTAGGAAATTTAGGGTCTTCAAAACCCGGTGGTTGTTTACATACACAATTCATTTAGTGGACCATTTAGAAAGCACTTTTAACATCCATTTGATATAAGGAATATTATGAGTAGATGCATAGCAATTAAACGAATAGATTCAAGTCTAGCAACGGGGGCATAGTTTCACCGTAGTCGACTCCTTCGATTTGGGTGTAGCCTTGTGCAACCAATCTTGCTTTGTTGCGAATGACTTGACCATGTGAGTCTTGCTTGTTCTTGAATATCCACTTGGTTCCAATGACATTATGTGATGTGTCTTTGGGTCTTTCAACTAATGACCATACTTTGTTGCGCTCGAAATTGTTCAATTCTTCATGCATGGCCGCAACCCAATCCATGTCTTCAAGAGCATCATATACCTTGAGAGGTTCTAAGCTAGACAAACAAGAGACATGACCACAAAAGTTAGAATTGATTACGTGTGGACACACCCTTATTAATACTCCCAAGGATATTCTCTTTGTAGTGTTGAGATGATCCAATGTTGATGCACGCCGAATGACTCGGCGTTCTATGGCTTGACCAATTGTTTCACCAACACGAACATCTTCATCATTTCCTTCTTCTTGTTCATGGTCAACCCGAAGTGGAGTTCTTGGAGATGGGGTTCATCATGTTCTTGTTCTCCACTAGAGTTGGGTGGGTCTTGACCATTATCTTGCTCATGTGGATGAATATCTTGATCTTGTTCTTGTATAGCTTGTTGATCAATGTTGAGGTGGATGGTTCAACTTGAGTAGAACTTGTTCCTTCTTCTTGAGTGTCAATAATAGGTTCTTCAATAGGAATAAGTTCCCCTATGCCCATAGTTCTTATGGCTTGAGTGGAGGTACATCACCTACATTATCATGATCAATATGCTCCGCTTGGGAGCCATTATCCTCGACAAACTCCACATTCATAGATTCTTCAACACATCCGGTGGATATGTTGTAGACCCTATAAGTATGGGAGTTTGCGGCATATCCAACAAAATACCATCAAAAGTTCTAGATTCAAATTTAGCAATTGGGCAACCTTTAATGTAAACATGGCATTTGCATCCAAATACGCGAAAGTAAGAGACATTTGGCTTTTTACCGATAAGGAGTTCATATGGTGTCTTTTTCATGAGAGGACGAAAGAAGAGCCGGTTGAGTAGTGGCAAGCGGTATTGATGGCTTCGGCCCAAAAGTTATATGGGGAATGAAATTCGGCCAACATAGTTCTTGCCATATCAATAAGAGTGCGGTTCTTCCTTTCGGCGACACCATTTTGTTGGGAGTATAAGCAGCGGAATATTGGTGTTGAATGCCCTCCCCACTTAGGAAATCATCCATAGTGTAATTCTTGAACTCCGTACCATTGTCACTTCTTATTGCCAAAATCTTGGAGTCATATTGGCGTTGAACTAAGGTTGCAAAGTCAATGAATATCTTTTGAGTTTCACTCTTCCTCTTGAGGTAGAAAGTCCAACAATATCTTGTATAATCATCCACAATCACCAAACAATATTTCTTGCCACCAAGACTCTCATATGTGGGAGGCCCAAAGAGATCCATATGAAGGAGCTCCAAAGGCCTCTAGTGGAGATAATGCTCTTCTTGGGGTGATTCTTTTCATGCATCTTTCCGGCTATGCAAGCACTACAAGGACGATCTTTGGAAAAATTAACATCGGTTAGTCCTACCACGTGTCCACCCTTCACAAGAGTTTGCAAATTTCTCATACCGACATGGCCTAGCCGGCGATGCCAAAGCCAACCCTTGTCGGATTTAGCCATTAGACACGTGGCGATTTGAGTGGTCTCTTTCGAGAAATCGACCACATACAAACCGTTTACACGAAATCCAACAAAGGCTACTTTAAGAGATTGAGTGAAAGGATGGTCACGTGGTGTTTATTAAAGATAACGGTGTAACCGACATTGCATAATTGACCAACGGAAAGTAAATTATATGAAAGGGATTCAACAAGAAGGACCTTCTCAATGGATAACTCCGGAGTGATCACTACTTGCCATATCCCAATACCTTAAGTCTTGCATTTCCCGACGGTGACATGAGAGAATGTGAGTAATTGTTTCAATAGGCCCTTTACTAATTCTTTGCTTCCGGTCATGTGAGATGAACACCCACTATCAATGAGCCATGAAGATCCACCGGAAGAAAAGTCCTACAAGAATCAAGTCTTTGTTTTAGGTACCCATTGTGAATGGGTCCTCTTTTGTTAGTCACAAGGGTCTTTGGAACCCAAATAGCATAGTGATAATCATCTCCATATGAAGTGCCAACATATTTAGCAAAAACACAACCATCTAGATTTCATAAGAACATATGAAGGGTTGTATTTTCCCGCAAAGTCATTGTGAGTGGCATTGCCCCTTGTGGCATCACACTCGCAATGGTAGTCTCTTTGCTTGTGCGGGCTTGGCCTTCTTCTTGTTCTTGTTCTTCTTTTTCTTCTTGGCAACATAACCAAGGCCCTCTTCTTGTTCTTGTTCTTCTTTTTCTTCTTGGCAACATAACCAAGGCCCTCTTTCCCTATGTGTGGCTTTTGCGCTTGCAAGAGCTCATAAAGAGGTTTCTCACCTTGAGGGCTAGAGGCCTTGGCAAGCTCATCCTTCAACCTAGCATTTTCCTCAATGACATTTGCATGATCACAAGAAGAAGTAGAGGAGCTAGGTGGTGCATCAATTTTAGTAGATTGTATTTGAACTTGTTCAAAAGACTTGGTGAGAGTAGAGTGTTCACTCTCCAAGGCCTTGTGAGCCTTAGTGAGCTTCTCTAGCTCATCGGTTAGTCTATTATGACCAACACCAAATACGATCTTTTGTTTCTCTAAAACTTTGTATTTAGCAATAGCATGGTCACGTTCTTTAATGATTTTAGAAAGAGTTTCATTTTGAGATTCATCAAAATTCTCAAGCTTCTCTTCAAGAGAAACTCGAAGCTCATGCTCTTCCTCAATGGCCATGGTGAGGGAAGCGATCTCATTAGCATTTTCTCTTTCAAGTCTCCCCTTTTCTTCAAGGAGATCTTGTGCCATGCCATATTGATTCATGAGAATCTCAAGCCGAATCTTGCATTCACCTTGCAAGTTAGTCATCAAGAAATCCAAAGCAACATTTTCTTCCTTAACTCTAAGACTCATAAGTTCATGTATTTCATTCATAGTCTTAGAAGGAGGGGAAGATGGTACCTCGGAGAGTTTGGCCATGAGACACGTAGCGGATTTGGTGGTGACATTATCATTGGGGGATTCAAAGAGAGAAGGGGTTGTTGATGAAGCAATGGCTAAAGCGGCCACTCCACTTGTGGTTGTTTCTTCTTCATCACTCTCCTCCCCGGACATATATTCTTCTCTTGCCACCAACACCTTGGTAGGTGGCTTCTTGTTGGAGATGAACTTCTTGAAGTAGGGCTTCATGGGAGAAGGCCTTGAGGCTTCCTTGAGGATGAGTCTTCCTCCATGTTCTTCACGGTTCTCATAAGGACAGTGGGCAACATAGTGATATTTATCTTGACAATTGAAGCAAGTCTTCATTTTTGGGTTGCCCTCCTTGTAACCACTTGATTTATGCTTTTGATCAACCTGAGCTTTGGCTTTGGATGGATTCTTCCAAAAGGTCTTTGCCGCTAGAGCCACATACTCTCTATGAGCACTCATGAGTTCCTCGGGTGTCAAGTAACTCTCTTCTTCATGATCTTGGTCTTCATCTTGTTCCACCACCTTGGCCTTCAAAGCAAGTGAGGAACCTCGGGCCATTCCAAGAGCACGGGCACGAGAGTCTCTAGCAATTTGGGCTTGGACCTTGTAAGATTGCATCTCTTGCATGACTTCATTTGATGTCAAGGTGTCATAGTTGTGCTTTCCTTGGAGACTCTTCAAGTCGGCTTCTTCAAACGGCATGAGGGCATTCACATACTTCCTCTTGATGTAAGTATCATCCACATGTTTAGCACCAAGGTCTCTATATGCGGAAGCAAGAGCCTTGAGCCTTTGATACATCTCCTCACGAGTTTCATCATCTTTCTTGTAGAAGCCTTCAATTTGATTGCTCATGGCTTCATATCTATTTCTCCTCACGAACACCTCCGTGAGGGATGCCCATGCTTCCTTAGCGGTGGTGCAATCTTCGATGTGATGAATGTTCTTCTCACCCACCGCAACACGGATCACATCAAGAGCGGTGGCATTTAGTTGAGCTTCAACTTCTTCACGCCTTGTCAAATCATTTTCATCCACCGCCTTGTATCCATCTATAATGATCTTCCAAAGACCTATGCAACCACTTTTCAAGTGAGATTTCATAGAAGATTGCCAATGAGTAAAAGAGGATGCATTAAGACTAGGTGGTGCTCCTCTTAAGTGAATAGGAGGATGAGGGATAGGTAGGTCGGGAGAGTATGCAAAAGGAACTCTAGCATGTTCTCCTTTCCCATTAGATGTTTTAGATGGGGATTCATTTTTATTTTGGTCCACCCCCGGATCCTCTTTATCCTCGTTCTCCTTTAACTCCACTTGAGGAATCTCCGGAGAAGGAGGTGATGCGGTTACCTTTGCTTCCGAGAGTTTTGCTATCATTTCACGCAACTCATCCATTTTGGTTTCCATAGAGGTCTTCATGTTAGTGAAGTCCTCCATGGAAACCGAAGTGGCCGGAAGAGCAAGAGGGTTCCCATCGGCATCGAAGGCCATATTTCTCTTAGGCGGTTAAGCCCGAATAAAGAGCCGAGGCTCTGATACCAATTGAAAGGATCGTATGGCCACCTAGAGGGGGGGGGGTGAATAGGTGCTACTCCAATTTTTAATTATTTTTCGATTAAGGCTTGACACAAAGGTAAATTCTCTAGATATGCAACTAAGATGAATTTACCTATATGACAAGTTAAGTCTAAACAAGATAAGATACAAGTAGTAAATAACTAGAAAGGAGTAACCGATCAGGAAGCACGCGGAGACAAGGATGTATTCCCGAGTTCCTCCTTTTTAGGGGAGTACGTCTCGTTGGAGGGGTGTGAGTTTCAAACTCAAGACGCCACAAATGGCCTCACCCTATTCTCCGATGAACCTCGCACAAAAACTCGGTCCACCTTCCACTATCGGAGACCTTCAAGGCGGAATCCGGAGCCCTTACAACAAGCTTGGAGCACAACCCACAAAAGGATTGGGAGCTCCCAAGCACCACAGCTTCACTACACAAAAGTAGCAAGCAAGTAAGTACAACAAGATGCCTAGGTTTTCCTAGTGGAAACCCTAGGCTCAAATCCCTCAAGTGAATGAGGGGGAAATGAAGAACTGCTTGGTGAAGATGTAGATCCGGGACTTCTCCTTCAATCCCCCAAAGATCAACAAGTTTGGGTGGAGGGATTGGGAGATCTAATGATTCTTGAGCTTGCAACAATGGTGTACTTCAGATCTGGGCGAGCTTAAGAGCTGGAGGTAGGTGGAGGGATATTTATACCCCTCCAGAAAACTAGCCGTTTTTCTGTCCACTAAGTCCGGAGTCTCCGGACCTGGAGACCGGAAACTCCGGCCTGGGCCGGAAACTCCGGCCCCACTCCGGACCAGATACCGCAGCAGCCGACGCGATGCACTTCTTCTCTGCAGGCCGGAAACTCCGGACTGGGAGGCCGGAAACTCCGGACAGGCCGGAATCTCCGGGCCTACTCCGGGGCAACTCTGGACCCTATACCGCACGCGCCGTCCAGGGAAAGTCTTCGATTCAAACCACTGGTCGGGGGCGGAGTCTCCGGACCGCGGGACCGGAAACTCCGGCCGGTGCGGAAACTCCGGTGTTACTCCGGGGTAACTCCGCACCACATCCCGCAGCTGCCGCCCAGTGGAGCTTTTGCTCCAGAAAATGACTTGGCCGGAGACTCCGGCCACAGAGACCGGAGACTCCGGACTGGACAGGCAAATGCAAGCTTCTTTTTCTTGTCAAGTGTTTCGATGCAAAGTGTAATTGTATCATTTCATTCCTGCACCACTTAACATCATATTAAATAATTCCTAGTGTTGTTGCCTAACACACAAAACATAGGGGACATAAAATATGTCCTTTCAAAAATAAACAGCTCATGGATGGATAAAACACATATCAAATTCGTGGCACGTGAAAAGTGCAAGGACGAGAGAACGTGCTAGGCGTCGACGGCATTGCAAGCATCATCTCGTGACTACGGCTACGAGGGCCACCTCGTCTTAACCGGTGATCGGTAGTGTCGAGGTGTCGAACTAACCAGCGGAGCATTTGCACAACAGTGATTTAGTTTTTTTTCTTCCCCGGCCTTGGTATCGAAACAATGCACACAACTCGGAAATCAGTTTTGGGATACAACTTTCCTTTCTTGCCTAGTTTTCAAATATCAAGTACATCACATAGGTCGCATCTTGTAAGAGTATCTCCACTCAGAGGTCCTAAATTTTTGTCCGGCTCTATGCATCTTTTGGCTCATTGAACAGTACAATGTTGTTTCTCGTTTATATGTATAAAAATATACTCACTGTGTTTACCTGTTATAAGGTGTATAGTTTTCCTGAAAATCAAATTTAACTAAATTTTGACCAGAATTTTAGAAAAAAATAATCAATATTTGAAATACTAAGAAAATAAAATATGAAAATATATTTCATGTTGAATCTAATGGTACTGATTTGATATTGTAATTGTTAATAATATTTTCTAAAATCCAAAGATAGTCTAAAAGTAAAAACTATAAACCTTATAATAATAAGGAACAGAGGGAGTATTGTTTCTCTTGCCAAACTTACCGAGTTGTCAAAAAACAGAAGGCCGATCAGATTGTAAAAAACAAGTATCACTGAATCACTACCTAAAACAGCGATGATCGAAGAGTAAAAAAGACTGATTCAGTGCTACTGAATACAGATCGGTCACTCATGCAAATCCTAAACCGCCACCAACAATACATCTCCACGAGACTGACGGCGTGGATGATGTTATAATCTGTGTGCGATGGATCGGTGCAAATGCAGGAACGGGGTACAGCAGCGGCGGAACTCGTTCGAGGACGGGGTGGCCGGGACGACGTGCCCGATCCCGCCCGGCGGCAACTTCACCTACAACCTGCAGGTCAAGGACCAGATCGGCACCTATTACTACTTCCCCTCCCTCGCCTTCCACAAGGCCGCCGGTGGCTTCGGCGGCCTCCGCGTCCTCAGCCGCCCCAGGATCCCTGTCCCCTTCCCGCCCCCCGCCGCGGACTTCACCGCACTCATCGGCGACTGGTACAAGACCAACCATACCGTAAGCTACCTTAGCACGCATGGCCTACTCAGTATTTTTCAGAACTCAAGCGTAACCTCCAATCTTTGGACTCTTTTGGTGATGTCATTTGTTCTTGTGCAGGATTTGAGGTACATACTTGACAGCGGCAGGGCTCTCGGTTTCCCGGATGGCCTGCTCATCAACGGCCGCGGATGGAACGGATACACCTTCACGGTTCAGCCTGGTAAACGCAAACACACCGATCAACCAAAGTTAATATACTCCACTACTATCCTCTCTGTGGTTGCTTGAAAGTTGAAACTGATGAAACTCTGAAACTTGCCGCGTGCAACATTGCAGGTCGGACGTACCGTTTCCGGATCACCAACGTGGGGCTGGCGACCTCCCTGAACATCAGGTTCCAGGGGCACACGATGAAGCTGGTGGAGGTGGAGGGGTCGCACACGGTGCAGAGCACCTACTCCTCCCTCGACGTGCACCTTGGCCAGTCCTACTCGGTGCTCCTCACGGCGGACCAGCCTGGCTTCGACTACTCCATCGTCGTCTCCACACGCTTCACCAGCAAGATCATCTCCACCGCCGCCGTCCTGCACTACACCAACTCCGCCGGCAAGGCTCCAGGCCCTATGCCCGGAGGCCCCACGACCCAGATCGACTGGTCACTCAACCAGGCCCGCACTATCAGGTGGAACCTGACGGCGAGCGGGCCGAGGCCGAACCCGCAGGGCTCGTACCACTACGGCCAGGTGAATACCACCAAGACCATCCGGCTGGCCAACTCGGCAGCCACCATCAACGGGAAGCAGAGGTATGCGGTGAACAGCGTGTCGCACGTCAATGCGGACACGCCGCTCAAGATCGCCGACTACTACAAGATCCCCGGCGTGTTCACGGTGGGCACCATCTCCGGCAGCCCCACGAACGGCGGTGCCTACCTTCAGACGTCAGTCATGGGGGCCGACTACAGAGGCTACGTGGAGGTTGTGTTTGAGAACTCGGAGAACGAGGTGCAGTCCTGGCACATCGACGGCTATGCCTTCTGGGTTGTCGGGTATGCCTTCCACATTGGCTGGTTCGCAAGGGCGTGGAATGATTGTCTGTATTAACTTTGGGTGATCTGAATCTGAACTGTTCTTAATTTTGGTGCAGGATGAATGGAGGACCATGGACCCCAGCAAGCAGGCAGATCTACAACTTGAGGGATGGCGTTTCACGGTACACTGTTCAGGTATGGGTAGTGCGCTTCTCTTCTTTGAAAATGATTGACAGTCATGAGGTTTGAATTGTGTCCCATTTTTCAACTTGCTTGGAACCCGACTTAGCAAAACTTGTGTGTTTCCATCAGGTTTACCCGAATGCGTGGACTGCGATCTACATGCCCCTTGACAACGTGGGCATGTGGAACGTGAGATCGGAGAACTGGGCCAGGCAGTACCTGGGACAGCAGTTCTACCTCCGCGTCTGGACGCCGTCGACGTCGTGGCGCGACGAGTTCCCGATCCCCAAGAACGCCCTCCTGTGCGGCCGAGCCGCCGGTCGCCGGACAAGGCCGCTCTGACTTGGCGACACGGCCGATCGAACCAAGTCTGTCATGAGAGGATGACACCTTGGCCTGCATCAAGCACACAAAACTTACCCTGAAAGAAATGCTCTCAAAGGAGAGTTGGCCCCAAAAGCAGATCGTCGTACGTTTACTATTTGAACTTTTAGTGCCAGCGTGATTCTTTTCTGCAATGTTTTTGGTGGTGGTATAATTAGCCATGTAGTAGCATGTTAGCTTTGTTATTCCGATCCTTGAGAAAATAAAGTACATGCTTTGTCGTGCTGATTTCCCGACAACTTACCTCGCTGTCAGATTGGTTAGCCATCGCTACTCATGGCTGACCCGGCCGAGTAGATGTTGCTAGCTGTTGTGAGGAGTGAAGAAACCTTCCTCTTTTCCGCCTTTTTGTTACGTTTTGTTAGACGATTTTTACGGTACCTTTTACTGCTCAGGGAGGAGGAGTAGTATGATTTCAACGGACGGCTCAGATTAGTCGGTGAAGATTAGGCCCAGGAGGCCCAGGAAGCCGCTGAGATCAGAAACAAAAAGTTAAGCCCGGAGTCAACCGTCTCCACCTCCCATCGCGTGCGACAGGAAGTCCAGAGGCACGCGTCCACCTACAGCCGCCGCCGCCTCCACCTGACCAGCGGCCACCATCTCTAGATCGAACATGCCCGAGCACGCCGCGGCCACCTCCACCCCGCCACCGCCCCGGCCTCGAATTCGCCGCAGCTCAAGCACGCCAGTACCTCCACGCCGCCGGCCCGCCGCCGCCGCCGCCTCGGACGCGGACACCGCCTCATTCGTCCGCCTCGACTCGTCTCGCAGACCGGCAAGTCAGGCCTGAACCAGTTCGTGCTGCATAACGCCGGCCCAATCTCCAGATTTGTTCTTTGGACATTGTTCCACATCATTGAGTTAATAACTTAATATACAACTACTATCAGTTAGGAGTAATATACATTTCACTCAAACTTCATCCTCCAACAGCATGGTTATGGTTGTCACATGCGACGAGTCACTTCGCAAGAGAAAGCTAGTGTGCATTGATAGTCTACACCTATGATCCGGACAATCCAGTTCTATGCTTTCCGTTTATGAACAATCCTTGAGGTTTGGTTCTGTAATTTGCAGTCCTATATCTTACATGTACCACCTCTTCCGTAAAAAGAACCTTGATTCTGAAATTTGTGACTGATAGCCAATAACCTTAATTCTAACTGACTACTACTTTCTGCATAATATCATATCACCGTATTTTGCCTGGCCTGGTTTGGTACTCAAATTATGTAGCTAGAAGTTAGAACTAAGCAATTTGAACACTAGTAATGCTTTTTGAGAGAACACTAGTAATGCTTAGAGTGCTAGGAAGTGACAATAGCTATGCTTCTTACGACCAACTTTCTTAAAATAGTAACCTGTTCATATTCGGTCGATATATGGCCATTGTCAAGCCTCACAAACTTCAATGCTTCAAACTTGTTTTGGCAGGTGAAAGGAGTGGAGCAGGAGTTTGATGCTGATGAGGAACCTGAACTGGCTAGCCAGACGGAATGAGTTTCTAGGGCCAAAGTACAACCCTGTCACGTGTTCAGGGAAACCATGATAGGCATGAATTTGAACCTTCTCCCGAAACCACTGACTATAATTGTATTTTGCGTGATAAACCAGGAATAGGCTGAAGTATTAGGGATGATAAGATGGTTGCAATTTCTATCAGATGCATGCAAGAAGCAGACTACAATACATGGTAGAAAGGCACCAGTGACCTGAACCAACTTCGGCTGTACTAGGGCTGAATAGAGTGATAGTTGACTGATCATTCTCATTTGTTAAACTCTGTATATTCCGAGCTTGTCTGACTAATAGCAAAGGTTCCACTTTGGCTTGACAAATGATTTTTTATGGTGGTCATTTTTTTTCATACGTTTTCAAGCAATCTAACATGGAAAGGTCACTGTTATATATTCTGTAATTACCAACTTTTTTGTTCGTTGACATAGGATTTGCGTCAGAGATTTTCAATGTGACATGTAGATGTAGGCTGTATCGCTGCTTCTTCGTTTTGCTGTAATGTTGTGGGCTGCAGCAAAACCAGAGAATCCGTAGCTGTTGCTATACTAGTCTTGCTTCTTCTGGCCTGCAATGTTGTGTTCATGTAAAAGTGCGCTTTAAGTCCATTTTTCTTGCCAAAGGAGCACACGCATGTCCAGTTTCGCTGAGAACGAAGGTTCTTACTGTTTTCTAAATAACTAACTGAATTGCTTCAAGCTATTGAGTGCAATACAGAGTGGGTAAAAAAAAGAGAGAAGCAGCATACACAGTTTTGGTAGACTAATGTCTGAATTCACATTACACTGATATTGATTGCATTCAAAGTAAATCTGAAGAAACTGAATACAACTAACAATGTCGAAACCGAATCAATTGCGTCTTCGTCTTCAAGCCTGCAATCCATTCCACCATTCCCACGAATAACACGTTGGTATTTGTCTCACCTCCAGCTGGCTAGTTGCGCCTTGCTGGTTGTTGAATTTGTTCACCTTCACCCATTCTGAACAAGAGCTCTAGACTGAACTTGAACGGTCACAAAACATTCTTCTCTACCAATCAAATCATACTCTTCGTCCTCTACACTGTTATCACTTATCAGGGCTCCCTGGAGTTGCCATGCTTACCACAAAAAGATCACAAATCAGATATTGTTTACTGCTAAGCAGCAAGAGATAAACAAAATAGATTCATATTTAACAAAATATCATGAAACATCACTCAATCACAGAATATATCACCCAAAATATAGCTTATATATCACTCGAAATGCCATGAGATATTAAAGCAGTAGTAATAGCAGCAGAAAAAAAAAGGAGTCAGATTTATCAAAATGTCATGACACAGATTATATATCACTCAAAAACATGTTATATATCAGTATATCACCCTAAACCCTAAACCAGTTCTTTTAAGAAGTGGAAGGAAAAAATACACCAATACCAAAGGATTCCTTTAATGATAATAAACAGTTTAAGGTAGTCAAAAATAAGCAACAGCTTTGTTATTTTACTGTAGCCAACAGCTAAAACAGTTGTCTGCTTATAGACCAAACTTGATCCCTCAATATAACATGACCATGTGCATTATTAAGCCTTAAAGAAAAAGAATTTGGTAAGCAGTTCTACTAACTATCCATTGCCTGCAAGGCTGCAAGACAGACACAAAAGAATCCCACGGAAGCGAGGCATGGGCGGTAATATTTGCTCTGTTCCGAACCTGTAGATGTGTCTCCTCCTCAGGATAGAAGCCCAGTCTGCCCCGACTTGCACGCCGGACAGGGTCAGCATCTCGAATGGTAGCATGTCGTCGTTTCAGTTCCACGGGGAAGAAAATGTGAGAATTCTGTTGGTACCAATCCGTCGACTATGATGTGGTAGTTAATCAGCAGAATGGTAGTTAATCAGCAGAATGGAAAACTCACTCGTCGTCGTGCACGGGCAGTACCCACTTCTCGTCGTGGTACGCGACGTACACTGGGTCTGAGTACGTCGTGATGAAACTGCAGCGCTTCTCGTCCAGCGCCGCGACCGGCGGTTGCGGTCGCAGTGGCACCAGCCCTGCCCTCAACCCGGGAGAAGGAAGCAGTGTGTGATCTGCGACTTGCGCTGCGCCTGCGCCTGCGCGACGTGCTACCGCTGTGCCGCCGAGATGCTCTAGGCGTGGCCTGCAACCTCGATCCCCACTCTGGCTCTGCCCGCGCGACGAGCTCCGCCACAGCCGGCGAGGCCGCAACCAGCACCCCGAACGCCTTGCAGCCTCCGGTTAACCATCATCCCCGCAATGTTCAGCGGAGCTGGCGGCGCAGCGGGCGCCTTCGCTCCTCCTTGGTCCCGGCGGCGGAGACGACGAAGGGGAGGAAGGTGACAACTGACAAGGACGCCGACGAGTGCGTAGGGTTCCATTTTGGCAAGACTCCTTATTTTCTCTCGGGCCAGAACCATCTATGATATTGGGCCAGGCCCGTGTGCGGTGCGGTGTCTATTTTGGCACCAGTATGATTTGTACTGGTCATGTTTTTAGCACCAGTATGAAATCTTCTAAGCCTTTGGATGGACTAAAATGGAGAGCTCTTATTCATTTGAGGGTACCATAAAACACCTCTTTTGTTAACTGAAATCCTTTGGTTACTAAGTTTACACAAGTGAAGAACTGTTCAAGGGTTCAACTTCGTGCATGCCAAGTTGCCAAGCTAATGCCATGCCGTTGGGTTGTTTTACACCGAGGGGCAAATGTTCAATGGATCTTGCTTTGAAGTTACAGCTTCCTGATTTATTGCTTTGCAGGTCGTTGTCTTTAAAGATTTGTTGAACCTTCATAATACCATCCCTTTTGTGAGAATCTCCGGGTTTCTATCGAACATGTGAGACAGTGAGAGCATTTTTTTTAGGCTACATATTTATTATGGAGTAGTTCTCACCATACACCATCTTGAGTAAGTTCATACATAATGTAGGATGGTCATAAGGTGATGAACTGCCTCGTTAATATGACCATCTGCCTTACCATGCTCCACAAGAATAGATAGCATGCCCACCACAATGTAAACAAAATGGCAAAAAGTGGTTCACCTTGTATAATGCATTTATATGTCAAAGGTAATCACCAATATCAGCATTGAGTTTAATGACCACACTATCTCGAAAAATAAACTTCAATCCACTTACACGACTAAGGAGACAAGACATCCGTTCTTAGGGTTCACGGAAGAAAAGGCCATTTTGCCTTATTGTTAGTCTTCTCGAAACCAATCTTAAAGATAATTTTATTTAAAAACTTTGGATGCATCCGATGAATTCTCTTATTTATGACCACATTTACATCTAACTTTTTTAGCTTGTATAAAAGGCCTCTGAGCGGGAGGAATCAACAATTATTTCTCCTCTAAAAATTACTTGTCTTAGCAACAACGACTCATTAGCTTTGTTTGCAATGATGTTTGGCTTCATTACCTACGCTTTCCCTAGAGTGACATAGGCTATCAAGTACACACAAAGCAAATTGGTGTCTAGTGGCGGGTAACATCGTCAAACACGACGTTTCTTATGATCTTCTTGTTGTTCCATAGTTGCTAGACAAAATGTAACTGCATAAAATAGAGATTGCAATAAATAACAGTAACAAAATCGATAGTACTAGTAGTATAGTAGTAATAATAATAATATAAGCCAAGGGAATAGCTTAGCCACAAGTCCACAACCTAGCACAAATGTGAGGGATCATGAGGAAAACATAAATATATATGTACACCAACAATTACAATAACTTTTATAGATATGTGAGCGGTATGTCCATATGAATCCCCAACCGATTGCGACCGCATCGAGGTTTCAATTCAACGTGGCACCGAACAAAAGCCTTTATGCTATTTACATGTACCATGCCTCACAAGGTTGTGTTTTAGTTTGTACTTTCTCATATGTTGCCATCGGGCTTTGGGTCCGTTTATGTATTTGTCGCATGCTCAACCTTCAGTTCATTTTATAAAATTCATCCTAGGGTTGTAGGGGGACAAGAACAAAATCACAGTCAACTAACATAGTATAAATATTCAACCGTTCCACACACCAGTCTCGCTATTGGGTGTGTGGAATGCTAGTCTACGCTTCGTAGCTCCATGCCATAGCCATCCAGACTACTCCGATCCATCGAAAACATGTCAAAGACATGATTCATAACGAGGTTCGATCCAAGATGAATGATTAAACCGTCTTACAACCATGCCAACAATGAATTCAAATGAAAGAATATAAGTCGAGGGCCACTCTGATGATTGCCCTTCTACAAAGCTATCTAGTCAGATAAAGGGGGCTGTTGATGCCGGTATGAGCGAGCGCTCTCGTACCACCTTCCTTCTACGTCTCTGGAATGGCCGATGGATGTGTCCACATATGGAAATTCTTCATTTCGGGAGCACGTTACAGCAAAGTGCCACTCATCTAAATTCACAATAATCCAGCAAAAGGCATACTAGAAAATAAAGAATGAATATTGTTATTAATTAGACATCAGCAGGAAATTAGGTATTAACCCAGAAATACTTGTGCGAACTCTGGTACCCTTTGACATTAGAAGTAAATTGACTTTAAAGAACAAGATCTTTCTTAATTTACTATTCCATAGCTGGAATATTGACATCAGAAATAAATTGATCAACAATCTTGATCCATCAACTAGTTTGTTTTCCTTTTATGAATTCCTAGGCATGTAAAGTTGTGAGAATATCAATGTTGAAGTTTAGAAAGGATGGGCGTAAAATACACTAACCAATCTCTCTAAGCCCTAAGCCCTATTTTTTGTTTTTGTTATCCCGGTCAAACCCCAAATTCCCACATATCACTAAAGTGTCGTTTTGTTTTTATTGTATTTGATGGGTTATCCTCGCTTTTCCCAAGAATTCCACATACACTACTCCCTCCGTCCCAAAATAAGTGTCCCAAGTTTGCACAAAAATGAGTGTATCTATACATGTTTCATGTCTAGATACATCCATTTTTTGACAAATCTAATACGGTTATTTTTGAACGGAGGGTAGTAGTATATTTTATTCATTACCAAAAACATTACCCCTTCCTAATGGATTGTGGATTTGAATGGATTGGGTGATCGGGTTTTCACCCAATCCCTGTGAGAATTATCCCATTAATCCGATAAAAACCATAGAAACAAACAGAGTCTAAATAAATATAGACAAGTGTCTGTGGATCTGAGCAGTCTGAAATAATGTTAAAATAGCTTTATTGTTCCAGAAAAAAAGAGGTACAGATCCCAATTGCCGTCGAAATCAAAAGCTTCGCTGCCGTGTGTGTGCAGTTGCGCTCAGTCCTCCTCCATGCCTCGTCTTCTCTCGCGTGCGCCCCCCGTCTTCCACGCCACTGCCAAGTAGGGACCACCATGCACCAGCTGCCTCCTGCTCCTCCTCCTCCTCTCCCTGCCTCGTCGACGACGTCGCTCGTGTCGCGGGCGCGCACGGCGATCCACTCCGCCGCCGCCCGCGCCGAGCGTGTGCTCACCGACATCAAGGCCGACATCCGAGGTACGAAGGGACACGTTCATGCTTCCTGACTCCTGCTCCAGCTCTGCTCGGCCGGGTGGTCCGAATCTGACGGACTTCGGTTCGAATTCGCTCGTGGCGCGTGCAGATGCGGACGGATCCGGCGGGAACAGGGCGCCGTCCCCCAGGACCTCGATGGATCGGCAGGCCGACGCCGAAGCAGGCACCCCCGCCGCGGGCAGGCGCCGGACGTGAAGCCTTCCGCTTGATGAGGTACATGCTCCTGTCATTGCCGTCGAATCGGCCGCCGCTTCGTGTGTGAGGAACCGTTCAGGCCGATGCTCGAGTAGTCGTGCTGAGGTGAGGCTGTGAGAGGCGCGTGCTGTAGTGGTGAATCCGTGTGATGTTCAGTTCATCAGGTTAGGGCGGTGCTTTGTGAATTGGATTAGCATGTGCTGGGACTTGGAAGTTGTCCCTCGAAACAGGATTCCACCAGGCTTTATGGATAAACCAACATGGCCAAACAGCCAAACCGATACAAAGTAAAGTGAACCCTCTTACAAAGCAGATCAAAGATAAAAGGAAAGTACACACCAAGCTGTCGCTGGAGAGGACCGCCTGCCCTCTCGCTCCGAGCCATGGAGCCCCATCCTGCCTGCAAACAACGACGACCAGACTCCGAGAGCGGTGACAACAAACAACTTGGAAGTTGTCAATAGAGGCTGTGAAATATTTTTCTGTGCGATGTGCGTGACCATGTTCTGGTGGCAGAGCATACTAAAGCAGAGCTGTGAGGTTTTCGTTTCGACAACTATGGTGGCAGAAAAGATCAGACCTTTCTGCGAGTAGCAGCTAGAACTTGATTACTTGTTTGGTAGGCCTTTGTGAATGCTCAATGGTATCTATTTGGTTATCCATGTATCCAAGGTTTTTGAGGCGCGACTCAAAAGTGAGTCGCCGACCCTGCGACTCGCTGTATTGTCGACCAAAGTCGCTGTATAGTCGCCTGATTAGTCGCGAGTCGCCCTGATTTTGAAAAACGATTCGGTGACCATACAACGACTCAAAAACCATGCTTGTATCCAGGCTTTTGGTGATCCTTTTCTTTTGAAGTATTTTGCGATGGGTAGCCTTGATGTTTGTTGTGCTTGGAATGGAAGTGCCAGCACCTGGTGTTTAACTTCATATACTTGTTATTTTGCTTTTCTTGCATTTGTACTTCTAATAGAATGCAAAGAACTCGTGCCACTGCCACACATTTGAAAAAATGGCATTAAGTTAACTGTGAAGTGGACTCGATTAAGAACATGAACAGTGTATGATGAATATATATGATTCTATAATTGGCACCCGAATTTAATCCACTTAAAAAGGCCTCTTTGTTCAAGGCTTACCTCACCATTTCGTGATCTTTCTCATTATAAATGGAAATTAGATGTTGAAATAGCTGCGCTCTGCCATTGTCACATAAGCTGCAAAACATTCCAGGTCCTTGAAGTAATCCCCTCGGCAGATGAGGATGGCTTGAACATAGAACCCGGATCAACTTCATCTAACCTGATCTTTCCTCCAGCTTCAGTAGTTAAACAGTTGATCGCAGCCATTGAGTAAGTTTATATTCCATCTGCCCACCTTATTTTTCAGAGTTATGTAGGAAAAGATGCATCATATTGCATTTTAGACTTCCCAATAGCTTTCTACTTGTGTGAATTGGGTCTTTTATATTAGTTGAGCATTAAAAAATTCTATCCTGTAGGAATGGAAAAAAATTCAACTCAATGAATGATATGAAGTTTAATGGTGACCAATATCTGAAAGAGAAGGGGGGCTTGAGCTTATCTGTTGTTAAGTCACTTGTTCGCCGTGAAAAAGAGGACAGATCTAGTTCTGATTTTTATGGTGACGACGAAACAAAATCCTTGATGTACGCGTTGTTCAAATTCGGTATGTTTTCACTGTATGCTGAGTTTTTTTTATTTTGGAAATTCAAATTTTACATTATAATACATAATTATCTTTTCAGAGGAAGACTTTCCCCATAATGAAAGTCGATGTAGCCCAGAATTACTTCATTCGACATCTTTGTCCAGGGATATCCATGGTGCACCGCCTGGAAGCTTTGTTCATCACTTAGGAGAGATTATTGGCAGCATTAGTTCTGTCCACAAGATGGCATTCTTTTGGCAATCCGTGGTTGTCGAGGTTAGTCTATTGCTAATATGTTGCCAGGGGCGGACCCAGAAAATATTTTGAGAGGGGGCAAATGATTTGATAGGGGCATTTCTTATATAACTTCACAAAATTTGAAGTTTTTTTTCCAAAAATTGAACAAATACTCTTAAAATTTCAATATTTGAGTGGGGGCCAAGGCCCCCACAAGCTTGTACCTAGGTCCGCCTTGTTGCCCCTGTTATTCTGACATGCTGCCTTGAAATTCAAGTATTGGCATTACAAAATTATTATGAGGCATAAGGTTATTGGCATTAGATGTAAACAGAAGGAATTTGGTTTAAAGTGAACAAGACAATCAAGACTCAAAAGCTATTAGAGCGTATGATAAAATTAAATGTAAGAACCACATTTAATTGTTTTGTTATACTTGCAGTTGAAGAAACTATGGTCTGATGGGCAACCGGTGCCTCGTATGTCACTGGATGCTGCTCCAGACTTGAATTGCTGTTTACTATATCAAGAGATACAAGTCATAAATTGCTGCATTGCCAGGAAGAAACGAAGAAAATCAGCTAAGGAGTCACTTGAATCCTTGCTAAAACAGGAGAGTAGTCAAAGTACCGATGACTCAAATCCTATGTATTCAAATGGTGTGTCTCGTGACAGTGGGATCTATGCAAGAAATAGCAGTGGTGATTACGTTCTTCGGCTTGGTGCTGACTGTGCATCTGAGAACTTAACTCTGTTAGAAACCGGTGAGCCTGTATATTCTCCGACTCTGCAGGTAAGCTGTGTGCTGTGAGTTCATCTTTAATTATGCTCTCTTTCAGTATTCCAAACACTTGTACAATATGTATGTTCAGGAAGGCCCCATAATGACAGCAGAGCTCATAAAAGAAACAGAGGAACTTGTCTTACGGACAGGAAGGTATGTCAACCATTTGTACCTACTACCATACTGATAGCATGTAACTAGTTAAATCTAAGCAAATAATTTAATACTGATATAAGTTTTTCGTAACACTCTTAATTGTGATAAATTATTGCCTCCTACTGATACCAATATGTTCCTCAGTGGAAGATGCAATTAAGTTCTGTATCACCATTTATGTTGCTAAGGTTTCTCGTTAACTTTTTGAGCAATAGACTAATAATTGAACACTGCTTGTATATGTTCTCAGTGTTGGTGCTGGCTGTTCTCAACTTTTATCAGATATGCAGGCGTTCAAGGCAAGTTTAAATCTGCTCTTATCACTTGCTGCAAGGTAGTTAGATTGAGCCTCGTAAATAAGTTTTTTCTTATAACAGGCTGCAAACCCGGGATGTGTCTTGGAAGATTTCATTAGATGGCACTCTCCACCTGATTGGTCTGAAGATTGTGCAGCAAGCAATGCAACAGTAGGAGAGGGTTCATCTAGACGTGGTCGGCTAAGTGACAGAATGCAAACAAAGGGTAAAAAAAATCCCACTCCCTCCTCTATGCATGTCGCTCATTTGCCATCTTAAACTAAATGCCCGCTTACATTTTGATGTATTATGCTTAACTAGAAGGAAATTTGTGGAAGGAATTGTGGGGGGCAGCAAAACCTATACCTGCTGTTGAACAAACTCCAATATATGATGAAGATTTGGCTGTGTAAGTACAACAAATTGTGAGGATTTTTCCGCTAGATCTTAAATCACTCCAAAATTGTTATGGATTAATCTAATGTTGCAGGGAGAGCATATTTGATGCCTTGGAAGTTATTGAACCAGTAAAACTATTTCAGCAGCTCCTCTCAGTAATTGTAAGTTGAACGCTCAAATTTTTGTCTCAGTGATTTTTTTCTTGTAGTTCCATCTAATTAATGTTGATGCTTTGACATGCTGCTTGTCTATCAGCTTTCTGTATGCTTCGTAGCAGCTGAATCAGTACTACCAGCAGGCAGCAATCTTTCAAAATTATTTTACGACTGCAAAGACTACATTATTAGCATTTACCAAGATGAATGTCAAAAGAACAGTATGATGAGATCTGCAAGGTACCTTGCTATTATTTATTAATCTGGCATTAAGTTATGGCATGGTATTAATATATTGAAACCTTGCCAGGTTTTTGAGACGATGGAAGCCATAGTAACCCACCCTGAAGACGCTCTTCAGATCATGCAGCAACCTGATGAACAGTCTGCCGGAAATAAAAACCGCTTCAATCTCAAGCTGAACTTTATTGGCAAAGATCGCCAATCTCTGGAAGCGTACACCAAAGGATGAGAAAAAGACATCGCCGAAGGACGAGAAAAAATCACCGGAAGAAAAGAACGGAGGATTTTTCTCAAACCTTCGCGACAAGAAAGCTTCCATATTTTCAAAAAAGAACACAAAAGCGCTGTCGCCACCCCCTTCATCAGCGTTGGGGGTACTAGATGAAACAGAATGGACGATTTTGTAGTTTTGATTCCAGGATGTTTCCTTATGTACAACTTGTAGAGAAGGTAGCCCCAATATTTTGGAAGTAACCTTAAGCTGTAAATACTCGCCCGATTCATTGAACACTGTGGAATAAACTTGAAAAGATAAATATTTCATTTGCAGTATAAGCGCCCAGGCTCCATCATATTTGTCTTTTATAATGTTACTCGTCATGTTGTAACATGGATCAGCTGTAGTTTTTGTTTTTGTTCCAGTCGATGACACATTTCTGCTAGAACTGATTCACAAATCTTAGCATACACAGATCACAAGAGTCGACAGTTGTCATTTTTTTTCTTCTTTTAGACGATCATGTGTGAACTAGGTTGAACTTCCTCTTGCTCCTTGTTCTCTGCAGATCACGGAAATTCTGTAAAAACGCTTTCTTTGAACGTACACTTCCTAATATTCACCATGGCCTCGCTGTCCTTAACAGAAAGCCGATTTGCACTGCCATAGTGGCAAGGTATTCCGAAATGTGCAGAAAATTTTGCATCAATGGGGCTACTTTTAGCAACCATTTTCTGAAGTCCAAATTCATATACTATGTATAGTCCAAGAAAGTTTCTGTTGCAGCACTTTAGATCAAGGGATTGTACCAAAGAAATTTATAAACAGGGAGTTTTTAACTTTCTTATGAGGAAAATAAACATAAACTCTAACCTCGTCTTTTATTTGAAGTTCCAATTCATCTTACTTTGATCTGTAAAAGACAAGTTTTAGGAAACTGTTGTTCTATTAGCATATCATTCACATATAATTGGGTAATATCACTAGAGTTGGTAGGGTGGTTATATGTCAGTCCACCAGAGTTCAAACCCCACGTTTGACGCTGGTGTTTTTCGTTACAGGCGAAATAATCTTCAGTGCGAGCCGACGGTCCCGGCGACAGCGAGTAGTCTGTGGTGAATTTGTCAATTTCAAGACCCGATTCACCGGTTCAATCTTTCGGAGGCGCTCATAGGGTAGGGTGGGTGTGTGTAGAGGTGAATAGGCGGCATGTGTATGTGGGGCTGTGCCTATTTACTGAGTTAAAAAAAAGAGTAATATCATTTTTTTCGTGTTGCTACTATGAAGAATATAATTTTAAAAACATTAAATGTCAATAACAAAAAAGGTACATACATCCGGACATTTATGTTTGCGCACACACGAGAAAAATATATTTTTTGTGGCTTATGTTAAAAAGATAACTTTTGGTGCTACAAAATGACTCCCGACATTTGTTCTTGTCTTTTTGACAAAGGTCATAAGAAAATATCTTTTTCATGTGGAATTCACTTTGGCACCCGGCATTTGAAAACATATTTGAAAATATCGGGTTTTTTTTTAATAAAAAACGCGAATACATCTTCACATTTTATGCGTTTACAGAGTCATTTCAAAGCAAAGCAACATGTGGTTGGATGGTTAGCAGGGTGGTTGTACCCTCAGCCCACCAGAGTTCAAACCCCAGGTTTGACATCTGTGTGTTGCATTTAGGCGGACTATTCTTTCAGTGGGAGGCGACGTTCCCGTCGACAGCGAGTCGCCCGTGGCGACTTTATCAATCTCAAGACTCGCCGGCTTAGTATTTCTAAAATGCTCATGGGAGTAGGGTGTGCGTGCGTGCATTCATAGGTATGAGTGTATGCGCATGTATGTGAGCGTATGTGTTTGTACTATTTTTTTTAATAAACAAAGTTATTTCAAAAGTCTCATGAAAAGTATTATTAGCACCAAATTTTGTCTCTCCTTTCACACAAAGCCACAAAAATGTTGGTTTTCGTGAAACTACTTTGTAATCACATAGCATGTTGATATATTTTTTAAAATAAAGGGTGGTATGCACCGGAGAGTCAACCCCCCCCCCCCCCCCCCCCCCCCCCCTCTCTTCATGAAATGTGTATGCGGGCATATAATATTGGGATGTACACCCGAATTGTTTAAAGAAAACGACATTTCAAAAAGCTATTTTGTGCAGTTCAGAGCATATGCTTCTACGACTCAAAATGGATTTTCGTGCTGAATGCTCTTTTCATTGAGATGGGAGCAACTGTCTATCGGCCGTTCGTATAGAGGATTCAGTCTTAAACGGAGTACTCACTTGCTGCCATTTAAGACTGAATCCTCCAAACGACATTTGAGTACGTGCCAACTTACTTCACTTGGCCACTCAAATGCACATGCGCAAGTATGGGAGAAAACGGGATACACTACACACTTGCTCTTGTACAAAAAAACTACACACTTGCTGTTCATGCTTATCCTCTGACAGCTAGTAGTCTTTGACTTCCCACTCCAAGTCTACTCCCATCTCCTCAACTACTGGCCTCTGGCCGACGCGGTAGCTCTTGAATGCACCGTTCGCGCCATCCGCCAACCAACTGCATGCGAGCTAGTACGCCATTGCCGGCCACAAGAAAGCACGACCACTTTGCCCTGCGTTCCGTGATCTATACAGTATACATCATGCATGAGCCGACGCGCGCGAATGATAAACTTACGATCTCATCTCTCCTGTTCCTATAAATACCAACGTCGACCAAGCCTACGAGAACCATCCCAACGACAGAGAGTAGCGGTGTGCGCAGTGTCCGTATAGCTAGCTGGGCAAGCGACCATGGCTACCACTGCGAGGTGCACCGTCTTGCTCCTCCTCCTGCTCGGCATTGCAGCGCAGCTGAGCTCCGTGGCTCTCGCCGGATTCGGTCGTGGCCCGTTCGGTCGCGATCGTGGGCCTCGTGGCTGTCGCTACGGCCGCTGCCATGGCCGCGGCTTTGGTGGAGGCGGTGGTTTTGGTGGTGGCGGAGGAGGCGGGTTGGGTGGTGGAGGTGGTCTTGGTGGGGGACAGGGTGGTGGCTTTGGAGCTGGAGGTGGGGCTGGCGCTGGCGGAGGTGCCGGTGGTGGAGTTGGAGGAGGGTTCGGGGGAGGAGGTGGTGCCGGAGGAGGTCTTGGAGGTGGCCATGGCGGTGGCGCAGGAGCTGGAGCTGGTGGTGGCTTCGGCGGTGGTGCGGGAGCTGGAGGTGGATCCGGTGGAGGGCTCGGAGGTGGAGGTGGCTTTGGAGGAGGAGGTGGAGGTGGGCTAGGCGGTGGCGCGGGACATGGTGGCGGCTTTGGAGCTGGCGGTGGTGCAGGTGGTGGTGCGGGCGGTGGAGCTGGTGGTGGGGGCGGATTTGGTGGCGGCGGCGGTGCCGGCGGAGGTATTGGAGGTGGGCATGGCGCTGGCGGTGGCTTCGGTGGTGGAGCAGGAGCAGGTGGTGGTGTGGGCGGTGGAGCTGGTGGCGGAGGAGGATTTGGAGGTGGCGGCGGTGCCGGTGGAGGTATCGGAGGTGGGCATGGCGCTGGAGGAGGCTTCGGTGGTGGGGCAGGAGCAGGTGGTGGTGCGGGAGGTGGAGCTGGTGGCGGAGGAGGATTTGGTGGCGGCGGTGCTGGTGGAGGTGGCGGGCTCGGAGGTGGTAAAGGTGGAGGTTTTGGAGGAGGTGTCGGGACAGGTGGCGGAGCCGGTGGTGGCGTTGGCGGCGGTGGTGGATTTGGTGCTGGTGGAGGTGGAGGCCTCGGCGGGGGTCACGGCGGTGGGCTTGGCGGAGGCGTAGGTGCCGGTGGTGGTGTCGGGGGAGGTGTAGGTGGCGGAGGCGGCTTTGGTGGCGGTGGCGGTGCAGGTGTTGGTGGTGGGCATGGCGCTGGTTTTGGTGCTGGCGCTGGCGCCGGTGGTGGCGTCGGAGGAGGTGCTGGCGGCGGCGGCGGCGGCTTCGGTGGTGGTGCTGGCGGAGGTCGCGTTTGAACCTTTGAGGAGCTTCATTATAAAAAACGAAGACTTAATTCTTGTATTTTAACCCAGTGATCCATTCTTGTATGAAATAAAAACAATATATGAGAGCTAAACTTTGTTCTTTTTCCATATCTAAAAAGACTGATGTTGTTTCTTTACCCGTCAAATTTGTGTTCTTATTGGTGTACCTAGCCTGCAATAGACGAAATTAGTAATTTCTGCTAAAAGTCAAGTTTGATGTCTAATGTTGCTCAAGAACTACCTTGCAAATAATCCTCCACTTCAATTCAAATGGAAAATTTAAGTAAGATCTCAGTCGTTTCGATCCAGTCACCTTTCCAAAGGTCCGGTTTGAACGCCAATATAGATCATCTATGACGCTCAAAAGGGTACTATGAGCATTATATCTGGTTTATACTGTTTAATTTGTTCTTCATATTCGAAGGATTAAAGTTAGGACTAAATATTTCTGGAGTTTTCTGATATTTGTTAAATCCTTGTCACATTTGTTAGCATTTGAATGCCATGCTCACTCTCACTCTCAATACAGAGTTAATCAAAATTTACAAAAAACAATGGTGGAATAATCTTAGGTTGAAATTGGAGAAAATGGAACCTATTGGTATCACTTAGTAGAAAGGAGCAAACACCCTCATAAGTGTGTACATAGAGAGTAGAATATTTTTGGATCAGTCAGTAAGAGAATACGAGCACGGTTAACTATTTGGATTTATAGTGACTCCAATAATTGATTAAATTTCAATTCTGAATTCGTCAATTAAAAAAATAAACAAGTGATATACCGTAAATACAATGTAATATCCTAATTTTTTTATCTTAAAAGAAGGTGAGTGGCCAAAACTATGTTCAGTGTAACTCAGAAGTCATTGTCAATGAATGATAATTATCTAGATCAAAAATTTAGTTACATCACATCCCGATGTGAATGCATGCACCTATAAGAAGATATATATAGGTATGGCTGATCTTGCATAATTTTAACGAAATATATAATGATGAACCGGAAATGAAATACGGACATAGACAGATCTGGATAGAAATCATGGATTGCGGGATCCCAATATGGATAAACAGAACACACACAAGTTCTTCGAAACAAATTTTAGCCAATCACCGCTGGAAATAAAAGCCATACATAATGTGCATTCAAGGAATAATCATCACTACACTATCAATTCAAGTGGCAGTTTGACCTAAGGATTTTGTTTTGGAGAAATTTCGAAGTTCTTCATCAACAACTAAATCTTGTAAGCTTTGGTGTACGGTATATTTTGTATACCTATGGTGGTTCATAAACTCTAAGAATTTCATTGTACTTCACGCTTTCTCACAAACGGATTAAAAATACCAATTTGATTTTTACCAGATCGAAAAAATTGTGTTGAAAAGATAAATTTATAGATCCAATGTCACATTCCGTAAAAAATATGATACATGTATATGATGCACTCAATGTGTTCGTCTGGACCCGACATAGGCTTACCATTATTTATCTATAGTTTGTTTGACTTTCTTTATCGAGGTGAAACATTGATGATAGAGTTGTAGTTATAATATGTTTTTAGAATTCCATATTTTACCCTTTAATTGTGCATTTGCGATACTAATGACCCAATCTAATGAAGATGACTGAGTCTCGAAAATAAATATTGGCCCAACAATTAGACACTCTTTTTATGATGCATATTCGTCGGCCAAGGTGTGGTGTGATGACTGACTGTCGAAAATATGAGGACAAAAATGGAGGAATGGAATAGATGGTGGAAACAAGGTTGGACATTATCTTCGATGATGCCCTCTTATACTTGCATATTTTGTTGCGCCACCATCGACCTAACTGGCCGATTTTATCTACTGAAACGTGCAAAATGATAAAATGGGGTAAAATTGTGTTCACATTTATTGGATTGGATATTTTGCTGGAATATTCATCATTATGAGGTAATATTTCCAAGATGCACAATTATTTGGTAAGAAGTAGGATTCACTTAAAAAAAACTAATGTATTTCAATGAATTTTAGAAAATGTCGGTCTCCTACTTCTCATAATAACATTAAGAAAAACGTAGACGGTTGAGATGTTGCCCACTGCTCGCATACGAGTACGTTGTTCAGCATCGACCATGGCTAGGAGCAGGCCACAGTTGGCCAACGCATCCACTGCAAAAGTCAATCCCGTTGACCACACTCTGATCCGAGAGAGCTCCCTGAATGAACGATGCAGTGAATAGAGAGAGTCGTCCATCTGTCAACGGCACAATACTTACTGCTCCTAGTAGTAGTAGGTCAAGCCAGTAGATGGAAGCCATCAATACAACAATACGTAACTGTTAACTGGCTCGAGCTGCTACCGACCCTGATCAGTCGCATGCGACCGACGACGAACGACGGCAATCAGCCGATGATCGAGCTACCCATGTGTGCCCATTGCTGCTAGATGATCTCTATTGATCTGAAACAGGCCGCGGCTGACCCACGGTATCGTCGCGTTCATCAACCGCATCCTCTCATGCTTGTCGTCAGACTTCGTCAACTCAAGATCGAGATGCCACCAAGGTTTCACATGAACGTCGCAGCGTTTAAAAAAGAAAAACAATTACCGCGTGACTGATAATGCATCTAGTGAAATATAATGCCGACAGAAAGTAATACTCTTATTTATTACAGTACTATGTTGGTAATTTCAGCTACGCACTAGTAGTAAGACGTACTACATAGAGTAGTTTTAAGCTACTTACACTCTACTACTGTTCTAAGCTATTACTCGCACATGCGCTGAAGCAGTCAGCAGGGAGCAAGAACACCATCGATCCTTAACGCTCTCCTTACTTCTCACCTGCCCGCCCCACGCGGCAACCCACACTCAATTAAGTGGACCTTTACGATAGGAATTATTCAATTATCAATAGACTTCATTCGATCGCATCGTTCTCATCCCTTCAGCTCGATCAGCTGCGTAGCTATATAAACACACAAAGCTTTCCTCTCCCAGAGTGCAAACCCGGCCACACAAACAAGCACCCAAACAAGAAGCTCTTCACAGTGCCGAGAGACGCAGAACCCATGTTCTGATCACTACTTCATTAGCTAGTGTGTTGCCCATTGCTCCCAGCATTCGTCCCGGACGGACGGCAATGGCTGTCGGCCTCGAGAAGCCTCTTTGTGTGATCCTTCTTGCCTTCCTTTGCTTGAGATGCTTGGTTCTTGCTGACTTTGACGACGATGAGCCGCCATATGGGCCTGGAGGGTTTGGCCGTGGCCCCGGCTTTGGTCGTGGACCGAGAGGGTATGGGCGTGGACCTAGATATGGTCGTGGGCCGTTCGGCCGTGATTGCCGCCATGGTAGGTGTCGTGGCGGCGGTGGAGGCTTTGGTGGAGGTGGTGGGCTCGGTGGAGGAGGTGGTGGTTTAGGAGGCGGTGGTGGACTTGGCGGAGGTGGTGGACTTGGTGGAGGAGCAGGTGGCGGTTTAGGAGGAGGAGGCGGCCTTGGTGGAGGTGGAGGTGGTGGGCTTGGTGGTGGAGGAGGCGGTGGTTTAGGAGGAGGCGGCGGTCTTGGTGGAGGTGGTGGGCTTGGTGGTGGAGGAGGGGGTGGTTTAGGAGGAGGCGGCGGTCTTGGTGGAGGTGGTGGTGTTGGCGGTGGAGGTGGGCTTGGCAGAGGTGGTGGTTTAGGAGGCGGTGGCGGTCTTGGTGGAGGTGGTGGAGCTGGCGGCGGTGGCGGACTTGGGGGAGGTGGAGGGCTCGGTGGCGGAGGAGGTGGTGGTGGTGCTGGAGGTGGTCTTGGTGGCGGAGGTGGTGGTGGCTTTGGAGGTGGAGGTGGCGGTGGGAGCGGTAAAGGTGGTGGCTTTGGAGCTGGCGGTGGTGTCGGTAGTGGATCCGGTGGAGGTGGGGGCCTCGGTGGTGGTGGCGGAATGGGTGGAGGTGGTGGGCTTGGTGGTGGTGGAGGCAAAGGTGGAGGTTTTGGAGCAGGTGGAGGCATGGGAGGTGGAGCCGGTGGAGGTGCTGGTCTTGGTGGTGGTGGAGGTGGTGGCATGGGTGGTGGTGGAGGAGGTGGGATGGGTGGTGGCGCTGGAGGTGGATTCGATAGTGGCGCGGGAGGAGGCTTAGGTTATGGTAGCGGTCTTGGAGGTGGCATGGGAGGTGGCACCGGACTTGGTGGAGGGGGTCTCGGCGGTGGCGGTGGATCCGGTGGTGGGTTAGGTGGTGGTGTCGGAGGTGGACTTGGGCATGGCAGTGGACTCGGTGGTGGGCTTGGACATGGTGCTGGTCTCGGCGGAGGTAGTGGCGGCGGCATTGGTATTGGTATTGGTGTGGGTATTGGCGTCGGGTTGGGTGCAGGAGCGGGCGCCGGTGGTGGTGCTGGTGGCGGTGGACGGTAAATTTTCAACTAGTCGTGCATAAGAGTTAGAGAGAACTATTCCAAAATGTTCGGGCTCTCGAGCGCTAGTCGTGTTTTCTTATGTGGTTTGTTATTGTTAGGGATCAATGTAATTGGTTATTTCCCTTGTTCGATTGTTTTGTATGTAACCCGTGCTCAAAAGAGTCTAAGCTCTGATGGAGTCGTACCCACGAACTACTTGTAACAAAGGTTGATGTAAAAGAGGCACAAATGCATATGATAAATACCGTTCAAGTTTACAATTGCATGGTCTGGTTCATGTACAATCTGATGCATAGGTAAGTAGGTTCATTTGCAGCGTGGTAGTCAGGTTCCTTTGCAATCTGATGGTTAGGTTCGAGCACAAGTTGATATGATATGGAGGGAAACGAATTGTTTCTGTGATGCTATAGTACTATTCAACTTCAGTCTTTATATTTCGTTTTTTCAGGGAAGACTTTAAATTTTTGAATATGAGACTTTCGTATTTCGCTCCGCACTTACCGAAGTAGCTTGATTGGATAAAGATTGCAGCTAGATGGAGAAGCCAAAGGCTACATGTGTCTGAATGAGACAATCTAGCGTTATGAGCATTATGTCATTATTCTATCTTTTCCTAAGCTGATCCGTTAGCGTGAGCATTTCCAACAGGAAGAAATCATAATGCGGCTGGGTGGGAGAAGTTTTCTTGATAAAAAAATAGTATGATCTAACTAGGGCTGTGAACTCATTACATGAGAATAACCAAACGGCCAAAGCTAATTTCATCGCTGGGTTGGCGCAGATCAATCAGTTTGAGTATTGTAAAAAATAAAGAGACAAAGCCAAATCAGGTTGGAAACCAAGACTCATTTCAGACAAAAGAAACCAACTTACCCTTTTTCGGAAACATGGAAACCGAACACATTTGAATTGTGATATTTGAAAACTAAATGCAGTACCATGCGCTCGTAGAGGCATACGTTGTTGTAGTATTTGTTTTTATTTTTTAGAAAAGCGTTGTAGTAGTATACTTGGTTTGAATCTAGTCCGGCTAAAAAAACTGATGGGCTCGGTTTTTCTTGCTCGGGGTTGTACGACTGGGCCATAGATGATGTTGGGCTGCATGTAGAAAAGCCTCAATGGCATAGGAAACGGTCTCAAAAAGAAGAAAATTACAGCATAATACATCCCTGATCAGCTATTACAATGTCTCGATTTGCCAGGTCCTCTAGAGCTTGAGGTAGAGGATTCTGTGACGATGAGAACCAGGGGATGTTGCAAATTTAGCCAGAGCGTCAGCGACGCCATTGCTCTCTCTTCGGGAGTGTTGGATGATCACCTTGTCGAAGCCAGTCAACAATCGTTTGGCTTCCTCATATGTGACCCATAGCGGTGACATATCTTTGTTTGGATCAGCCAGTGCCTTGACTGCGCTTAGGCAATCCATCTCGAGGATGATCTTAGAGACGTCCAGGTTGTGCAGACGCTGTAAACCGAACAGAGCTGCACGAATTTCAGCTTCCTCAGCAGAGTGACAGGGCTCGAAAGGGCTGCAGGCCTCCAAAACAATTTTCCCGGTGTTGTCCCTTGCCACCGCACCCATGCCACCAGGTCGAGAGGAGTCGGTGAAGGATCCGTCAGTGTTCAACTTGATCCAGCCCGTGTGAGGCAGCGACCAGGTGTAAGCCAGGCGCACTGGGGCAGCGACATCTTTAGGTTCAAGGAACAAAGGTTTCTTTCCCTTTGCGTCAGTCTGGGGCGCGATGCCGAGTTCAGTGTTGTAAGTTCTGAGGAACTGAACCGAGTGTTCGATTGTCTCTCTGCCATCTTGATGGACGCAGTCATTCCTCAAGTGCTAGGATCGCCAGAGCAGGAGCACCGAAGGTCACCCTATTTGATGTACATTAATACCTCTATCCATTAAAAACGGGTTTAATTAGTTCTTTACTAAAAGATGAACTGAAGGTCACCCTATTTGCAGCCAAGAGTTTCAGTCAGCATGCATAAACCTTTGCTTTAGAACGTAGCATTCGGCCAAAAAGACCTCATGCACATAATCGATCCTCGAAATGAATGCAATTATGAATTGACCCTTGTCCTGAAGATTATCTTACTGTCTCAAAGAGTATCAACGTCTGACCCTGCATTCATGTACTGAGTCTCTTCAAGGTTTCGCCCACCCTCCTTTTATCGCAATCGTCTTGACAGAATAGTGTAGCTAGCTAAAAGAGCAGAGATCGCCATTGCAAATTTGTCATGTTTCATCACCTTATCCCCATTCACCGTGTGTTGACGTTCCCACCATAAATACCAAGCTACAAAAAATCTTGACCGAAGATGTCACGCCTAATACACATGAGTAGATCTGTTGTTCAAACATCAAGAACTCCAGAACTGTTTGACATGCACGATCAATGGCGCATCCTTCTTCAATCAAAAAATTTAGGCCCAATTCTTCCCAAACTTTTTTGCCGGTGCATGTAATTAACATACTGTATGATTTACGTCCTCAACGCCGACTTGAAAATTGGAGCACACTACCCCGCTGACCCGGTCAGCCTGCAGTTCCTTCCCGCCATTTCGTCTCCCCATGACCGACCTAGCCCCACCCCACGCCCCGATTCCCTTCCCTCCACTTTCAGAAGCAAACAGAATCAGAAGCAAACCCACCCGACCTACCCCACGCCCCGCGCCGCCGCCGCCGCCGCCACGCGATGTCTCGCCGCAAGGGGAATGCGTCCGGTAAGTCAGTCGCCGCCGTCTCCTTGTACTGACTGAACCCATCGACGCCCCAAAACCCTAACTCCCCATCCCTCCCACCGCAGGTGCCGGCAGCAGCCGTCGCCGCCGGCGCGACGACGACTCCGACGACGAGAGCGTCCCCTCCGATAACACCTCCGACTCCGACTTCGTCGCCGACACGGACGACGAGGCGGCCGGGGACGACGACGCGGATTTCGCCTCCGACAACGACGAAGACGTCGCGCGCGCCGCGCCGCGGTGGTGCCCGTGGCGGTGGCGCCGCGGCGCCTGGTGCTGCCGCCGCGGCCGCGCAAGGCGAAGCGGAGGAGGGGGAAGAAGTACAAGGGGGAGCAGGCCGACGAGGACGGCCCGAATCTGCCGTGGAAGGAGTGGGAGGAGGCTAATGCGAAGTGGCTCGACGTGCGCGGCGAGGCCGCGGCAGAGGAGAAGGCGGACGACGCCTCCGCCTCCGCGCCCGCGGTGCTACCGACGACGGAGCCGGCCCCGGAGGTGCTGCTCCAGCTGCTCCGCTTCCAGAAGGAGTGGCTCGCCTGGGCGCTGGCGCAGGAGGCCTCCGTCTCGCGCGGCGGCATCCTCGCCGACGAGATGGGGATGGGGAAGACCATCCAGGGCATCGCGCTCGTCCTCACCGCGCGCAGCCTCCGCGGCACCACGCCCTCAGCCTCGCGCCCCCGTCCCTCGCCGTCCTCCCCGATGCGGAGGGTGGGTTGCACCCTGGTGATCTGCCCCGTCGTGGCCGTCATCCAGTGGGTGCAGGAGATCGAGCGGCACACGGCCGAGGGCACCGTGCGCGTGCTGCAGTTCACTGGCCCCAAGCGGAACCTTCGGAAGCCTGACTTCGACAAGTACGACTTCGTCGTCACAACCTACTCCACCATTGAGTCCGACTACCGGAGGCACATCATGCCACCCAAGATTCGCTGTCAGTACTGCGAGAAGATGTTTATCCCCGACAAGATGAAGGTTCACCTGAAATATTACTGCGGACCTGATGCCCTGCGTACTGAGAAGCAGGCCAAGCAGAAGAGCAAAAGGAAACAGACGGGGAAGGGAAACATATCTGGTTATAAGAGGAAAACTGATGCTGAGGACGAAGATTTTATTGAGGAGGAGCAAGAATTGGGTAGCCAATCTAGGGGCAAGTCCCCTCTGCACTCTGTGCGGTGGGAGCGGATTATCTTGGATGAGGTGATTATATGCCCTGTCTTGTCACATTTTTAATACTAGTATTTCAACTATACAATTAACTGATATAGTACATGTCATGCTCCATTTCGCCATATGGCTATTTTATTTCTTAGGGATGCAACCCTGCTTTCTTCCACTAAGCATGATCTCAGATTGTAGTGATCAAAAGTGTATCCTACGCAACTAATGCTTCATCGTGTTTTTGTCTCATTCATTGACGAGTATTTGATCTGTTAACTAGGTATGCTTTATATGGTTGGACAGAGAACATTAAGTCACTTTGTGCTATCTGATTTGAGAAAAAGTTGAAATCGTGGCCTCCATGTGAACTTGTTACTCTATCCTTGGGGAATTCATAGCATACTATCTTTACAGCATTTCAACGTTACTGTGTTATGTGATACTAGAAGTTCTAATAGCTTCATCATTATTACAGTTAGAGCTCTTGTTCTAGTATTTTTTTTACCAACAATCTGTGTTGTACAGTAGTTTGTTCTATATTGTAATGTTTTGATGATGACACTTGCAAGAATCAAACTCTCCTATTTGATTTCTATTGTGATTTCGTTAAATTCAGTTCATTTTCTTCTAATAGAAATCTATGTATTAATAGTCGACACAACAATGTTCATATCATGAAGCAAGAAAGCTGAACAAGCAGTTATGCACAATCCACAATTTTGTAGCTCTGTTTTATGAATCCCAAGGATTGAGACAACTTCTGTATTTGGGAGACACTGTCATGTTCACTAAACAGTTGTTTCCTTGTCTTTTAGATGACTTCCAATCTGTAATATCTTCCTGACGTTCAGCTGAACAATAATGCCCTGTTTCTTTTTTTAAGATGATTCATTCCTTGCAACTTTTTTCTGCAGGCTCACTACATAAAAGATAGACGATGCAATACTGCGAAGGCAGTTTTTGCATTGGAGTCGGAATACAAGTGGGCTCTTAGTGGGACACCGTTGCAGAATCGCGTTGGAGAACTTTACTCACTGGTCTGCAACTAACATTTGAAGATTCTGACCTGTTTCTTTTTAGCTCGTCTATTCTTACTGTTGTTTTCTCAGATTCGCTTCTTGCAAATCTTCCCCTACTCGAACTATTTCTGCAAGGACTGTGACTGTGAGATACTGGATACCCAGTAAGATCTGCCTCTACTAGTACTACTCTCAGTAAACGTCTCCCTGTATTGATTTTACCTGGATCTGCTGTGGTATTACTTCCAACCATGTTACTGAGTTTACACTTAATACACCTACATCACCATGGAAATGGTTCACCATAGAGAAGATATGGATGCTTTCCACTTTAATAAAACATGATTTGATCAAGTAATTTATTTATAATAATAGTGTTTTGTAAATGCATTTGTCAACATATCACGTCACAACAGTGAAGTTTCCGATCGGTGTATCGTATGGAACGGTTATGATCTATAGGACCCACCAGTCAGTCATACATCGCATCACAATAGCGTTTCGTTGATTTGTATCAATTTTTGACTGCCTGATGGGCCCTATCGGTTGTAACTGTTACAAGATTAGAAGTGTATTTTCTGTACAATTGTGTGCTACAAAGTGTAGTTTTATGGTAGTTTTAACAAAAGAGGTGTAGCTTAAGTTTACTCTAGTATGAATATAATTGAGGGTTAATGTTCCCTCCCTGTAGTTGTGTCATGCAAGTTTTGGGTTGCTACTGTTCCATTGTTCTTATTTCTTCATTTTGGTTGACGACCCCTAATCTCTGTCAGGATGAAGAAAACATGTGACTGTGGTCACTCATCAGTCAGGCACTTCTGCTGGTGGAATAAGGTCAGTTACAGGGTTTGATACGTCCCTTGTTTTTATATATTTTTATTTATGACATTATCTCTGCTGACACAAAGCCAATCTTTAACAGTACATAGCGACACCGATACTACATGGGTCAGCGAGTTTTCAGGGCAGAAGAGCCATGACTCTTCTCAAGGAAAAAGTCTTAAAGGGCATAGTGTTAAGGCGGACGAAAATAGGCCGAGCTGCAGATCTTGCTCTTCCACCAAAGATTGTAAGTCCACATAACATGTTATATACATGATGATTTTATTCACTCATCTTCCTACCAGTTACAAGAAGTTCAATTTTTACATGTTAGGTGACATTGAGGCGGGACGCTTTTGATAAAAATGAAATGGAATTTTATGAAGCATTGTATACTCAAAGCTGCACGCAATTTGATTCGTAAGTCCTCCTTTTCTGCTTATGTAGTGATACCATATGGATTATTGAGTAGATATCGTGTGCTTATTATGCTGGTTCTGCAAAATTTGGTGAACAAGTTTCTTCTGAACAAGAACCCTTTTTACGTAGCTTCTAACAGGTTTACTTTGTAATGCATCATCACAAAGAGCCATCGTTTTAGTTTAGAGTTCATCCATTTGTTTTATTTGTCTCTGTCTTTAATTAACACCAAGCCTCTGGATTGGAGTTAATTTACAGAAGCAAGTTGTATTGCAAAGAGGCTCTGCTCTCAGTTTCATGGTTCCATCCAATATTCGATGGACGTGGTGTTTTTGTAATCATCCCATTTGTTAAATAGATTATGTATGCAACATGTTCCTCTTTTGCAAGATTTAAGATTTTTCAGCAAGTCCAACACTGTTTTTTCCAGGTATGTTGTTGCTGGAACGCTGCTTAACAACTATGCTCATATCTTTGACCTCCTCACAAGGTTGAGACAGGTAAATCCTTATAAAGATTGGTTATGGGTGCACATCATATATGGTGCACATAATCCCTTGGATATCCTCAGAATGCCTTATTTGTCTCATTTTTGCACATTGAAACAAGCAAGCCTACTCGATTATTTTTCTATATACCTATGTCATTTTTTCCTATTAAATCTTACTCTTAATTATATCTCTTTTGTTGAAGCAACATGTTGATTGTTCGATCAAATTTGTAGGCTGTCGATCATCCATACCTTGTCGCATTTTCCAAGACAGCAGTACTTCGTGATGAATGCAAAAAAGAAGGAAATGATGCCATGGAAAGCCAGTGTGGGATATGTCATGATTTGGCAAAAGATGTCGTGGTTAGTGGATTGCCCCTGAAAACTTATTTATGCCCATGTGTTATTTTTTACTGGTTATAAGATGAATTTCACACATTAACATTCGTGTCAAGGTTACCTCTTGTGATCATGTATTCTGCAAGACTTGTTTGTTGGACTACTCTGCAACTTTGGGGAATGTTTCATGTCCAACTTGTTCAATACCCATTACTGTTGACTTTACAACCGAAAACTCGAGAGAAAAGGTCCCTGCAAAGATGAAGGGTTCCAAACGCTCAGGAATATTAGGCAGACTACAAAGCCTAGCAGATTTCAAGACGAGTACAAAAATTGATGCCTTGGTAAGTCGAAATACTTGGTCAACATATGTTGTTTGTTGTGAATTTGTATGTTTACATGCTTTGTTTGTAGGGAAGTGAATTGTCTGACAAGAAACTTGGAACTTTTTTTCCGAGTTCTTATTGTCTGATATTCCGGTACATAGTAGTAACAGTTTGGGAAACTGTTTTTTGCCTTAAAGAAACAAGGGCGCCTGGCATTATTTTTTGAAAAGTGTATTATTGTTTTACTGCAGATTTTAGTTTGGATATAAACTGGCATGGGCATGGGCCCAGCCTAACGGAGGGGCAGCCGGTGAGATAGAGTCGGCTTATTAGTACTAAGTAGTTATCTTTGAGATAAGATTGCATTAGTTAGACATTCTTGTAGGAGAGCTACATCATGCAAAGGCTAGGAGTCAATGGTGAATTTGAGGCCAGAGGTCTAGCTGTAATTTGTAGATTGTATTCTGTACATCTTCAGGTTTTGTACGCTTGCTCTTGGATCCTCCTTGTCTTTTGCTAGGCCTAGTTGTTGTTTTTCGTTCTGTTAATCATGGTTTTTTTTGGCTTGCTGTGCTTCGCCATCTTGGCGCCTTCTTTCTGATGAAAATGACACACAGTTTGGTGCGTGTTTGAGAATAAAAAAATGGTTACACATTTCCTCTTAATGCAGAAAGAAGAGATAAGAAACATGGTTGAGCATGATGGTTCGGCAAAAGGGATTGTGTTTAGCCAGTTCACCTCGTTCTTGGATTTGATAGAATTCTCCCTGCACAGGGTAAAGTTTAGAAACATTTACTGATACTGAACAGTGCAAACCTTTTTTATGGATAAAAGAAATAATTTATAATATGGCTTGGCAGGCTGGCATCAAGTGTGTGCAACTTAACGGGAAAATGAACATGGCTGAAAAGGGTAGAGCTATAGATACCTTCATAAACGACCCAGATTGCAGGATTTTCCTGATGAGCCTGAAAGCTGGAGGAGTAGCTCTAAATCTTACTGTGGCATCTCACGTAAGCTCAGTGCATCCTCCTCCTCATGTCTTCATTTAAGACAGCAATAACCCTTGCGCTTGCTCAGCTTACAAAGGAAGAAGAAAATTCCAGTTGACGCTGCTAATGTATATTACCTGCTGCTGCGTAGGTTTTCTTGATGGACCCTTGGTGGAATCCGGCAGTCGAGAGCCAAGCGCAGGATCGAATCCACCGAATCGGACAATTCAAGCCTATCAGGTGAGTAGCAGCACTAGATATAGTAATTTGCTATGCAAATACTGCCCCTCCTTGTCTGATTCGGCATATCATTTGATGACACAGAAGCATGAGGTTTGTGATCAAGGACACGGTTGAAGAGCGCATCCTGCAACTGCAAGAGAAGAAGCAACTTGTGTTCGACGGGTAAAATATCTCTTCCGTACAGCACCTCACATAAACCTCAGTAGATGATTTTGGCTGATACCATCTCCCCGCCTCTTTACAGCACCGTGGGTGACTCGCCGGACGCCATGGCAAAGCTTACAGAAGCTGACCTCAAGTTCCTGTTCCAGAACTGACCGTCCCTGATATTTACCAGCGCCGCCCGCGTAGAAGAAGTAGATCCGTCCGGGAGCCTTTGGCAGCGCCCCGGGGCCAGCAAGGCGCTTGCATTGCGTATTTGCATGCCGTTTTGATCTAGCCAGCCCGGCCTCAGGATGCATTTGTTTGGAATGAATGGTGTACTCTGTAGTACTCCTCCGTGCTATGATGGGAAGTTTGAAACATCATCGATATACCAGTTTGTTTACTTGTTTGGGAAAGTTGGCTGTTATTGGGCTGATTCTGATAGATATCCCAGTTCTGCCAGTCTCATCGCATGAGACGCAAGCAGCAAAAGCAAAACACGGTCCGGGCTGACGCGAGTGGGGTCCAATGGAGGAGTGTACGGCCCTGCTTAGCTGCCGACGTAGAATAATAACGCGCACAGGCTGCTCGGGGCATCCAAAGCGGTGACGCATTGTTTGCTGCACTAAACTAGTAGTAGCAGAGAGTGGGCAGAGGCGTCAGTGGCCTAGACGGCTCGACCTGGCGTCCAAGCAAACGCACGATCGCTGCTCTTGCCTTATCGGGCAGCTGTGCACTTCTGATTTTCTGCCGCGAGCGAGCGAGGTTGCTCTCTTATGGTGTGTTCGGTACGAGTCATGGGCTGGAATGGGATGGGTCGGACCTGCACTGGACCTAATTCTCGCGTTCGGTTGAAAGTTGAAACTAGAACCGGAACCCACTCATTCCCCAGAATGTCATATTCCCCTCAGATTCAGAATTTGCTCATTCCACCAAATCGGAGGAATTACCTGGTTCTGCTTCTCTCTCCACAAACTCTGTTGTCCTCTCGTCCCTCTCTCTCGCAGAACCTGCCCTCTCTCCCGATCTAGACCGGCGGCCGGCGGGGCTGCCTAGCAGCAGGGCGATGGCAGATCCGGCCATCCCGCCGCCCCGAGCTCCGGCCATCCCGCTCCGGCCACCATGTCCGCCGCCCCGAGCTCCGGCGTCTCCCTCCGAGCTTCCTGTCCGCCGCCCCGAGCTCCGGCCATCCCGCTCCGGCCACCATGTCCGCCGCCCCGAGCTCCGCAGTCGAGCTCCTCAACCCCGTGGTCAGGACACGCAGCAGTACGGCGGCGGGCGAGCGGCTGGACGGCGGTGGCCGGAAGGCAGCAGTGCAGCGTCGGTCGAGCGGCTGGGCGCCGGCGGCAAGCGGCCGGGCGCATGGCAGCGGAACAACGCCGAGCAGGCATGTCGATTTGCATCGATTTTGACATTTATCGCTAATCGTAGAAGTTAATGACAGATTTGGAGATTGATTTGGATGCATATTTGTTATTAATTGCGAATCTGTACCATTTTCTCTTGATTACTTCTCATTCTACATCTCCAACCGAACACAGGAATGTAATCAACTCATTCCCTTTTTTGCACCAACCGAACATAGGAATTGGAACCAACCCATTCTCAAGAATGGAACCATGACATTCCATTCCTTTGGTTCTCCAACCGAACACACCCTAGTCTCTTTGCCTGCTCATGGAGTCGTGACTCCGCACGCATAAGAGCATCTCCACCGGGGGCCTCCAAATGACCCCCAAAGGCCCATTGGGAGTCCGGACGGCCAAAAACGTCACCAGCGGCACTCCCAAAGGGTTGCCCCGAGCAAAAACATGTCTGGCACCTTGGAGGCCTCTTCGGGGTGCCGGACATGGGGGCGGACATGCGTCTGACAGGGGAGGCCCGCCCGTCATACACACAGCGCCCCGCGCCCGTGTTAATGAAGTCGTGCAGGAGGCCGTTCCGACGTGTTTATGAGGGGCGCGCAATCGCGGGCGGTCTCCGAGGCGATGCTACTGGACGAGACGGGAGGCGATGCGACTACACGCCGGCAGGCCTGACGCCACGCGTCTCATTAACGCCGGCGATAGTGCGCGGCAGTCCACGCGCCGGCGTTGTGGCGTTCCCACGCAATGCATTTACGCTGGCGCGGATGCTCGCGCACCGCCCACTCACCTCGCCAATAAAACCCCTGGCCCTCGCCTCACCCTCGCCGCACCGTCGTCTCCCTCGCCTCCCACTCCTCTCGCACTCCCACTCCTCTCGCACTCCTGCGCAATGGCGAACAACTGGGAGTCGGGCAGCAGCAGGCGCAGCGGGCGCACGGTTTCCACCGACGAGGCGTGGGACCTGTACCACTACGGCCCGCTGGTGCCGCCGGATTCCCGTCTGCCCTCGGGGTGGCGCATGTCCCCCCACGGCGGCAGGCCCGTGCCGGCGCTGCCGGAGACGCCGGACCAGATCTGGCGCGACATCGCTCGGCGGCGGTCCTGGCTGACCCCGCATCAGCGCACCCTCCCCGAGTTCGATGACAACAACTGGGGAGCGTGGCTGCGGCGGTTCGAGCGCGAGCATAACGAGGTGCTCGCCGCCTACGACGGACGGACGCCGCCGGGCCGCTACAACGCTGACGGCCGTCACGCCTGGTGGGACAGCACCGGGCACACTGTGGCCTCCGCCATCGAGGCCGCGCGACAGCACGCTCTGGCGGGGAACACCACCCCGTTGCGGCTGATGCCGATTCGGCCACGGCGCCAGGAGGAGCGCCAGCCGCGCCGCAGTTGCCGCCTCGTGAAGGAGGAGGCACGCTCGCGTCGTGGAGGAGGTGGAGGTGGTGGCGGCAGCGTCATCCGCGAACGCCGCGAACAACGGCGTTCGCCACCGCGAGGACGCCTCTACCTGCGCCGCCCCAGGACGCCGCCGCCTCCGGTGGAGACGATCCCATACGGGTACGCCGTGCCATCCCCGCTGCGGAACGAGCACGACGGCGACTCGCCGGGGTTCCTGGCCGCCATCGCGGACTCGGTGACCACCATCGAGCGCGACAGCCCCGGCTACATGGCCGCCATCGCCACCTCGGTGGCAACGGCGGCCTCGTCCTCCTCCGGCGGCGCCTCCTGCAGCCGTGCCCCGCGCCGCCAAGACGGCGCGTCCACCAGCCGTGCCGGCTCCTCCTCCGCCTACGTCCTGGTCGATGACGACGACAGCTGCAGCGACGACACGTGGCTGGACGACTAGGCTAGGGTTAGGGGCTAGGGCTGCCGTTTTCAAATTTCATTCTAAATCTTTGTAATATATAAGAAATATGAATGAAATTTGAATCAATTTCAGTTTTTTTGAGTCGATTTGAACGCCTTCAAGGTGTTCGAGCCTTTGCTCGCGTTTGGGGGGTGGGCCTTTGGGGTGCGCCGCTGTGGGCGCACCCGAAAACGTGGCCGGACACATGTCCGGCACCCCCCAATTGGGACTCCATTGGGGGGTGCCGGACACGAATTTGGAGGCCCCCGCTGGAGATGCTCTAAGCTAAGCTAAGGGTGTGTTTGTTTGGGCTGTGGCTGGCTGGCTGTGGCTATGGCTGTGGAGGGAAAGCTGCTGTGCAGGAAAAGCTGCTTTTCTGAATGTCACTGTTTGGCGACTTGGCTGGCTGTCTAGCTGTGTGTTAAGGATTTGTCTGAAATACCCTCAGAGTTCCGAGTACATATGTATTTACTGATTGGAGTGTATAATTGTATCTGTAAATACCAATAATACATAACATTAAACATAATAAATAATTAATAGGATATAGATTTGTCCAAAATACATATCGTACCATTACACAAATTGGATATTGTTCATAATTAATATATATTAATCCAAACTACATCCCAGCCTAGTCCGGTTGCATTTAGCAATTTCATCCATCAGGTGTACTCCTTTTTCAACTGATCCCATTTGTTCTTGAATTGTTTCTTCACTAGTTTCTCTCCTACTTTCTCGAAAAATTTCCTCTCCAGATTTTCATAACCTTTTTTACTCAAGCAACCCCCGTCCCTGTTGTTGTTGTTCATTTCTTCCATACAAATGTCGCAAAAAACTCTAACACGGTATGCATCCCAAGTGGCAACCATTGATGAAGAACGGCTTCTACCAAGATTACAGCAAGCAAAATGACAAGATTGATCTCAGATTCACACTATTAGCATACGAAGCAACAACACAAACTAATTAGCATACGAAGCAACATCACATACTTTGCAGCACTATTAGCATACGAAGCAACAACACTTGATCCCAGATTCACACTAGAACAGGTGACAATGATGCACTGTATGTCTATTTTTATGTCTATTTCCTTGCAGGGAGGATGTCGGGCAGTGGCATACCTTGCCTGGACGACGAATCTGCAGTGGAGGTGGTCGGGCGGCGAGGTAGGACGGCTGTGAGGAGGTGAGCTGGGCGGGGCCGGACGAGGACGGACGACGGCGGCGGCGAGCTACCACGGCGGGGTCCGGCGAGGAGAAGGCGGGAACGGGCTCGGGCGAGCACGGCGGGAACAGATCCGGAGGCGGGCAGCGACTCGGCCGTCGGCGGCGCGCCGCTCGCCGGTGGGAGAGGACCTGCGAGCTGGCGGCGGCTCCTGCGGGATGCGAGGCGAGCGGCTCGTGCGGGATGCGACTGGAGGCGAGCGAAACCTACCCCTTCACGAGGAAAGGAATAATGTGCTACGAGAAAAAAAAGAAATGAATCGGGGCTGGGTCGGACAGTGGCATTTCCTTGTAATATGGGCAAACGATATGACCTTTTCCAAGAAAACGCTTGACTGCCCTTTGCGGGAAGCAGCGCGAAGCCGCGGAAGCTGGAGGTGCTTTCTCCTCGCCGTGTGTTTCCTCGCTCGCTTTGGAAAAGCCGGCAGCCACCGAAGGGGCGTTTGTTTCGTTTGATCCGCTTATATCCGTGGAAAGCAGGCTGAAGCTGAAACAAACACAGGACGTCGCGTTTGTTCGATCCAAACGAGGACGTCGCGTTTTCAGGAGTAGTACACTGACTGCCACACGCGGCCTGCCTATTTATCTCTCCGCCGAATACACTGATGGCTTCGTGCAATCTCATGTCGTCAGTAAGAGGGGGGACCAACATTCTACGGTGTGGTCGACACGCAGGCAAAGGGCCAAAGCTAAAACCGGTCGTCTAGATTTGGGTATGGAGAGGCAGAGGCAGGCCGCCGGTGCGAGTTGCCGAGCTTAATCATTCGTCGCCGTGGAGATGAAATCATCGGTTCCAGGCTTTTAGGTTGTGGACCAACTTGTGTCGAGCCTAGCAAAACAGTTAAACATACAACGCACGCGGACGCAGCCATGGCACTACTCATATAATGCATAGTATGATAGTATCATATACTAGTATGATAGCCAATTTATTTAAGTCGCGTCTTTCCCCTCCCCCGCCACTGTTGAGGAGAGAGGCGATTTTTTGGGCGTCCTCACCGATCCACCGCCGTCGCCGCCGCTGAGCCGTGGGATTCCCCTCCTCCGCCGGCCGCTTCGGCGGCGGGAGGGTGGGGGATCCCCGGCTCCGGCATGTACATACGGTAGGGTAGGGTGTAGGGTCCGCCGGCGGCGCTGTGGAGGAGGTGGTGGTGCCGGTGGTTGGTTTGGTGCCGGGGCGGTCTTCTCCGGCGGTGGTGCTCTCCGGGGCCCCCCGTCGCCGCGCCGGACTGGCGGGAGCTCGAGGCCCGGCGCGGTGCTCGAGTTCATCCGCTTCCCGTCGGATCTACGCTGGCGGCGGATCTGGCGGGTGGAAATCAGAGACGGGCGAGCCCGGCGGTCTCCCTCTGCGTCGGCGAAGAAGCGGGCTGCGGCATGGTGGCGTTGTTTGGAGGAAAGGGTGCTCGCCGTGTCCGTTTACCGGCACAATCTCCGTCGATGCGCGGCGGGTGGGCTCTGCGGCGATCTTCAACAAGAAAAGCTCCCTTGGGCGGTGGCTAGAAGGAGGTCAGTCTTCTTCGTCTCCGGCGCAGGCGGTGTCGCGGTGCTCTGCTCTGGATCTGGTTCCACTGCGTATTGTACTTTGTTGCTTGTACTTTGTACTTTGTACTGGGTACTCTGATGAATATACGCAGCCTTTTCTAAAAAAAGATAGCCAATTTATTTAATTTTTTGTAGAATCTCAATACAAATATGTGTACAAGATTTACCAGCTATTAAAATCTCTATTTTTACGTGATATGATATTGTAACATAGTTAGATATCACTATCATCTCTTTATTGATTAATTGGTGTGTCACATCAGATTTTTTTCCAACATGTTATACATGATATTAGCTATGATACTCCCAATATGACTAGCCTAGTGCCCGAGCAAGCGACCGCGACAATCAACGTGTGATGTCCGTATTACCGAAAGGCATTTTGGGTGCAAAATGCGTGTTAAATTGTCTGAAGGTGAAATGCTTTTAATCGCGAAATGAATTTAAATGCAAAAAATGACTCACGATAAATGGGTGAGTTGTTTGGAAATGCTACTCATGTAAGTCCAGTCGTACTTGTTGATTCGGAGACGAGCTGGTTCGATTATAATTTTGAAGGACCAGTTTTTTTTTTTTTTTTTTGAGATTTCCAGGACTTAATACATCTGGATTATCTGAACTCACGCACTACACACTCCACACACACACAACACGGCAAGTCTGACCGCACTTACCCCAGTGTGATATCTAGATCGAGTGGCGATGGAGACGGAGACAGCACTAGAGCAAGTGGGAGCCGGTGGATTCGGGCCGCAGCAAGACTTTGCGGTAGCAAGCCGATTCCTGCAAGAGTTATCCGATTTCTGACTTCCAAGTCGAGTCCAGTCATCGTCCCAACTTGATAGGCCGATCCCTACTGTATGTCGCTGGAATATCTCACAACATTCCTATACAACCACTGCAGCTATACTACTTGTGGTAGTAGCAGCACATGTTAGATCGGAGAATGTGTCCTTCTTCTGAAACGATCTCACTGTCAACACTAGGCATATCTTCATCGTGAAAATCAAAATCCAAGAAACTTTTTGGCGCCCTGCAGCTTTGCACACAAGTTGAAGATCATGTGCCGTAGTTCACCTGCCTTGGCCAAGAACGACAAAATCGGCTAACCGAGAACGCACATGCATGACCCTGGATCTGGATTAAAATGCTGCACTATCGGCAAGACTGCAGCTGCGATGACGACCCCATATATATCTGCCATATTTTTTTAAGTGATGGGTCGTCCCGTGTGTGTATGCCTAATCTAAACAGATACCGTACTACAGTAGAATATAAAAAGTTTAGGCAAAACAGATTTCCCATTTTGGGAGTTCTTCTGTCCACTAATTTCATTATACTGTATATGCACTCTGCTTTTGCAATGCATGCTAACACGATAATTCTCAGGTCCCTTTGCGCTCACATCTCTAATTTTGCCTCTACCCGATAGCCAAGCTCGTAACATTCTCAAGGAAAAAAAAATCAACAGTAGAAATCTAGTTTGTAATTAATCTCCCATCATAGCTAATTTTGCATTCTGTTCTCTCGTACTAAGATCCATGTGGGTGTCCCATCTCGATCTTACTCCAAACAATTCTGGGCTAACCCTACAGCAAGCCTACCAGATAGACGTTAGTAGCTTGGGTAGCCCATAGCTTGGGCCAAACATTGCTCAAATTAAGTCAGCAACTCATTTAACCTTGCACACATTTTTAGTATAAAACCAAAATTAATTCAAACTATCTCGGTTATTTTATGAGAATTCATACAAATTTCATGGGCAATGAAGAATACTACTTTCTTATTCTACATAATTTCTTCCCCTGAGTTGCTCTGAGTGTCAAAGGTTGCTTTCATTCTCGGTGGGATGAAATGGACGTTGAAAACCTACGTACAAATGTACACTTTGAGATTGTTCCGCCTCTGGTCACTTGTTCCGTTGCTACTTTTAGTTTTTACCTCTTTCACTTACAGTGGATTTTAATCAGGGCGTCTCCAATATGTAAAATTTGATGGGGTAACGAGCTCACACCAGACGGGGGAAAACAAAGATGAACCAAAAAATATTCTGGACCTCCCATGGAAATTTTGTGCGGTGGTTTGAGGGAAAAAACTACCAACCGGAGCCTAAATAATCATAAATGTGTGTTTACGCAAGGTCTATTGACAAAATAGAAGATCCATGACCAGTTAGTCAACAAACAACTAAAAAACCACTATAAAACACGAGAAGAATAAAAACATTGTAAATTCCTAGTGTGTAATGTAAAACGTCTACTTGTAGCAGAGAGCATGTGTGAATGGAAAGCATGGACCACCGGCAAATATGGGAATGGATTTATTTCGAATATAAAAAGGTCCAGAAATTGCCGTGCTGTCAGAAAAGATCAAAAGCAAGATGGAAAAAATAATAGGAGAGAGAATGTGAAAGCGACGTGGCCGCACATGTGTGTGGACCGTTCCTATGGACCAAAACCCAGGAAAGCCGTCTCAGATCTCTCACCTTTGGGCTTTGGCGGTAAAGAAGTTTGTAGTTTTGAATTTATAAGTACCAGATATTAGGTTTTTCTTTTCTTTTTGACAGGACAGATATTAGGTTTTCGTAACTTTCATACTATTCATCCGGTCTAAAATATGAAACGTTTGGACAATTCATCCGGTCTGAAGTATAAAATGTTTGGACAATTTAAAAAGCATGCCAAACGTTTTTGTGGGACCAAGGGAATAGTATGTGGTTGCATTTGCAGTTTGATTTTTGTATTCCCAGTTATATTTGTTCATAGCTAAAATTCATGGTCTAAGTGACGAAAAAAATCCTGTATATTAGTCACAATGTTTGTCAGGCCACTAATTGTGAAAATGATGCCATAACTTTTAGTCCATTGAGAACATAGATCAAAAGGCCAAAGAAACCATTGTTCCAACTTTGATTACCCCAGTTGTACCGGTTCGGTCAAGAGGAGAAAAAAAGGTAACCCATAAGTGGATAGGGTCTCCGCCCCCTCTCCGACAACGCTAACGGTCTGTCCCACCTCGAGTCTCTTCAAGCCTTGGAGGTGCGGCAGACCCGGTCTCTCGCTGATTGGAGGTTTCTCGTTTCTTTCTTTAGTTAGTTTTTGTGTATTCGTCGGGTGGTGACTGGTGAGGTCACGTCAACAGTGTTTGAAAAAAGGTCAACTCCGCCTTATTTCCACTCTGGTGGTGCGTCTAGTGACGACAGAGGGCGCGCGAAGTTTTCTGTTCTGCCATCATCTGCGATCTAGCCCATTTTTCGTGTTTGTTTGTGTGGTTATAGGTCTGACCCTTCCGATTTAAGATTCTCATGATTGGCAATGGTTACTGTTATGTTGCGCTGGTCCCGTGGGGTCTAGCACGATGACTTCCCATATTACTATTGCAACAAGCTCTACTATGACAAGTTTTATCAGACACCGGTGCGGGAGGGCCGGAGGGGCGAGGATGGCGGCGCGCCTTGGGCTCGCTCCAGTGCGTGTAATCGTCGATACGCGGTCCAAGGAGCTGTTTGTATTTTTTATTTTTAGGGTCATTTTATTTCTATTGATGATTATTAATAAAATAGTGGATATTTTGTACAAAAATATAGACCAAGAGAAATGTATATACTATCAACAATTATGTATGTGTAATCCTGCTTTACAGAAATGTACGAGGTGAAATATATATTGGCATGCACAACCGAGATAAAATGCATGTAACATATGCAACGAGGGAAGGAGCTATGGTAGAATGTTGCGCTCATGAAGCATGATACAAGTTATGGTATTTGAAACTTCAAAGAGATGTGAAGGACAAGAAAGAGAGTAATTATTGCATGAGTGATTATAGGAGCGAAGTTCTAACTTATGTTCTTATCTATTGGATATAAACAATTTGGATGTCTTTTTTTTCAAACTATTGACTTTCGTCCACCATACATCAAAACGTTTAGAGTACCTCTAGAGATTGTGCAGAACAACTCATATTGCACGAAAACTACCATTTATGCTATGGAGGGAATAAACCTACTCTAGCAGATACTACCTTTTGTACTACCAATATGCAACTCCAAAGTTTTCGGCGGCTGCAAAATGTTAGCATCGTGCTCTCTATAGCCTACATACTCGTCGTCGCCAATTCCGTCCGAACTCCATCACCGTGATGCCGCTAACCCTCCAAGAGCACCCAATGACTCATTCCTCGCACAACCCGGGGGAGCCCCACATGGAGCAGTAATTCGGTGGGAAGTAACACTGCAGCCTGGTCGGGGGAGCACTGGTGGCGGGGAGTGGCGCAAAGAGTTACTCGCGCAAGGGAATCAACCACAGGGAACATAGCCATATGAGAAATTCGAGCGGGAATAGCTCGCATGGTGGAGCAACAACGCGAGAGGAGCAACGACAAGATGGTTGGCGTGAGGAGGAGGATCAGCGGTGAAGAGGAAGGGAAAGGCCAAAGAAAAGAAAGAAAAAGATAAAAGGAAGAAAAGGAATACCACTCAAAGGTGGCCCCCATGTGGCAGGCATATGATGTGGGCTGGCACCTTTAGCCTCTATTTGTTTAATGTATACCATAAAACAAACTTACCATGTCCATTTTCATGATATCACTAGAACAAACCTGACTTGTTTTTTTCCTGACGGTAAATTTGTTTGGATGGGTCACGCTCGCAGATTGGGATGGTACCACACGGGGGACAAAGTTTAGACAGGTTCGGACCCACCAAACTATGTTCGGTAAAAACTCTACTTCATGTTTGTGGTGGCTTGGATTAACTATCGTATGCTCTAACAATATCGAGGTATGGCTCGATTTCGCCTACGATGAGGGGTGGATGATGATGATGATGTGAGGCTTTCAAAATGGCCGTATCCCTTCAGTTGGCCCCTGTTCGCCCTTATATATTTTGTGGGAATTAGGGTTATAAGATGCCCAATGGGTTAAAAATGGCCGAATATACTCTAAAACTCTAACAAGATAGTCTAGATCTGATCCGAGTCATTTTACAACGAGTATCTCGTAGGATCCGTGTTTGGCGATCTTGACCTGTCTTGTACTCCAAGATGTCCTAACTCTTGTGATGGACCACCATATTCCAAGTGGGTCCACCAGGTAACCATGGCCTTGTTTAAACCCGAAGGGAATGTGGCCGGAAAACTTTGTAGAAACGACCATAAGAAAGAAAGATGTTCAAATTAGTCATGTAAGGTCCATGCAAAATGCGATGCATGCTACCGTCTGCCTCTTGACCTCAACACTGAAGGAGCACTGCCAGAAAGAACAAAGCGGGGACTGTCGTAGTCAGGGCGAGGAAGCACCACTATACAATATGCTTTGTGAGCCAATTACGAGGCTTGCCATGATTGGCGAGATTGGAACACTATGACACGTTGGCTGGAAGATCCATGCTTCTTGGACCTCAGCATTTTTGGCTTCATCAGATGCATCACAGAAGAATTCGGGGGCTAATCATCGTTGTCCTTGGGCAAAATTATGTCCCCAATTGTTCAGAATTGGCCGCTCTCATCACCACACGAAAAAGCAACCCATGTCGACGGACTCCTATACAACCCACCATCACGGGCCCGGGTGCTACTGTCGGCCCAGTGGAACCAGGGTACCACGGGCCGGCCTGCCACAGCCTCAACACTCTGCTGAAGATTCTGCTAAGGACCAGGCGTCTCGGCTGGTGAGCCTCGCGAGGGACTTTTCCCTCGCGAGGGCCTCTCCTATCGAGAACATCGCGAAGTCCTGGCGCACGTCAACGCCTCCCTCGCGAGGCCCCCTCGCGAGGCGTCAAGTACTCGAAGACCTTGGCGAGGCAGCACACTGCGGTGACCCAGTACACCACTGCATGTTGTAGTGTACAAGTCGTTGATGTAACACGCACGGAAGGACCTCTCCGCAAATATTACATCCCTCAGAGTAGTACAACAGAAACATAGCCGGTCCAAGGTAACACTATAGGATTACAACACTATTCAATACAAAATCTCAAGACCCTTCTTTTATATTGAAGCAAGTCTCGTGCAAATGAAATACAGAAAGATCCAAATCGTAGCACTCAGCTGAATATCAGTTCTAACTCTAATTCCTGATCCACTACTGCTGTTCTCATAGCCCTACTCTATTTCATCTGGGATATCTTTCTCTAAGATTCCACTCCTCCTTCCAACAGGCATTGTCTTCTCCACGGGCAATATTGTCGTCATCTACACCATTGGTAATGTTGTCGTCGTTCCTCCATTGGCATTGTGGTCTTCGTTCTTCCGTTGACGAAGTAGCAGTTGACTCCTCCAAGCTTCACCAGGTAGACTTGATTCCTTGTTGAATGCTCCCTCGACGTCGTGATGGATAACTGGCAACTCCTTTGATGGCTCCAAAAATCTAAGCAGGGGGTCAACGGGAAAGGGTGAGCAACACGATCGTTACTCAGCAAGTTCAAATAATATAGGAAAGAGTTTTTGATTTAATGCACTAGCTACTGCCATGACCAACGGTCATAGGCATAATGTAAGTTTTGGAAAAACCTTTCTTCAAAAGGTCAAGTTTTATTTCTGAAAACTATGCTCACAGTCTCCACGGGTTCATAGTCATCACTTGGGATGCCTTTCCCGCTGCGGTCTGTAGTTCCTTCCGGGAACACGGATGTGACAGCCACAATTTCTTGTTGTTGACTCTGCAGAGCTGCGTAACTTTACCCATGAGAGATCCTCAACCTTGTTGCCTTTCCGGGTTGCAATCCCGTCCATACTTCCATGGTATGGGGTCAGGTATGAGGCCAAAGCCAATCACTGCCCCTCTCCGCACAACACATATCCGCCCATTTGTGGCGCGGCGGTAACAAAGACCGCTATCCCGCCACCCCTCCCGAGCTTCTATTCCAGTCACCCCGTCAGGTGGGAAGGTCACGCGCTTCCACGCTGTTGGCCGCCGCAACGGACACAACCAGGTAATAGCCTGCCGAGGATATGTGAACGAGAGAAGATAGCAGCTGACTTTACCGTCCCATGCCAGATCTCATGGTAAACGCTTCAATACGGCGCTAGGATCACTGTGACATTGGTAATTAATCCTAGGTATATACTTTCCCGTACAATGGAACCTCCACCACAACATCAAACCGTGGTTCCATTGCCAGCCAACATAGTATATATAGCAATTCACATCATTCGAAAATAGGTTTTTATTTTTTATGCAGATGATAAAACATAGTAATTTATAAATAGTTTGATAAAAATATTTCAACGGACATGCAAGAATGAACTTGCCTGTGGTAGAAAATAGCAAAGTAATCCTGATAAGGAATACTGAAAACTCTAGCAACATGCTATTATGCATAATCATGAGATGCATCGTCACCCCAAGATTCCCAAGTTATGGATTTTAAGACTTTTCGAGTGTTTTGGAGTTTTTAATTATTTGACAACAATTTTCATGAGGAATAAATTTAAAATGATTAAATTGAAATAGTTCAATATAATTGAACTTCAAGACTTTATTTTCCCATATTATTTTCCTTTAAGAAAATAGTTTTTGAAAAGAATTTCAAGTCATTTCCACTTAAGGATCCTTGAATTTTTCATCCATGAAATACTTTTCAAAAATTCAAATAGAATTTATATAAAAATTCCTCATATTTTGTAGAGTGTGTTGCATATTTTTATTTGATTTTTGTGGTCCTTAATTTGGTGTAAACAAATTCTTTTAATTTGGAATATTTTGATTTATAAAATTACCAGAATACCCCTAGGTCGAGTGGGTTGGACTGAACCATTTGGGCTGAGCCCAACTTGCTACTGGGTCGAACCCGACCCGGTCAACCCTCTCACTCCCGCACGCTCTCTCTCCCGTTCATCTCGTTCCCCTCCTGGCGATGCGCCGCCGCCGTCGCCACGCCCTGCTCCGGCCGTCTCCGGCCATCACCGGCGTCGCTGCCTTCACCTGCTGCTCTGCCACTCTCTCCCACCTCGATTCCATCCATGGCCCGCATCCTACGACCCCCAATTGGTCGCCTCCGCGAACCCTAACCCTAGCTCGACATGGCTCAGCTCGCCGATGCTCCTCCCCAGGCTCCTGCGCCTTCTTCAGCACCCCCGCCGGCCTCCGTCGCTTCCCGGAGTTCCCGCGCTGTCGTGCCTCCAGTTGCCCTTCACCGGCCACGCCTCCTCGTCGACCACGATGGCCTACTCGAGCCATTGCTTGAGCACGCCATTGCGGTGTGCTGCCCGTGTCGACCACGAGCTCCACCCCGAGCCCTTGCTCGAGCTCGTTCGACCATGGCCTTCCTCTGCTGCCACCTACCTCAACCTCGACATGCTGCTGCTGGTGTGGCTCGGCGCAGGTCGATGCGCCACTGCCGTGGTGCTCCTTTTGCCACCATCGCCGTGGTGCTCGTCGGTGTCGTCCTCGTGGTAGCTTCCGCCGTGGTAGCGTGAGCACTGCCTCGCCACGCCACGGTGTTTGTGCCCGAGCGTCAGGTATGATCTTACTCCTCTCTTCCTCTCCTCTCTCTGAACTCTTCTTTCTCTCGGTGAAGAAAAAGATTAAGATTTGTTCCTAGCTATTCTAGTGATCGTGGTACTGCTCCAGTTCATCCAGGTGATGAAATGATGCTTGGAAACATGCTGCACATGTAGTACTCCTCACTGTTAATTGTGTTAATTGAAGAAATGTTCAGTCTGTTAATTTATTTCAGAGAGGATATCTAGATGATTTACTTGCTGGTGCCTTATGTAATATGTTCCTGGTGATTTGCTTCTGTTAATGTTGCTGGAATGTGGCTTACTTACTCGAACCATGTGCATACACGATCTGCTCATGTTATTGTGTTAGTGGGGTGCCAAGTGTGGATATCCATCTTCTGGAGAGATTTACTCGATGAGTTTGATAAGAATAAATCCAATGCTTGCTTCAGCTAATGATAGAAATATTCTTGAGGCAATTTAGAATTTAATGATAAGAAAAGATAATTACCAAATGGACTCTAAAGCTCAGTGATGAACTTGTATCCAAATCTGAGAGCAAAAGTAACACTCTAAACACAAAGAAACTGGGTTTGTTTGCCAGATCCTGTATCTAGGGTGTGCACTCCTGGTGATCTAGTGTTTGGTGTGGTTTTTATTGATTTTCTTCTTAGTTGGCTTGGTTTACTTGCTCCAGATGAGGTCTTTCTTTTGTTAAAGATAAGAACACATGCTTTACTGAATTTCTTGGCTCTGCCAATGATGCAAAGGCTGAGGCACATTTCTGAATAAGAACAGATACTTTTTAGTTGCTTTTAATCTCTGTGATGAGCTATACATAGCACTTCTATGCATAATGAGAGATATATTTCTTTTTCCTCATATCTTCTGATAAGAACAGAATACTGCACCCCTCTCCTCTCTTTCCCTCTCATCTAATGATAAGAACAGATGCTGCCCAAGATTTGGCCTAGTAATCAACCTGCTGCATGAAGAGAAGCATATGTCTTCTAGAAAATGATAAAACTTGTGTCTTGTGGCTTGCTTGCTCCTCCTCTTGCTGATGGCCTGCTCCTCCTCTTGTGGATAGCCTGCTCCTCCTCTTGTGGATAGCCTGCTCCTCCTCTTGCTTGACCTATTTCCTAATTGCTCTAAAGATTGGGCAAGATCTGATAGTGTTCTAGGTGTTCTTGAGTTGTTCTAGCTGAGCTGGAAAGATATTCTATGGCTGGATTAGCTGCTGGGTGCTTTTACTGATGAAAGAAATATGTGATGCGGCTGGCTGTTCTTGTAGATCTTTATGTGGGCAAATGAATTTGCTAGGATGGGTGTTGTGTTGTTTATAAACTGATGGCTGGTTGTTGTGGTGGTGACACACAACTAGGTGACTCCTCATTTGCATGGGTGAGTAAGAGGCTTGGTGTCAAGCCCTCACATATGAGCATTACTTGGGGTTCAAGTTAACTTAGATATTTTGCTTGTGGATAACTCTCCTATGTGGCAAGCTTATCCATCCCAAGCTTGTTCTTATCTCCTTGCAAGATTTATTTTTGAGCAAGACAAGTGGCTTTAGTCACTAGATGGACTTGTGGGCTGATTCTCCTATGTGGGCTTATGAAATATTAGTGGCTTTGCAAGTTATGGGCGGTGATCATGTGGGCTTTACAATTTCAGATTTGTGGGCTTTATTAATTGGCTTACTTTCTTCCTTGGTAATTAATACCATTGGAGGAATATTCTTATGTGGGCTTTCTTGATTAGGAACTTGACTAGATTAGAGGGAAATAAATGTGTTGCCTAAGATAGATAAATGTGGATCAATGATGCCTTTTGTCCCATGTTGCCTTTGTATCTTCTCAAATGGATCATGTCCCTTATTGCCTTCTTGTTGTCTAGTTGATCCATGTTGCCTCAAATGATCCAAATTGATCCACAAGTATGATCCATTATTGCCTTCGATTTAATATTGATCCCTCTAGTCACCAATTGGATACTAGGACAAGTTTCTAATATCCCTTAGTTGAGTTCCAAAACCAAATTGCCTCACCCTTGTGGTGAAGGCAAACATTTTAATTATAAGAAACCTTTCTTTTGTTCTGGTTTGTTTTTAGATGATATTCAATTGCTTTATGCCTGCAAAGAGAAGTCTGTTAACAAGGTCATGACTCTTGTTTCCAAACTACTTTTGCATAACACCAAACTTTTGAATCTCACACAATTTTCAGAGAAGTTAATAAGATCAAGTACTTACTTTCTTTCTTCATTTCTTGCTGTTCCCCTTCTTTTGTTGATGTGCAGGAATCAAGAATAAGATTTGGGGAGATAAGTAGACCAAGATAAGTTGAGAAGATCGAAAATGAGTTGAAGATCTAGTTTAGGATTTAGTTTAGGAATTTCTTTTATTCTTTTGTAATTTCCTTTCTTTTTGGATGAGATATGTACTTATTCGATTAAATGTTGTAATATTTCACATGTAAAGTTTGATCATGTGTCCATCTTTGTATCTTATAAAGACTTTGGACATTTGTATTTGAAATTAGAGATGTGTTGAAATAAGGAGATGAAATTTGATTGAGATGATGAGTATAATGATAAGAGATGATAAGATGGAAATTAGAACTTGGTGTATTTGAGTTATGATTATATGATCATGTATATGTATTAATGTGATGAATTTAAATGAGATGATAATAGATATTTGTTGGATTTTTATGAGATTGTGTTCGTGTCTTTTGTTCCATTATACCTTGTCATGTTTAAATTGTGACCAGAAGTGTCGATAATTAGGAAAGGTCATGTCCACTTCTGGAATGCCTCGACAAATGATTCTAGTTTCTAATTAGTTGTTTAAAAGATCATTTCGAAGTTTATAGCACTTGTCGGGGATGTAATCCCCGGTACCCCAAAGTTGTTTGTTTGTCGAGTTATCAGAAGAGGCATCAGAGAAATAAATAAAGGACAAAGGAGAGAAAGATGACCTGGGCCGAATCTGGGAGTGCCCAGGTCATCACATGTTGATCCCGGTTGGACCAGGATCGGCCAGCAGGCCAATATTTGTACCTCGGGCCATGGCTGCTTCAACTGGATCATCTCCACCGACGCCAGGTCATCCCTAACCGGATCATCTCCATCGACGCCGGGTCATCCCTAACCGGATCATCTCCACCGACGCTGGGTCATCCCTAACCGGATCATCTCCACCGACGCCGGGTCATCCCTAACTGGATCATCTCCACCGACGCCGGGTCATCCCTAACCGGATCATCTCCACCGACGCCGGGTCATCCCTAACCGGATCATCTCCACCGACGCCGGTGAAAGGACACGGATGTCGCCTAGAGGGGGGGTGAATAGGCGATTAAAATTCTTTATGGTTTAGGCTTGAATAAATGCGGAATAAAACTAGTGTTTAATTTATCAAGCACGAAACCTAAACAAGCTAGGTTAACCTATGTGCACCAACAACTTATGCTAAACAAGATAAGCAAATATGTGATAGCAAGATATATTACTTCAAGCTCGATGGCTATCACACAGTAAATAGCATAAGTAAGAAGCTCGGGTATAGAAATACCGAGTCACTTGGAGACGATGATTTATCCCGAAGTTCACTTCCCAATGGAAGCTACGTCTCCGTTGGAGCGGTGCGGAGTCACAAAGTGATCCCCGAATAGCCGTCAAATGGCACACCGTAATCTCCTTCGTGCCTCCACCAATGCGGAGTGCCACGATCCACTATGGGACACTTGAGGGTGGTCACCGAACCCGTACAAGGATGAGGCACACTCCACAACTTAATTGGAGGCTCTCACCGAATTCCCGCGGCTCCCAAAGCCACAAGAATCACAAGGTTGGGGCGCGACTCCACAACTTAATTGGAGGCTCCCAACTATCCCGCGAGCCACCAAAACTCCGAGATCAACAAGGACCGTCTAGGGCACTCCAAGTACCCAAGAGGACAAGCTCTAGGGCACCCCAAGTACCCAAGAGTAACAAGCTTCTCAACTTCGATTTCCACGTATCACCGTGGAGAACTCAAACCGATGCAACCGATGCAATGGGCAAGAACACAAGAAGTGCTCAAAATCCATCACTCTCAAATCCCACCAAAGCAACTAATGCTATTGGGAGGAGAAGAGAGGAAGAACAAAGAGGAACACCAAATTCCTCCAAGATCTAGATTCAACAAGGTTCCCCTCACTTAGAGGAGAGATTGATTGGTGGAACAATGGATCTAGATCTCCTCTCTCTTTTCCCACTAAATGGAGGCAAGAATCATGGAGGGATAGAGAGTTAGCAAAGCTCAAGAAGGTCAACAATGGAGGGCAATTTCGTGCTCAAGCAAAACTAGACTCATTGGGGAAGAAGGGGCCTTTTATAGGTCCCCACTAAATAGAGCCGTTACAGCCAGGAAAAATCGGATAATCCGGGACATTTTCGGACCGGAAAATCCGCTAAAATCGGATAATCCGGGTCTTTTTCGGACCGGAAAATCCGGTTCAGAAATTGAACAGGGCGCGAAACCTACTGGTGTGAATCGGATATTTCAAACCGGATATTCCGAAAGTTAATCGGATTATCCGATTGACCGAAAACTGACAGAAACAACAAAACGAAAACTGCAATAACTTTTTCATCCGGACTCCGATTTCGATGATCTTGCGCTCGTTGGAATCGCAACGAAGAGCACTTCAAGATTATGCAGAGAAAGATCATAGTCCAATATGGGAGGATAAAACCAAATGTAGAAAGGTGAAACCTCTCTATAAAAAATGAACCGGCAGAATCTCCAAATCCGAAAACGCAACAAGTTTTTCATGCGAAATCCGTTTTCGGTGAACTTAAGCTTGTCATGAAGATCAAGACAAGCTCTAACACCCCACACAGAGAAAAGCCAAATAAGAACCAAGAAAGATGATGAAGGCAAGTATGCAAAGGTTTGAGCTCTCTCCAACTGATACGCTAAAGCTCAATCGAGAGCCCCTCTTGATAGTACGGTATCTATCCTATAACCCGGTCTCCCAACTAGTACCACGAGACCGGTAAAATAGAAACCCTATCATACCTTTGCCTTGCGCATTCCACTTGAGCTAGATGACGTCGATCTTGATCTCTTCAAGTGGACCATCTTTCTTGATTGCGCTTCGCTTGGTGAAGACGCAAACATTGCTCCCCCATACTCCACTATGGGAGAGCCTCTCTTAGGCACATCTTCACATGAACATTATCTCTAAATGGGTGGCAAGCTTCAAGCCTAGGATTTCTTCGAGATGCTCCTCTTGAACTTGCGCTTCTCAACATTGATGACGATCACCACTTGACGTCATCGATCATGGGCCATATGAAATCTTCATTTGATGCAAGCCCATAGAAAGATACCTAACCTCACATAGAAATGCTTTGTGTGTTGATGAATATCTTGATCAACCTTGTATATTTTCTTCTCTTTTCAATAGATGATGTCTTGAAGATAACCATGAATGATCACATAATTCTTTTCTTCAAGACATACTTGCAATATGCTCAACTCGCATATGACCAATCATCGGATAACTCCTCGAATAACAACTTGGTCATCACATACTCTTCTTCTTGATCATATCAAATATATCTATACAAGTCGATGATCTTGATGCCAAATACTCCATTATATCAATATATTTATGGCATCAACCTTAAATCCAACATATGGAGTTCAAGCATTTGCCTATGGACAAACACTACAAGAATAACTCAATGCAACCATTAGTCCATAGGGATTGTCATTAATTACCAAAACCACACATGGGGACGCCATGCCCTTTCAGCCGGGTCATCCCTAACCGGATCATCTCCACCAACGCTACCTCGACCGAGCTCCTTCATTATTTCCTAGAGTACTTCTTCAACCGAGACATCCCCATCCGAGTCATCACAAATATCTTCCTCGTCAAGTACAATATTCCCCCGGTAACCCGCCGGAGATGCCGGAGACAAGCAGTAGAAGACAACAGGAAGGACGGACGGGACGTGGCAGGCCCATCCCCATGACGCAGCTACAGTGCGGACAAGACCCTAGTAGTCAAATCAGCATGACAAGACCCCAGTAGTCATGTCAGCTACAGTGTACAGTGTTTCTTGTTTGCTTGTCCCCTGGGCACCTATATAAAGGGCACCAGGGGGAAGAGGTGGAGAGAGCCCGCACTCTGGCTCATTTCCCCCCTTTGCATTAGCTTCTTCTTCTTCCTTGAGCACCTCTCCATGGCTAGCTCCATACAGCTCGAGGAGCATTTGTACCCACCGCAATGAGATGAGAATACACCAAAGTAGGATAGATGCTGCAGTAGGGGTTTTACCTCCTCACGAGGGCCCCGAAGCAGGGTAAATTGTGCGTGTGTGCTTGTGTGTTCTAGGTTCGATGTTCGTCCGTGCGCGCTTCCCATCGCGCAATCCCTCCCCGAATCCTCAAGCATCTGTTCGGCCCCAGACTAAGCCATCCCCATGGCATCTGCGTGATTCCCACCACGACAGCACTCAACAAGATGATCTAGCTCCTAACTCATCGAGTCGAGAGAAACATCGATCCCTTTGTCTCTTTTCTTAAACGCGCCAAAATTTCCCGCATTTTCAGATGCATGCTATGCAGATGCACAGTTATTATATCTACCCTTTCGACTCTCTAAACCCTAGGGTATTACACACACCCCTCGCGAGGTTCCTTCGGGTGAAAGAAAGCTTGAGCTTCCGCTAGCTCACTGTACTGTAACCTCCACAAGCAGTGCAATACAACCAAGCAGGAGTAGGGTCTTACACCTCACGGTGGCCCGAACCTGGGTAGCGGCTCGTGTCTACTCTCTGCCGTGATGTCCCTCGCCGAGCTCAATGAGCACCGTCGCCGAGGTAGCTGAGGGTTGTTTGACAGCGTGTTCAGCCCCCTTTCGATTCCTGGCTTCAGTGAGACACATCCCTAGTTCCTGGGACTAGTCTCCGGCATTTGGCGCGCCAGGTAGGGGGCTGAGGCGCGTCTTCAACCTCTCCTCCGCCATGGCCGAGACACGTGCTGAGCGTCTCGCCCGCCGGACATCATGTCGGGCCGACACCGAGCCCGTCGTCAACCGCAACCCGCGTGGCCGCCTGCGCGCCAGCGACGCTCCAGAGCGCAACGCTGGCCCTGAGCCCCGCGTCGAGCACCCAGAAGACCAGGACGGCGGCGGCGACGAGGAAGCTTCCTCCCTGCACCCGTCCAGGAGCCAGGGCACCTCTACGCAGGGCCGGGTGGTGCCCAGCCCAAGCGCTGTGCTGCTCATGGCACAGGAGCTACTGCGCTACCGCCCCGCGCAGGCGGGCCACGACAGCTGGCTCGACCGCGTCACCGAGCTCGTCAACGCCGCTGCCGTGCCCACTCCAACGCCCTCTCGCTCGCTGGTGCACCACTCCGGGCACGCAAGGAACGTAGCGCACGTCGCTCCTCCTTGTCCTCCTCCGCCTCCACCTCTGCCACCTCCTCCGGCTGGAGCACCGGCCGGGAACAACTGCGCCGTGTCGCACGCCTCTTCACCGCATGACTGCCTAATCGTGCAGCGGGCGCCAGAGGACGCGCGCGTGGAAATCGAGCGCCAGCGGGACCGCCACAACCGCGCCGTCCAGGACCTTCCTCCGCGTTGTCTGGCAGGTTCAAGCCGGACCTTCCTCCGCGCTACGACGGCAAGTCCAACCCCCTGGAGTTTCTGCAGCTCTACACTGTTGCCATCCAGGCCGTAGGCGGCGATGACAAGGTGATGGCCAACTGGTTCCCCATGGCCCTCAAGGATGCAGCGCTCTCGTGGCTCATGAACCTCTCCAAGAACACCATCAACACATGGGAGGAGCTCTGCAAGTGCTTCGTGGCGAACTTCAAGGGCACGTACGAGCGTGGTCTCACCTATAACGACCTCCGCGCTGTGTGCGAGAGGCCCGGCGAGACTCTCCGCAGGTACATCCGGCGCTTCAGCCAAGTCCGCAACAAGATCCCGAACATCCCCGACACGCAGGTCATTTCTGCCTTCGGAGTGGGCGTCACGGACGTCAGGATGCGCGAGAAGCTCGACATCCACGACAACCTCACCTCCGTGGTGAAGCTCTTCGACTTGGCGGACATGTGTGCCAAGGCTGAAGAGGGTCGCCTCTTCATCAAGCAAGAGTCAGAGGGAGAGCCTCCTGAGGGGTCCAAGCCCAAGAAGGCTAGCGAGAAGCGCAAGACCACAGCTGTCCTCGCTCCAGAGCCTGACGCCAAGCAAAAGCGCGCTGCCACCCCAGCGGCTCGGGGGCTAGCGTCACCATAGGCGCTGGCTTGCCTACCAAATAGGAAAGCGCGCTCGGTCGCGACAGGCATTTTTGTCTCAAGAGTGAGGCATGCACCATCACATCCCCGGCATGGCGGCCTTTTCCTCCCGAGGGCTACATCATCTGAGCTCTCTCTACAACGCGTCGCCACAGGCCGCGAGAAGCCTCAGCCACTCCATGTGGAACCCCATGCTCAGACATGGCGGCCTTTCCCTCCCGGGGGCTACATCATCTGAGCTCTCTCTACAACGCGTCGCCACGGGCCGCGAGAAGCCTCAGCCACTCCGTGTGGAACCCCATGCCTAGACATGGCGGAACTCATCTTGGCCACGCCAAGTGTAATGAACAACTTCATTGCAGCATGAACCTATGGGCCTCAGCGCCGTTATGTAATGTTGCCGCGGTAAGCATCTGGTTCCTGCCATCATTCACGCTCATACTTATCCCCATACGTATCTCACGAGCGGGGGCTGAGCACGGTGCCTGTGCCTCGGGAGCATCCTAGCAGCATCGCCAAACCCAAAGGATCCGAGCTCTGAACTCATGGGCCCGCTCCCATGCACGTCACCTCACCAAAGACCTTGGTGCTTACCCTCCTCGGGAGCTGAGCACGATGCCTGTGCCTCGGGAGCATCCCAGCAGCATCGCAAAACCCAAAAGATATGAGCTCTGAACTCATGGGCCTGCTCCCATGCACGTCACCTCACCAAGGACCTTGGTGCTTACTCTCCTCGCGAGACACACATGAGGAAACTTATGAGCGCGCATGAGTGGTACAACCGTGCATTGCTTGTGGGTCTGCCTACTTGTCCAACGCAGGAAGCACGGCGCATACTACAAGACTGCGAGGCTCCAAGGTCAGCCCCAGGCAACCCCGAGAGCAAAAATGCCTCGTCAGGGAACACGACGCCCTCTGCAAGACAGACGTCTCGTGAAGCTAAGTCTAAAGCTTGTTAAATTTCCCTCGCTGGTTTTCGCCTCTCGAGCCTCCTTTTCTCTCTTACGCTTCATGGGCTGCTTGCACGTCAAAGGGGGGCTCCCGAGCATCGCGCCTCGAGAGTCCTTACCTCTCCAAGCCTCACGCACCCCCCGGCCTTGTTATCGAGCCTTGACTCTGACATACCGAGCGGCGGTGCCATTGCGCTGGAAGCAGGGTCCTTACAACGTAGAGCGAAAAAGACATGAAGAGGAGACAAAAGGCCTCCCGAGGGGCACTCGCTGGTTTTTCGCCTCTCGAGCTCCCTTTTCTCTCTTGCGCTTCATGGGCTGCTTGCACGTCAAAGGGGGGCTCCCGAGCATCGCGCCTCGAGAGTCCTTACCTCTCCAAGCCTCACGCACCCCCTGGCCTTGTTATCGAGCCCTGACTTTGACATACCGAGCGGCGGAGACATTGCGCTGGAAGCAGGGTCCTTACGACGTAGAGCGAAAAAGACATGAAGAGGAGACAAAAGGCCTCCCAAGGGGCACTCGCTGGTTTTTCGCCTCTCGAGCTCCCTTTTCTCTCTCACGCCTCATGGCCTGCTTGCACGACAAAGGGGGGCTCCCGAGGATCGCGCCTCGAGAACCCTTACCTCTCCAAGCCTCACGCACCCCCTCGGCCTTGTTATCGAGCCCTGACTCTGACATACCGAGCGGCGGTGTCATTTCGCTGGAAGTAGGGTCCTGACGATATAGAGCGAAAAGACATGAAAAAGAGATAAAAGACCTCCCAAGGGGCACTTACTTGCATGCAATATGGTTTTTACAAGTCATTACGAACAAAAATAGCAAATCCTAAGATAAATTGGGCCCCAGGCACGCCACGCCACAGGAGCAGCTCCAGCAGCAGGGCTGCCGTTGTCCTCGCCGTCGGCAGCTATGTCGTCCTCCTCCTCAGCGCCTTCTTCGGCTCCCTCGCCAAGCGAAAAACGGAGCCGCGACGAGCTGCGCTCTAGCGTCGGCCCCGCAGAACCAGGGCCCACGCGTCGCCAAGGGGCCCGGAGGCCTCGATGCTCGCCGAAGGCCCCGAAGCACGGTGCCTCGGGCTTGGGGCAGACTCAGGTCACGCCTGGGGGCTCCGGTGAGAGCCTTCTCCCTCTTCCACGCCGGGGGCCTCTCGGGGGCCCGAAGTGTCCTCGCCGTGGGCCTCGGCGTCATTCTGCCCGTGGAGCACGTCCTGCTGATCGCGAGGGGCAGGATCGGCCTGCCCCACCGTGGCCGCTCCCGCCGCGGCCTCAGAGTCCGCCGATGTCGCCTCAGGGCCCGTGCATCTACTTCCTCCTCGCGAGCACTCTTCCGACCCCCGGCAGGCCTGTCGTGGCACGCCTTCATGTGGGGCTCACGGCGGCCTATCAAAGCCTCCTCGTCGTTGCTCTCCCCATCGACGCGTCGCAAGGGGACGATGAGGTACGGGTCCTCGCTGCCTGAAGAGATCTCGTGGATCTCCCCTTCAGGCTGTGCATCCCTCGAGGAGCTTGCATCCCCTGCCGAGGAGATCATGGCTACGTGGGCGACCGTTGCTCGCCACGTGTCTCGGGCCAGGCAGGCTTTTTGGGGCCCACGACGCTTCGCCTGTGTCCACAAGACTCCAGCGTGCCCATCACAGGCCTGGGTGCTACTGTCGGCCCAGTGGAAACCAGGGTACCACGGGCCGGCCTGCCACAGCCCTCAACACTCTGCTGAAGATTCTGCTAAGGACCAGGCATCTCAGCCTGGTGAGCCTCGCGAGGGACTTTTCCCTCGCGAGGGCCTCTCCTATTGAGAACATCGCGAAGTCCTGGCGCACGTCAGCGCCTCCCTCGCGAGGCCCCCCTCGCGAGGCGTCAAGTACTCGAAGACCTTGGCGAGGCAGCACACCCCTCGCGAGGTTCCTTCGGGTGAAAGCAAGCTCTGTCTCCGCGACAGAGCGCACATGGCCTCTGCGCCCGACGCAGAGTGACGCGCTCGCCTGCGCGCCGTGACGACCACGCCACAGTTGCCATTCTGGTGATTAAAGCGGTCAACAAAGCTGCACCAAGCAAAAGAGGCTACAAGGCTTGCCATTCCGGTGACAAGGGGACCGTTGGCCGCTACGCTCCAAGCCGACGTCACCGTGGGGCACCCCACGGGCCTCTCCAACACCAACCCACCGTCCTGATGGACGGTGGCTTTTCCTTCCAAAAGGACGACGCTCCCTGCCATGGACCGAGTCCATGGGCAGCCCCGTGACCGTGCACTGTCCTCCTCCTTTGCCGCCATGTGGCAGCCCTTGCCGCCTACATGAATTGGGGGAAGAGGCCCGAGGCACCTATATAAGGAGGCAGTGTACGACCGAGAGAAAGGATTCGATTCTCGACTCCATCCGATCCCCCATTCAAGCCAAGACTCATCCAGTTGGAGCTCATCCACACCGCCGCAGGGAGAAGATGAAGCTCCTTCCACCATAGTTCCTCCCTAGCAAAGCTTGAGCTTCCGCTAGCTCACTGTACTGTAACCTCCACAAGCAGTGTAATACAACCAAGCAGGAGTAGGGTCTTACACCTCACGGTGGCCCGAACCTGGGTAGCGGCTCGTGTCTACTCTCTGTCGTGAACTCGTGATGTCCCTCACTGAGCTCGACGAGCACCGTCGCCGAGGTAGCTGAGGGTTGTTTGACAGCGTGTTCAGCCCCCTTTCGATTCCTGGCTTCAGTGAGACACATCCCTAGTTCCTGGGACTAGTCTCCGACAACCACATTGAATTGATCTAGGGCCATGGACAAGTCGCCGCCAGCCTCGTCAACCTAGTTTGTTCCAAGACAGTGCCTCAAAGGAGAATAGCGAGGCAAATAGCGCCATCGTCTTATGTTTAGAGAAGCCATGGAACGAAGGCTTTGCCTAGGGGTTGGGTCACGAGAGAAAGAGAAGGATGCAACATTACTGCTACGCCTCCAAGAAGGTTAATGATACCCATTGGTGCCGTTGTTGCGGGTCCAGCCAAGGATGGAAACAATGTGTTCACAAAGCTGTCTGGATTCTTCCACTCATTGATCAACATGACTAGTGACATGCTTGCCAATCGCCAACCAATTCCATCGAACAAGGTGATCAACATGACCGACGACTCTAAAGTTGTCGAACAGAACCAATCATACCATGTGGAGACACACATCCATGAAGGCATCCTGCAGAACGATTGCCAAGTTCTCCCCCTTCACAACTAGACGCATCGAGAAGCCCACCTCTGAGCACATACACAACCACATGACTGAAGCCTTGCTGCAGGAACCAAAGCCGGTGAAAACTCGCTGCCAAGTGCCGCCTTGCCTCTACATCCGCCTTCCATCCAACACACAACCACGAACGATCATCGCCACCAAGAGAACTTCCGGGGTTGTTGCCTAGTGACATCGCACATGACACCTACATGCGCGAGATCAAGACCACAACTGCGCACGCCACCGCCAACGATCAGTGGAATCAAGGGGGGTCAGAGGGCTAGGTTTGGGATGCCGCGTGTCGCCTAGAGCTATAATGTTGTAGAAGGAAAAATTGGAACCCTGTTGTGTGCATTTAATTATATCTAGCAACTTTTAAATTCCAAAGGACCCTTATGACGTGATTTCTTCGTCGGTGGGATCATTTACACATGTGAGCTCAAAGGAAAAGAAAATTGCAACTTGGCCCTCCAAATTTGCACATAAGACCTTGGAACAAAAAGTTCAAAAACAATCGGGTCACGGCCGTCTTCCTCCACCACATTGAATGAGCAGACCACGCCGCCGACCTTCTCTCTGCCATCACTTGGGAACTTGCCACTTGAATTGGACAAGAAGCAGCGTGCCGTCACTGATTGGGTGAAGATGAGACTCCACAAAAAGTTGATTGGGGGCCTCACTAGCGACATCAAGGAGAGGTCGCATGGTTGGCCAAAGATAATGGCGCTGCCAAACACCACCATGGGGGAATCTTCAACTTGCAGCAGGATTTCCCATCAACTTCTGAACCTACAGATCATCATGCCTCCATCCAATCTCCCCTCTCCACTTTGGCCGGACGGGGAGAGGAGAAGCATAAGGAGCCACTTGAATCGAGAAGAGGCAACAATTGAAAGTGCATAAGCCCTCATGTGTGCTTTTGGTAATTAATGACAATCTCTATGGACTAATGGTTGCATTGGGCTATCCTTATAGGGCTTGTCCATTGGCAATGCTTGAACACCATGTGTTGGTATCAAGATTGAAAGAAGAAGATAAAGTGATGACCAAAGCAATATCCAAGTCATCATATATATATTAAGAGAAGAAGATGAAGTGCAAGTTCAAGAGAAGCATCTCGAAGAAATCCTATGCTTGAAGCTTGTCACCCATTTGGAGATATTGGTCAAGTGAAGATGTGCCTTATAGAGGCTCTCCCATATTGGTGTATGGGGGAGCGATATGTGAGTCTTCACCAAGCAAAGCGCAATCAGGAAAGGTGGTCCACTTGAAGAGATCAAGATCGTCATCATCTAGCTCAAGTGGAATGCGCAAGGCAAATGTATGATCTTGATAGGGTTTCTATTTTACCGGTCTCATGTTGTTAGTGGGAGACCGGGTTATAGGATAGACGACGTACTATCAAGAGGAGCTCTCAAGTGAGTAACTTGATCGCATCTTTGTGGAGAGCTCAAACCTTTGCATACTTGGCATCATCATCTTTCTTGGTTCTTATTTGGTTTTTCTCCTAGTTGGGTTTTGGTGCTTGTCGTGTTCTTCATGACAAGCCCAAGTCCTTCGAAAACAGATTTTGTTTTGAAAACTTGTTGCGTTTTTGTGTTGAAAATATTATCGGTTTATCCATGAGGAAAGCTCTTGTCGTTACCTTTCCAACAAAATTGGTTTCACCTAATTTGGAGTTCAAACGAGAAAGTTATTGGGTTTACGGTTTTGCTGATTTGCTGCTGTTTTTCCTGGCTGGAGTGTCTGGTGTGCCAGGGCCGAAGTTTCCGGTGTGCCTCAACCGGAGTCTCCGGTCTCAGGGGTGCTCAGGGGCCGGAGTCTCCGGCCCATCAGGTTTTGGTGCGAAGTGCGCAACAAGACGGCGCTCTCTGTTTTGGGTCCGGAGTTGGTCCGGAGTGACCCCGGAGTCTCCGCCTTAGGCCGGAGTCTCCGCACCCTCGGGGTCCGGAGTCTTCGCCCAGGCCGGAGTCTCCGGCCCTCCTGGACCGAAGTCTCCGGTGTAAGTTTCCTACAACGGCTCTTTTTCTGGGGACCTATAAAAGTCCCCCCTTCTTCCCCAAAGGGTCAGCTCTTTCAAGCACGAAATTTCCCCCTCTCTCACCTCCATTGTTGACCTTGGAAAGCTTGCCCCTCTCCCAATTCCTCCCATGATTCTTGCATATCTTTGAGAGATTTGAGAGAGGAGATCTAGATCTATATTTCCACCAATCCATCTCTCCTCTAAGTGAGGGGAACCTAGTGGATCTAGATCTTGGAGTTCTTGTGTGGTTCTCTTCCTTGTTCTTCCTCTCTTCTCCCCCCATAAGACTTTTGGTGGGATTTGAGAGTGAAGGACTTGAGCACTTCTTGTGTTCTTGCCATTGCTTTTGTGCATCAGTTTGTGCTCTCCACGAGGATTCGTGGAAGTGAAAGTTCGTGAGCTTGTTACTCTTGGGTCTTTGGACCCTAGACGCCTTTTGTGGCCACTTGGGAGCTCCCAATCCTTTTGTGGGTTGTGCCTCAAGATTGTTGTAAGAGACTCGATTTCCAACCAAAAGGAAAATCAATAGTGGAAGGTGAACCGAGCTTTTGGGCAAGGTTCATCGGAGAATAGGGTGAGGCCATTTGTGGCGTTTGAGTTTGAAACTCACACCCTTCAACGAGACGTACTCCCCTAAAAAGGAGGAACTCAGGAATACATCATCATCTCCGCATGCCTCGGTTATTTCTATACCCGAGCTCTTTACTTATGCAATTTACATTGTGATAGCCTTCGTGCTTGAAGTATTTTATCTTGCTATCACTCTGTTGCTTGTCTTGCTTAGCATAAGTTGTTGGTGCACATATGTGAGCCTAGTATATTTAGGTTGTTGGCTTGTTAATTTAAACACCTAGTTTTATTCCGCAATTATCAAGCCTAAACCGGAATTTTTTTAAATCGCCTATTCACCCCCTCTAGGCGACATCCTTGTCCTTTCAACAATCCATGGCCTTGTTGAAGGAAATTGTAGTCTTCCCCATCGCTCCAAGCTTCAACCTCTAAAGCATCATAGCAATAGGGAAGAACCCTAGCTAGCTAGCATCGGATCTACATGAGACCTAAAACTCCGATTCCACCTAATGGCAACAAGTCAAACACCGGCATCAAGCCGAACGCCTAGCTCTACTGTGCAAAAGCTGAGCTTTCTGTCCTACTCTCCCCTAGCGAAAATGGCGTTGCCGGAGTTGAGGAGGAGGAGGACTCGAAAACATCAACCAAACCCTCAAAGGGAGCCGCAAAAAGGACAGAGAAAGAATAGAAGAGGTCCAGGTGTTTGCCCAAACTTGTTTGACTATGTGCAACCCATCTCCATTTCTGTGGTTACGTGTTTTAGACTAAAAAAATGTTCAATGCAGTATTTTTAAGAATAAAAAAAGTTGCGATCTATATGTGTATCAGATCTAACACACTTATAGAAATACAACGTAACACAATCTCCATTTCCGTGATTAAGTGTCCTTGATTAAAAATGTTAAACATATACTATTCCAAAGAATAAAAGAAAGTGCAAACGGAGCTTGGCTCTGATGGTTGGGTTCCCTGTGGTGGAACCAGCCCACCCAGGTTCAAGTCCTAGACTTGGCATGGGCGTTTGCATTTACCTGGATTTATTCCAGGATTATCCGGCGCTATTCTTTCAGTGGTAGGTGACGTGCCCGTCAACAGCGAGGCGCCTGTGGTGACTTCGTCAACCTCAAGATCTGCCGGCTCAGTCCTTCAGAGGTGCTCATAGGGGTAGGGTGTGCGTGCGTGCGTTCATAGGGGTGAGTGTATGTGCGTATTTGTGAGCGTCTGTGTTGTACTGTGTTCTCAAAAAAAAAAAAGAATAAAAGAAAGTTGTGATCGCCATGTATCAGATCTATAGCATACTTATAGAAATACTGCGTAACTTTAGGATAATTCCCATACTGAAGTGCATAAGAGCATCTCCAGTCGGGGCGCCCAAATGGCCGCCCAAACGCCTTTGGGGCGTGCCGGACACAAAATCGCCCCCACTCGCGGCGCCCAAACGCGAATTCGGTCCGGCGCGGCCCAGTTTTGTGTCCGGCACGCCCAGCCCACGCCCTCAACTTGGGGAGGCTTGGGGCGGCCCCGGACGGAAGGAAACGCGACGCCACGTCGGCTCCCGACGCGCGGGCCACGCCGGCCCCCGACGCGCGGGCCACGCCTGGCAGTGAGACAAGAGGCTGCATTAATGCCGGGCGTCGTCTCGGTTTCCCAGCCGGGCGCAGCGACGCGTCGCTTCGCCTCTGCGGCGAGGAAGCGTCTGCGCCACGGCGGCGTCAATGCAGGCGAGCCATTAATGGTGTGGCAGGCGAGTCGTTGGACGGCCGGAGTTAAGGCGACCTCATCCGTTCGCCTCCCCGGCCGCTATATAGAGCGGGTTCCTCGCCGTCTCCACCATCTCCATCCCACACCTAGCCATGGCCTCTCCCCGGCGTGCCGCGGAGGAAGAGAGACGAGCGCAGAGGGAGGCCCGTCGTCGCCGCCGTGACAGCCAGGTTTGGCAGAGCGCCATGGCTCGCCGCGGCTGGCCATCGCAGGAGGCAGGCTCGTCGGCCGTCAACGCTCCGCCACCTCCTCCACCGCCTCCTCCGCCACCGGCGAACCAACTCACGGAAGCCGAGGCGCGCGAGCTCGTCCGCACCAACACGCCGGTGCCGGCGAACTGCGTCCTCCCCGAGGGATGGGCCACGAACCCAGTGCACGTCCCCGTTGCACCCATGCTGGCCGGCCAGGCGCGGCTCGACTACGTCGCCTCGTGCATGGGGACGATGGCGCCGGAGCTGCACGACAACCCCAGGTTCGCGCCGAACTCGGCGTACTGGGACAAGCAGGTCGAGCTCGAGCACGCCTACCGCCTCCACTCCTTCTTCGCCCCCAAGCCGCCTGCGGACTGGCTCGAAGACTCCGACGACGCCGTCGACACCGACGACGACGACACCAACACCACCGACGAGGACTTCGCAGCGGGCATGGAACGGGAGAGGGTTCGCTACGAGGCGGTGGAGCAGGCTCGTCGCGCAAGATCGGAAGGAGGCCGCGTGCAACCTCCTCCGCCGCAACCTCAACAAGAGGCGGAGGAGGTTGACGGTGATGATGACGGCTTGGAGGACTGGCCGCCGACGCCGGAGTGGGATCCCGGCCACATGCAGCTCGCCATCGAGGCCGACATAGCCTCTGCCGCCGCCACCACCGCCTCCGCCGCCACCACCTCCAGCTCCGCAGCCACCACCTCCAGCTCCGCCGCCACCACCTCCACCACCACCACCGGCTACCTCTACTGCCTCTGCTCGAGCTGCCGCCGGGGTCCTGTGCTCGCCGCCGCAAGGGCCGGCGCCTGCCCCAACTGCCGGTGCCCGGCGTGCCACCCTACTTACTAGATCTAGTCTAGGTCTAGATTTAAATTTGAATGAATTATGTTAGTTTGAATGAAATTTCAATGAAATATATGCATTTTCGTATCAAAATTTCATATTTAAATAATATTTGGGCGTCGCGAGTGGGGAGCGAGGGCGTCCAAATGGGCAAGGTAGTCCGGACGGCCTTTGGGCGCCGCGAGGGGAGATGCTCTAAATTGGCTGTACTGTATCTACAGTATCTGCAGTCAGCTCCAATTCAATAGGCAATAATTCCGGCTTTCCATAGACCAAGCCCACGCACCCATCTTCTTCTCGACGAGCATCGGCCGCAGCAAAAGTTAGACTAATGGCCGCAGTGGTTGGTGCAAGTCGCTAGGAGAGAGAGAAGATAGGGATAGAGAGAGAATGAGGAGAGAGAAGGACACAGGCAGACGCAAGCGATAGAATTAAACAAACAAAAGCAGCCGTAGAAAAAAAGCCCACAACCAAACCCCAAGGAGCAGCACCACCAGCAGCCATGCCGCGGTCGCGTCGCCGTCGCCGTCGCCGCCCGCGCGCAGGAGGGGAGGAGGGGGACCCGGCCACCACGTCCTCTCTTCGCGCTGCCGCTCGCCGTCGCCGCCGCCGCGCCGCTCTCTCCGGCCGCGCCGCGCCGCCGCCGCGTCCTCCCGCCCGCTAGTAGACGACTTCTTCCCCTTCCCTTCCTCTCCCTCGTCGTCCCCGCCTCGCCCCCAGCACCGGAGGGCGCCGTCGCCGGAGCCGTCCAGCTCCGATTCGGACGGCGGCGGCGTGGCCGGCTCCTCCGCCTCCGACCGCCGCCGACGCAAGCTCAAGCTCGTCGTCAAGCTCTCCCAGCTCCCTCCGGACCAGCAACACCGCCGGGCCCCACCTCCCCCTCCCTTCTCGGACTCGTCCGAGGGGGAGGACCAGCCGCCTGCCGACGCCAGCGGCGGCGAGGAGCAGGTCAAGCCGCCCAAGAAGCGCCGGATCGAGTCGCGCGACGACAGATCTCGCAACAACGAGGTGAAGCATGGCTGCTGCCCGATTGGTCCCTCGCCTCGCCTTTACTTCACTTTACAGCTGCTTCTAACGCGAGATCTGCGTCTTCTTTTAGGTTGCTGGGAGGAGCGAACCTGCCAGCGCGCCGCGGACGAAGCGCCTCCCGGTGCCAGGTTCGATTTCCTTGCTTTTTGCTCATCTCTTCGTGTTCGCTAACCGGATTATCACTTTTGAGTGCCTTTTTGCCAAGACATGAAACTGATTCTGTTTTTTTGGTTTTTTGCTCGGACGATTTAGGCATGGCAAGGACGACGCCGTTGCCGGATCGGCAGACGCTGGATATGATCCTCGACAAGCTGCAAAAGTGCGTTTTTCACAACATGTACATGCTTATGCCAAGTGGGATATGGTTCATGGTTTGATGATCTCGTTTTCTTATGCTACTGTTTGATTCTGCAGGAAGGATACATACGGCGTGTTTGCTGAGCCGGTGGATCTTGAGGAGGTTAGGACATTCGTCGTGCGTCATGCTTGTTGGAGATGCTAATATGCTAGCGTGGTATTGAGTGTTGATGATGCCATGGTTGTTTTGATTGGTGCAGTTGCCTGACTACAATGATGTGATTGAGCACCCAATGGACTTCGGTACCGTCAAGAGGAAGCTTGCCAGGAATGCATATCGCTCATTCGAGCAATTCGAGGTCAGTCTTGTGATTTTGTCGTATATGTAGCTAGCCAACCGAAGCGCGCGCTGCCAATGGAGAGTTGACGTTTGTTGCTTAGATGGATGTTGTAGTTGGGGATGGTGGGTCAGTTCAGTTCATACTATATTTGTCCGGGAGTGAATTTAACCTACAAGGATCTGTCCAATGCCACAAGCAACCTTTGACACGTTTTCTCCTTACCTTGAACACCAATTTTTTTTTTTGAAACAAGTGTCCCAACAAATGCAGCAACATAGCGTCAGTTATCCAATTTTCACATTTTTACAGTTACATTCCTATAGTTCATTCTGTTCGCTTGTAATTTCTGCACAGAAGGCAGATGGTTAGCTTCATGTTGTCCGTCATAACTCCTAAAGCAGAACTTGCCAGTTTTTTCTAATTAAATTTCCATTCGTTGTTGTAGTTTTTAAGTTCTGTAGGTTTATCCCACTTAGTTTGTATACCAATAATAATTTTCGAAAAATTGGTGATAATAAATTGCAGGATGATGTCTTCTTAATTTGCAGCAACGCGATGCTGTACAATGCCCCTGACACAGTTTACTTCAGACAGGTATATGGGCAGCCTTTCTAAAAAATGATGCACTCACGGCACCATCATTTATCAATTCTCATTCAACGTTTCTTGCTATGCTTACTCATTTAGGCCCATTCCATACAAGAGCTGGCAAGAAAGAAGTTTCAGGAACTGAGAGATGAGGGCATACCTACAGAAAACCAAGTAAAGAGTGAACAGAAAGTTAAACCTATTTCTTTCAATAGAGGACCAATTAAGAAGGCTGTTTTGAGGTATTCGGAAGATGATCTAGACTTCTTGACCCGCAAAGAGCCAATTAAGAGACCAAATGCGAAAATCTCAGGAGATGATATAAGCTTCAAAGATCAAGTCAAGAAACCCGCCTCAAGGATTTCAGAGAACTTAAGTTCATTCCACAAAGAGCGAATTACCAAGCCAATTTTCAGAAATTCAGAGAATGACTTGAGTTCCTCATTCAAGGGAGAGCAGGTTAAGAAACCCATTTCCAGAAATTCAGAGGATGATCGAAGTTCCTCATTCCAACCAGTGAAAGTTAGGAAAGCCATTTCGAGAAATTCAGAGAATGATCGAAACTCCTCATTTCACCATATGCAAGTTAAGAAAGGCGTTTCAAGAAGTTCAGAAGATGATCGAAGCTGCTCTTTGCCCCTTCAGCAAGTCAAGAAACCCACTTCCCGGAGTTCAAAAGAGGACTTATCATCCAAGAAGACACACATTAGGAAGCCAGTTCGCAGAAATGGGGAAGAACCAGATTGCTCCTCACACACAGAGCCAACTGAGAACCCCGGTTGTAAGAAGGGATTAGATGTAGGCTTGTCCCCACAAAAGCTTGTTGAGGACCCCAGTTGCAGATATGGAGATGACTTGGGCCACTCAAGCGAAAAAGAGTCATGTAGGCAGCCTATTTGCAGAGATGGACAAGATGATCTAGGTTACTCCTGCAACGAAGAGGTCGTTAAGAAATCAGATTGCCAAGACCCCTTGGGTTCAAATGTCTCTCCTGAAACCATTGTTTCTGCCGGAAATGGCTCTGATGGCTTAAGCGTGTCACAGGCTAATGATGCTGAGCCCCCAGAATGTACCTTAGCCAATGGGTGTTCTGACAAAGATATCAGTTCTCCAGTAGACGAGCTCAGATCTGAGAAGACTGACGATGTTTCAGGTATCATTCTTCACCACAGCTCCTCAACTGAGGTTGATCCATCAGTTAAAGGCTTAAACAGCCACACTATCTAGTATACATTGGGAGGTTATCCCTTGCAGTTTTCAATTTAGAACTTTGTGAAGTCACTAGAACGGACCAATCAGCAAACGAAGGATGACCATTGGAAGGAAACTGTATTACATCCAATGTTTGTTTATTCAATGCTGTATGTGTAGGGTTCTTGTGAGTCATTCAGGTGTTGCATTGATAGTTAAAATGCTTTATTATTACCTATATATTTTGCTAAATTTTTATTGCGATGGATATCTTGCAGTCCCATTTCATCTGGAGGAACTTCATTGATTACACTGACATAACCAAGTGCTTATATTAACCCAACACTGTCAAAACTTTAGTGACATTCTTATTCTTTCCTTCATTTTTCAGCGAGAGATTATTCAGCAAAAATTAGCCTCAAGTCATTTGTGGTTGATGAGAATAGACGGAAAACTTACCATGCACCTGAAGAGCAGCCTTCATCAGATTCTGACCCAACTTTTGATGTCTTCTGTTCGGAGCCAAAAGAGCTGATAAGTGTATGTAAACACATCTGGTTAAATCCAATCCTAACTTTATACTTGGATCAGTTCGTTTTGCTGGCTAGTTCTTATGGTGAGATGCGTCCTTGCAGGTTGGACTTCATTCTGAGCACTCGTACGCAAGAAGTTTGGCTCGTTTTGCTGGTTCACTTGGTGCCCGAGGCTGGAGAATCGCTTCTGAGCGCATTCAGCAGACATTACCTGCTGAAGTGAGGTTTGGACGTGGTTGGGTCGGGGAATATGAGCCACCATTACCATCTATTCTTGCTGTGCAAGATCAATCACGTAGTCAGGTTGGCTCCGATGCGAATGTTCAAAAGAAAGCTTCACTGCCCAGAGATAATGAAAGAGTCAGGCCAAAAGAAAGCATTAATCCGAAGGATATGAGTTTGAGTCTACTTAATCGGATATCGACTGTCAATAACGTAATTGGTGTGACTGGTTCACTTGAGAGTCCAGAATTTAAGCCAAGATTATTTGATGTTACTACTGAACCCCAACAGAGGAACACTGATGCCTTACCACTCCACGAGAAACATAGAGGGTCGAGAAATGTTGTGAAAACAAAAAGAGCAACCAGTGAACAAGTTAGGAAAGGCAGGCCCTCGTCCAACGCTCGCCCTCATGAAGTGCAACCGCAGAGGTCTGAATGTTCAAAAGGAGCTTCTTCTAGTGCGCATGATATGCCTGCTGTGAACAAAATGGCTGGCCAGCCACCCTTTTTCCAACCACCAGAAGCAGTCAGAGCACAGCAAATGAAAAAAAGTGACCCATCTAAAAGCGCTCGCCCACATGAAATGGCACCTCAGAGGCTTGAGTGTCCAAAAGGTGCTGCTTCTGGTGTTCATGATATGCTTTCCCAAAACAACAGTAATGGGCATCCAAAACCCCTTTTCCAGTCACAAGAAGCAGCTGCACCACAACCCAAAAATGAAGATACCTGGGTGTACCACGGAAGACCTGGTGATACAAAGTTTGGAACTTCTGAGAAAAGTAGACCAATGAGCAACATTGGATTCATCACAAAAAATCCAGTAAATGCCAATGGCTTTGCCATGAATGCGAGCGCACAGAATAGTATGATAGACCATGCCAAGTCAATGGGCGCAATGCCTGGCCAAGTAAATGTACCAAACCGAGGTTTTGATGCTTCCCGGAGTGTTTTCTCAGCATTTCCGACAGCTGCTAGGGAGAACCAGAGCATTCCATCTGCTCCTGTAGCTCAATCTTGGATCTCATTTGGTGCTTCATCAGAGAGCAAACCAACCATTGTGAGTCCAAATTTTCATGACAATAGTTCTGGCTGGAAGATGCCATTTGCAAATGTTCGTATTCCTGATGAACCGAAGTTAAGTGCTGTTCCTCAGTTTTTTAGACAACCTGTTCAGGTTTCTAGAGAAATTCCAGGTCAAAACAAAGGCCTGGTAATATTCCCACAGTTGGTCCAGACAGATTTCTCAAGATCACAAGGCCATCCTCAATGGCAAGGGCTGGTTCCCCACATGCAACAGAAGCCAAACAAGGATATGCTCCGCCCAGACTTGAACATTGGGTTTACGTCTCCAGGTTCACCACCTGCTCGACAGTCTTCTGGCATCAATTTGGAAGCACAACAGCCAGACCTTGCTTTGCAGTTATAAGCAAGGGAATGGGTAATGAAAACATGTGACTATAAGATTGGATGTCAGACACAGAAACATGAAGCATGCAAGGACACGTGGAACCCGGCCATAAAATTGGGCAGCAGCGGAAATGGGACATCCATTATGTGGATACTTGTCAATATGGGATGGTTCTTCACAGGTCACGCCGTAGACCTCTCCTCCCTGTTGCAGGATATCAGAATATGGATGGATGAACACTGCTCGAAATCAAATCATTGGCCCCTTTTCTTCGGTAATGGAGTTCAGGATCCAGCATTTTGAGAAATGCTGTGGTGGCATGCCCATGATCCGATTTCCTCGAGCTCGCTCTTCTGACCACACAGTAGTATTCCTGCGGTGGAAATTTTGCACCAGAATTTAGGACAGATCGTCAGTAGTTAGACTGCGTGGTCACCCCAATGTTAATGCCCTTGTCACATTGTATGTTTGTTGTAAATGGTTCAGCATTGAATAGATTGTTAGACTAGAGCAGCCACCTTTTACTCCTTTCTCTGAATGAAATTGCTTCTCCTTCATGTTCCGTGCCAGGAATGGGTATTCCATGGTCCATTCAGTTTGAATCGTATGCTGAATGAAAGATGTTAATACTCACGTCAAGTTTCACTGTACTCCAAACGCTGGCATTTGGTGCAAATATTATTATACCAGTGAGCAGGGTGAGTTTACATGTGTTTCATTCTTCAATCTCAGAATAGAAGAGAGGGTTTTGGCAGCGATCTTGGAGGAATGGTGATGTTTCTGGATTGTAATGATCCTCAGCTCCAGCTTGCCTGGTTCACTGCTGGTTTTGAAGACTTGTTGAGTAGTGCTGTGGTGCTGTAAGAATGTCTACAGCTCTGAATGATCTTAATGACATGGTTGGAAATCAAATGCCATCTAAAGTCTGAGGTTATGTTTGCATTCCATTGGTTGTTCGAAAACACTTATTTTAATACTCTGAGGTTATGTTTTGCATTGCATTGGTTGTTCAAAATCACTTTTGGACAAGACGTTTAGTTGATACAGTATAATCCTTTTCTCATAACAGATTCTGTGCAACAAGAATGACCCAATATGGCACGGTGCATATCAACAACAGTAAGTGGTTCTTTGCAGAACTCCTGATCCTTTTTCTTTTCTGGTACCAAGTGGAACTCTCATGTTTTCCGAATCTCTCATGTACGGAAGTGGTGCTAATTAATATTTCTCCATACTCGTCCATTCATTCGAGTGGAGATTTGGTGCTCCCGAGTTCCAGTGATCTCGCCTATTTCAAAAAATAAAAAATATATTTAAAAGTTTCAAACAATCTGGAAACAATCATGCAGGTTCTCAATGATATATTCTACAAGCATGCAAAATACTTTACCGTTTGAGCTCCACAAAAATAACAAATGTATAGATCTGAGTATAGTGAATAATATGTAGTTTCATATTTTCAACTTTTGTCTTTTTTGTCTAGTTCAGAGCGTATTGTATTTTGCATTAAGATTTTTCATGTTTGTAGGATATATTATTTAGAACATACATGATTTTTCCAGATTTATTTGGAACTTTTAAATATATTTATTAAATTTTAAAATAATGTGAGATCACTCGAGATCGGGAGCAAAAATGACTTTCCGCATTCATAGAGCCTAATGCCCTTCGCAGAGTCGTGCTCGTTGGACATCGGCACACGCAACAACATCGCATCTTTGATGTTTGCTAAGGCAAAATGGAGACGATTGAGCACGTGACGAAACTATTTCACAAACTGAATGTTCGGCGAAACTATTTCACCGAAATAACCATTTTGAGTAGCGCCTAACGATCGGGCGCTATGCTCTACATGGTAGCGCCTAACGATCGGGCGGTATGCTCTACATGGTAGCGCCCAGTGATTAGGCTCTACACATCTGGATACGTGGCGCCTAACGATCGCTGGGCGCTACCATGTAGAGCATAGCGCCCGATCGTTAGGCGCTACTCAAAATGGTTATTTCGGTGAAATAGTTTCGCCGAACGTTCAGTTTGTGAAATAGTTTCGCCACGAGGTCAATCGTCTCCATTTTGCCGTTTGCTAAGGAATTTATTGAAGCTGGCATTAAATAGTTCATCCTGAGAAACATCGACTGATTTTGCCTCCTCTTGATGCGGCCTATGGTCTTGGTACATACTACCTCCATTCATAGTAAGGCGGATTTTTTTAAAAGTCAAACAGTTTAAAGTTTGACCAAGTTTTTTAGAAAAAACTATTTATACCTACAATATCTAACATCTACAATATCAAGTCAATACCGTTAGATACATCATGAAATCTATTTTCATATGATGTTCATATTATATTATTCTTGTTGACAGTTTTTTCTAAGAACTTGTTCAAACTTTACATTGTTTGACTTTTTAGAAAAAAATATACGTCGCACTTTCAGGAACAGAGGGAGTAGGATATAACCATAGCATGACCTCATTCAGGTACTTCAAGGCATCCCGAGCGTGGTGCTCGGCCATCGATGCTTCGAAATCTATGTGAATTATGTAATCGAATTGCCTGGAATTAATAGATTTCGATCATATGGATTTGAAAGCAAGCCGGGTTTTAGGAGATGACAAGGTTCCATAGCAGCATGGGTTCTTGATACTTTGTAAAAGAATGGAATGCTATTCAGGTTTCTGTTGTTCTTGTTCTGTTCACGTCAAATATAACAGTAGAAGTCCTTCCAACATTTTATTTTTCGCACATCAATTGACGCCTAGCAACAGAGTGACTCACGTGGCAATTGCCACAATTCTCCAGTGTGGTGCATCGTGCATTTGGATATATTTGACTTGAACCCTAATATTACCAGTCAGTGCTCAGTAGCACCCTAATATTACCGGAACAGGAAATACAAGATATGCTGATGAGTGATGACATGTATCAGAGATTCGATCCACAGAATATTTAATACAAGCAGAAAACTTTTGTGCTGAAAGAATAGTAGCAGCATACTTTCCACTTTCCTGAATCCTCATTGGTTTGCCCTTGTCCGGCCTGCTCTCAATCTTCAGTTCAGCGAGAGGATAACCAAAATTCAGAAATATAATCTACCTGCAAGCAAGAGACACTGAAAGAAACTAAACTAACAATTGAGATCCCAAGCTGTACCTTCGTCAAGCTTATCTCCCTCTTCCAAAATAGCCAAAATGTTGAAGTTTCAAAAAAAAAGAGGTATGTCCACCATCAGCATCCAGCAAGCACAAGAGAGAAACCGTGCAAAGTAAATGCGAAGGACAAAGCCCAGGTTGATGTAGTTTGTACGGTGCCTGCAGAAGTATCACATCACCCTTCTTGCCTCTTCTTTATTTGCCCGGAAGTCCAAAACAGGGATCAAATCTCAGTGGATTCTTGTACTACCGTGTCTAGTTGACCGTAGTAGTCTAGTACTCTATTGCAAGTGATTCGAGATGCTTTGTTTTTCTTTGCTACTGGGGTGAGAAGCTCCTATGACAAGACACTGAACATTAGGCCCCCCGATGCGTTGGAAGGATTGTCACCTGCTAGGTCGATCTCTTTTCTATATTCTCTCATTTAACCCACTGAAAAGTTCAAGAAAGTTGCGAATTTCTTATCACGCTCGTTAGTAGAATCGGATACAAAATTATGATCATGTGAGATCCTGACTCAGGGCTTAATAGGATTGATAGAATACTCATATCAACAAGTTGCAACTTCTTTTCCGGAAGCTCATCTGGAAGGAACTCCGAGGTTAAGCGTGCTTGGCCCGGAGCACTCCAAAGGATGGGTGACCGACCGGGAAGTGATTCCCGGGTGCGTACGAGTGAGGACAAAGTGCGTAGAAAATACCAGTGTTGATCTGTGGGGCCAGTCTAGAGATCGTAAAGAGCTGCCAGGGGTGACAGGCCCGTTCCAGGGGTGGGCCAGGTGTTACATTTGGTATCAGAGCCGACCCTTGCGGTAACTCGTGCGTGTGCGGGTTAGTGGCGCGGACATGTGGGACATGTGCCGGCACTGGGCGCACAGACGGGTGCCAAGAGGGGAAGTTCCTGGACTGGGGGCTGACCGACGAGGGCGTTGGTCTTCTAAGGGGGAAAGGATGTGAGATCCTGGCCCAGGGCTTAATAGGATTGATAGAATACTCATATCAACAAGTTGCAACTTCTTTTCCGGAAGCTCATCTGGAAGGAACTCTGAGGTTAAGCGTGCTTGACCCGGAGCACTCCAAAGGATGGGTGACCGACCGGGAAGTGATTCCGGGTGCGCACGAGTGAGGACAAAGTGCGTAGAAAAGACCAGTGTTGATCTGTGGGGCCAGTCTAGAGATCCTACAGAGCTGCCAGGGGTGACAGGCCCGTTCCGGGGGTGAGCCGGGGTGTTACAGATCAATTCGTCCTGCACAACAAAAAAGTATACACTTTAGCAACATGCTCTAATATCATATTGAAATTCATAGGTGGCGGAGTCGCGTTTGGAGAGACGGCTTGTAGGTTCTATGTTGGGCTCCTTCGGTGTTCGTCACGGTCCGAGTTTGATCCCCAGGGGCGCAATGTACGTCGTCGCTGTTAAGTCTAAGATGACTCCTTTCTCGGGACCGACCAAGTCCCGCCATCTACTTACCTCCTTTCTATAGTAGATGGTGCGTCGACGAGAGGAGTTTAGCTGGAGTTGTTGTTCTTCGGAGGTGACGAGTGACAGTCGAGACGCGGCGATGTTGCTCAAATTAGGACATGCTCTTCTTGCTGTGTAGTTGTTAGGTCGTGTGTGGCTGCCTTCGGACTAGCCTTGGTGTGGAGTACGGAGAAACTAAAGTTTGCAACTAGTTGCGCCCGCACCCTATTATGGGATGTCTAACTTCCGAGTGAAATTCTGCCTTGCATAGAAGTAAGCTACGCAATTGCGTATTCTCGAAAAAAAATCATGCACATAACCAGTTCACAAAAAATCTTTTAACTGACAGTGAGATTTAGACCATATATATTTCCACGCCCGGGTAGTTTTTGCGTGAGTCTCTGAAATAGGGTAGCGACGATTGACCGAGAAGGAAAGTGTCTACGGCAGCCATCCTCGGGTAAAGCCTGCATGTAGGCCAATGATTCTGCACTACAAAGTGCGGACACACAACACGCTAACACATCTTTTGCAGAGTAGCGCAACTGACATCATAATGATCCGCACACCCAAGAAAAGATCCATCGAACTCATCGATCCACGAACCAAACACACAATACTACCTCGCTTTGCAGGAAAAAGTGTCACAATGTGCTCGGGGATGCACGAAGCAGATCGATCTCAACTCTCAAGCACACTGACTGAAGTGCTGAAATATACAGAAGGAATGGAAATGTGCAGTAGATATAAAAGAACTGAAGTGATCCTTGTAGCATAAAAGAGCAGCTTCTGCAATTTGGCGCTGCCCAGTTTTTACAACAACATTGCTGAAGAATAATAGTCAGGTGAACAAGAGGTAAACATAAAGAGGCAAGGAAAATCAGCAGACCTGGTTCCACACCCTGTTTCCTGGCAGCTAATCGTCGCCTTTCTTAGTACAAGCTAACTCTAGGTATTATCGGTGTTGGGCTTGTCCCAGGTGCTCAGTAATTACAGGTTCTGGGCAATTGTGGTATTAGCTCCCCAGTAAATCGACACCACTGGATCAAACCCCTAGCTAGAGGCCTCTTTGCTCTTGCCCTTTTTACTAGTCTTGGATGATGACTTCTTGTCTTTGCTCTTGGTGGAACCCAGGTTTACCCAGGTGTAGTCGCTGGGGATCGTGAAGGGGTCGGTGTTGTCGGCGACCTGTGACAGGTTCACTGGCTTTGCTCTGGAGTTCTTCGACGCCCACCTAAGATACGAGCTCTTGTGGGTGTCTGGCTTAGCGGTGATGGAGCCTGGACCTGGGCTCGCCAACAGGCTGGGGCTCGACATCGGCGTGAAGAACTCCTCTGGCTCAGCAAGGGGAACGAACTTGTTGAAAGTTATGACCACCCTCACAGTCGGAACAACGGGGATCGCAACCTGCATGAGCAATAGAGTCATGAATTAGCTGGATTCAAACCTGAGCAGCAGAATCATCAGTTAGACGAAATGAATCACAACCTGCAGTACATCAGTAAGCAGAAAAGTGACTAATGCATATGGGCCAGCAAACCAGTTACATGGTTGTTTCCAACAATGGAAGTCTTCAGAAAAAAGATGATAATGAAGCACAAGGACATTTCAGCAAGTGGTAGCCGCCTAGCCGGTACCTCAATGGCTACCATATTTGCTCTCCTTCAAAACCAGTTTGTACCATGGCAAGATAATTATTACACATCATTTACTATTCAACTCCCCAGCATTGATCAAACTTGGAAGCTGCCTTCTTCCAGGGCAATGCACCATGCAGATGAGCATGTGAGCTGAGTAAACTCACTTATAAATTGTTTGCCCACAAGCTGTTCCACATTTACACGAGTCGAGCTTTCACTACATGCTACTGCCCTAGCTGTTCTTGATGCTATGAACAGCTAGACAGGCCCAACTGAGGCAAGTAACTAGGAATAGCGATAAGCTAACAATAAAGTTTCAGAAAAAAGATGATAATGAAGGACGTCAATGGCTATTACTTTTTTGAACCATACTTGCTCTCCTTCTAAACCAGTTTGTACCATGGCAAGATAATTATTACACATCATTTACTATCCAACTCCCAAGCATTGATCAAACTTGGAAGTTGCCTCCTTCCATGGCAATGCACCATGCAGATGAGCACGTGAGCCGAGTAAACTCACTTGCAAATTGTTTGCCCACAAGCTGTCCCACATTTACAGAGAGTCAAGTTTTAGACAAATGGAGCTTTTAAATACATGCTGCTGCCCTAGCTGTTCTTGATGCTATAAACAGCTAGATAGGCCCAATTGTGGCAAGTAACCAGGAACTCGAAATTTACCAGATACTGACTCCGTGCACATGTGGAGTAAATATCAGATGATTCATTAATTAATTTTGCTTGATTCAGATGACTTTTGGGCCGATTAATATTCATTCAGGTAAGACACTTCGTTCACATTGTAAAGTTCTTGTCAAATTTGCAGAACCAGTGAAACTGTGGACGTTATTTTAGAAGAAACAATACAAGAACTTGCATTATCGCCAGAGCAGGAGAGCAGACTTAGTAATGTTACCTTCACAGGAAATGTCCCCGATGGGAATTTGGTGGTGAGCAGCTCACGGAGGCGACGCACGGCACGCACACGCGTCGCCAGGATGTCCAGCAGCGGCAAGAACTCGTCGACGGTCAGCGGGAAGTCCTCGGTGAGCCAGACGGTTGGCCGTAGCGTCTTCACCGTCTCCTCCTCCTTCCACTTGGTCCCCCCCGTCGTCGCGTTCCGGCCGAACACGCCGTCCTCGCCGCGGCCCACAGAGGCGCAGGTCGGCAGCCGTCGCGGCACGTCCACGCTGTTCCTCCTCCTCTGCGGCGTCCCCATGTGCGAGGGCGGGCCTGCCACGCTGCGCCGGCCGGGCACGTAGCAGCTGCGGCGCTGCGGGGGCGGGGGGATGTCGGCGACCAGGAAATCGCCGTCCTCGTCGTCATCCCGGATCTCCAGCGGCAAGAAGTCCTCCTCTTCGTCGTCTACGGCGAGCTCGAAGGTGAAATCCTTGCGACCGCCGCTGGCTGCCTTGAGCGTGCGGAAGGAGAAGACGACGTTGTGGACGTCGAAGACCCGCGCCTTCCACTCCCCGACGCTCTCCGTCTTCTCCTTGCGCAGCCACGTGGTTCTCGGAACGAGCCTCGCGGAGGTGATGTTGAGCCCCGGCCGGTAGGCGGCGGCGTCGGAGGTAGCTGCATCCTCGTCGCCTGCGGCCGCGGCGGCCGCGAAGGCGTCGTGCACCTCGCGCTTGCCGCGGTGGAGGACGAGAAGCGAGCCCGGCGGGAGGCGGCGGCCGCCAGCGTCGGTCTCCTCGCCGAAGAAGAGGAAGGAGTGGTCGGCGCGGCGGATGCGGAGGCCGTCGAACCCGGCGAGGGTGGTGTCGGCGCGCAGGTTGGCGCCGCGCTTCCATATGCGGTAGGTGTCCGAGGGCGCGGCGCGCGAGAGGAGCGGCACGACGGAGCTCTCGAAGTGGAAGTCCACCTCGAGGTAGAAATCCTGGACCCGGCGGAGCGCGGCGGAGAGCGCGGGCGCGCGGCGGCGGAGCTTGGCCCAAGCCGACAGGCGGTGGGCGCGGAGGAGGGAGGCGGAGATGTCCTTGCAGCCGAGGCAGAGAGCCTCCTGGAGCGGCGTCCAGCCGGCGTGGTTCTGGAGCGTGGGGTCGGCGCCGGCGGCGGCGAGGGCGGACGCGAGGGAGGGGAGCCTGAGGCGCACCGCGAGGTGGAGCGCGGTGTCCCCACCAGGCACGTCGCGGCGGTCGAGCGCCGCGGAGACGGAAGCCGCGAGGCGGGCCTCGCGCGAGGCGTCGGCGGCGGAGAGGATGCGCGACGGGTGGGCGAGCGGCGGGAGGCCGGCGAGGATGGCGGAGAGACCGGCGGCGTCCCGCATCGCCACGCAGTGATGCGCCGGGCTGTGCGCGTAGTCGGGAGGGCGGATCGGCGCCGACGACGTGCGCTTGGGCCGTGCCGGCGCCGCGGGGGATGGGTCCTGGACTGACATTGCCTGCTGCTGCTCGGGGACAGAGGGAGGCCTTGGATTGTAGCGGCTCCTTCTTGGGTATCTCCTCAGTGCGAGCGCGTGCGTGGGGATCGAGTGGAGTGGGGAGCGGAGGTTGGTTGGGACCGTTGGGGAGAAACAAGAGAGATACGCGAGAAAGGTGTGAAGGATGGGCTAAAGATGGACCGGGCCGAGCCGGGCTCATGTCTTTACTCGTGATGGGATAAATACCCTGTATCCTCAATCGGTGTTTCTATATCCGAAAAATCGTTGAACTCCCGAGTTCCAGTGATCTGTTTTTTAAAACTTAAAAAATTAATTATTAATACTCCATAAATTCTGAAATATAAAAATACATATACAATGCATATACATGTCGAGTATATACGAATAAATTTGTTTGAAATATCTTTTTATATGTGATCTGCACAAAAAAGACAAATGTTGGAACGAAAAATGAGTTACTTTTTGAATTTTAAGCCACAATTTTGTGCAGCTCAAAATAAAACGTATTATCTACCAAAATTTTGCAGATATGTAGCTAACGTGTGTATGTATCCATATAGTTTTGTTTTGAAATTTATCACGCATCAAAATATCACTTAGATTTTTTAGAAACACCGAGAGCACTGGATTTTAAAGCCAAAATACCTCACTCATCTATATTCACCTACCTCGGCTGTGGCCCTGTTCATGGAGAATACGGTCCGGATTATCGGCCCAAAAATAACATTCTAACACCATGAACACTAGAACGTGACCGGAACTGCATTAGGACAGAAGAATCCTGAGCGAACCGATAAGAAGTAAACATAGATATGTCAGCACAAACATGAATATTATCACCCATATCAATCCATCACGTGGAGGTAGAAATACCGAAAGCACAATAGATAAATTACCTTACTCATCAATATCGCTAGCCGTCCTTGAAATTCTTTTCCCTCTGTGCTCTACACGATCTGAGCATTCCTTGAAAAAATGGCCGAACTCTCCACAGGTGAAGCACCCTAGCTCATATATGCTTATCTTCTTCTTCTTGAACGGAGTAATCTTAATAGACTTGTTAAACTTGAGCATGTTCTTCCCTCTATTCTTGCGGTGTTAATAGACTTGGTAAACTTGAACCATGTTGACACTAGACTGAGCTTCACCACATCTAATTTTGGTGTCTTTAGTCCTAACTTTCTTCTCAACATTAAGAGACACTATCAGATATTCAATCGATATCTCTTGTCTCTTGTATTTGATAGTTGTGACGAAATTTCTTCACGAAGGAGTTAGCGTTGCAATAATGAATCCAGCCAAAAGCTTGTCGAGTAAGACGCACTTTAGAGGTTTGATCTCTTTAGCAATGGACTGTATATTATGAGCTTGTCCAACTACAGATCGGTTGTTTACCACCTTATAGTCATGAAATCTCTCCATGATGTACAGTTCACTGCCTGCATCGGTAACAACAAATTTAAAATTCATTGCGTCCCAATGTCTGATATGTGCATGTACACATCACACAAACTATCAACAAGAATGTTAAGAACGCAACCCACGAAGATATTATTGGCTTTCTCGAACTTTTTCTAATCTTCATGTGATATGACTCCTTCAGATTTTCCATTAGTAACACCGATTACTTTTAGAACGGCAAGACAGAGTTGGACCTTAATGTGCCACCTCTTATAGTGCACACCGGTGAACTTATACGGCTTTAGTGCGTCGGCAAAACCGGTCATAGCTAATTCAAGAAACTGTATATAATTAAGTTTTTCGATTGTTAAAAAAATAGGCAAGTTCATGATATGTTGCAGAATATCAATTCAAGATTATAAAAATTACTATCATGTGAAACTCAGAACGTATTGTTACACAACGTAATGAACGGAAACATGTAATTGCAAAACATGTTTAAGCAGTAGAGTGAAATACGCTGCACGTACCGATCCGATGTTGACGATGTAGCCATAGCCGATGCAATGATGAGCGCAGTAGACACGTTGTGCAACGGTAACAACATAACCCGATTTGGACGTAGACGGCCCGCGGTGAAGAACATGAAACGAGGCGCTTCCCAAAAATCTAATTCATGCTCTTTTGTACGGAATCACAAATGCGACCGGTTCCAGAGACCTACTCCTCCGTTCGCCGAAGCACGTCGACTGATCGGTTGAAAACGATGTAGCCATAGGCGATGCAGTGATGATCACAGTAGACACATTGAATACGGCGGTAAGCAGCACAACCCGATTTGGACATAGATGGCCCGCGGTGAAGAACACGAAACAAGGCGCTACACAAAAATCTAATTCGTCTTCTTCCGTACATAATCACAAATGCGACCTGTTCCGAAGACCTACTCTCCTGTTCGCCGTGTTAGGTTGATCTCATCCGGTCGAACCCCAACGGGTCGATCGGTCCCCTTGACTGCGTCCTGATCGGGGACGCCCAACCGCACCCTGGTTGGTGGGCCCCTGTCGCCGCGCTATATAAAGAGGTGGGGGACCTGCAGCACGGGTCACGAGGTTTGCCGCTGTGCCAGAACCCCCACCGACACCCCTACCGATCTAGGGTTAGCGCGAGCCGACGGGAAGTACCACCACCGCCGCCACTGCTACCCACTCCCATCGCCGGCCATCTCCACCTTGTCCGGCACTCCGGGTTCATCTCTAAAGGAAAAGGTGATAATCCTCCTCCCAATCTCTCGGTTCTACCCGTATGATCTAGACTAGTCGATCCAGTGGATCTAACAATGGTATCAGAGCCGCTATGGTTTAGATCATACTCGCGTAGACAGAAAAGAAAAGAAGAAATTCCCCTCCAACAGAACCCTAACCTCAAAGGGAAAAGAGACTCACCGGAGGGCCTCGGGCTCGCCGGCAAAGAAGCGCCGCCGCCAGGCCACGCCAGTTCCGCTCGATCCAGATGCGCACCCGAGTGGGGCATCTGGACGAAGAACACACCCCTCGGGGGCAAAGAAAATATTTCGAAAAGAACAGGGGAAAAGAAAACCTCACCGGCGGCGCCGGAAAAGGGCACCACCACCTGCGCCGCTTGACGGCGATGCGCTCACTCTCGGGTGCACGCACGCGCCGGCAAGGGGGCAGGGGAGGCGCCATCGTTTCTTCTCGAGTTGCCCTTCGGGCTTCTGTTTTTGGTTCGAAAGAAAGAGGAAAGGAGAGGGGAGGGGAAGAACGCGCACGGCGCGGTCGCCTCCGCCGCACGGCGCGGCCGTCTCCGGCACGGCCACTGGCACGACGCCGGCCGGCGCGCGTGACACAGCAGAGCCGCGGGAGCGAGAGGGGAGAGGGAGAGAGCTGCTCACACGGAGCGGTGGCTGACGGCGCCGTCTCCGGCGTGGTCGCCGGTGGCCGGCGGCCGGAATCGCGGAGCCGCCGCCGTGGGAGCACGGGAAAGGGAAGAAAGCGAGAGAAAGAAACAGAAAAAAATAAGGGCGCTAGGGTTCGGTCGGGGACGGCCCATTGGTTTTGTTCCAGCGACGATCACGGACGACCGTCCGATCGCGCGGACGGCCAGGATCCACCGGATCCGAAACCCTATAGAAATGCTCTGATAATTTTGCATGAAAGTGATCAATTTTCAGAGAAAAGATAAAAGATCAAGAAATGCTCTTGAACTATAGAAATATGTATATTTCATGTTTCCGCTGAAATAGAGTTGATGATAATGTTATTTTCCAAACAGAGTTCTTTATTGCAATAGAAATATTATCATCATATTGTTTATGAGTTTTATGCATTGATTCTATTTCTGCCCAACGGTGATGTAGAATTAGTGTAGAAAGATGATGTTTCATTCTAATTCTGCCCAACGGTGATTTAGAATATAGAAGAAAGTTTTAAAGATTTAAGGTGCATATCTTTAACCAGACCAACGAAGGGTTATTTTTATGCTCATTATTGTTTATTATTATTGAATATTTTCTCAGACAAAGATTCTCATGTTTTCATTCGTGAAAGCAAAAGGATGGGTACTTGTGACCCGAAAGATGACCAAGAAAGGTCATAAAGTGAGAGAGTATGTTCTCTCTAAAGAATGACTGCAAAAGAAAAAGAATTCTTGGATGTTAATCCAAGAATACAAATAGATCATCGAGAGTCTTGTTTGACAAATGTCTTTCATGTACTCTCCATGCAGAAAACAAATAAATCATTCAGAGTTTTGTTTAACGAATTTCTTTCATGTACTCTATGTGAAGAAATTTTTTAAACGAGCAACATGAATGCTTAATTTGACTAACGTTGGATTAAGCATGTGTATAAAAGAGTATTCAGATTTATTTCTGAATTTGATGATTGAATATGCAGTCTAAAGAGCCAATTGTGGCATCTGTGTCTCTTAATTACCCGCATGACGGGAAAAGACGATAATAATACCCACGTGGTGGGAAAAGTCTGGGAAAATACCCGCATGGCGGGAGAAAATTTTGACAAAGGACTTATCCTGTATGACAGGAAGAAGATGTGATGACTCATGTGTTTTTATATCGACCGCACACTTTATGTGTCATAGTTACAAAGCACTTAATGAGTCAAAAGAGAATAAAGTTACAAAAGAACCTAAAGATGAGAATGGCATGCAAGTGTGACTTGCAAAAGTACCATTGAGAAAGAACTCTTGTGAGTTTTGAAAAGGAATGAGGAAAAAGTACTCCCATACATTAAAAGACAACTTCATTTTGAATGAAGCAGATAAAAGATAACTTCATTTTGAATAAAGCAGATAATCAAAGTTTCGAAATTGTGGCAAAAAGGTTCTTGCCACATTTCGAGGGGGAGATAGAGAATGTTACAGAATAAACTCCCCTATACTTCAGATAATGTGATGCATATTATGCATCTAAGTGATCTATGATGAATTGTGATCGTCTGGGAGTACGACGGTCATAATAATGATACCCCTAAAGTAAAGAAATAGATGTATTCTTGGATATTTTACAGCTCCGAAAGGAGACTAAGGACGGTACTCAAAGTGCCATAAAGAAGACAGATTGACAGGTTAACAGAATAAACCCAAATAAAAAGGATTAAGGATACACCATTTTGGAGAAAATGGAGTAATCTGGGGGAGCATGGTATGAACATACCTAAGGCTCGAATAGATTTTATCTGGGGGAGCTTGTTGCTTTATAATAGAGATGAACAAGTAAACATGGATCTTGTGATTTAGGTCCTTGTAAGAGCTATTGTTTTGGCGATAGAAGACTACAGAATTAATTGCCTCTAGGCAATGACAGAGCAACAACATCCCCATATGAGAAAAACAGATGACTATAAAGTCTATATCAGAGAAATTTAAATGAAGGTTGATCCCACCTCATTTACAGAAATTATAAGCAGCGCTCAATCGATTTTGACAAGTGTCTACTTGTCTTAATGATTAGAGACTATGTGAATCCCGACGATGTTTGGGACTCATAAGTAATTTCCAATGGAGCCAAAACAGTAGGCTATAAAGGGTCTACAACGCCAATGTGACTCCAAAGGAAATATGTAAAAAGCGATTTTAAATCGAAAGATTTGCGCTAAGAGAATAAACAGATTATAATGAGTGATAATGGCACATAATGATCTGAGTTACATCAGATGAAAGTAAAGAACACAAGGGATCTTACGGACTAGAGCAAGTCTCTAGAATCAGAAGTTATTTTGGGTTAAAGAGAATGAGAGGACAATCGCTTTTCTACAAACTTATAGAATGGGAAATTCATTCCCTAATCCTGTGTATGTGGATGATATCCTACTTGCTAGTGGTGATGTCAATCTACTACCGGCAGAGAAAAGAAGTTCTTGTCCTCAAAAGAGTATTCTCGGTAGAGTGTCTCTCGTTAAAAGTATCGAGATTTACTAAGAAAAGAAGAAAAGGGGTATTAGAAATATCGCATGGACATGCTGAGAAGAAGTCTCTAAAGCATGCATGTCGAGAAAATCTACGCCTGTTCTTATTGTCAAGGGTAATGGAATTGAGAACTTTAGTGTTCCAAGAGATAACTTAGAACAGATCAAATGATATAGTACCATATGCTTCAGCTGTTGGAAACTCAATATTACCCTGACAATTCACGTATCCGGGTTGTTTTGGCAATGTCCAATCCAGATATAGATCACTGGAATGGAATCAAAGATATCGGCCTCATGCTAAAAGAAACAGAGTGCTCTCAAAAGGTTGTGAGTACAAAGATAGATCTATAAATGTGCTCTCAAAAGGTTGTGAGTACAAAGAAAGAATTTGTGAAATGTATAGCGAAATCCACAATTGTCGCTAAATTTCACATTTGGAGTTTTTGTGTGGAAAAGCTCCAAGAATGAAAAGATTACATCAGTGTGATGTAAAGACATGTTATAGCATGATATGAGGCCGAGGGACAGGCAAAATGGTTAAGGAAACCTGTACCCGGAATTGATAATGGTTGACAACAGCAATAACCATTAAGTAATTCACTCCTAAGACAACGAGTCAAGTGTGGTGCCAAACACATTGACACAGAGTTATACGTTGTAAAGGAGAAAGTCCGGAATTATGTTGAAATGCTTGGAGCATAAGAGGAATAGATAAAAGAAACACACAAGTGTTTGCAGATCTGCTAATTAAAGGCTTACCGCCCAGTGTGTTTTGGAGAACACATAGTCGACATGGGTTTATGGTATAGTCTATATGATTTCCGGACAATAAAGAGGCCCAAAAGTAACAGGATTTGTTTCAAAACAGAGACGTATATTGTAGCTGTCTGATTCTATCGGCAATTGAGCTGTGACGATGAAACATGCTCTATGTACTGATCCGTGATGAAACGAGTAAAGTACAAAGTATAAAGTTAAAAGTAAAAGTTGAGATCAAGGGGGAGAATGTTAGGTTGATCTCATCCGGTCGAACCCCAACGGGTCGATCGGTCCCCTTGACCGCGTCCTGATCGGGGACGCCCAACCGCACCCTGGTTGGTGGGCCCCTGTCGCCGCGCTATATAAAGAGGTGGGGGACCTGCAGCACGGGTCACGAGGTTTGCCGCTGTGCCAGAACCCCCACCGACACCCCTACCGATCTAGGGTTAGCGCGAGCCGACGGGAAGTACCACCACCGCCGCCACTGCTACCCACTCCCATCGCCGGCCATCTCCACCTTGTCCGACACTCCGGGTTCATCTCTAAAGGAAAAGGTGATAATCCTCCTCCCAATCTCTCGGTTCTACCCGTATGATCTAGACTAGTCGATCCAGTGGATCTAACACGCCGATGCACGTCGACGATCGGGATAGAGTAGACTATGTTGGTGGTACAAGCAAAGAGGAGGTAGAAACCCTAGCTCGGTTTTGTGTGTATTTGACGGTGTCTGGTAGGTCATATGTATAGGAGGAGAACCAACGGTCACGATCACGATCTGGTATGTTCCTCTTCTCATATTAATCAGTTAGTGAGATGGTGAGACTACGGTATATACGGTGCTCTTACTCTTACTCAGACTACAATGTGAGGCTAAATATTTGCACTCTAGCTCTTGCCACACATAGGCCTTTGAAAATTTTGATGGAAAATCTGAAACCTCATATGAGCTCATATATTTCTAACATGTACAACCATTGAAATTGACCGGTGATCTATAAAAATGAAAGTGACGGGGTCATCTTGCGCATGATGAACAACCCTAAGGATCTGCGTCTCTCTTTACTTTTGCTTACCTTTTCCTTTTCTTCTTTGTATCTTCTTCTTCTTCCATGAGATCTCCTCAACTTAGACGGTCCACGGGCAGTACTCCCGAGTCGTGAGAGCGATTTGGTATCATGCACCTTTCGATGAGTCCCATGTGACTAGGATCTCCTCCTTTCTTTAGTTGGGGATGTGGATCAGCTCGCGCTTTGGTTATTTTGCTTTTCCTTCTCTTTGCCTTGCCTTGGAATCCCCCGACCCGGCTGCCTGCCGCTGCTTTGGGCTTTGAGATGCGGTCCGAACCCAACCACTGTCGCGGTTGCTGCATGCAGTCAGATCGGGGAGAAGAGAAGAAAAGAAAAGGGGGACTCACACTCACCTGTGACGGGGACGCTGTTGCTTGCGCTTTGGACCACGCCGATGGATGGATGCCGTGCTCCATCATGTGCTCTGTACGATCTACTACTACTGGTACTGTGCAATGTTTTGATCCGGTGTGTGTGTATGTGCGTGTGTGGCACACACAGCAAGACTGACCGACCGACTGCCACGGACTCACGGTGAGCAGGTGAGAATACAGTACTGGGAGAGTGAACGTAGGGCTCGGATCTGTGCGCGGATCACCTTCCGCTTTTCCCTTTTTGCTGAATTCGGAATGTCCGAGTTATGGCCCCGTCTGACTCATATGAAAAATAAGAGGGGGGAACAAAATTATGTATAGGGTGACCCGAGTCAAAAGTTCGAATGCTCGAGCAACAAAGGGTAAGCCTCGAGCCCGTGGCAGCTGGTAGAGGGGAGGTTGCGAAAAAAAAAGAGGCTTCAAGCGGCGGAGCAGACGCCAGCAGGGCCGGGCCGGTAAAATCCGGTGCCTTGTGCCAAACTATAAAATGGGCCCTATTCTCGTTTTGTCAAAATTCGGTGACTAATCCTTACCCAAGTGCCAATCGGAATTGATGGTCGGTGATCAGATCGCAAGCGCACAGTAAGTCGTGAAGGAATAGAACACGAATCGTAGCTGGAAGTAGGGTATTATCCTCCGGGAGCCTGAACCAGGGTAAATCGCCTTGCTTGTCAGCCGTGGTAACTACCAGCACTCCAACCTTTCTCCCTCTCAATCAACCTGGGGTGCTCGACTCTAGGATTTGCCGTGGCCACCCCACGTCACCGCCCTACAGTGGGCCCGGGCCTGGACTCTAGTGAGAAGGCAATTGCGCAGTGCATGAGTAAGTCACAACAAAACCTAGCACATGTTTGGAAGATATGTTGGTTGCGCGACTTTCAAATGTTCTACATAGTGTATATGGCCACCACGTTGAACTTGCGCCTTCTGTCTTTGCTGATCGCCTTCAAGACATCGATCCACCACGAATGTATGTCACTGTAGTCGGTTGGATTGACTTGTTGAATGACGTTGAGGACGTGGTGGTCAAGGACGTTCTCCCAAACTTGACGAACAAAGGGGCATAAGAGGCACAAGTCAAACCCCGAATTTGTGGTGTTCAGCGCAAAGGAAGTAACCTAGGGTTTGCTCCAACCCCTCATGACGAGGTTGCCGGTGGTAAGGATCTTCTTTTCGACAAGTAACTACATATTTTTTAATTTTTAATTAGCTTCACACTTGGCCTTCTAGACGATGATTGAATGCTCAACATGAATGGATCCAAGGAAATTGAGCTCTCTATGCTGAACTAGAGGTGTATGAGCCATGATCGAGAAGTCCACCTCCACACAATGGAATAGAAATGTCACGAATCAGCACCACATCTTGGAGTCCAAGACAAAGAGACACAAACTCAACTAGGTGCACCGCGTTGAAGATCTTGACACACAAGGCACCAATCCAACCACAATTAGAAATGTCAGTATGCACGTCGTGGATCTTCTTTTCAAATGATAGCAAAGCTAGCAGGGGTGATGAAAGGATAGAGATGGTAACCTAGAGGGAGGGGTGAATAGGTTTCTACAAATTTTCTTCTTCTTTTCACAAGTTTTAGGCTATGCGGATAAATAAGGTGAGCCTAACAACTAGGTGAAACAACCTATATGATGCAATACAATACTTCAAGTACGAAGGCTATCACAAATGTAACAACAATAGTGAAAGAGCTCGAATATAAATAACCGAGACACGTGGAGACGAAGATGTAACCCGTGTTCCTTCTCTTGGGGGAGAAGTACGTCACATTGGAGAGGTGCGAGATATATACCACGAAGAACACCCATACGCCACGAAGGCTCACCTTCTTCTCCTTGAGCCTCTTCCATGAAGAAAATATCTCAATCCACTATTGGTAGGCCTTGAGGCAGCCTCCGAACCTTTACAAATTTTCCGAAGCACGAACCACAACCCGGAAGCTTCCGGGCGACCCTAGCCGCCTAGGGTTTCCCAACAAACCCAAGAGTAAACAAAAAACTTGATGAAATCAAGGGGGAATCACTTTTGGCTCGATGGAATAGAAGATCTAGACCTCCTCTTGGTTTTCTCCAAAGGGATTTGAGTTTGGTTGGAGGGCTAGAGAGATCTTGTAGCTTTTGAGGTCAACAATAATGGTGGAGAGAGAGCACAACCTTTTTCGTGTTTGGAGCTGGTTGACTTACCTCTTGGAGAAGAAGAGGCGGGCTTATATACTAACCACTTAAAATCTGAACGTTACACAGAAAACGTGCTATCCAGTGTGGAATCCGGAGTATTCCAGAATTGGTACGGGATCCCGGAAATCATTCCGGGTCTGCCACCAGGTGATTCCGGGCTTAGTCAGTAGCTACTAGAGTCGCCCGATTTATACCCGTAATTCTTTCCGGGGTCCGGTGCTAGATCGGGATTTTCTGCAAAATGATCAAAATCCCAAGTGGGTTGTATATCTTTCTCTCTTATTTTTTGTGGATGCATATGAGGTGTATTGGGACTGAGGTGTATGATATGAGTTCAAGAGTTCATCCCCAATAAGATCAACAAGGTACCCCTCTTAATAGTGTGGTGATCTTATCGACTCAAAGAAGTAAATAGAGAACATAAAGCAAACCACCGCCACTTGATCATCCAAAAATGAGGGGCCTCCATCCATCAACCATCATCAACATGAGTGGACTAAAACCCGAGTATGAACTTGTAGGTAGCATTAGTCCTCTCTAACTCGCGTGTCATCTTAACCAAAATATAAATAGGGACATGCCCTTTCAGGTGACGACCTTGGGGTGATGTTGTCCAACCAAGGATCTTGCCAAATTTGGTCTTTTGTCCATTTCCGACAGTATTGGTGATGGCGGATGTGAAAAGATCACAACTGCACTTAGTCACAGGCGGAGGAGTGTCAATCCACGATTTTTTGGAACATGTGCACTTATAGGAAAGTCAGCACACACGCAAAGAATGAGTAAACCTAAAGGGAAGAATCTTACCCTATGTGGATTTTGGTGTCAATGTCCATTGAATTAGGGAACTAACAACTCTACAAGTATATCCACACCTTATTAGTTCGCGACATGGAAAAGCAAGGTGAATGGTGCCCCCTACATAAAAGGATACTCGAGAAGATGAGGTCTTTGTTTTTGGATGCTTTGTTTTAATTTTATTTGAGTCATAGGAAAATTGTACTATGAAGAGGGGAGTAGGTTTACAAGATTTAGGTTTTCGACAACTCCTATACACCCACATTACATCCACCCAAAAGGTTTTAAGCAAAACTCACTTGCCCTTCATACAACATGTTTTTCATCTCCTGGGTCTAGAGTCTCGGAATATGGTTCCCGTCCACTCCATACCACTACACTTCAGCTTATATCTATCCCGAATAATAGCCTCGAGGGCTTCGGAATATTTCGGGCGACCGGAACCATCTGGCTGTCCCGGAGCCTCCGGACTCCCATGTATGCATGTGGAAACAGCTCGAATTAGTTTACCACTATATAAGTCTCTTCTTTATTGAAGAGGGTTACCCATTTAGTCCCCGCCATTTCTAAATTTTAAACCTTCAGTTTTCCCACTTCCCTCCACTCAATATTGATAATCTTGAGGGTAAAAGAGAGGGGAGCACTAGATCTTCTTTTTCATCCAAACAAAAGTTCAATCCCGGAGTAAGTTTGGTCTTTTTACTATTGGATTTGGGGCTTGTGAGCGTTCGATGTGTCGATTGCCATCAAGGAGTTTTTAAAGGTGCTAGGATCACCTCAAAATCCTGATAGTGGAAGGCCCCTCATTGGTTTGGAGAGCCCAAGGGAGAAGAATGCTAGATGTGTGCGAGATCGTGTGGGCTTGGTTTTCTATGGCCTCCCTAACGACGATTAGAGTCCGCACCCCCCTCAAGAATTTAAACGTCAGGATACATCAACGTGTCTTCGTTACCCTCTATTTTTGGTTATTTTGTTCCTCTCCTTTACTTATTGTTATCTTAGTCGCCTATTCACCCCTCCAGGCGTTATCTTTGGATCCTCCAGACCTGTCCAAATCGAGAATGCCCAATCCTCCGAGGTGTCTCGGCCTGCAGACTTTAGACCAATTTACTAGGCAATGACTGTTGGGAATCGTGGACAGAAAACAAAAAATTTCCTACCGACGATAACCATAAACTAGCCAGGATCTATACTATGCAGATATACTTATACGGAGGAGAACGGAGTACATACCCTTGTAGACCGAAAGCGGGGATTACGCTCCCGCACAAGCGTTGATGATGAAGCCGACGTAGCCGACCTCAAGGTCGTGTAGAGGAAGAAGACGACTTCCAGTGCCAAACAATGGCACCTCGCGGTTCCACACACGTACGGTGTGGATGACGACCTCCGGGCTCCAGATCCAGCAGAGCAGCGGAAGTGGAAGAGTGGATCTAGCAACACGGCGGTGTGCGTACAGTAGAGAGACTTCTCTCCTCGTACATAGCTCCAGAAACGGAACCACGCTCAAGGTAGGAGAGAAGAAGGGAGAAATTGGGGTATTTCCAAAGGCACGGGGGGTCCCCTATTTAAAGGAGGAGGAGGGAGGCTTGCCTTGGTGGCTTGGCGGTGTGGGACTATCCCACACCAGCCGCACCACCATGGGTGCGCCGGCCCTAGGTGGGCCCCATGTGGCCCACCTAGGCCGGCTGGCCTTCTTCCCCTTTTTCCCCCTTTTCTTTTTAGGGATTTTCCCTAATGGGCCTCTAAGGCCCATTTATGATTTAATGCCTTTAAAAATTCGAACTAAATTAAATAAAAATATATGTAATCACTAATAACACTTATTAATATTAAATACATATTATTTAATTCATCCGGACTCCGAAAACTATTTTGTTGCCTCCGATCAACATCGGACAAGTTCCGGAACACTTCCGGAGTTCCCGGTTTCTTTTCTCTCTAAATCCAATCTAATCGTCACCCACCCTTAAGTGTGTTACCCCACGGTTCGGGATCATTCCAGACATGATCGAGACACCCTCTCCGATCAATGACTAACATCGGGATCTGGATATCCATGATAGCCCCTGTGCATCCTTGTCTCGTGGAAGAGGTTTAGTTAACAGATCTTCCCACATTGAGATCTGTATGTGCTTTGCAACACTTCTATGTCACCTAGTTTAACATCATCCTGTATCATATGATGACGGTGAAATATATGCTTGTCGATGGAGCGAGACTCAAAATTTCGCACAGCATGGGCCTTAAAAATCCGAGAGATCTATTAAGGGAAACTAGGCATGCTCGAAAAAACTGCTCAGTCCAATCATACTTGCTACTTCCGAAATAGCCATATATTTCTATACCTATGTAGATCATGCGACAGTGCATTCATATGCAATTTCGCAAGCTAACCCTTCGACGATAGTGCATTCATATGCAACTTCGCAATCTAACCCTTTCTTCAAAACAAAGGACTTCTCCTGTATGAGATTTCTAGCCGTATGGGTCAGTGTCATAACTTGCATCATCGTAACTCTTTTACGGCAAGTTGTCTTTACACTCTTACCCTATACCAGAAAATATATCTTCAGTTCTCTTTTAGACACTGAAGGATATACTTAACGTTTGTTCATTGATCCATCCAGGGATCACTCTAGAACCCGTTTTTCAACCAAGAACTTGGGTCACATCAAGTCAAGCTTTCAGTATGATAGAATCTATGACTAAGGCATAGAGGATGTCGGACATCCTTTTCTTTAATAACTACGGGCATCCTTTTCTTTTAATAACTATCGCTGAAATGCCAAGATAATCTTAATATTTACCTAGTCATACAAGTAAGAACCTTTCTTCGCTTGTTCTATTCTGAAACATTTCAGAATCTTAACGTAGAAAAATATTCCGACCTAATGTTATTAAGCCCCTTATGATCTATACGAATTATAGATTTAAAGCCTAATACTCTTAACTTCACTCATAGAAAATTTAATCACTTAAATAATCATTTACACTTTACTAGAGGATCTGTATCATTCTCAATATGTCGTTACATATAAAATTTGGAATGACACCTAGCTCCCACTCAAATATGCCTTCCGCATATAAGACAAGGGAATTTCCTTTTAGCTCCCACTCAAATATGACATTCACATATAAGATCAAGAAAATCTACTTAGCTCCCACTCACTTCTTTATAAATGCATGTTTCTTCAACTATTTTGGACGACTCCAAAATCCTTTGATCACATTATCAAAGTGAAGATTCCAGCTCCGATATGCTTAATTCAGCCCATGAATGGACAACTGAAGTTTGCATACATGTCTAGCATCCTTAGGATCAACAAACCATCTCATTGTACTAGTTACAACTCTTTTCTTAATGCTACCATTAAGAAACATGGCTTCTTTATCCATTAATTTCTCAATTCGAAATTATAGTAATTGCTAAAACAATCCTAAATAGACTTAATTAGGCATCGTTACTTGAGACAAATTCTCGTTGTGGTCAACTTTTGAATTTGTTGAAACTGTTTTACGACAAATCGATCCTAATAAACGGTTACCTTTCCGTCAGTGTCTATTTTGTCATAAAATTTCATTTACTCTCAACGGCTTGGAGCCCATCAAGAAGATTTACCCAAGTCTTTACTTGGTAATCGTGCATGGATTTTATCTCGGATTATATATGGCTCATGGCCATTTCTCGGACTTAGGTTCACCATCACTTCTTCGTAGTTCGTAGGTTTGTCATGTTTCATCAACATGACGTTCATAACAAGATTGTCGTACCACACAGTGAGGAACACATTCTCATACACCTACGATCTTAGTATGAGCTCAGAGTATCATGATCGTTATCATCAGCTTCTTTCCAGTTGTGGAGGACGGTACCGGAACGGTTTCTGTCGTGCCACTCTCATGTCTGGAGAGAAAGTTCATTAACTTCGTCTTGCTCTACTTTCTTTCCCACTTATACCTTCGGACAAGAAACTATTTCTTTAGTAAGGTATATTTCGGCAACGATTTTGCCTCTGACGTGAGACATGTATCCAACTGATTTCTTAGATACACTACAAAGATGAATTTATCCATTTTAGGTTTGATCATATCGAAACACTAAAACACCGAAACGACAATCTAGGCTAAAAGCCAAGCCATGACTCATATGGTATTGCCTCCATGGATTTAGATGGTTTCCCTATTATCTAAAGTGAATGTTTTGTTCCTACCATACGACTCTAATGATCACAAAAATTCGATAAGAGATTTTATTGATCACACACAATCCAACAGTGTGCGATTACGACGTTATAACACACCATAACATTGTGGTGTTCCATACGGCGTAATTTGTGGAACTCTTAGTCTTCCAATGATATGCCAAACTCATAACTCAAATCATTGCTTCCTCGATCTGTATCGTAGGAAATTGATTATCTTGTTGAGTTTATTTTCCTACTTTACTTCTGAACTTATTTGAATTCATCAAATTTTCAGACCAGCATTTCATTAAGTAGATGCCCATACATCTACTTAAATCAATCATTGGTAAAGTTTACTAAATAATGATTTCCACTACACGTTGAAGTACTTCATTGATTCACACACATCGATATGTATGATTCTCAACAAGTTAAATGCCCGTTTTCCGAAACGGTGTCTTAGTTATCTTGCAAGTGTCAAAAGATCAAATCTAAGGACTTGGAGATCCATGTGAATGGAGCTTCTTAATGCATATAACTCAAAACGTTAGTGCCATAATAATATGGTGTCATTATTAAGTTTGTATCTTTGGCATTAATGTTATAAATGTGTGAGCTACTACCATCTAGATTCAAATAACAATATTCCATTCATGATCGGTGTATGATCATTAAAGATATCACTCATAAATGTAGGACAACGATTTGTCACTAACAAATATGAATAATTGTCTCGCTAGAGGCAAGACACACTTATAATGATCATGCTAACAAGCGATTAATGGAATTTGTTCAAATCAAATTTAATCTAAATGGTAGATGCAGAGAGAGTGTCTATGGCCATCACAACATATTCACAACATATTGCCTGCCATCATCAACACACATTGTCTCTTTATCCTTCCAAGCTACTCAAGCAGAAAATCTTGTTTTCATAAAACATGACTAGTATCAAATTTTAGTCACTACTGCAAGTACTTTTTAGGTAAAACATTCATAACTTATATATCATATACACCATCATCATTGATGACTTTCCGGTGATTCGTTTCATCTTCTTGATTCTTCAACGTAATCAAGAATTCATGAAGGTGAATGATTCCCCTTTCATGACATAGTCTATGACAAAACATTTGCATCAGGCAACATTTTCTGTCATCCAGTGATCGAGCTGAGCGAGGCATCTCAATGTCATCAAGTATGACCAATGTCATCATGTATGACCAATGTCATCTAGTATACCAACGTCATCAAGTATGACTGCCACGCGCTCCTTTAATGCGAGTGTTCTCTTCCATCTTGGTTGAGAAGAAAACCTGATTTACGGTGGATACAGATCATCAATCTCAGCGACCATTCCAAATGTTCGCGATCTGTCAACACGCACCCACAGTTCATTCTCTATGGCAGAGATCATAGCATACACTGGACTATGATGGAATTATCCGCACAAAACTTGATAATCTAAATTATCCTTTTGTTTAGCGGAATCTCCGGGTCTATCTCCTATCGGGTTTTGTATCATGTAGAGCTAAAAGGTTTGAACAAGGAGTATCCTCAAGCTACGGTATAAAAGTATGAAGTTTGGACCCAACCTTTTAAGTTTCTCAATCGCAGGAAAGCACCTAAGTTTAAAAGGTTTAGAGGTTATCATCTACAAAGGTTTTGCAAAACATAAAGACTTTGTTCATAATAAAATATGGGTTCAAGTTTTCAAAATAAAACTAAGTTTTCAAAATAAAACTACTAGAACTCCCACTCAAGACGAGTATCCCTCGCATCGTCTTAGTGATTACACGATCCCCATCCGATATACTATCCCGATCGTCACGGTCGATAGCATTGTCAATCACAACAACTCTTGTGACTCGTGCTTAACCTTTCGGTCACTGTGTTCCGAGGCCATGTCTGTACATGCTAGGCTCGCCATTATAACCTATAGCGTATTGCTTGTGCAACGTGGCTTACACCCACCTTATGCGAACGCAGATACGTCTGACACCCGATCGTCACGGCCTGCCTCGTAACGGAGAACTTTCGGTGGTGCACGCTATAGGAGAACACTACATGGTTTTAGGAGGGATCATCTTATATTTCTACCGCCGTGTAACTAATATATAGACATATATATACACAATATAAGATGCACACAATCTACATAACATCTAAAATGAAATGTAATGCGACATGATATGGTCTCCTCCGCGCCGATGGTCTCCTTCGCGCTGATAGGTTTTAAACAATTTAATAAACCTACCTTGACCATATCACATTGCCCCTGCAAAATAAAGTTAGACGCTTTCTACTTTATCTTTTGCATGTTTTACGTGGCTGCTAGGTCTTCCGCACAAGAACCGTTTCTTACCTACAAAAACAACCACAACAGCGATAAGACAATTGTCTCTATTACACCCCTTTCGGGGCCCTCCATTGCAAATGATATATCAACTATTGTAGGAGATATAGACACCCGCCAGCCACATATACGATACAAGCCGTATGTCAAGTGTGGAACCAGTCTCGCGTAAGAGTACGCGTAAAGTCGGTCCGGGCCGCTTCATCCGACAATGCCGCGATATAAACAAGTACACGCGAGAGGGTAACAAATGTAGAATCGATGCCCACATTCAACATGTGTTCTAACCGTACAGATATATCTACGCATAGATCGGCTCTGATACCACTGTTGGAAATCGTGGACAGAAAACAAAAAAATTCCTACCGACGATAACCATAAACTAGCCAGGATCTATACTATGCAGATATACTTATACGGAGGAGAACGGAGTACATACCCTTGTAGACCGAAAGCGGGGATTACGCTCCCGCACAAGCGTTGATGATGAAGCCGACGTAGCCGACCTCAAGGTCGTGTAGAGGAAGAAGACGACTTCCAGTGCCAAACAATGGCACCTCGCGGTTCCACACACGTATGGTGTGGATGACGACCTCCGGGCTCCAGATCCAGCAGAGCAGCGGAAGTGGAAGAGTGGATCTAGCAGCACGGCGGTGTGCGTACAGTAGAGAGACTTCTCAAGGTAGGAGAGAAGAAGGGAGAAATTGGGGTATTTCCAAAGGCACGGGGGGTTCCCTATTTAAAGGAGGAGGAGGGAGGCTTGCCTTGGTGGCTTGGCAGTGTGGGACTATCCCACACCAGCCGCACCACCATGGGTGCGCCGGCCCTAGGTGGGCCCCGGCCGGCTGGCCTTCTTCCCCTTTTTTCTCCTTTTTCTTTTTAGGGATTTTTCCCTAATGGGCCTCTAAGGCCCATTTATGATTTAATGCCTTTAAAAATTCGAAATAAATTAAATAAAAATATATATTTAATCACTAATAACACTTATTAATATTAAATACAGATTATTTAATTCATCCGGACTCCGAAACCTATTTCGTTGCCTCCGATCAACATCGGACAAGTTCCGGAACACTTCCGGAGTTCCCGGTTTCTTTTCTCTCTAAATCCAATCTAATCGTCACCCACCCTTAAGTGTGTTACCCCACGGTTCGGGATCACTCCAGACATGATCGAGACACCCTCTCCGATCAATGACTAACAACGGGATCTGGATATCCATGATAGCCCCTGCGCATCCACGAATATCTTCTATCGTTTGAACCTTTAGACGTCCAGTCTCATCCTCTTGCCTAGTGATACTTAGATTGTCCGAGCGTCGTTCTCCGGTATCACGATTACCGAGCATGACCTCGCCATTGACAAATCTATCTTTACTCGTCTGTGATATTACATCCCTGTGACATAGTCACATGCTTGCAAGCTCATTGATGTAATCTCACCGAGTGGGCCCAGAGTATCTATCCTGCTATGTGGATTGGCAATTCCCGCTCTTGATCACTCGCTTCTACTGCTTCCTTCCGATACCCGAAAGTGTCACCTTTGTTGTCACGCTATATAAGACATGCCGTTTGATGCGATCAGCCATATCTTTCAGAAGCAGAGATTTGATATGATCTCACAGTCGAAGGTATGAACACTACGTTTCTATATTTTGGGTATGTCCATCAAATCATTCACCTAATGATATGACTCCGTTGTTAACCGACGTCATTGTCCATGATCAGGAAACCTTGATCATCTGTTACCCAACGAACTAGTTAATTAGAGGCTACTAGGGACCTGGTTGTTTTTATACCACACGTGTATTAATGTTTCCGCGTAATACAGTTATAGCATGGTATTAAAACGTATTATGAACAATTGAGATATGACAAATAAAATCACTTTATTAATTGCCTCTAGGGCATATCTCCAACAGTGACCTCCATTAGCATCCTCTTTGCCCTTCCCAAGAAAAGATCTCGTAATCTTGTTGAACTTTTCGATCACCCACCCACTTGGCAATGTGGAAAACCTTGAGATGGAAAATTAGGATGGCCGAGAGGACCGCATTGACCAAAATGAAACGTCCGGCCTATGCGAACATGCCCCCTTTCCATATAGGGAGGCGATGAGTGAGCTTATCGATGAGGTGTTGGAGATGGAGCCGCTGCAACTTACGAACATGGAACCGCTGCAACTTACGAACATGGAGATAGGGGCAAGGAAAGCCCATGCGGCTTCTAGGGGAAGGGAGGAGCATCGGGTTGAGATGATCACATCATATGGGTGACCGCGGTCTTGGAGAAGTTTGTAACAAGGCTTCAAATCTAATCAACATACTCGAGGACAGTGGCGGAGCTAGGGGCAGCAGGGGCCAAACTCTCTTATATGCCATGACGCAGCAAGATATTTTATGTACATAAGTTTAATTAACTTTCAATCCTGCCTTCGTTCTTGCTCGAGGGTGCTTTGCGGAGCATCAATGATAACATCGAAGTGAATAATGTTCATTGCTTTGTTTGAAACTGGGTAGAAGCTCTGCCATTTCATTGATTAAGGAGTAAACAGGGGGAATCATGTTCATTGCTATCTTACTATATTGTTGCCGAGGAAAATCTGAAATTAAAGCATTACTAGTACCACCTATCCTCATGTGCCAATACAAAAAAAAGTATGATCTGCTGGGCATGTAAGGCGATACACGATTCGATTCGGCGCCATTGTGTTCTGCCAATGAACCGACGGAAGTAAGGTCGGTTACCAGAGTCGGTGTGGTTTAATGTTTCTTCACATGGTGACAAAGGTTCCATGTTCACCAGCCAAATTAAGGTCGGTTAAATATGTGAATCTTCCTTATTAATTAGCACTGCAATCGGACTCTAACCTATGTAGTCGTGTGTCTTCAAGGTAACCACACCGGCCAATTATGGTGGGGCTGGGGCGTATGATGTTATCCAACAGCAGATGCCATTATGCAAGTGAGAGGGATCCCATGTTGATGTCGTTCAGGAGATGATTACCATCATTTTGCAAGGCTAATACTAGTAAATCCTCACCGAGCACTGACACTGTGACAAGAGATCTAGTGCCCGCAGTAGTAAATTACAGGGATCTGTGGCACATCCAGTAGCAACAGAATTTGCAGACCCGTCTTTGTTCTTTAATAATCACAGGAGTAACTGCAGTACGAAGGTCGGCAGGAATTGCCAGGAGCGCAGAAGATCCCGGTCTGGATGGTGGATGGCAGAGCCCAGTACTGTACTTGAAAGAGATAGGAGCTAGCAAAGCATGGCCAAACGCGTTGATGTGAGGATCCCCTGCAATTATAGACGTCGACGTCTACCAGCTGCTCTACAGATTGATATACCCCAAAGAGTGTTTCCTCCAAAATTCAGAAGGGGAGTTTGCATCCCCGTTTGGTTGCCCTGCTATATCCGAGACAGGTTGGGGTGGGCACACGACACATCAATGTATCGTTATGGGTAGCATCAATCATCATGTATAATTGCGCTAGATCGAACAAGGGATGATAACCAACACCAAGCATGCTCAACCGAAAGTGAATTATGATGATCAGCAAACACACTCCATGAATTTCACATCACCACGGAAGAGTTTGTCACTGATTTCATGATGCAATCAGCTCTAGGCATAACAGTAACTGATCCCAGGGTCCGTGCAGCCCATGGCACAAGATCCAGCAAAAAGAAGCACGCCAATGTGGTCAGGGTACAGCAGTCGGTGCTCAACGTAGCCCCAACTACCGTTTTGACCTTTGATGTCGGACAATTGCACTATGCAACAAAGGCAACAAAATTCTGTCATAGCAATGCACCGGATAAAGCACAATTGGCAATTTAATAAACAAGGCATTCCTTAAATATCACGCCTCACAGAAATTGAAATTAAATATGATCACAAATGAAAGCAAAGCACAAACCAGACGAGACATGCATGACAGTGCAACAGGTAAATCTTCAACCCTTAAGGAAATAATATTGAGTTTTACAGGCAGTTCCGACTTTCAGATGATAGGATACCAAACACATAAAGGACGCATTAAACGATGGCAGCAATCCAGCAGCATACTAGAGATGAAGCATGTACAGACGGGGAGGATGACGACAGCCGGATCCTCCTTTTATTTACAGTGGCACTTCAGACACATTAGGCAGAGCCGAACGTGTTCTCGCCACTGTAAGTCATGTACAGAAAGCCGTCCTCGTCCTTGTTCTCTTCATAGATCGCAGACATCAACGAAGCTGTGACAAAATAACATTGATACATCAACACTGAAATTAAACAACAGGGTTATCACAAAACTTGGATTCCGGATTACAACACTATATATGAAGGCAACATATGACCAATGGCAAATATAATTAATATGTTTTAAACTATTACCAGTTGGTGGCAAGGTGCTGTTCACAAAGACGAAGATGGCCTTTTCTGGGCTCAGCTTGATCCTCTTCCGCACCACGTAGACAAACTGGCCAACGGTTAGGTCAGCAGGGACAAGGTACCTGCAAATGAAACAATCATAAGCACATCAACAAGACAATAATACAGATTCATAGCATGAAGACAATAATACAGATTCCTAGCAGAAGAAACATCAGACATACTTAAAGGATATTATTTCAAGACTACTTTAATTACAGTACAAGAAGAATATCTTAATTTTGTATGCCAAATAGTCAACAAGCACTAGTTACGGAAATAGAACACAAGATGCCAGGCACCCACACATAACATATATGCCATGGCAATACATGAAATCTGGCAAAGAAAGGATAGCTCACTTCTTCTTATCAATTTCTGGGACATCAGACTTGTCAGCCTTCTCAACGATGACCTGAAATTAACACAGAACTCAATTAAGAGAGATGCACATGGACGATCTGCATATGTCAAGTAAAGTCTCGAGATATTTACAGGAATTCTGTCAGCGTACTTCTCACGGATCCTAGCAGATTCAGCTTGCCTCCTTTCTGTAAATTTGCAATTTAAACCTCATAAGATGAGTACATAAGACATATACTTCAACACCATTTTTCATTAGAGCTTTCATTGAGCCAGGAATTGCCTATGCTATCTACAAGTAAAAGATATCCAAGTAGCATATTCTGAGGCTACATAAGAAATGCATCAAACAGTGCAGAGACAAAACACATTGCATCTTCAGGCTCTAACAGTACATCATTAACAGAAGAACAAACTATCTGAGCCAATTTTGCAAAAACAAACGCCAGTTCAAATATGGAGAATATTATTGGCAATCCATAGGAAGGACGCCCAAACATGTTTTAGGTCGAATAAAACAAATATACAGAAGTCAGAAGGTCAAGGCGCTTGACCAAACAATACTGCATCATACTTGAAAAGTATTGCATAGTGCAAAATAAATTGTTGATTCCTGGCCATTAAATCACAAGGAAGACCAGCAGTATCTTAATGAAACTCTGATCTAATCTAGTAAAGAATATTGTCAAAAGCAGGCAAAAGCACTAGACATGTAGCAACATGAATTAAATTTCAAGAATATGAATAACGTATTGAAGAAAACAACCTTACAATTACAATGCATGAGCCAGTCCACCTTGTAATGAATACAGTCAATCAAAACTAAATTCTAACTAATGCAGATGAAAAACCAACTTAACATCAAAAAACATCCATTAAGATAATGTAATTGACCCTTATTACTTCAGGATGTCCATTAAGTTGTAATAGGAATACAACTTCATCACAAAATCAGACCCTACTGAATTGATTAACTAAGGTTTCCTATAGATTTCAATGTTTTTAATCAAGTCACAAACCAACTATTAAACTACATATTCATATTCTGCAAGTACAACTCCAATGCAACACCAATCTGAATCACACGTACTGCAATAGAAGCAATAACCATCCGCCCACAATCTACAGATAAGATTGTAGCCTCAACACAGATGAAATCTACAGTATATACGAGCATCATATCACATAAATAAAAGTGCACTAGTTTCAGTAGAACAACTCGGCTACACATTTGCAATCAATAGCCACCGATCAGACATAGATACACTGCAAGAAATTATCAGGGACGGAGGCAAGAGTGAAGAAACAAACCCAGGGGGTGCTCAAGCTTGAAGGAAGTCTTGGCCATCTCCAACCTGCAATCAATCGAAACAATCTACCGATCAGATAGACCCCCACTTCGAAAACAGCAAGAAACCGAGAGGACGATGAACACGATAAGAACCCCCAAATCTGGCCGGCTCTTTTGGGGAAAAAGATCGAGGGGCTCACCGATCGAAGGGCGCAGCCGTGGACGAGATTGATCGAAGCGATCGAAACGGCGGAATCGAGGGGAGGTTGGAAGTCGCTCGGCGGAAGCAACCGGAAGGAAGTCGCGGGGTAGGGTTTGATGGTGGGTGGCGTGTCACGGGTATTTAAGAGGGCTTCCCCGTGGAGAGTCTTCTTGCCGAACCCCTCGGGTTCTAGTTGTATTGTATAAACAACTCCAACACGGTATTGCCGGTTCGTTTTACAAGATTTTTTTTTACCATATATTAGTTTAGCGAGCAGTAAAATCCCCGAAATCTGAGTCCAATTTGAATCAGCGTAATCTAAAATGCCTGAAACTCGTGTAAATTACCAAGCGTGCCGCGTGCCCGTGCGTTGTGATGGGAGAGAAAAAAAATCAACTTTTACAAAATATTAACTTTATTATAGCGACCTAAACTTTGTCCCAAAGTCGACCACCGACCCATGTACCCTACCATTAATTCGTCCCTGCGTGTAGTGCCCGTGCGTTGCAAAATATACAAGACATTTCAGGTTTGATGTATACTATGTTTTTTGCGTATCATATTGTACTATTAGAAGTATTTTGGGTTTTGCCCATTTCACTATACAACAATCCAACTAATAAAGTTAAAAAAAACACACTACTTGCTTTTTGATCTTCTTTGTTTGCATCATGCATATACAAAATCATGAAAATGTGCCTGTGCGTTACTACGAGTTTATTTTATTATTCTGACCGGTGTCCCACCGATGGATGAAAAGATGTAGTTATCGTTGCACACTATGCGTGCAATGGAACTACTCTTTATTTATACAGATGTAACTACTGATACGCCCACCCGAGAAGACGTCACATAAGACATAACAGGGCATCAGAGCGCGCGCCAACATGATGGCATCGATGCTAGAGAAGATAAAGCCAAAGTAATGTGAGTGCATCTGCCTCACAAACACCACCCAAGCACAAAATCTCACCGGTCTAAAAGACTGTCCAGAAAAAGATCCTCGAAACTCCTCGTCTTGGCAGTGGACAATGCATAGATGAGCCTACAGAAAAGAAATTAATGTAGGTTGTTTGCCGGAAGAGCAGAGAGGCCTGACCCCACCTTATGAAATTAATCTGCCATACCATTTTAGTCTTAGTCTACCACACTTGGTGAGAGTTTTCATTTGTCACTAGTAGGCTGCATTGTTGGCAGTTATCTGTATATTTGTGTACCGAGCTCATTATGTGGAAAAAAAATGGTTGATTAACATTGGGATGCGATGGAGGGGTAGAATGTGTCAAAAAAATCCTAAAAAAAGCAACTAGTAAAACAACTAAGAACTTAGAAAATGTGCAAAAATGAAAAATTTGATAAAAGAAAAATCAAGGAGAGAATATTGATTAAACACAAGCAATATGTTTATGAAATACGTGGAAAATGCACTCTTGCATGGCCGAAGAAGAATATACATTTTTTTAGGCCGAAGAAGAATATACTTCCTCCATTACATATTATTTGACTCACATATATGTAGATACATCCGTATATGCGAGATATGTAACAGAGGGAGTACATTGAAAATAGAAGGAAACTACTAGCGCCTGGGCCTTTCTTTTGTAGTAAGATCAGCACTGGAATAGGATGAAATGGACCAAAGACGAAGCCCATGAAACGCCGAACGAGCCGAAAGAAAGGAGACTGCCGTGGGAAGACGAAAAACATGATCCACTCATTCGCGAAAAATACGTTAAAAGGAAAAACATGGAAAAGAACTAAAAAGGATAAACGATGGAGTGGCGGAGCTAGCTCGCCATGGAAGCCTAGGCAAAGTTTATGTACACTTTCATTACTCAGTGCTTGCCCACACTAATTCATATTTAATCCTGAAACGGCGAGCTCGAGAAGAGCCCTGTTTTGAATTAACAAAGCCATCAACTGGCAAGAGAATTACACAAGGTCACCTATGCAACCATCACACATTCATATTTAATCCTCGCCAGCCAATATATTATTAAAAAGGGTTTCACGAGCATAGCCCGGGCATGCGGGGCCATGGCTCCGCCGTTACCATGCTGCCTACACATGCATGTCCACGAGAACATGATAACAGAAGTGACAAGCCATTACTCTGAAGAACAACAACAAGACATTGCGTACAAACTGCCCCCAAAGTAGTAAAAAGCTTAACTTAAGTACATCCATGCATTACAATTAGAACTATTAAGAAATAAAATGCATAGATAGAGAATGGATTTACTGCATCACGTGCACGCATGCAATCCAATGCTATGTTAACCACTTACTTATTCGCATGCATGCATGGATTATATTGTTGCAAGTTGAGATTGCAAGTTTGATGCTGCCTCGACCTTCTACTGCTCGGAGAAGGCGGTCTTGGGCAGCACGGCGTCCCTGAACTTCCTCATCTCCCTCCCTTTGCTCCTCCTCCCCATCATCTCCGGCGACGACGCTGCCGGCACCGTGCTCATCTTCTCCATCTTCCTCGCGAGCCACTCGTGCGGCGGCAGCGCGTCCCCCGCCTCCTCATCATCCACCTCCTCCTTGCCACGCCTCCGGCCGCCGGCGCCGCTACGCCCCGACGAGCACCAGTCTGGAATGGACACCGGCGCCGTCGACGACGACAATGGCAGCCTCCTCCCCTTCCTCCTGCAGCCTGCACCGGTGCCTTCTTCCTCGTCGTCTTTGGGCACGGCGGCGCCCTTGTTCTTGCTGCCGGCGACTCTTCTGGTCCTCATTGGAGGAGGGAAGTCGGAGAGAGCAGCTTCTTTGCTCCGGTCCTGCAGCACGTCCCACACTTCTCCCTCGTCGAACTCCTCTTCGCCATGTCCCGCCATCACTGCCTCTAAGCTTTTCTTGTGTTCTAGCCTAGCTAGCTAGTTACCTGCTCTCTCGAGTTGGCACTTGGCACTAGCACGGCACGTCCGCATATTTGTCACTCACAGGGCGCGCCGGGACAAGTTTGCGCTGGCCGCACACCGACCAACAGACCCACAGGTGGTTTCACCCACATCATCACATGAATGCTTTGTTGCACTGGATTACCCCACAGCAGCACCACTGTTTGCTCTGGCATTCCAATCTGATGCCAACATGGAGAACTAGAGCCTATTTGATTGGGAGGTATGGAACGAAAACCACCAAAATCGGATGGATCCACTTATTCCTCCGTTTTCTAGTCCACTTGTTGTCCTGCGTTCAAGCTCTTCCGTCTTGAAGTTTTTTTTTTGCGGGGTTTGAAGATTTATGGCTTGGTTGATCGCCGTTTACAATTGACCGGCTATGGTCCGACGGCATGGAGCACGACGTCAGCTAAAAACCTTCCCAGTGCTTTGCAAAACTGTATTTGGTTTCAGGACATGTTGACTCACTCATCATATGCAAGCATCAGAATAACAACAACGCATTTCAGAATGAAAGAAAAGACAAGCAAACAGGTGCAGTCATTTTTCATTCTGAAGTAGTCATCATATTCTCTCATTCCCTCTAGAAAACACGTGAACACATGCCTAGACATTTGGAAGCATTGTCAAAACTAATCCAGAGGGTTGACCAGGCTGAAATAGTCATGTTACATGAGAACATGACCAATAATCTTGTTAAGATTGATAGTAATTTGGTGTCCGCTTTATCGACTCCTTGAACCTCGACATTCAGTTGTTCCTCATGGAGGAGAATATCCGCTGCAATAATAATGTCTTCGTCGTCATAGTAAGAATCATTGGGCGATGTTTCCATGAATTCGTAATAAATGAACTCGTCACAGCTATCTGTCATGATCCGTGCATCAAAATAGTGCTAACAACAATCACATAAATGGACAAACATAGTCATCGAAGAGAGTTTGCCACAATTTTTTACCCCAAAACTTATTCGCATAAAACTACCAAACACCTTTTGGATGGAGGTCGAGGCCGTGAACGGACTTGCGGCCAACGATGGCAAGCTATCGTGGTCGGAGACTGAGGCACAAGCGCCCCTCGATCTCAGCTTGAGCCCGCCCAGACTTGCACGTCGACATGGACGACGAGATGGATGGCGTGGTTGCTGCCGGTTCGTCCGCTGCCGGAAAGATGCCGAAACAAGGTGGACAGCAACAACGGGTCACCATGCGAGACGACACGGGGAACAAATGTGGCAAAAGCGGCGACGATAGGCGAAGACGAACATGACATGCAGGTAAGTCAGGTTGATGGGTGGGTCTAGGGCGGACTCGTGGGCAGAGGAGGCAGACCCGGACATTGTCTGTTTATCCCACGGACAATCTATCCGTTTGGGGAATCGCTGGGTATGGATTTTATCCGCCCGGCCCAAATGAACACAAGCGGGCGGTTTGGAAGGTGATGTAGTGCAACCTAGGCACACAACACCAACACCACCAAATGGTTCAATGACAAGATCAAGAGTCAAGGCACTTCATGATAAGGTGAACTCACTCCTCTCTATGTGTGATTTCGACACCCCTTTGAATGGTTTGCTACTTCATTCGGGTACCTTGTGTGTGCTTAGGTACAACCCTCATGAAGCTACCCCACCAAGTGATGAAGATGGACGAGGATCGAGCCAAGAGAATACTTCACCAAGTGATGAAGATGGCCAAGGGAATGAAGATGAAAATCCTGAAGAAACGCTGGCCGGTACTACCGGAACTCCACGGCCGATACTACCGCCGAATCGCCAGACGCTACTGGAATCAAGACCGAGCTAAGCGGTACTACCGGAGTTATTTCCGTTACTACCGACCCGGCCGTTACTACCGGGCCTGCGCGTGCCTGTGTGCTGAAATGGCTGCTGAGTCATGTAATCCTAGCCACTCATCTACTATTTCGCATCTAGACTATAAACAGCTGCCATCTCCCTTAGAGTTAGGGTTAGACTGAGATTAGAATTGAGTTGAGCTTTGCTCCTTTCCACCCCTTGTTGGTGATGCCTCCTATGGAGATGAATCAAGGCCTCCCCTTGTGGAGATGAATCAAGGCCTCCCCTTGTGGAGATGATCCCTCTAGTGGATACCAAGGCTTCTTCTTGTAGTTGCGATTACTTGTCAATTTTCCTCCTTGAGTGACTAGATTGGACCGGTGGGATTGACCGGTGAGAGAAACAATCCTAAGAGTAAGATTGCTTGGAGATTGAGAATCGGGGGCTGCCCTTGGGGACTTGTTACCGGTTGATTTCGTCCGTGTTGCTTTGCTATTTACCTTGTGTCTACCTTTTCCCCTTTCGTGTTCATCGTGTTCATCGCGTTCATCTTTCATCCGCCCTCAATCCGTGAACATCGGGACCCTACCCGCATCATATGGTATCAGAGTTTGGGTTGACACGGATTGATTTGTGTTTTCACCCCCAAATCCACCAAATTTTTCTTTGATTTTGAGAAATTCGAAAATTTCCACCAAAAATAGCCTTTTATGGATTCGAGCCGATCTGTCGATTTGTTGCGTTTTTGGTAGTTTTTGTCCATGGATCTGTTGCTTTAGTACCACCTCCACCTTTGTTTGCGTTCCTAGCCTTAATTTTGCCAAATTTCCACGAATTTGAGGATTTTTTGAGCTCAATTTCCGCCCAAATCGCGAGCAAGAACATCAGATTTCTGGCCGTCGGTACTACCGGCCAGAACTTCGGTACTACCGGAGCTCCGCGAACGTCCGGTACTACCGGGACAGATCGAGCGGTACTACCGCCGGGCAGGATTTACAGAGCAATTTTTCCTTTTCCTCGGTTCGTTTTGGCATTTCCTCTTTGTGGTTTGAGTCCTTTTCCGGTGTGATCAACGCCTACAACATCGACAAGCTTCCGCAGCAACGTCATCAACGCCAAGCGACGATGCCACCAAGGACTCGACATTTCCCCGACATCGTAATCCGTTGTGAGCCCTTCTTCCTTTCGCGTACCTTGACTTATCGGACTAGCTCTTTGATATTGCGAGGCATTGCACTTGTTCGAGTGATTGTCTTCAAGTATTGGCGAGTGTGTATCGTTAAAGATCTTGGCACTAGCAAAAGAAGAAGGAATCATCGTCAAAAATAAAAAAAAAACGAGAAAAGAAAAGACATGAGTAGTGCCAAGAATCATCTCTTGTAGGTTGCGACAAAGCTTAAACCACCAAAGTGAGTGTGAGTGTTTAACACTTGTGCAAATCCGTTGCCCACCAAAAAGCAATTGAGCTAGCGTCCTTCTTGTGTTGGTGTGACACTTGAGCACGTAGTGTTCGTTAGGTTGCATATCTTCGAGTGCTCGCCCTTTGGTCGCTCAACCCCATCATTCGCTTTTGTGTGTGTTTCTTCATCATTTGTGGTTGGTGTTTCTTTGGTAATTGGATCATTGTGGATTTTCTCTACCTTGAACAATATACTTTTCGCCGGTTTTGCTTGTTTCGTTTGCCACTTCATACCTTCCTATCCTCATAAGTTTGTGTGTTGGGTGTTAGAACTGGATTTTCTTTCGTCAAACAACTCTATTCTTACGATATAGTTTCTCTTGGTTCTCCATTTCTACACATTTCACTTGTTCTTGAGATCATGTTTAGGGGAAGTACAAGCGGAAGCTCAAGCTCGGATGATGGCATCCATGGAGGAATGCAAGGTGACGATGGCTATGTCACACACAACGAGTTCGTGGGCCTTCGACGCCTTGTTCGTGATGGGCTAGGCCGTTACGAGCGCCGTCTTCAAGTACAAGACGAGAACTTCAACACCCTCAATGTGCAAATGGCGAACGTGACCGAAGCCCTCAACAACCTTGCACAACGTCGATCTTCGTCTTCGAGCTCCCATCGTACAAGAAGCACATCAAGGTCAACACAACCACGACATGCGCATCAAGAGCCGCAACAAGCTCGTCAAGACATCCCAAGGCGCGACGAACATGCTCGACATCACCATGAACTGGAGCACCCACCTTCTCCTCGCGCACATCATGAAATGGACATCAAGAACAACATCGACAAAATGGTGGACGTCGTGAACAAGCTCCTTCACCACCACCTAGACATCAAGATCGTCAAGACCCTTTGGCCAATGACAATGGTGTTCCGGGTGTGAATGACTATGGAGACCAAGGTCGTCGACACCGCCATCCTCCAAGACCACGCCACAACAATCGTGCGCATGGAAACCATGAAGAGCATATTCCTCACCATGAACCTCGTCATCGCCAAGAGCGTCCGCATGATCGTCATCACAACAACCACTCTGAATCAAGTGATGCGGAGTCCAACCAACATCTTGGTGATGGACTCAACCAAAGGAGACGTGGACGTGCATTCCCACCTCCAAACCGTCGAGATGACGATAACAACTTGAACAACCTTCGCTTTGACATGCCCAAGTTCTATGGAACAAGTGACCCGGAAGCATACCTATCATGGGCACTCAAGGTTGACAAGATATTTCGAGTTCGGCAATACTCCGAGTACAAGATGGTTGCCTTAGCATCAATGGAATTCGAAGATTATGCTCTCTTGTGGTGGGAACAATTTCAAGATTCACGTGTGGACAACCATCAACAACCAATCAACACTTGGGTTGAGATGAAGGAAGTGATGTACAAGCGCTTTGTGCCAAGTCACTACACTAGAGACTTGTACAAGAAGTTGCAAGAGTTGAAGCAAGGGTTGAAATCCGTTGATGAGTACTATAAGGAGATGGAAATTTCTATGATGAGAGCCAATATTGAGGAATCGGAAGAGCAATCAATGGCTCGCTTCATGAATGGCCTCAACTACCCCATCAAGAAGATTGTGGAATTCCAACCCTATGCCACCTTGGTTGAGCTAGTCCATCGAGCCACAAAGGCCGAGCGTCATGTGCTTGAAGAGCTCAAATACCTCAAGACCAAGGCATTCTTCGCTAACAAGCCTTCATCATCCACGCCTACATTCGCATAAGCCCCTCCTCAAGGAACCACTAAAGTCCTCCACGAGCTTCTACACCATCCACTCAAGCTACTCAACCTTTCAAGAAGGCACCTCCCTCAAGCAATACACCTCAAAGAGCGTCCACCAGCACAAGAGGATTGCAATGCTTCAAGTGTGGAGGACAAGGACACAAATCCTTTGAGTGTACAAACAAGAAAGTCATGATTGTCAACGACTTGGGAGAATATGAGTCTATGAGTGAAGATGAGTACCATGCTTTGAACCAAGCTACCGCAACGCAAAATGTTGAAGAAGACTCCAATGACATCTATTGCGATGGTGATAACAACCCTTCATTGGTTGTGGCAAGAGCATTAACCGCCAATGTCCAAGTAGATGAAGACCAAAGATGCAACTTGTTTCAAACAAGGGCGGGGATCAATGAAAGTCTATCAAGGTCATCATCGATGGTGGAAGTTGCCACAACTTGGCTAGCAAAGAGCTTTGTGATAAGCTCAACTTGAAGTTCAAGAAACACCCCCATCCATACCATGTGCAATGGTTGAGCGATTCCGGATCCGTCAAGATCCAACACATGGTGCAAGTGTCTTTCAAGATTGGAGCTTATGAAGATACCGTTGATTGTGATGTTGTGCCTATGTCCGTGTGCCACTTGCTTCTTGGACGCCCATGGCAATATGACAATGGTGCAATGCATGATGGAAGGACCAATTACTATAGCTTCAAGAGCAACAACAAGAACTTTGTCCTCCGTCCCATGACACCAAGCCAAGTGATTGCCGACAACGCCAAGACTATAGCACGAGCACAACAAGAGAAAGCTTCTAGTGAGAAGAGTGGAGAGAGAGAGATCCACCAAAATGTGAGTGAGAGCCAAAAGCCAAATGAGAGTACACATACCAAGAGAGTTCCACAAAGCATGTCTTTGATTGCCACCAAAAGAGAGATGCGAGAGTTGAGAGAAAACCCATCCACCCTCCACTATGTCTCATATGCAAGGGAGAGGTTTCTTTGACTAACAACTTCACAAACCTTCCTCCTCCTTTGATGTCTCTTTTGCAGGAATTTGAAGACGTGTTTCCCCAAGAAGTGCCACCGGGACTACCTCCTCTACGCGGCATCGAGCACCGCATCGACCTCATCCCCGGCGCCCCTCTACCGAACCGTGCCCCATACCGCACCAACCCCGAAGAAACCAAGGAAATCGAGCGTCAAATACAAGAACTTTATCAATGGGACACATTCGAGAGAGCTTGAGTCTGTGTGCCGTACCGGTCATTCTCGTCCCAAAGGCCGACAACACACTTCGTCTATGCATGGATTGTCGCCCCATCAACGCCATCACCGTACGGTATCGCCATCCTATCCCTCGCCTCGATGACATGTTGGATGAGCTTAGTGGTGCTTGCATCTTTTCTAAAATCGATCTTAAAAGTGGATACCACCAAATAAGAATGAGTGAAGGTGACGAATGGAAGACCGCTTTCAAAACTAAACTTGGTCTTTATGAATGGTTAGTATGCCATTTGGTCTTTCCAATGCACCTTCACATTTATGCGTCTTATGAACCATGTTTTGCGACCTTTCATTGGCAAATTTGTTGTGGTATACTTTGATGACATCTTGATCTATAGCAAATCTTTGGATGAGCACACTTCTCATGTTGCTCAAGTTTTGTTGGCTCTTCGCAAGGAACGGCTTTATGCCAATCTTTCCAAATGCACCTTTGCAACCAACAAGCTTGTTTTCTTGGGTTTTGTTGTTTCTTCCGAGGGAGTTGAAGTTGATGAAACAAAAATCAACGCAATTCGCAATTGGCCATTTCCTATGTCACTTGCTGAGTTGAGACGTTTTCTTGGATTTGCCGGATTCTATCGCCGTTTCATTGAGAACTTTTCCACCATTGCTTGCCCTCTTCATGAACTTACCAAGAAAAATGTACCGTTCATTTGGGGCCATGAGCAAGATTTTGCCTTCAATGAGCTCAAAAGGTTGTTAACCGAAGCTCCACTTCTTGCTTTACCAGATTTTTCCAAAACATTTGAAATTCATTGTGATGCTAGTGGTTTAGGCATTGGAGCCGTGCTTATGCAAAATGGTAGACCAATTGCTTACCATAGCGAAAAACTTGATGGAGCACGTTTGAATTACCCCATCTATGACAAGAATTGTTTGCTTTGATTCGAGCTTTAGATGTTTGGCAACACTACCTTCGTCCTAAGGAGTTTGTCATCCACTCCGACCATGAGTCCTTGAAGTTTTTGAAAACTCAAACAAGTTTGAACAAAAGACATGCTAAGTGGGTTGAGTTCATCGAATCCTTTCCCTATGTCATCAAGTACAAAAAGGGCAAAGAGAATGTTGTCGCGGATGCTCTATCCCGCAAAACCAACCTACTTACGCATCTTGAAATCAATGTTTTGGGTTTGGATGAGATCAAGAATCTTTATGCCACAAACACTTTCTTTGGTCCAATTTTTGCCATGTGCACGGAACATAAAGGAATTGATGATTTCTATTTGCACAAAGGATTTTTGTTCAAGGCTAACAAACTATGCATACCCGAGTCTTCACTTCGTTTGGTCCTTTTGAAGGAATCGCATGGAGGCGTCTTAATGGGACACTTTGGACGTGACAAGACCTTTGCAATGCTCTCCACAAATTACTATTGGCCAAGAATGTACCGGGATGTGGATCGCTTGGTTCGACGATGTTCACATGTCTCAAAGCTAAGTCTACTCTAAACTCTCATGGCTTATACACACCTTTGCCTATTCCACATCACCCATGGTCCGACATTGCTATGGATTTTGTCTTAGGACTTCACGCACTAAAACAAACAAGGATTCCATCTTTGTCGTCATTGATCGATTTCTAAGATGGCACACTTTATACCATGCAACAAGACCGACGATGCTTCACATATTGCTACTTTGTTTTTTAGGGAAATCGTCCGTCTTCATGGAGTGCCCAAGACCATTGTGTCGGATCGTGACGTCAAGTTCGTGAGTTATTTTGGAAGACTTGATGGCCAAGATGGGAATCAAGCAACTATTCTCCACCGCATACCACCCTCAAACCGATGATCAAGCCGAAGTGGTGAACCGAAGCCTATCCACACTCCTTCGTGTGTTGATCAAGCCCAACTTGAAGAATTGGGAAGAGTGCATCCCACACGCCGAGTTCGCCTACAATCGAGCACTACACCGCGCAACAAAGATAACACCCTTCGAGGTCGTCTATGGCTACAACCCCTACACCGCGCTAGACATGCTACCACTTCCACTTCGAGAGCAAGTCAACATGGATTTCGACAGGTGCGCCGCTTACATGAAGAAACTACATGAAGACACAAGGGCTACGTTAGAGAAGCACAATGAAGACTATGCCATCAAGATGAACAAGAACAAGCCCCATGATCTTCGAAGAAGGTGATCTAGTTTGGCTACATCTACGCAAAGATCGTTTCCCGACGCACGAAAGTCCAAGCTAGCACCAAGAGGGGACGGACCTTTCAAGGTCCTTAAGCGCATCAACGACAATGCATACAAGATCGACATCCCCAAGTCCAAGTACGGCGTACATGACACCTTCAACGTAGCCGATATCTCGCCTTACCATGGGAATCCAAGTGATGATGAGAGCGAAGAGTCGAGGACGACTCTTTCCCAAGGGGGGGGGGGGGGGGGGGGAGATGATGTAGTGCAACCTAGGCACACAACACCAACACCACCAAATGGTCCAATGACAAGATCAAGAGTCAAGGCACTTCATGATAAGGTGAACTCACTCCTCTCTATGTGTGATTTCGACACCCATTTGAATGGTTTGCTACTTCATTCGTGTATCTTGTGTGTGCTTAGATACAACCCTCATGAAGCTACCCCACCAAGTGATGAAGATGGACGAGGATCGAGCCAAGAGAATACCCTACCAAGTGATGAAGATGGACAAGGGAATGAAGATGAAAATCTTGAAAAAACGCTGGCCGGTACTACCGGAACTCCACGGCCGGTACTACCGCCGAATCGCCAGACGCTACTGGAATCAAGACCGAGCTAAGCGGTACTACCAGAGTTATTTCCGGTACTACTGACCCGGCCGGTACTACAGGCCAACCAAGGCCGGTACTACCGGGTCTGCGCGTGCCTGTGTGCTGAAATGGCTGCTGAGTCATGTAATCCTAGCCACTCATCTACTATTTCGCATCTAGACTATAAATAGCTGCCATCTCTCTTAGGGTTAGGGTTAGACTGAGATTAGAATTGAGTTGAGCACACAGACTGAGATTAGAATTGCTCCTTTCCACCCCTTGTTGGTGATGCCTCCTATGGAGATGAATCAAGCCTCCTCTTGTGGAGATGAATCAAGGCCTCTCTTTGTGGAGAAGATCCCTCTAGTGGATATCAAGGCTTTTTCTTGTAGTTGCGATTACTTGTCAATCTTTCCTCCTTGAGTGACTAGATTGGACCGGTGGGATTGACCGGTGAGAGAAACAATACTAAGAGTAAGGTTGCTTGGAGATTGAGAATCGGGGCTGCCCTTGGGGACTTGTTACCGGTTGATTTCGTCCGTGTTGCTTTGTTATTTACCTTGTGTCTACCTTTTCCCCTTTCGTATTCATCGTGTTCATCGCGTTCATCTTTCATCCGCCCTCAATCCGTGAACATCGGTACCCTACCCGCATCAGAGGGCGTTGTTGGAGTTGCCCTAATCAGACATTTGCCTTGTCGTTGTAAGATCCATCGATATCCATTCTTCGAACTAGAAATAGAAAGTAAAATATTACTGAATTCGAAACGCATCAATCAAATCACACGTACACACCAGCCTGGAGGCTTTTTTTGCTTAAAGAGTGCACGGTCGTACCAACGTGCCAGCAGTAGGAGCAATGAGCCAACCAAGCACAGATAAAACATGGTAGCTAGGCGCGTGGATGGACGGATAAGGTGACAGGACGGGGGAGCTGGAGGGCCTCGATTGGCCGGGTGGTTGCTCCAGGACGACACAGATTCCACAGGGCACTGCCATCCTTGTCTGCGAGCACGGAGGCGTGAGCCGTGAAGGTTTCAGCTATTTTTCAGAGGGAGGAGGAGACGACAAGACGAGATGGATGTGAGGCGTGGCAGATGATAAACTGATGGGAGCAGTGATGCAAATGGCATGACGCGAGGGCTCCGGCCATGTTTTCTTGCCTTTTTCTTATGGTGGGGTGGTGATACAGTATAAGTGCATAAACTTTGATCAAGTTTTATAACAGGTAAATGAAGATCAATGTACATGTGCGTCTTATAAATAGAAACATAAATAGAAACGGGGAGAGTAGTTAAATAGTAGATTTTATTAGTTAAAGAGTACTCACTTCGTTTCTAAATATAAGATGTTTTAGGTGTTTCACATATTGTCTAGATACGGACTAAAATGAGTGAACATACACACTAAAAGAAAACTAAAAAAAATATACACACTAAAATATGTTTAGATACATGTGGATACAAGTAAATGTAGAAAAAGGTTAAAACGTCTTATATTTAGGAACAGAGGGAGTATATTTTAGTTTGCACTTAATATATTTGTAGACAATGTTAATGTACAACAAATTTAACACATTGTTGATGTTACACCTCTTTAGTCATAAGTGTTGCCCGGTGTCCGCTTGCACTAGACTTAAGCAGCATTGACCTATTTGCCACAATCATAATATTCTTCTAGCACTCTCTACACTTAACTCTCAATAATTGAAGGGGTTGAGAGGTTTGCACTAGTCCCTCTGTCCATAATTACCCTGTATTATGAGTTTAGTCAAAGTCAAACTTTAAAAGGTTTGACCAAATTTATAGGAATTCATTAACATCTATGATACCAAATGAATATAATATGAAAATATATTTTATAATGTATCTAATAATATTTATTTATATATTGTAGGTGTCGTATGTTTTCCTATACGCTTAGTCAAAATTTATGAAGTTTGACTTCGACTAAACAATGAAGGAGGGTAATTCCAGACAGATAGAGTATTATGTTATTGAGAAACACAATATAAAAACACATGCTAACATGAATTCACGTACACCCATTCTTATGGGCACACACAATCACACCTTAATCCAATGATTAACTGCTAAAGACAGTCGATAAATTTTGAGATGAACAAAATCACTAGACACATCATCATAGTCGAAGGGCATGTTGTATCCTACTGAAAGAACATCGCCAGAAAGTTTAAAGTAAATTAAAAAAAAATTCGAGCACCCATGGCAAGTCTAAGATTTAAAGTTGGACGTGTAGGCCCACAGCAAGGAAGCTAACCAACCGAGTTTCCCTAATTTTACTCTCTTTACTCTTTACGTAGCAATTTCTCCCATCCTTTTTGCATGCATACCCTTGTTTGCACAACATTAATATTCCAATGCACGCATCTCAACAACATTTCAAATAAATTATTATATTTTAAAAGTTCAAATTTAAACATTATCCAAATGTAGTAAATACTCCAAAGATAGCATGATGATGCATGCTTATCTTTTTCTCCCCAATAGTAATCACAATCGCTCCACAAGATCATGTGAGTTGGTTATGTTCTAGCCGGTTCTCGATCTCTCGATGCGCTTCGAGGTATTTCTTGATCATGTTTCCATGATCTTGATTGTGGTCGAAGTCCAAGTATTTCGGTTGAACTCTTTCATCTTCTATGATTATGTTATGCAATATCTCACACATGTTGTCATGATCTTCCACTGTACCTTTTTGGTTTCAAACTCAACAGGTCCAAAGACAATGGCGAACGGGCTTGCAACACCCCAAATGCTCTCTCAAGATCCTTTCACCAGGCTTCTTGACACACTCATTCCAAAATGAGATCCCTTGTTTCTTTGGGGTTGTCTTCCCAAATTTTGCTCATCATAGGTATTATCCCATGTGGTACCGGCCTTCATTGACTAGATAGTTGCAAGGTGGAACGTGGTCCATTGCAAGCCTTCTAGACAGACGAGACATGCACATAACATTGAGATCACTAGAAGATCCAGACAACCCAATGTACGAATGCAAAAATATAAATCCTTTGATACGCACAACCACTTTTCAGTATGATGTGTTGGAACATAGCAGTGCCATTGAAGTACCCATGTCATGCCAAAATGAAACTCTTCCATTCTAGTGCATACAATCAATAGGTCCAAGCATCATAGGGAACCTTCTTAATTCATGCATTGGCATGCGCCTGTCATTGTCTTCATCATTGGGTCCTCTCAAGTACTCCTCCCTGAAGAGATAGACCTGATCATCTATAGAAATCTTCACACTTTCGAGGATGGTGTCTTCCCCAGTTTAAATATACTCATCTACATAGTCACTGAGGACTCCATATGCCAAAACTCGTAATGTCGCGGTACACTTTTGCAATGGACTTGTAGTGATTGCATGATACATCAATTTTGCATCACTCTTTTCCACTATAATTTGCTTCTAATCATTGGTATATTTCAATGCAATCCTAACGTTGGTTCATCTTATTTTCCATGTTTTACATTTAAGAGGGAGAAAACACCAGAGGCCAGAAGCCAGAAATGGACCCCATGGGCCAGCCATGTGGCGACACGCATGGTCGACGCAGCCAGGCTGGCAACTTCAGATTATTTTTTGGCTGCCATCTCGGGCCAAAAATGAGACAAAAACCTAGAGCTCTCTGGAAGGCGGATTTCTGCCGGGGAAACTTCCCTCCGGGAGGGGGAAGTCATCGCCATTGTATCATACTAGGCATCATCAAGATCATCATCTTCATCAACACCATCTCCACCTTCATCTCCACTGTCCCGTTGTTGGATCTTGAGTTATAACTTGTATCTATTTGAGAGTAACTTTGCGGTGTTAATAGCCCTTTATAGTTGATGCTTATAAGTTCTACCGGTGAAAGATTGTTATGACCATATTGTTTATCATATATTCATCCCCTCTGACCATGATCTATTTGATGTCTCATGAATATTTTGTTTAGTTCTTGAGGACATGGGAGAAGTCTTGTTGCTAGTAATATCATGTAAAGTTGAGTAATGTTCAATGGTTTGATATTTAATTTGTGATGTTATTTCTCTAGTGGTGTTATGTGAACATAGACTACGTAACACTTCACCTCTATGTGCCTAGGGAAATGTACTTAGTTTGTCTATGGTCGATTCCCAGAGTGACAGAAAGCAGAACCCAAATTTACAAACTATTGCATGAGAGAGTGTAGGATCCTAGAGGTTAAAGTTGTGGTTAAATTTATCTTAATTACTCTCACGTATTCGCGGATGCCTGCTATGAGAGTGTAATCTTAAGTATGTATGAGTCCAAATAAGGGCAGTACATTAGCATAGATTCACACACACAACACTTATCAAAACAATGAAAGTTAATCAATGGCAACTGGTGAAAGTAACTCGAAAATATTCCCGTGTGTACTTAGAAACGTTTTAGCCATCATAAGTCTCACAAGAGGTTCATTCTTTGCTGATGCGGGTAGGGTCCCGATTTTCACGGATTGATGGCGGATGAACGAGGAACACGAAGAACACGAAGAACACAAGAGGGGAAAAGTCAAACACAAGGTAACTAGCAAAGCACCACGGACGGAATCAACCGGTAACAAGTCCCCAAGGGCAGCCCCCGATTCTCAATCTCCAAGCAACCTTACTCTTAGGATTGTTTCTCTCACCGGTCAAGCCCACCGGTCCAATCTAGTCACTCAAAGAGGAAGGATTGGCAAGTAATCGCAACTACAAGAAGAAGTCTTGAATCCACTAGAGGGATCTTCTCCACAAGGGGAGGCCTTGATTCATCTCCACAAGGGGAGGCCTTGATTCATCTCCATAGGAGGCAATAGCAACAAGGGGTGAAAAGGAGCAAAGCTCAACTCAAGTCTAATCTCAGTCTAACCCTAACCCTAGGAAGAGGAAAGCTATTTATAGTCTAGAGGACGAAGGGGTAGGTGGGAGGAGGTTACATGGGCCTCGGCCCGAAATCCTGAAGGACGCAGCGGTAGTACCGCTCCTGGAACAGGGGCGGCAGTACTATGGTGCTACCGGGCGGGTACCGACGGGAGTACAGAGGCACTTTTGGAGTGGACGGTAGCTCGGGCGGTATCCCTGGCGGTAGTACCGGCTCCTGTAGGTGGCTGTAGTACCGCTGGCGCGGTGGTAGTACCGCTGCCTGGAGCTTCTTCTGCTTCAGTGCGATCATCAGGTGGGCTGCGGTAGTACCGCTGCCTGGGTCTTTATCTCCAACAGCTTGTACATCTTCCTCTTCTTGGCTTCTCTCTAGTCCATATTCGGCACTTCCTTGTAGATCTTCATGAGGGTCAAACCTGAGTATAGACAAGGTATCGGAATGAAGTAGCAAACCATCCAAAGGGGTGTCGAAGTCACACAAAGATAGGTGCGAGGTCACCTTTTCATGAAGTGCTTTGACTCTTAATCTTGTCATTGGACCGTTTGGCGTAGTTGGTGTAGGTGTCCTAGGTTGGGCTACATCATCTCCCCCCCCCTTGGGAAAGAGTCATCCTCGACTCTTCACTCACATCATCACTTGAATTCCCATGATAAGGCGAGATGTTGGCGACGTTGAAGGTGTCGTGTACGCCGTACTTGGACTTGGGGATGTCGATCTTGTATGCATTATTGTTGATGCGGCTGAGCACCTTGAAAGGTACATCTCCTCGTGGTGCTAGCTTGAACTTTCTCTCGTCGGGGAAGCGGTCTTTGCGTAGATGTAGCCAAACTGGATCACCTTCTTCAAAGATCATGGGGAGCTTGTTCTTGTTCATCTTGGTGGCGTGGAGTTCATTGTGCTTCTCAAGCGTGGTTCTTGTGTCTTCACGTAGTTTCTTCATATAAGCGGCGCGTTTGTCGAAGTCCATGTTTACTTGCTCTCGGAGTGGAAGTGGTAGCATGTCTAGCATGGTGTAGGGGTTGGAGCCATAGACGATCTCGAAGGGTGTTCTCTTTGTTGCGCGGTGTAGTGCTCGATTGTAGGCGAACTCGGCGTGTGGGATGCACTCTTCCAATTCTTCAAGTTGGGCTTGATCAACACACGAAGGAGTGTGGATAGGCTTCGGTTCACCACTTCGGTTTGACCATCGGTTTTAGGGTGGTATGCGGTGGAGAATAGTTGCTTGATTCCCATCTTGGCCATAAAAGTCTTCCAAAAGTAACTCGCGAACTTGACGTCACGATCCAACATAATGGTCTTGGGCACTCCATGAAGACGGACGATTTCCCTAAAAAATAAAGTAGCAATATGTGAAGCATCGTCGGTCTTGTTGCATGGTATAAAGTGTGCCATCTTAGAGAATCGATCAATGACGACAAATATGGAAGCCTTGTTTGTTTTAGTGCGTGGGAGTCCTAAGACGATATCCATAGCTATGTCGGACCATGGGTGATGTGGAATAGGCAATGGTGTATGTAAACCATGAGAGTTTAGAGTAGACTTAGCTTTGAGGCATGTCGAACATCGTCGCACTAGGCGTTCCACGTCACACTTCATTTGTGGCCAATAATAGTTGGTGGCGAGCATGGCGTAGGTCTTGTCGCGACCAAAGTGGCCCATGAGTGTCCTCCATGTGATTCCTTCAAAAGGACCAAACGTAGCGAAGACTCAGGTATGCATAGTTTGTTAGCCTTAAACAAAAATCCTTTGTGCAAATAGAAATCATCAATGCCTTTATGTTCCGTGCACATTGCAAAAATTGGACCAAAGAAAGTGTCCATGGCATAAAGGTTCTTGATCTCATCCAAACCCAAAACATTGATTTCAAGATGCGTAAGTAGGTTGGTCTTGCGTGAAAGAGCATCCGTGATAACATTCTCTTTACCCTTTTTGTACTTAATGACATAAGGAAAGGATTCGATGAACTCAACCCACTTAGTATGTCGTTTGTTTAAACTTGTTTGAGTTTTCAAAAACTTCAAGGACTCATGGTCGGAGTGGATGACAAACTCCTTAGGGCGAAGGTAGTGTTGCCAAACATCTAAAGCTTGAATCAAAGCAAACAATTCCTTGTCATAGATGGGGTAATTCAAACGTGCTCCATCACGTTTTTCGCTATGGTAAGCAATTGGTCTATCATTTTGCATGAGCACGGCTCCAATGCCTAAACCACTAGCATCGCAATGAATTTCAAATGTTTTTGAAAAATCCGGTAAAGCAAGAAGGGGAGCTTCGGTTAACAACCTTTTGAGCTCATTGAAGGCAAAATCTTGCTCATGGCCCCAAATGAACGAAACATTTTTCTTTGTAAGTTCATGTAGAGGGCAAGCGATGGTGGAAAAGTTCTCAATAAAGCAGCGATAGAATCCGGCAAATCCAAGAAAACGTCTCAACTCGGCAAGTGACATAGGAAATGGCCAATTGCGAATTGCATTGATTTTTGTTTCATCCACTTCAACTCCCTCGGAAGAAACCACAAATCCCAAGAAAACAAGCTTGTTGGTTGCAAATGTGCATTTGGAAAGATTGGCATAAAGCTTTTCATCTCGAAGAGCCAACAAAACTTGAGCAACATGTGAAGTGTGCTCATCCAAAGACTTGCTATAGATCAAGATGTCATCAAAGTATACCACAACAAATTTGCCAATGAAAGGTCGCAAAACATGGTTCATAAGACGCATAAATGTGGAAGGTGCATTGGAAAGACCAAATGACATGACTAACCATTCATAAAGACCAAGTTTAGTTTTGAAAGCGGTCTTCCATTCGTCACCTTCACTCATTCGTATTTGGTGGTATCCACTCTTAAGATCGATTTTAGAAAAGATGCAAGCACCACTAAGCTCATCCAACATGTCATCTAAGCGAGGGATAGGATGACGATACCATACGGTTATGGCGTTGATGGGGCGACAATCCATGCATAGGTGATGGTCCCGAAGAGCAAGGCTTTGATACCTGCAAAAGCAAACGGGATTAGGTTGAGACTCCAAGTGCAGAGTGTATAGTAAGTGGAAGACAGTTTTCCCCACGAGGGGTGACTCGAGGGTTTAATATCGAACTCTCGGGAATCTGAAGTGGTAGATTTATCTTCTTATCCTTCTTTTGGTTACCTACAAAACAAGGTTAGATGTTTTGGTCCTCAACCTCACCTGTGGTTGTCAAGCACAAGGTGTAAGAATGATATCAGGATAGTTATGCAATGCAAACAAGAAATAAATATGCAATGATGGTGGATGCAATGATAAATGATATTTTTGGGTTTTTGAATGATGTATGCAAGATGAAAAGTATTTTTGTATTTTCGGATTTAATGATGGCTGAAAATAGAAAAGTGGTATATGGTGTTGGAAAGGTGTTTCTTATGATTAAAAATGGACTGGGGTTCATGGTTTCACAAATGCACTCTCTCTTTATAAAGTGGTAGACAATGGAACACACAAAGTTAACATATGAGATTGCAACACAGGGTTTGATAACAAGTTACTTAGATATGGGCATCACGTCCTAACATAGAGATCTTTTGGTTATTAACCTCTCTTATACTCCACCAAGATGCAAACTAAATCATAACACCTCAGTAATTAAGATAACTCAGAGTATAGCATTAAGTATCATGACATGAAGTGAAAATAAGAACATGCTAGATCTAGTCATGGAGTAGTGGCAATGGTCACGCCCACATTCCCGGTAGCATGGTATTTTAGTTTATCCCTAGTGAGGTAACAAAGTAAGGTAAAGATACCAAAGTGGATCGCAGAACTTTCTCTCACGTTCACTGCACTAGCCACCCCCCGTTACTCCAACTAATGCACACGTTCCCCCACACACGCTCTCATAAACATGTTTGATCAAAACAAGTAGACAAGAACAGGGTACATAATATGCATCTATACTCATAACTGAAACAAACATTGCAATCTCAAACATATATTAACTCATAAAGATCCACCACAAAGGTATTACAACGGTGACCGTAATCATGTTCAGCAGCTCATACGGTGCTAATTAGTGAAGCTCAAGAGAGGAGAGATACATAAGTTACTTCCACAAACCCATAGTCCAGAGGTGGACTACTCCCTCTTCATCATGGAGACGGTGGAGAAGTCGATGGAGAAGATGGAGACCACGCCGGCAGCGCCCCGCCGGAGTTTTCCCCCTCCAATCTGCAGCTCCAGATCTCCGTTTCGGTGTTTCTGTGTTTGTGCGGCGCTCCTTCCAGAGAACGTCGGGGGACCTTTTTTATAGGCGTTTTTAGGTGGTTGATTTAATGGATGGAAGTTTAATGTATCAAAACAAGAATGTAAAAGTGTCCCAATCCTCTTCAATGCAAGAGGACAAGACAAAGGTTTTCTCTTATAGGAACAATGGACATGGGTTCATGGGTTCACTTAATCCTCTCTCTCATCTACGGTGATTATCATGTTATAGATAAAGTACACACAATTGTCATGTTTTAATGGTAGCTTTTAATGACGGCTATATGTCCTAAAACACATAGTTGAAAGAGGTACTCATTTGTGTTGCTAGGTCACCCTCGTAAGGCTAGCGTGGTTGCTGTCACTCCCACATCATACTGTTCCTTTTTACCCCCAGATAAAGGATGTTCGGCGGTACCGTGTCACTCAATACCTATGCCGTGTCACATCGGCCATCCCGTACCCACATGCATCATACTTCTTGAAGAACAATATTCTATCAAAGTATGACAAGTCATGAAAGTTCCAACACAACAGTTAATGCATAACAAATCATCTCATACCACAATATCCACCATAAGAATTACATATGACCGTAATCATGTTTAGCAGCTCATACGGTACTAATTAGTGAAGCTCAAAGAGAGGAGAGATACATAAGTTATCACCACAAACCCGTAGTCCAGAGGGTGTACTACTCCCCATTCATCATGGAGACGGTGGAGAAGTCGTTGGAGAAGGTGGAGACCACCCCGGCAGCGCCCCGCCGGAGTTTTCCCCCTCCAATCTGCAGCTCCAGATCTCCGTTTCGGTGTTTCTGTGTTTGTGCGGCGCTCCTTCCAGAGAACGTCGGGGGACCTTTTTATAGGCGTTTTTAGGTCAAGACGATGTCGGTGGAGCGAAGATCGACGGCAACGGAGCCACGAGGGCCAAACGGGGGTGGCTCACGCGGCCACAGTACCTGGCCGCGTGGGCCACCCCCGTTTGGGCCTCGGGCCTCCGCTTGTTCGCTTCCTTCGCCCACAGGTCTTCTTCCTTCCAAATATTGACGCCCGTAAATTTCCAGGTGATTTCGTTGACGTTTGGGTCCCTGAAACATTAAAATAAGAAAACGGGGTTTTCTGCCTGTGCAGGGTTAATTCCATAAAAATAGGAAATCATTGAGATATTTCCAAAATCATGATAAAACATTGATATAACCCCTATATGATGCAAATATGATTGGAATATGAGTGAATAAAGTGCAAAGTTCATGTATGCATTTTACATGCATCAACATCCCCAAGCTTAATCCATGCTCGTCCTCGAGTATGAAGATGATAAAACTAACATGGACTTTGCAATTTAATACTTAACAATGGATATCAAAGATGATTACTATTGCTACATATAGTCAAATGATTCATTCTTCAAAGGAGTAGCAATATGCAAATAGTTTATGAAGTGATATCAAGTATTCAAGACAAGGATGTTCATTGATAGTTCACAAAGTGTAACATAGTAGCAAGTAATATGGAACACATGTATGCATAATGATAAGTAGAACATCCTACAATGGTCATAGAGTGTAGATGAAATCTGAATATGATAGGTGTACACTTTGGAAAGATGTATATGTGAGTAGAGGTAAAGCATGCATAAGTTTCATCCAACTTCCAAACTCTTCTACTTAAGTTAATGATTGCAATAAGGTATTCATTGGTGTCAAGCTCTCATTGCCCCTATCATAGCATCTTGAATGATTAAGGTTAAAGTGAAAGCAAATATGAGTAGTGTGCTTGATAAAGAATGGGTTGAATGTCTCATGCCCTTGAATACAAGTACTTACACCATGTGTTACTCAACTTGGGAAACAAAGCAAGTTCAATTAAATATCATTGTAAGCATAATAGTATCATCAAGAGCGTCAACTGGGGTACCTCTTGTCCCAAGATATGGAACAAGCCCATATCAAAATTACAAGACAAACAAACAAAATGAACAATCTCAACACCCTTTTTATTTACCATTTGGAATAGTTTTTTATTGCAAGGTGTATCACAGAAGGTTCACCATAGTATGTAAGTAAATTTCCACCATGAATGATGCATGGCTTAGATTAGCGGCCAGGCGTCTCTCTAACCATTTACACAAAATCATTTAAACTCACTCTATTTCCACATTTATTTCAACATGATAAGCATCCATAGACAAAAACACATGATATCAACTAAATGAGATGAAGAGCGTGTTGAAAGCTTGCCATGTGACAGCACATATGGGCTAACTTCCAACCCAAAACATTCATCAAGCCACAAACATCATAATCTTAATCACAATGGGTCAAGTTTTATTATGCAAATAAAAGAACATTGTGCATCAAGTTCGTGAGAGCTATATAACCAATTTTTTTCCATTGCAATCAATAACATAAACATTTTCATTCAGAGGTAAGATAACACAAACAACATGTTAAACATACTCTGAATAGCATAAAGCCAATAGGTAGATATGGTGGACTCACTGGAATAACTTTGGTTGAAGGTGTTGGAAACAAGTTTTTGCTTGTTGGAATTTTTGGGCTAGCAAAAGGGAGAAAGTTGACCATCTAGATGCATGCATGAGTGTCCATAGAACTAACTAATCCATGTTAAACCAAGTAAAATAACAATCAGCACCAAAACATGAATAAGTGATAGCTCTACAAAAAGAATTTGCAAACTATTACTCATAAACAAGCTCATGAATCATGCAACTATATGTATCATTAAAAATCAACTCAAACATCCCTTTTCCCAATCTTATAAAGGCATCCAACATATTTCAACCCATATTTCCAGTAGCTCTCTCATATATAATTGATAGTGTGGTGGTCTCTCAAGACTCAAACAAAAACAAAAATGACGCTCCAAGTTTATGCGATAAAGTGTTTCGATCGAAAAACAGAAGTTGGACGTGTGCAAACCGAGAGTGTGTAGGTCCAGTGGGGTTGTCTTCACATCCCAAGCTTATGGTCTTCACCATCCTTGGATAGCTGTTGGTGCATCTCCTCCAATCCCTGTGAAAAAACTTCAAAACACCGTTTCTCCCATCTCTTTTCTGTGGGGTGCATTAATAGTGATAAACAAATAGGTTCCTTGCTGCATATAATTCTTGAACAAAAATTCATATGACATGTAAAGAAAGTGTATAATGTTGTATACCTACTCATAAACTCAATTGGATCAAAAAGATTCAACTTAAAAGCTCAAAGCATGCATCAAACAAAATTGGACAGAATCTGTCCAGAAAAACAGCAGCAGCAAAACGTTTTTCTACCCTACGAAAAATTCCGAAAAAAATTCATGCATACAGAGGATGAAAAGTTACAACCACAGTTCAAATATGAGCTCATTCGAAGTTACAGAATAAGAATTTAAAATCAAAGTAAAGATCATGGACTAGGAGTTCTAAGCCTTGGAGATAGTCGCTCACGAACTCATCTTTGCCCATGTTCTCGGTGAGTAAAAGATAGACATGTCTATGAGAAATAATTCTACCCATACAAGCATCACATAGAAAGCAATCAAACAACACATCAAGCAAAACTTCAACTCCAAAATTCTCAATTCGCACTAACATCAAAGGGTACTAGGTATTGTCCTACCACAAGTTGGTAGTTCCAAACTAAAATTCGAAATTAAAAAGGCGTAAGGTAAAATGGTGCGTAAGGTAAAATGGTAGTCTCACTAACTATCCTAGTCCTCAATCATGGTGCCTTCATCTACTTCTTCTTCAAATTCTTGGATTTCAAAGCCTTCCTGAATGAGCACGCTTCTGAGATCCTTCACTTCCTTCTCCAATTCTGCGTTTCTCTCTTGGAGTTCCTTCTTCTCAGCACGAAGTCGCTTGATCAAGTCACAATCAGCTTCCAGCTCCACATCATTGGTGGAAAGTTCTTCCTTCAAGTCCCTTATTTGCTTGTTTCTTTGCTTGACTCTCTTCTCTTGACTTATGAATTTCTTCTCTTGGGCCTTGAACTTCTCTTCTAGCTCCTTGGTCTTCTCTTCTTGCTCTTTTATCTTCTCATCATTCACTTGGACTTGGGCGCAAAGCTCATCATTCTTGTGGAGTTCCTCACTGGTATCAAAGTAAAGATCATGGACTAGGAGTTCTAAGCCTTGGAGATAGTCGCTCACGAACTCATCTTTGCCCATGTTCTCGGTGCCGTAGCAGAAGGGTGATCCTTCATCGTCACGCCTTCCAAAAAGGAAGGAGTAGTGCCCCTCCAATTCGTTGGAGTAGCGTCCACAAAGACAAGCTATCACGTGTTGCATGATGATGTCGATTCCTCTCTCCATGGAGACTCCCATTACTCTATACTCAATGGGTGCTTCGCCTTCACGTCCTTGTTGAAACACCCTGATTCCCCAAAGGCCTTCTCTTTTGAACTTCTTCAAGATGCATCCCTTGATCATGGGTGTAGGTAGCTTCAGGTGCTTGAGGATGTCGAACATGATGCTGCCGAAGCGGGTCACCGGGTAGTCCTCCTCGTCAATGTACTCGAACCTCTTCGTCATCCTTTAGTTTAGGAAGAAACAAGTATGAGATAAATGCATAAGTAAAGAATTACGAGTACTTAGAAGAAAAAGCAAGAATATATCATAGAAGCATTTTATACTTAGTAAATAAATTAAGTTTTTGGCCAACTTAGTTCTAACCAAACCTAGGGTTTCGATCCTACAGGCAACACTATGCTCTGATACCATCTGTAGCGTACCTGCACTTAGAAAATGGCAAGGTACCTGTGTATAGTGCAAACCCCTGGATCGTTTCATTTGCACACACAGTTTAAGATGAATATCACAACATTGTATCAATTATTACACGAATGATCCAGACTTGGAAAAATAAATGGTTCGATACATCTTTGCATAGCTTATAGCTAGCTCAAAACAAATAAAGCAGCGGAAATAAAATCTTCAATGAGCCTCCATTCTTCATGATGCGCCACAGGCGAAAACATGTTGGTTGTAGACTCGAAACCCAAACGTGACCTTACTCATCGTCAGAAAAGTCTGCAACAAAATAATATTTGCAACAGAGTGGGTCAGATACCATTAAAAATGGATCTGGCAAGTGACACTATGTGGACACTTAATGGAATAACTCTATAGCCTATATGCATATTTGGCTGGTGGAGTTCAAGGCTTATTTTGCATAAAAGCCAATTTTGCCTAACACTTTGTAAAACATTTTCTTCAAAGTTTGAGACTCTATGGCATGAAATCCATAGTCTCTTCTACCCTTGTTCACCCATCAAAATTTTACTTAGAGAAAAGAGATGTTGGGAGCCTCCGTTGCCATCCTTGATCAGCTGCTTCAATTGTCCGTAACCGGGGACACGGCTAAGTACTTAGTTTTAACTCTGCAGAGGTTGTGCACTTTCACCATTAGACCCAACAAACCCAAACTATCCTCAAGCACTCAATTTGTGCTAAGGAAAAGGAGAGAGTTGAGACGAGACTTTTCAGAAGCATATTCCCCATCCCATACCGGCTTGACCCGTTCCCTCCTACATCTACATCTGCTTGTCAAGCCGGGAGGAGTCCACGCAACTTAATCCATCTAGCCAGAGCCCATTGACTAATGGCTGCACGGTAAGCAACTTCACTTAGAGAAACATTGGTCCCTTTAATCCTGGGTGGCAATCCACAAGTGAATAAACACTCAACTCTGACAGCCATGCAAGCCCAAATCCACCCAGGTGATAAATTAACTTAGTAGAATTTAACTTTTCAATAAAACACTTTTGCATAGCATCAATAATTCTACCAAGTTATCATAGGATTCTAGACACAACTAGTGTAAAGGAGATAGTAGTTTTAGCATAGCAATACTATCCTACACATGCATATAGGAAATACACTAAGTCATGCATAGAAAAATACTTAGGAAATTTATGGGGGTGTGCCACTTGCCTTGGCAACAAGCAGAATAGCAACAGCAATTGCAACAGTCTTCGTTTCCCTCCGGAGATTCTAACACAACAAACAATACATAATGAACAAACAAGTTTCACAAAACTTCTAAGGAAAAACATGTCATGCATGATGTGCAAAATTTCTAAGGACTAGAGATGCATGCATGCCATGCCATGAAATAATTCTAAGTTAAAACAAGACAATCAAGAAGGTCCAAAAATGACTAAGGACCAAGATCCTAACACTTGGGTCGAAATTTAACTAAGGACTAAAACTAACACATCATGTCCAAAATAATTTCTAAGGAAAGTAAACAAAATAGGAAGTGCAAAAATTTTCTAAGGAAAAAGGTATGATATCAAAGTTGATGAATTTTTCTAAGGACCAACATTTGTTATGGCAAGTACTTAGAATAATTTCTAAGGAATAACTAAGTTTTCTAGATACTAAAAATTTCTAAGGACAAGTTTAGCATTTTTTTTTAATGTGTTGAAAATTTCTAAGGAAAAATTCTAAGTGTTCTCAACATTTTATTTCCCAAAATTTTCTAAGGAAGAAATATTTCGGTGGGGTGAAATATTTCTAAGTTATTTTGCATATAACATGGTCATAATTACTTAGCTAAATTTTCTATTCGAAAATTAATGTGAGAACAATTTTAATATAAATTACTTATTAAAATAACACCTAAAAGCAATAAAAACAAAATACATGCAAAAACATAGGAAAATACTTATACAAAAATACTAGAGCAATACTACGGCCATTACTTATACAAACAAAAATATAGCAAAATATTTTGCTCAATTATCAATTTTTATAATTAAGTTATAGCCAAAATATCAATTAAACCATTTTTAAAATTTATCTAATTTAATTTCGTCCAAACCTCGAATTAGGCTACAGAAAGTTTCTACACATTATTAGCTTTCCAAAAATATAAATTTCATAAATTTTGGCTAAAGGAATAAAAATTAATAATGAATCTAAAATCCAGGGACTAATCTGTGATGCGCAGGGGCTAAAACGTAAAGAAAACAGAAAGAATCTTCGCGCTGAAGTCCTCCGTCGACGTGGCGCCTTCTGGTTGGTGCGGAGCGTCCGTTGACTGGTCTTGCGGGCGATGTGGACGCGGACGGGTGCGGACGGACGCGGGCAGAGGCGGCGCGGCTTCGCGGACGATGAGACGACGTGGCTTCTTCCCATTGGCTGGTACCGCTTCGCGACGTGAAACTGATCTGGAGCGTCCATCTACGATCTAACGGCCTAGATCTACAAGACCAGATGGTCATCGGCGCTTCCGCCGGAGTTTCGCCGGAACCCTAACTACTACGGTGGCGCCATCGCCGGAGATCTGCTCCTCTACACTACGAAGCTTGCGGGGATGGACGGCTCATACCAGAAGAAGCGGAGCGTCGAGACGGAGACGATGGTGTGGTCGAGGATGTCGGGGAAGCTCCGGGTGGTCTCCAGTTGCTTGCCGAAGTTGTTCCCGCGGCCGGTGCTGGTTGTCGAGGAAGCTCGCGTCGCGCTGGAGCACAAACAAATCACGCTAAAAATCACTTGGCTGCAGAAGGACGCAACAAAGAGATTGGAACAGGAGATAGGGCTCGAGATCGACGATGCTCACCGGAATTTGCGAAATAAGGCGGCGGCAATGGCGGACGGCGGCGGATCAATGCGCGCAGCCTGGTGGCGATCAAGCTAGGGTTTCTGGGGCGAAAAAGAGAGGAGGGTCAGGAGGTTTATATGGGCGGAAGAGATTGAAAACAACCCGCAAGAATCGGGGAGGAAATCGGAGAGGATTCGTGTTCGTCCCGGACTTGTTTCCGTGCGCGAGAGGAAAGGGAATCGGTGACGTCATCGCCTGCGTCACCTGTGGGTCCTGCACGTCAGCGAGAGAGAGGAAAGGTGGGCTCGTGGGCCGCTTGCTGTGCGCGCGCGCGGAAGGAAGAAATGGGCTCGGCCCAGTTAGCTAGGAGACGTACATTTTTTTCCAGAGACCCTTTTTCTTTTCTGTTTTTCACCAAATTCAAATAACTTTTAATTTATAACACCAAATCCACTCAACCCAATTTTTATACTTTTGTAAAAACATGCCCCACATGTTTAGCATGTATTGGGGATAAAATATTCAAAACTTTATTTAAAATTTGAAATAGGTTTGAAAAGCATTTGCAGATAAAATGCTATTATTGTTTTTGAGACAATTTTCTCTAAATTTCGTAATTTGAAAACAAACACAATGCAACAAGATGCAATGACATGATGCATGATGCAAATGAAAAGTTTTAAATTTTTGTGAAAATTGGGATGTTACAAACCTAACCCCCTTAAGATGAATCTCGCCCTCGAGATTCGGTTTGGCTAGCAAATAGGTGAGGATGTTCTTCTCTAAGGTCATCTTCTCTTTCCCAAGTTGCTTCTTCCTCTGAATGATGATTCCATTGTACTTTGCAAATTTGATGGTCTTGGTTCTGGTAATTCTCTCTGCTGTCTCCAAAATTTTTATGGGTTTTTCCTCATAAGTGAGATCACTTTCCAGCTGAACTTCTTCTAGTGGCACTGTATCTCTCAGCGGAGTTTCTGCCATTTCAGGGTGACACTTCTTCAGCTGACTAACATGGAAAACATTGTGAACTGCGGAAAGTGCTTCCGGTAGTTCCAATTCATAAGCCACTTCTCCTTTACGTGACAAAACTTTATAAGGTCCAATAAACCTTGGTGACAGTTTTCCTTTGATTCCAAACCTCTTCACTCCACGAAGGGGTGAGACTCTAAGATAGGCTCTATCTCCAATATCATAAGTGACTTCTCTCCGTTTGGAATCAGCATAACTTTTCTGCCTAGATTGAGCTGCCTTCAATCTGTCCTTAATCAGCCTAACCTTTTCTTCAGCTTCTTCGATTATATCAGGACCAAACAGACTTCTTTCTCCTACTCCACTCCACAAAAGTGGGGTGGTGCATTTCCTTCCATACAGTGCTTCAAATGGTGACATCTCTATGCTGGCTTGATAACTATTATTATAAGAGAACTCAGCATATGGGAGATTATCATCCCAACTAGACTTATAGTCTAATGCACATGCTCTCAGCATGTCCTCCAGGATTTGATTTACCCTTTCAGTCTGTCCATCAGTCTGGGGGTGAAAGCTGTGCTAAACTCTAGCCTAGTTCCAAGGACTTCATGTAACTGCTTCCAGAAATGTGAAGTGAATTGAGTGCCTCTATCTGACACAATCTTCTTGGAACTCCATGCAAACATACTATTCTCTTCATGTAAATATCTGCTAGCTTGGCACTTGTGTAAGTTGTCTTCACAGGCACGAAATGAGCTACCTTGGTCAAACGATCAACAATAACCCAAATAGAATCATAACCAGACTTGGTTCTGGGTAGACCTGTGATGAAGTCCATCCCAATCTGATCCCATTTCCAGTCGGGTACTGGCAAAGGTTGAAGTAACCCTGCTGGCTTCTGATGCTCAGCTTTACACGGCTACACACATCACACTTGGCAATATATTCAGCAATATCTCTTTTCAAATTGTTCCACCAAAACCTCTCCTTCACATCCATATACATCTTGGTGTTACCCGGGTGTATGGAGTAAGGTGAATCATGGGCTTCCTGAAGTATCAACTTTCTGAGATCTACATCTTCTGGAACACAAATTCGTTTCATGAACCACTATGCCTTCTTCATCTAGTCGAAAACCTTTGGCCTTGCCTCACCTAAATTTTTCTTGATTTCTTCCATCACTTTGTCTCCTTTTTGAGCCTCCTTGATTTTGTCCATCAAAAGAGGTTGCACTTCTAGAGATGCTACAAAACCTTCAGGTACTATCTCCAACCTAAGATCCTTGAATCCCTTGCATAGTCTTCTGGCAATTCCCCTGCCGTGAGTCCGTTAACATAAGTTTTACGGCTTAAGGCATCAGCTACTACATTGGCTTTTCCTGGGTGGTATTGCAAACTCAGGTCATAGTCCTTAATCAATTCCAGCCATCTCCTTTGTCGCATGTTCATTTCCTTCTGTGTGAAGAAGTATTTAAGACTTTTATGGTCCGTGAATACTTCACAACGCTTTCCATAGAGATAGGGCCTCCATATCTTCAGGGCATGTACTACTGCTGCTAATTCTAAGTCATGTGTGGGGTAGTTGACTTCATGCTTCTTGAGCTGCCTTGAGGCATATGACACCACTTTGCCTTCTTGCATCAACACACCTCCAAGTCCTCGATGTGAAGCATCGCAGTACACTTGGAAATCTTTCTAGATCTGGTAAACATAGAATAGGTGCTGATACTAAACGTTTCTTCAATTCTTGAAAACTAGTTTCACATTCTTCGGTCCACACAAACTTCTTGCCCTTTTGTAGCAATTCTGTTAAGGCCTTAGCAATTTTGGAGAAATTTTCAATGAATCTCCTATAGTATCCTGCTAGTCCCAGAAAACTACGGATTCTCCCACATTCTTGGGCGACTCCCAGTTGGTTACTGCCGAAACCTTTTCAGGGTCTACTGCTATTCCATCCTTAGACACAATGTGTCCTAGAATCCTACTTGTTCCAGCCAAAACTCACATTTGCTGAACTTGCCATACAATTTGTGCTCTCTAAGTCTTTGTAAAACTTGACGTAGATGTTCCTCATGTTCCTTGTGGCTTTTGGAGTAGATCAAGATGTCATCGATGAACACAACGACAAACTTGTCTAAGAAATCCATGAACACTTTATTCATCATATTCATGAAGTATGCCGGCGCATTGGTTAAGCCAAAAGGCATAACTGTGTACTCATACAGACCGTACCGGGTGGTGAAAGCAGTCTTAGGTATGTCCAACTCTCTAACCTTCATCTGAAAGTATCCAGATCTGAGATCAATCTTTGAGAACACACAGGCTCCTTTCAATTGATCAAAGAGGTCGTTGATTCTAGGAGTGGGTATTTGTTCTTAATGGTTACTTCATTTAAAGCTCTATAGTCCGTGACTAGCCTCTGAGTACTGTCTTTCTTCTCAACAAACAAGATTGGTGCTCCCCAAGGTGAAGAACTTGGACGGATAAAACCTTTCTGCAACTGTTCCTCCAACTGTTTCTTGAGTTCTTTCAGTTCCTCTGTCGCCATTGGGTATGGTCTTGGCTATTGGCCTGTGCCTGGTTTAAGCTCAATGAGAAACTCAACATCTCTATCGGGTGGCATTCCGGTAGTTCTTCAGGAAACACATCTGGGTATTCCCTTACTATGAGCACATCACCGAGGCTAACCCCCTTAAGAGAATTAACCTAAACTTCTTCATTTCAAATTTTGACTTGAATCTGATCTTCTTCTTTTCTGGGTGGTGAGGGTGATTGCTCTGTTTGCACAGTCTATGATCCCTCGAAATGAGTCATCCAATCCATTCCCAGAATGACGTCTAGACCTTGGGTTTCTAGGATGATTAGGTTTGCGGGAAACTGTGCTTTCCAATCTCAAGGTTAAGTTGTCTACACCAGAGTTTACTAACATTTCTCCCAGGAGAGCTTACTCTAATTGGTTTGCCTATGGTTTCCTCAACTAGCCCATGCTTGTTTACAAATTCTCTTGAAATGAATGAATGCGATGCTCCAGTATCAAATAAAACTAATGCTGGAAGAGTTGATTAGGAACGTACCAATCACAGCATCAGGTTCATCATAGACTTCTTCAACATTGATGTGGTTCACATGTCCCTTGTTGAAAGGATTGGGCTTGGTAGGAGTGTCCACTCTCTTCTCAGGGCAATCTGTGGCATAATGGCCCTTGTTGTTGCACTTGAAGCAAAGCACTTGGCTGAGATCCTTCCTGGGTTCAGAATTTGGGCGATGCTGTCCATTGTTATGGTTATGTCCAGCATGTCCATTTCCCCTGTGTCCTCCATTTGATCCTCCATTGTTTCCCTTGAATCCTCCATTGTGATTGTGAGCATGGGGTTTGTGAAAGTTGCCCCCATTGTGGTTCCCATGTTTATGACCATGGTTCCCATCATGAACAAAGTGCTTCTTAAATGAGGGTTCAGAGTGGTGCTTGTTTGAATTCATCTTCCTCTTCCTGTTTTCAGCTTTCTTCATGCTATCCTCAAGGGTGATTGCCTGATCAAGAAGTGTCTGATAAGTTGGAGCATAGCCACAGTCAAAGGTATCTTCAGCTCATCACTTAGCCCTTGAGAAATTTAGCCTTCCTCTTTACATCTGTGTCAACGTCCTCTGGAGCATATCGAGACAAGGCATGAAAGTCATCCATGTACTCCTTAAGACTTCTGTTCCCTGACGCAGATTGCGGAACTCTTCCTGTTTCAGATTCATAATGCCTGTGGAGATATGAGCATTACGAAATCCTTCCTTGAATTCCTCCCAAGTCAAAGTGTCCAATGGGTGAGTAATCTGATAAGTTTCCCACCATTGGGCTGCAGGTCCTTCAAGCAGATGTGCGGTGAACCTAATTTTCTCAGCATCTTCACATTCAGCTGTCACCAGATCCTTTTGCACAGAACGCAGCCAGTCATCAGCCACAATTGGGTCAGTTGTAGTTGAGAACTTGTTTGGCCTAAGCCTAAAACCTGGCAAGTCTGTCCACTTGGGGAGGAGGTGGTGGTGGAGGTCCATGTTGATTTGCCATGAATTGTGCCATCATGGTCATCAGCTGAGTCTGGGCTGCCATCATCTGTTGCATCATAGCTTCGTTGTTGTTGTTGTTGTTGTTGTTGGTGTTGTCACGACGGGGAGGCATCTGTGGTTTTAGCATAGGTGAGTAAAAGATAGACAGGTCTATGAGAAATAATTCTACCCATACAAGCATCACATAGAAAGCAATCAAACAACACATCAAGCAAAACTTCAACTCCAAAATTCTCAATTCGCACTAAACATCAAAGGGTACTAGGTATTGTCCTACCACAAGTTGGTAGTTCCAAACTAAAATTCGAAATTTAAAAGGCGTAAGGTAAAATGGTGCGTAAGGTAAAATGGTAGTCTCACTAACTATCCTAGTCCTCAATCATGGTGCCTTCATCTACTTCTTCTTCAAATTCTTGGATTTCAAAGCCTTCCTGAATGAGCACGCTTCTGAGATCCTTCACTTCCTTCTCCAATTCTGCGTTTCTCTCTTGGAGTTCCTTCTTCTCAGCACGAAGTCGCTTGATCAAGTCACAATCAGCTTCAAGCTCCACATCATTGGTGGAAGTTCTTCCTTCAAGTCCCTTATTTGCTTGTTTCTTTGCTTGACTCTCTTCTCTTGACTTATGAATTTCTTCTCTTGGGCCTTGAACTTCTCTTCTAGCTCCTTGGTCTTCTCTTCTTGCTCTTTTATCTTCTCATCATTCACTTGGACTTGGGCGCAAAGCTCATCATTCTTGTGGAGTTCCTCACTGGTATCAAAGTAAAGATCATGGACTAAGAGTTCTAAGCCTTGGAAATAGTCGCTCACGAACTCATCTTTGCCCATGTTCTCGGTGCCGTAGCAGAAGGGTGATCCTTCATCGTCACGCCTTCCAAAAGGAAGGAGTAGTGCCCCTCCAATTCATTGGAGTAGCGTCCACAAAGGCAAGCTATCACGTGTTGCATGATGATGTCGATTCCTCTCTCCATGGAGACTCCCATTACTCTGTACTCAATGGGTGCTTCGCCTTCACGTCCTTGTTGAAACACCCTGATTCCCCAAAGGCCTTCTCTTTTGAACTTCTTCAAGATGCATCCCTTGATCATGGGTGTAGGTAGCTTCAGGTGCTTGAGGATGTCGAACATGATGCTGCCGAAGCGGGTCACCGGGTAGTCCTCCTCGTCAATGTACTCGAACCTCTTCGTCATCCTTTAGTTTAGGAAGAAACAAGTATGAGATAAATGCATAAGTAAAGAATTACGAGTACTTAGAAGAAAAAGCAAGAATATATCATAGAAGCATTTTATACTTAGTAAATAAATTAAGTTTTTGGCCAACTTATTTCTAACCAAACCTAGGGTTTCGATCCTACAGGCAACACTATGCTCTGATACCATCTGTACCTGCACTTAGAAAATGGCAAGGTACCTGTGTATAGTGCAAACCCCTGGATCGTTTCATTTGCACACACAGTTTAAGATGAATATCACAACATTGTATCAATTATTACACGAATGATCCAGACTTGGAAAAATAAATGGTTCGATACATCTTTGCATAGCTTATAGCTAGCTCAAAACAAATAAAGCAGCGGAAATAAATCTTCAATGAGCCTCCATCTTCATGATGCGCCACAGGCGAAAACATGTTGGTTGTAGACTCGAAACCCAAACGTGACCTTACTCATCGTCAGAAAAGTCTGCAACAAAATAATATTTGCAACAGAGTGGGTCAGATACCATTAAAAATGGATCTGGCAAGTGACACTATGTGGACACTTAATGGAATAACTCTATAGCCTATATGCATATTTGGCTGGTGGAGTTCAAGGCTATTTTGCATAAAAGCCAATTTTGCCTAACACTTTGTAAAACATTTTCTTCAAAGTTTGAGACTATGGCATGAAATCCATAGTTCTTCTACCCTTGTTCACCCATCAAAATTTTACTTAGAGAAAAAGATGTTGGGAGCCTCCGTTGCCATCCTTGATCAGCTGCTTCAATTGTCCGTAACCGGGGACACGGCTAAGTACTTAGTTTTAACTCTGCAGAGGTTGTGCACTTTCACCATTAGACCCAACAAACCCAAACTATCCTCAAGCACTCAATTTGTGCTAAGGAAAAGGAGAGAGTTGAGACGAGACTTTTCAGAAGCATTCCCATCCCATACCGCTTGACCCGTTCCCTCCTACATCCTCTACATCTGCTTGTCAAGCCGGGAGGAGTCCACGCAACTTAATCCATCTAGCCAGAGCCCATTGACTAATGGCTGCACGGTAAGCAACTTCACTTAGAGAAACATTGGTCCCTTTAATCCTGGGTGGCAATCCACAAGTGAATAAACACTCAACTCTGCAGCCATGCAACCCAAATCCACCCAGGTGATAAATTAACTTAGTAGAATTTAAGCTTTTAATAAAACATTTGCATAGCATCAATAATTCTACCAAGTTATCAATAGGATTCTAGACACAACTAGTGTAAAGGAGATAGTAGTTTTAGCATAGCAATACTATCCTACACATGCATATAAGAAATACACTAAGTCATGCATAGAAAAATACTTAGGAAATTTATGGGGGTGTGCCACTTGCCTTGGCAACAAGCAGAATAGCAACAGCAATTGCAACAGTCTTCGTTTCCCTCCGGAGATTCTAACACAACAAACAATACATAATGAACAAACAAGTTTCATAAAACTTCTAAGGAAAATATGTCATGCATGATGTGCAAAATTTCTAAGGACTAGAGATGCATGCATGCCATGCCATGAAATAATTCTAAGTTAAAACAAGACAATCAAGAAGGTCCAAAAATGACTAAGGACCAAGATCCTAACACTTGGGTCGAAATTTAACTAAGGACTAAAACTAACACATCATGTCCAAAATAATTTCTAAGGAAAGTAAACAAAATAGAAGTGCTAAAATTTTCTAAGGAAAAAGGTATGATACAAAGTTGATGAATTTTTCTAAGGACCAACATTTGTTATAGCAAGTACTTAGAATAATTTCTAAGGATAACTAAGTTTTCTAGATACTAAAAATTTCTAAGGACAAGTTTAGCATTTTTTAATGTGTTGAAAATTTCTAAGGAAAAATTCTAAGTGTTCTCAACATTTTATTACCCAAAATTTTCTAAGGAAGAAATATTTCGGTGGGGTGAAATATTTCTAAGTTATTTGCATATAACATGGTCATAATTACTTAGCTAAATTTTCTATTCGAAAATTAATGTGGAGAACAATTTTAATATAATTTACTTATTAAAATAACACCTAAAAGCAATAAAAACAAAATACATGCAAAAACATAGGAAAACACTTATACAAAAATACTAGAGCAATACTACGGCCATTACTTATACAAACAAAAATATAGCAAAATATTTTGCTCAATTATCAATTTTTATAATTAATTATAGCCAAAATATCAATTAAACCATTTTTAAAATTTATCTAATTAATTTCGTCCAAACCTCAATTAAGCTACAGAAAGTTTCTACACATTATTAGCTTTCCAAAAATATAAATTTCATAAATTTTGGCTAAAGGAATAAAAATTAATAATGAATCTAAAATCCAGGGACTAATCTGTGATGCGCAGGGGCTAAAACGTAAAGAAAACAGAAAGAATCTTCGCGCTGAAGTCCTCCGTCGACGTGGCGCCTTCTGGTTGGTGCGGAGCGTCCGTTGACTGGTCTTGCGGGCGATGTGGACGCGGACGGGTGCGGACGGACGCGGGCAGAGGCGGCGCGGCTTCGCGGACGATGAGACGACGTGGCTTCTTCCCATTGGCTGGTACCGCTTCGCGACGTGAAACTGATCTGGAGCGTCCATCTACGATCTAACGGCCTAGATCTACAAGACCAGATGGTCATCGGCGCTTCCGCCGGAGTTTCGCCGGAACCCTAACTACTACGGTGGCGCCATCGCCGGAGATCTGCTCCTCTACACTACGAAGCTTGCGGGGATGGACGGCTCATACCAGAAGAAGCGGAGCGTCGAGACGGAGACGATGGTGTGGTCGAGGATGTCGGGGAAGCTCCGGGTGGTCTCCAGTTGCTTGCCGAAGTTGTTCCCGCGGCCGGTGCTGGTTGTCGAGGAAGCTCGCGTCGCGCTGGAGCACAAACAAATCACGCTAAAAATCACTTGGCTGCAGAAGGACGCAACAAAGAGATTGGAACAGGAGATAGGGCTCGAGATCGACGATGCTCACCGGAATTTGCGAAATAAGGCGGCGGCAATGGCGGACGGCGGCGGATCAATGCGCGCAGCCTGGTGGCGATCAAGCTAGGGTTTCTGGGGCGAAAAAGAGAGGAGGTCAGGAGGTTTATATGGGCGGAAGAGATTGAAAACAACCCGCAAGAATCGGGGAGGAAATCGGAGAGGATTCGTGTTCGTCCCGGACTTGTTTCCGTGCGCGAGAGGAAAGGGAATCGGTGACGTCATCGCCTGCGTCACCTGTGGGTCCTGCACGTCAGCGAGAGAGAGGAAAGGTGGGCTCGTGGGCCGCTTGCTGTGCGCGCGCGCGGAAGGAAGAAATGGGCTCGGCCCAGTTAGCTAGGAGACGTACATTTTTTTCCAGAGACCCTTTTTCTTTTCTGTTTTTCACCAAATTCAAATAACTTTTAATTTATAACACCAAATCCACTCAACCCAATTTTTATACCTTTGTAAAAACATGCCCCACATGTTTAGCATGTATTGGGGATAAACTATTCAAAACTTTATTTAAAATTTGAATTAGGTTTGAAAAGCATTTGCAGATAAAATGCTATTATTGTTTTTGAGACAATTTTCTCTAAATTTCGTAATTTGAAAACAAACACAATGCAACAAAGATGCAATGACATGATGTATGATGCAAAAGAAAAGTTTTAAATTTTTGTGAAAATTGGGATGTTACACATCTCCTCCAATCCCTGTGAAAAACTTCAAAACACCGTTTCTCCCATCTCTTTTCTGTGGGGTGCATTAATAGTGATAAACAAATAGGTTCCTTGCTGCATATAATTCTTGAACAAAAATTCATATGACATGTAAAGAAAGTGTATAATGTTGTATACCTACTCATAAACTCAATTGGATCAAAAAGATTCAACTTAAAAGCTCAAAGCATGCATCAAACAAAATGGGACAGAATCTGTCCAGAAAAACAGCAGCAGCAAAACGTATTTTTCTACCCTACGAAAAATTCCGAAAAAATTCATGCATACAGAGGATGAAAAGTTACAACTACAGTTCAAATATGAGCTCATTCGAAGTTACAGAATAAGAATTTAAAATCATACCGTGCACTGACTTGTGCAGGAATAAAATCTCCGAACGCTATAAGCAACTTTTTCAAACCAAAAAGGGTAAAACTTGGCACTTTATTAAAAACTCCAGAACCTAACTAGACACAAAATCTCTTGTTACAGCAAGAGGACACAAAGAAAAATCACACACAAAAATAACTGGGTTGCCTCCCGCAAGCGCTTTCTTTATAGCCATATAGCTAGGCTTCTTACTCGTTGTTTTATTATGGACGAAGCTCATGAGGGAGCTTGAACTTTGGTGGTTCCCTCTTCCTTGGAAAGTGTTCCATGCACTTCTTGTGTGGAAACTGAAACTTTACATTCCCTTCCTTTGAATCAATGATAGCACCTGTGGTACGAAGAAAAGGTCTTCCAAGAATAATAGGACTAGAGGTTTTATTTCCCATATCCATGATTAGAAAATCCACAGGCACAAAAGTCATATGTAACTCTACCATAACATCACTTACTTTTCCCAAAGCATGTTTAATAGAGTCATCAGCAAATGCTAGTTCAATAGAGCATTTTTCAAGATTTTTCAATTCAAGCACTTCATATAGTTCTTTAGATAAAACAGAGACACTAGATCCAAGATCAAGTATGGCATGGTGTGTCTCTTTTCCAATAGTTACTAATACCTTAGGTGTCCACATATCCCCAAGCTTAGGTGGTATCATAGCCTCTTGGTTGTACCTAGCAATCTTTTCTTTCAAGACATGATTAGCAATATAAGAACCAAAACCTGCTTGTTAGTGTTGATGGAAGGATCACTTGCAAATTTTTGTAAGATAGATATTAATTCATGCAAGCTACAATTTTCTAAGTCAAGCAAAGGATCCTTGACTTCATTAAGCATTTTAACTTCCTCAACTTTCTTCTCCTTTTTAACCCATACTTGTTGCCTAGCAGGAACCTCTTTCACATGTTTAAGAGATGAATCTTTTCTCAATGAATCACTAACTCGAACCAATTTTTCCTCAATATTGTTCAGGTAAACATCTTTTTCCAGAAATTCTTTCTCACAAATTCTCAACTTATGCATGACATTAACCAATTCATTGTTTATCTTTGGAATAATGTTTTCAGAATAAGAAACTAGTTGTTCAAAATCTTCCTTACTAGGTAGCTTTTCTAACTTAGTTTCAAATTTATCCTTTGATGAAGCAAGTGCTATTGTGGTGTCTTCCAACTTTTTCTTGCTACCCACAAAGCTACCAAAAATCCTTCTAAGTGTCATGGCTGCACAAGGTGGTGTTGACAAGACAAAACTTTCCCCTGTAGCCCCATCTAAAGCATTTTGATACCAAGGATCTATTCCATAATAGAAATAAAGATTTAGCTTTTCATCTTCACAAGGTGTAGGATCTTCATAATGCATCCTATTAATTCTTACCCAAGCATCTTTTAATGTTTCTCGATGATATTGTTTAAAACTAGAAACAGAATTCCCTAGAGAACTCCCTCCTTGTTGTTTCCAAGCACCATGATAGCAAGTTTTTTTTTTGGTATTTTGATTTTTTATGCAAAACTGAAATAATATATGATGATATGCAATGACACTAACAAAACAAATAAATTGCTTTGTAAGTAAAGATGGATAAGATGGTGCTCACGTAGGTGAAACCTCCCAAGCTTAGGTGTTAGCACAAGTTGGTGACGTTGACTTTGTTGTGAGATGAATGCGATGATGCACACCCTTGGATAAATCTCTCAGCTACGAATCCCCGGCAACGGCGCCAGAAAACGTCTTGATGGTCCCGAAGAGTAAGGCTTTGATACCTGCAAAAGCAAACGGATTAGGTTGAGACTCCAAGTGCAGAGTGTATAGTAAGTGGAAGACAATTTTCCCCACGAGGGGTGACTCGAGGGTTTAATATCGAACTCTCGGGGAATCTGAAGTGGTAGATTTATCTTCTTATCCTTCTTTTGGTTACCTACAAAACAAGGTTAGATGTTTTGGTCCTCAACCTCACCTGTGGTTGTCAAGCACAAGGTGTAGAATGATATCAGGATAGTTATGCAATGCAAACAAGAAATAAATATGCAATGATGGTGGATGCAATGATAAATGATATTTTTGGGTTTTTGAATGATGTATGCAAGATGAAAAGTTTTTTGTATTTTCGGATTTAATGATGGCTGAAAATAGAAAAGTGGTATATGGTGTTGGAAAGGTGTTTCTTATGATTAAAAATGGACTGGGGTTCATGGTTTCACAAATGCACTCTCTCTTTATAAAGTGGTAGACAATGGAACACACAAAGTTAACATATGAGATTGCAACACAGGGTTTGATAACAAGTTACTTAGATATATGGGCATCAGTCCTAACATAGAGATCTTTTGGTTAACCTCTCTTATACTCCACCAAGATGCAAACTAAATCATAACACCTCAGTAATTAAGATAAACTCAGAGTATAGCATAAGTATCATGACATGAAGTGAAAATAAGAACATGCTAGATCTAGTCATGGAGTAGTGGCAATGGTCACGCCCACATTCCCGGTAGCATGGTATTTTAGTTTATCCCTAGTGAGGTAACAAAGTAAGGTAAAGATACCAAAGTGGATCGCAGAACTTTCTCTCACGTTCACTGCACTAGCCACCCCCCGTTACTCCAACTAATGCACACGTTCCCCCACACACGCTCTCATAAACATGTTTGATCAAAACAAGTAGACAAGAACAGGTACATAATATGCATCTATACTCATAACTGAAACAAACATTGCAATCTCAAACATATATTAACTCATAAAGATCCACCACAAAGGTATTACAACGGTGACCGTAATCATGTTCAGCAGCTCATACGGTGCTAATTAGTGAAGCTCAAGAGAGGAGAGATACATAAGTTACTTCCACAAACCCATAGTCCAGAGGTGGACTACTCCCTCTTCATCATGGAGACGGTGGAGAAGTCGATGGAGACCACGCCGGCAGCGCCCCGCCGGAGTTTTCCCCCTCCAATCTGCAGCTCCTGATCTCCGTTTCGGTGTTTCTGTGTTTGTGCGGCGCTCCTTCCAGAGAACGTCGGGGGACCTTTTTTATAGGCGTTTTTAGGTCAAGACGATGTCGGTGGAGCGAAGATCGACGGCAACGGAGCCACGAGGGCCAAACGGGTGGGCCCCACGCGGCCACAGTACCTGGCCACGTGGGCCACCCCCGTTTGCGCCTCGGGCCTCCGCTTGTTCGCTTCCTTCGCTCACAGGTCTTCTTCCTTCCAAATATTGACGCCCGTAAATTTCCAGGTGATTTCGTTGACGTTTGGGTCCCTGAAATATTAAAATAAGAAAACGGGGTTTTCTGCCTGTGCAGGGTTAATTCCATAAAAATAGGAAATCATTGAGATATTTCCAAAATCATGATAAAACATTGATATAACCCCTATATGATGCAAATATGATTGGAATATGAGTGAATAAAGTGCAAAGTTCATGTATGCATTTTACATGCATCAATAGGCGAAGTGTGTTGTCGGCCTTGGGAACGAGGATCACCGGTACGACACATGGGCTCAAGCTTTCTCGAATGTGGCCCATGGAATGGAGTTCTTGTATTTGACGCTCGATTTCCTTGGTTTCTTCGGGGTTGGTGCGGTATGGGGCGCGGTTTGGTAGAGGGACGCCGGGGATGAGGTTGATGCGGTGCTCGATGCCGCGAAGAGGAGGTAGTCCCGGTGGCACTTGTTGTGGAAACACATCTTTGAATTCCTGCAAAAGAGACATCAAAGGCAGAGGAAGGTTTGTAAAGTTGTTAGTTAAAGAAACATCTCCCTTGCATATGGGGACATAGTGGAGGGTGGATGGTTTTCTTTCAACTCTCTCATTTCTCTTTTGGTGGCAAGCAAGGACATGCTTTGTGGAACTCTCTTAGTATGTGCACTCTCATTTGGCCTGTGTCTCTCACTCACATTTTGGTGGATCTCTCTCTCCACTCTTCTCACTAGAAGCTTTCTCTTGTTGTGCTCTTGCTATTGTCTTGGCATTGTCGGCAATCAGTTGGCTTGGTGTCATGGGACGAAGGACGAAGTTCTTGTTGTTGCTCTTGAAGCTATAGTAATTGGTCCTTCCATCGTGCATTACACTCTTGTCATATTGCCATGGGCGACCAAGAAGCAAGTGACAAACGGACATAGGCACAACATCACAATCAACGGTATCTTCATATGCGCCAATCTTGAAGGACACTTGCACCATGTGTTGGATCTTGACGGATCCGGAATCACTCAACCATTGCACATGGTATGGGTGTGGGTGCTTCTTGAACTTCAAGTTGAGCTTATCACAAAGCTCTTTGCTAGCTAAGTTGTGGCAACTTCCACCATCGATGATGACCTTGATAGACTTTCCATTGATTCCCGCTCTTGTTTGAAACAAGTTGCGTCTTTGGTCTTCTTCTACTTGGACAGTGGCGGTCAATGCTCTTGCCACAACCAATGAGGGGTTGTTATCACCATCACAATAGATGTCATTGGCGTCTTCTTCAACATTTTGCGTTGCGGTGGCTTGGTTCCAAGCATGATACTCATCTTCATCACCGACTCGTATTCTCCCATGTCGTTGAAAACATGAACTTCTTGTTTGTGCACTCAAAGGATTTGTGTCCTTGTCCTCCACACTTGAAACATTGCAATCCTCTTGTGCCGGCGGAAGATCTTTGAGGTGTGTTGCTTGAGGGAGGTGCCTTCTTGAATGGTTGAGTAGTTTGAGTGGATGGTGTAGGAGCTCTTGGAGGACCTTTAGTGTTTCATTGAGGAGGGGCTTGCGCGGATGTAGGCGTGGATGATGAAGGCTTGTTAGCAAAAAATGCCTTGGCCTTGAGGTATTTGAGCTCTTCAAGCACGTGACGCTCGGCCTTTGTGGCTTGATGGACTAGCTCAACCAAGGTGGCATAGGGTTGGAATTTCACAATCTTCTTGATGGGATAGTTGAGGCCATTCATGAAGCGAGCCATTGATTGCTCTTCCTATTCCTCAATATTGGATCTCATCATGGAAATTTCCATCTCCTTATAGTACTCATCAACGGATTTCAACCCTTGCTTCAACTCTTGCAACTTCTTGTACCAGTCTCTAGTGTAGTGACTAGGGACAAAGCGCTTATACATCGCTTCCTTCATCTCAACCCAAGTGTTGATTGGTTGTTGATGGTTGTCCACACGTGAATCTTGAAGTTGTTCCCACCACAAAAGGGCATAATCGTCGAATTCCATTGATGCTAAGGCAACCATCTTGTTCTCGGAGAAGTGGTGGACTCGGAAGATCTTGTCAACCTTGAGTGCCCATGAAAGGTACGCTTCCGGGTCACTTGTTCCATAGAACTTGGGCATATCAAAGCGAAGGTTGTTCAAGTTGTCATTGTCGTCTCGACGGTTTGGAGGTGGGAATGCACGTCCACGTCTCCTTCGGTGTAGTCCATCGTCAAGATGTTGGTTGGACTCCCTATCACTTGATTCGGTGTTGTTGTGGTGGCGATGATCATGCGGACGCTCTTGGCGGTGGCGAGGCTCATTGTGAGGACGATGCTCTTCATGGTTTTCCATGCGCACGATTGTTATGGCATGGTCTTGGAGGATGGCGGTGTGATGGCTCCCAAGTGCAGGAGATCAATTGTAGTACCTTTCAATTAGAAAAGGTTGTCGAACCCACGAGGAGCTGAAGGTATTGGTTAGTAAGATTGATAAATAAAACAATAAAAGATGCAGGTGTTTTTGGTATTTTCAGTTGTATAATTGCAAGCAGATAATAGATAGTAGCAAGTGAAAGCTCTCAAAGAGAGAAAGCCCAATCCTCTTATGTGGCAAGAGGACAAACTCAAGTGATGTGTAACTTATATGTGGCAAACGTTCCCGAGGGCGGCATGGATGATGCTAGGCATAGAGATTTATTAAACAACACGTTGAATATCTTGTCAAGTTTTAATCCTCTTTGGACGGAGCCATAATTAGGTATAGCTAAATAAATAAACTACAACCCCTTATGATGGATCATGTGGCCAAGCAAATGACTGCACAAGAATTATTAAGACCTAAAGTCCCACCATAGCATTACACTCTAAGGTCCCCGATACTAATACCCTCATAATTTAACTTCATGACTCGGTCTCAGGTTTACGTGTCCTCCCAAGTCTCCATCAATTCATTACACTACGGTGTTCTCCTATGAGCCCATATTGGTGAAGTGTTGTGCAGTCGACGTTCGCACAACACCATCATAGAATCACATAAAAGATAAACTCTTGACAAAATACCAACACATGTCATATATAAATCAATGCCAATTCATCCTATGCCCTCAGGAACATACGGGAACTACTCACAACGTGCGAACATGATCATAATCAGTGGCATAAGTGGTACAACACAATCTGAAATTATAACTTCACCACCAAATAATGACAAGTACTCAATCACAAACATGAATAGTATCACAAGACAAGTATCTAGGGTATAGCAACTCTCAAACTGCGAGGGGAACGGAGTGGATCACGGTGATGATGATGGTGATGGTGCTGGTCCTGATGGGGGTGATGATGTAGAGGCCTCCTCCCACGCCAAGGAGGAGAGGTGATGACGATGACGATGATTTCCCCCTTCTCCGGAGTTCCGGAGCAGCAGGATCTGACCCCCTCGGAAGGGATCAGGAGTTTCGCCGCCGCCGCGACCTTGGATGGACTTGGAAAAATTAGGGCGTTACTTTTCGGGCGAGACGAAGGCGTTGCTAAAAAGCCCCAGGCGAGGAGGTGCCCGAGGCCAGTTTGGGCTGGTCCCACACGGCCAGGTACATGGGCCGCGTGGGCCACCCCCATTTGGCCCTCGTGGCTCTCCTCTCTTCGGTCTTCTTCCCTCTGCCTTTCTCCCGACGAAAAACTGACGCAATATTTTTCCTTTTATTATTTGAGGTCCTGTAGCTCCTGAAACATTAAAGACAAGAAAAAGGAGGTTTTCTGCCTCCCAGAAATTAAATACCAAAAATAGGGACTTTGTATGAAAGTCCCCAAAATCATCTAAAACATGTAGAAACAATCATATAATCATGCAAATAACATTCTAGTATGATACTAAAAGTTATATAAATGATGATATAAAATGGACATATCAACTCCCCCAAGCTTAAACCTTTACTCGTCCTCGAGTAAGTAAGGACATAGATCATTACATGCATCAATGGACTTATGGTTGATAAATAAATACGGGCATTGTATCATCATCATATTCAATTGCAAGATAAGATTAATGATCTAAAACTCATACATATGAGGGCAACATAAGTAGAACTCTAGCAATCACCCCTTACTTTTGAAAGCAAATAACCATTGTATGTTGGACAATCGAATCATATTGTTTTTCACATGCTTTTGCTCTTCATGGCAAGCATTATAATCTTTTATACTTTGCTGAAATTCAAAGACAAGATAAACTCTCATTGGATAACAAGTTCAAAAGAAGACAAATGAAAAGACAGATAGATATAAAAATTGTTATCACTCTTGCTTGACTAGTAACTAGTGCAAACTTTAGTCATGGATATCTCAATCAAGTTCCCATGCTCTACACAATCCTTTTCTTACACTTTCCATGGCAAGCTGAAATTTCAGGTGCCTTCCTTTCATTCACATTCAAGAGCATAAGTATTGAAATATCCATGATCATTAATTTGCTCAAAAGATACTAGGTTGTAACAAGAGTGTTTTATATCCTTTTCATTAAGTCTTCTCAACTTCTTATCCTACAAGACTATATCTTAACCTCAAACTATTAATTCACAAGTCTTTTTACTTCTTCTATATTGAGATAATTCTATAATTGTCCAACATACTCAAGTTAATTAATTTCAAGGCAAGATGTGATTGAAATTCTAAATATGCCACGCTCATTTGCATGAGTGTTACCCATCAATCTCCAAATAAGAGAATTATGGATGACACCATACTTTAATATTCATTGATAAACCATAGGATAGGGATACATGATAATGCTCCATGAGCTCACACACGCTTAAGAGATATTGATAACTAAACGATAAAAGCAAAACAAACCATGACTAGATAGATATGATAAACTAGTGGAGATAAAGACTAGGTGGAACTCCCCCAAGCTTGACGTTTTGCAAGGTCTTTCTTTGCTGCAGCTTCCTCCTTCTCATATTCTTTCTCCCACTCAGCCATCTTCCATGGAAAGGGCTTTCCATCACGGAAAGATGTAGGTGGATCATTATACCTGAGGGTGGCAGCTGCTGCAATCTTCTTGAAGCGTTCTTCTTATTCACAGTTCTGGTTCTCCAAATCCCACATGAAGCATTGGAACTTTTCCCACTTGTCGATGACGTCCTTGTATCTATCTTCCAAATCTTCAAGCCTTTTCTTGTACTCTTCAACCTTCTTTTCCAGCTCCAGGTTCATGAAGTGGTGAGCATCAAGGCTGCGGTAAACCACAGTGCCATACCTGAAGGTCTTGTCCTCCAACTCATCCAGCCTTGCTCTACCGTGCCGGTGGCCTTGGGAGTCTTCACCTCCTCCACGAGCATCACGCCCTCCTTGAAGCACACGGTCTTCGGTGGTGTCATCACGGAGTTGAGGTAGCGGTTCACAACACCCTCCTTGGGAGAGCTCTCCCCTCTTGGTTGGATCCGGAGCAAGACATGGCTAAAACCTGACAGGCAGAAACAACAGAAACATAGATCGCTCGAGAACGCTCGGTGCGAGATCAGATCGGCAGAGAGGGGTATATATTGAGGGTTTTTAGGTCAAGACGAAGCGTCGGGATCGAAAACGAGACGAAAAAAGGACTCCGAGGTGGAAAAGGGATAGCCCCACGCGGCTAGGTACTTGGGCCGCGTGGGCCCCTCTCTTTTCTCCCTCGGGTCTCCGTTTCATCCAGTTTTCTTGTCCATACGATGATTTCCATAAAAATTGACCTCCGTAAAATTTTATGCAATTCCGAGAAACTTTCCAACACAAAAGTTACCTTCTATTGATTTAGTGTTTCTGGAACTGCACGGTTTCTCTCAATTACCTCTTCCGGTGTTTGTAAATTCAACTCCTCCACCCTTCCGATGAAGCTCTTTCCTGCAATATAAGATTTAAGGCGTTGTCCATTGACTACATGAGGTTTACCTTTCATGTCACCGTGAAGACGGATAGCTCCTGAACGGTACACCTCCTGTATCACTAATGGTCCCTGCCACTTTGAAGCTAGCTTCCCTGCAGAAAACTTGAAACGAGAGTTGTACAATAAAACTTGATCACCTACTTTGAATTCCTTTTTCTTAAATTTCTTGTCATGCCAAATCTTAACTTTTTCTTTAAACATCCTGGCACTTTCATAAGCTTCATTTCTCCATTCGTCAAGTAGGTTTAGGTCAAGAATTCTCTTTTCTCCCGCAGTTTTAAAATCAAAGTTCAGTTGTTTAATAGCCCATCTAGCTTTATGTTCTAGTTCAACAGGTAAGTGACAAGGTTTTCCATAAACCATTTTATAAGGAGACATTCCCATAGGATTTTTAAAAGCAGTTCTATAAGCCCACAAAGTATCATTAATCTTAATTGGCCAATCAGATCTAGACTTATTCACTGTCTTTTCCAAAATGAGTTTAATTTCCCTATTGCTTAATTCAACTTGCCCACTTGTTTGAGGATGATAAGGAGATGCAATTCTATGGTTAACATCATATTTTGCCAAAGTTTTTCTAAGAACACCATGCAAGAAATGAGAACCACCATCAGTAATTAAGAACCTAGGAACACCAAACCTGGGGAAAATGATGTCCTTGAGCATCTTCATTGCTGTGGCATGATCTGCACTTTTGGTTGGAATTGCTTCCACCCACTTTGTAACATAGTCAACTGCAACCAAAATGTGAGTATGCTTTGTCTTTGATTCTGGGAAAGGACCCATAAAGTCAAAAGCCCACACATCAAATGGTTCAAGTGGCAATGAATAATTCATAGTCATTTCATTCCTCCTACCAATGTTTCCTACTCTTTGACATTTATCACAAGATTTAACATATTCAGCACAGTCATTAAATAAAGTAGGCCAATAGAAACCAGATTGTAATACCTTTGCTCCTGTGCGATCTCCTGCATGATGCCCTCCATAGGGACTGTCATGACAATCTCTTATAATAGCCTGTTGTTCATGCTCACGTACACAACGTCTAATAATACCATCCACACTTTTCTTATAGAGGAAAGGATCATCCCAAAAATAATGTCTAAGATCATAAAAGAATTTCTTTCTTTGTTGAGAAGTGAAGTGTGGAGGCAAAACTTTACCAACAATAAAATTTGCATAGTTGGCAAACCAAGAAGATGCAACTTTAGCACTAGAAACATTAACAATTGCAAGTTGTTCATTAACAAAGCTATCATTAACTAGCAAAATGCCCGTGCGTTGCAACGGGCGACGAATATGAAAATAGGAACAATTAAGTTGTGTAAGAAAATATTTACTTCACACAAAGATTAGTTCAGGTAAATAAATATATATGTTAGATTAAACTGTCATTAGTACAATTAAGAATAATAAGTACCTGAATTGAGCGTCCAAAATCTTCAACAATTCAGAATAATAAGCATATGAACTCAGCCTTGAAAATTCAGAATTGTTGAACACAATTTTCTCACATTCAGAACTGATGCACACAAGCTACCAGCTCTTAATCAATTCAAGTTCCCATTTAATGATCCACAAATCCAGTTATTTATTTGAGGGGACAAATCCAGTTATTTAAACTGCCGTACAATTCAGTTCTTTGATTGCAGATCATTCAGGTCAGTGTATTTATATTTGTTTGATGCTAGACTTACACCTATACCCATATCTGCTATTACCGGCACTGGAATGAGAGAGCTCCTTGACATTGTATGTTCAAAACTGATACAGTAACCATTTAGGACAGTTACGAAGGTGAACTTGTCAGGTCGAACCTCACTGCCAATCACCCAAGGAACTCCTGCATAAATGATCTAGCTTTACCAGACCTCATAGGCTCATACCGCAGTCCAACAGAACGTACGGAGTACAGTTGAAGACCATACGCGCCTCCTCCATGACGCACAGCTCCGTACACAGCAAAACCACAGCTCCGTACACAGCAAAACCAGTACCGGTGCAGGCGGCCAAGAACACACCTTAACCCTAGCACATGGAGATATATTGGTACTGCATTTCACCATGGCGCACAGAGAAACATCAATCAGATTGATATTCTTCAAGATGTTCATCTTTTAAGTTCAAACCCTAAACATCAAACGAAAGGGGCTCCCCCAATTTGAACGGAGATAGAACGGTACAAAAAAGAAGTCATTTTGCGAAGATGTGTCGGAGCGAGCTCGTACCATGTCCTCGGGCGAGCGCCACTCGCCGGCGACCCACTCGAGGTGTGGCCGAACATCCGCAGCATCGAACTCCGCCACCTCCCTCGCCTCTGGGAAGCAGACCCTGACCCTCCGTCAGCGCGGAACCAATATCGGGAAACAGATGTTGCCTGCCGATGGTGCCAAAATATACATGTTTCACTTTCAACACTGGCTAAGCATAAGCACAGAGGAAAATAAAAAAGTTGAGCACGTCTATTTTTGATACATCCAATATCTATGCACCCTTATCACAACGTACACATTCAACAGGAAAAAGAAGTAAAAACACATCAAGGAGGAGAAGAGAGACCAGCTCTAAGGCGAGTAAAAAAACAAATGTCACGGTTGGACAACACATACGGAGGCAGGATTTAATAACCAAGTTAATTAATGTTGCAAATGCAACAGTCATAATGTGTAGCATTTTATTTCTAGAGCAAGTGAAGCTCAAGTACTTAAGTGTCCTAGAAAATTCAAAGGCATGAAATTTGAAAAGAAGCACTTGACATACTCAAGAAAAAAGTTGCAGGAAAAATTCACACAGCTCGGATTAATATCAATCGATAACTTCCGTAGGGATGAATCAGCTTCATATGCAAACACATATCCAATCTGCCTAGGTCGCTTATAAGTTCAGGTTGCTCTAATTTTAGGGACCCAAAGTGTGATACAGAATAAGATTAAACAGTGCAAACAAAATTGCTACAGCACGTACGCCATGTCAAATTGGGCAGCCATGGCGAGAACCTGAACCTGAAAGCCATGGTTAAGGTTGCAATAAAATAAATCTAACTTCATAACTGCTAGCTAGGCATGCACATCAGCTAGCTAGCTGCAAGGAGAAATAAAGGCTAGCATCAGGAAAACATCAACCACAACTAACATCAGCTAAACATGCACCCAAACTCTACCTAGATCAGAGAACGGTCATCGCATCTCAGTTTATACAAACACCAAGCACCTAAGCCTGACCGGCCGACCGGAGGTCCGGAACCCTACAGGCCCTCTCCAACAACAATCCGCTCCGACGTATCAAACAAATGCTGGTCTTGTACATTACCTGCGTGACAACAGACAAAGAATTGCTGGCCTCCTACATCACCTGGGGCGCTCTTGTGAGACGACAAGGACCTGGCTGAAACCCCTACATACACAGAGTTACAAATGAGTTCGAGCTGAAGCTAATTTATTCATGTAGCTAGGTTGCACTGAGCAAGAATGGCATTGAAGAAATTGAGAAGCAACCAGAGGAAAGACTCGTTGATTGGTGTAGAGAGGGAGGGAGTGGCGGATTACCTGTAGGGCGTAGTTGATGCGAGGAAGAAGAGTGGTCGTCCCCGACGGCCTTGAGGCCGGGCGACATGAGCAGCGTCGGACAGAAAGCCCTTCCTGGAAGAACAACGGTGGTGTCAGACCGGAAATCATTTTGCAAGTTGAAAAACAGGGGGTAGCAAGCGAAAATTGATTCAAACGCTAGCAAGAAGAGGGAAAAAAAAAATCAGAACTTTGGATGCCGGGTGGGCCTTGAGGCCGAGCAGCCTGCCTTCACATCCTGCATCAGTTCTCGTCGTCGCAGGCAGGACGCGCTCCTTCTTGCGGCGGTGGGGGGAGAATTGAGGGCGGATGTCAGTGAGCAGGAGGGATAGGCGGCGGCGGGGAGTTGGAATCTGGAAGAGAGTGGAGAATGGAGAAGAGTTGGGGAACAAGTCGTACCTCGAGATAGGCATCAAGCCGAGGGGCTGAACGCAGATGTCAGGCGAAGATCTAGGAGCTGCAGGGGTCACCGTCCTCTGGCCTACATCTGCTCAGCCCCCCAGCCGTGGCGTTGAAGGTCAAGCAGCGCGTCCTCTGCAACTCGACCGGCCATCACACCCACCGCCATCACCCAACACGCCACGGTCCGGTGCCGGCGGCCGACGGAGGAGATGTTGTGGGAGAAGAGGGCCAAGGGCGGCCTCTCGTGGAGGCGACGATGGTGTCCATGTTGGTGTTGGCCCAGGACCCGAGCTCGGCCACCACGGAACCCGCCGAGGAGCGCGACGCCGAGCCACCACGCGCCGTCCCGGAGCACGTCCACGGCGGCGTGCTCCGCGGGGGGCTGCGTCGGCGCCGCCGCCTGCGGGGGCAGCGGGCGTACCCGCGGCGCGGGCACGGCCTCCGGGAGCGGGCGGAGGGGGGCGTCGTAGGAGACGGCGTAGGTGCGGAGGTCGGGGTCGAAGCGCGCGACGACGGCGGGGAGGAGGCGGGCCCCGCGGTCGTCGAGGAGCACCTCTACGGGCTGGCCGAAGGGGAAGACCTCGGCGAGGGCTGGCGGATCCGGGGCCGGCGACCCTTCCGCAGACGAGCTAATTTTTTTTTTAACTCGAATCGTTTTTTTCACTTATTGGTGGCGTGGTGGGTAGTTTGTACCAATATGGGGAGGGTAAAATCGGAAATTGGAAAAACGTACCATGACCATCACCACCTCTAGGCATATTATATAGTAGAGATATGAATAGGATCATCAGGTATGCTTTCCATCCTAGAGAGATGATCAGCAACTTGATTATCCTCCCCTTTCCTATCAACAATGTGTAAATCAAATTCTTGCAATAGAAGTACCCATCTTATTAGTCTAGGCTTAGCATCTTTCTTATTCATCAAGTATTTAATAGCAGAATGATCAGTATGTATTGTGACTTTTGAATCAGTAATATAAGGTCTAAACTTGTCACAAGCAAACAGTACTGCTAAAAATTCTTTCTCAGTTGTAGCATAATTCTTTTGAACAGCATCAAGAGTTCTACTAGCATAATAAATAACATTCAGTTTCTTATCAACACGTTGGCCCAAAACAGCCCCAACTGCATAATCACTAGCATCACACATAATTTCAAAAGGCAAGTTCCAATCAGGAGGTTGAATAATGGGAGCAGTGATTAAAGCATTCTTCAAAATATTAAAGGACTCAATGCAATCATCATTAAAAGAGAAAGGAACATCCTTTTGCAGAAGATTGGTTAGAGGTTTTGATATTTTGGAGAAATCCTTAATGAACCTACGGTAAAAACCTGCATGCCCAAGAAAACTTGTTATACCTTTGAGGTCCCTTGGATATGCTAGTTTTTCAATAGCTTCAATCTTTGCTGGATCAACTTCTATTCCTTCTCCAGAAATCTTATGCCCAAGAACTATACCCTCAGTAACCATGAAGTGACACTTCTCCCAATTAAGAACCAAGTGTTGGTCTTCACAACGCTGTAAAACTTTGTTAAGGTTGAACAAGCAATTATCGAAGGAAGTACCATACACAGAAAAATCATCCATAAAAAACTCCATTATCTTTTCAATATAATCAGCAAATATAGCATTCATGCATCTTTGAAAAGTAGCAGGAGCATTACATAAACCGAATGGCATTCTCCTGTAAGCAAAAGTACCATATGGGCAAGTAAAAGTGGTGTTTTCTTGATCATCCTTATGGACAGAAATTTGTGAGAAACCTGAATAACCATCTAGATAGCAAAAGTGAGAGTGTTTAGACGACCTTTCTAGCATTTGATCAATAAATGGCAATCGATAATGATCTTTTCGAGTTGCTTTATTCAATTTTCTGAAATCAATAACCATCCTATAACCTACTACAGTACGTTGAGCCACAAGTTCATCCTTTTCATTTGGAACAACAGTCATTCCACCCTTTTTAGGAACACAATGAACAGGACTAACCCACTTACTGTCAGCTATAGGATAAATGATACCAGCTTCAATAAGTCTTATTACCTCTTTCCTTACCACTTCTTTCATTTTTGGATGGAGGCGGCGTTGAAAATCAACAACAGGTTTTGCATCTTCCTCCAGATTAATTTTATGCATACATAGAGCGGGGCTTATACCTTTAAGATCATCAAGAGAGTATCCAATGGCTGGTCGGTGAGCTTTTAGCACATCAAGTAATTTCTCTTCCTCTTCAGCTGAAAGGTTAGCACTAATAATGACAGGATATATGCTCTTCTCATCCAAATATGCATATTTCAGATTTGCAGGCAAAGGTTTCAATTCAAAACTAGGATCCCCTTTAGGTGGTGGTAGCACTCCTAAATTATCAGGTGGGATATGCAATTGTAATTGTGGTGGTTGTTGCCATAATATTTGTTCCAAAGCCTCTTTTTCCTCATCATTAAATGGTTCATCTTGATTAAGCATATAACGTTCTACAACATCAATTGAAGCTACAGCTATATGAGCAAGAGTTTCAATTAAATTATTAGGAATTGGCTCTTTCTCAACATGTTTATCAGCAAATTTGGAAAAGTTAAATTCAAGTTTCTTACCAGCACATTTAATAAACACTTTCTCTTTAGGCAAATTAATTTCAGCACCAACAGTATGTAAGAAAGGTCTACCAAAAATGATAGGACAAAATGAATCTTGAGGACAACCAAGCACAATAAAATCAGCAGGGTATTTTATTTTGCCAATCAATACTTCAACATCTCTAACAATTCCAAATGGACTAATGTAATCTTTATTAGCAAGTTGAATTGTCATACCTGTCTCTTCCATAACAATGGGATCAATATCAGGCTTGATCTCAAGATAAAGGGAATATGGAATGACACTAATACTTGCTCCAATATCATATAGACCATGATAACTTGAAGTCCCAATAGAGCATGATATAACAGGTTTCCCAACTTTGGCGAATTACCTTTGATGACTTTGGTAGCATCTTCACATAGATAAACATCCACTGGGTCTTCTTCATTTAGTTGCTTGATAACAGAAATTTGAGTGTTGACTTCCACCTGTTCATAAGGCTGAGAACATCTTTTGTTACTCTTGTTAGTAACAGCTTTAAGTAAATTCTCCTTAACTTGGTTTGGAAATGGAGGTGGTTCAACATACTCCTCAATTGTCACAGATGACATTGGTTCAACCTGTTTAATAACTTTAGGAACAACAATAGATTGTTTAACAGGTTCAACATAAACTTCAAATCCACTTTTTGGAACACAGATATGATCAGCAAAACCTTTAGCTATCTATTATATAATTAAAACACAGGATAACCAACGCTTTAGATTTGTCTCCCTAAAACTAACGGTGGAGATTAGGTCAGCCCTTTTTTTTTTTTTTTTTGCGAAACAGATTAGGTCAGCCCTTAATAGCTAGACACAAGCGCGCGGATAGACGTCCGGTATCAGCACATGAATTTAAAAAGGTAAGGGCCAAGTTTTGGAAGTACACGTAGGATGGCTGATGGCCCGACTAAAAGCACCACGTACATGAATCTGAAAAGAAAGAGACCAAGTTCTAGAAGTAAAAGAAACCAAGTTCTAGAAGTACACGATTAATAGCTCATGTCTCGATTCAAAACGTACATGAATCTGGAAACCAAACCGGACACTGATCCACGGCCCAATGAGGACTCAGTAATCGCTTGGTCAATATAAGAACATATACGTGACACGGGCACAAAGACTAGACGCCTGGAGAACGGCAAATGGAAACACACGCCTAGACACCGGCGAATCGAAACACACGCAATACAAGTCGCATCGGCAACAGCAGCAGAAAACAAGGCATGAGGAGGCCGGCGGATCAGACGCACCACACCAACAGTAGGCCGGCGGATCTGAGGCACGACACCAAAGTTGAGTAGTAGCTGCAACCTTCAGGTAATAGTAGCTGCAATCTTCATGTAGCTTCAGTCTTCCACCTTAAACATGCACAACAACCTGTTTCCACAGTGCAATATTGTTATTTTCTTAGATTAATTTTTTCAATCGAAGTATCTAATCTCATATATACTTCTAAATATTAGAATTATTTTTAAATCTGTTTTTAGGCAATAATTCTATGGGGTACAAGAATGTAAGAGAGGTAACCACAAGTGGACAAACATGCAACATCAAAGTCAAAGTAATAAGATTGTGGGATTCAATCAACCCATCTACTGATGAGCTTATAAGCATCGACATGATATTGATGGACGAAAAGGTATTTTCTTTGCATATTTAACAATGGATGTTTTTTTATTGTCTAACCTACTACTATGATTTTATTTCTTTTGTTTTCAAGGGTGATACGATACATGCTATCATATGGAAGAATATGGTAGACACATATAGATCAATGAGAATTCTGTATATATTCTTAGCAACTTTAAAGTTGTAGAATCTACAAAATATCGTACAGTCAGCAATGAGATTAAGATTAATTTTGTACACAATACAAAAGTGAAGGAGGTGAAGGGAACATCGGATAAATTTTCAGATTACTACTTTGAGTTTGCTTCCATATCAACCCTACAAGAACGAAAAGAAAAAGACCAGCAATGCTCGGGTATGTTTAATAGGTGTACATTTGGATTTTAAGTGTTCAAATGTTCATGTCAGATTTGGATTCTAACAAAAATCTTTAATTTCAATTTGCAGATGTCATTGGATTACTTACAAGAGTAAGTGCATATCCATTCTGCAACGTTTTCTCCTCCATTGATGATCATTTTCTGGCTTTAACCATATTATTTGCATTTAATTCTTTGCAATAAATACTGCAGGGGTGATAAAATAAGAATAACATTATGGGGCAGATTAGCTCATCATTTAAGTGAGGATGTAATAGGGAAACCAACTGTCATTATTGTTACCTCCACAATGGTTCAAAAGTTTTATGGTAAGACAAATAATATAACACTAAATCCTGTTATTTCTTGACCCAATATCTAACAAAATTATTGTTGATTAAATAGGTTTGTCCCTAAAGTCAACTAGCGCCACAAGATTATACACAAATCTAGATATACCCGAGGCTTGGGAACTTCATGACAGGTAAGAAACACAACTATTAGTTACTTATCAAAAATAAATCATTACATGTTCTGATTTACTAATTGAAACAGTACTCTCTTTTTTTAGTCATTCGACAGAAGAAACTTTACCAAAAATTATGGAGATAGACAAAAGTACTCAAGGCACATTGGAAGAACAAATGTTTTATAGAAGAAAAACATTGAAAGAACTTACAGGAATCAGGCATGACAACCCAACAGATGAGGTAATGCATCAGAATTCTTTTCAGATATGACACCACAAAACCTTTCAGGACCTACAAATGTGTTTGACATACTTCTGTGTGGTATAGCATACTGTTTGAAGAGCTTACTTTTTTGTGCGGATTTTCAGGACTTTGTGTTCACAACAATAGCCACAATTGATCGTTTAGAAGAAAATATTCAATGGTGGTACATGTCATGTGATGAATGCAACAAAATTGCTGTCAAAGAATTTGACAATTATTATTGCAAGAGCTGCAACATATATCCGGAGGTTTAACACCACGGTAAAAATATATATTGATTTGAATATTACTGTTTACTAATAAAATGGGCTATTAGGTATCGCATTCGGTTCCAAATTAGTGATCATACAGCTACTACAAGTTGCACTTTATTTGATGAAGAGGCCAAAAGAATCCTCAATACATCAGTTACAGACTTGCTAGACTCCTTAGATGGAAAGTCTCAAGAAGCTCCAAAGATCATACAACAATTATGTGGACAAAGACTTATCTTTCGATTCAAGCTAAACAATAAAAATCTCACTCTGGGTATGCAAAATTATGCGGTTAAAAAAAATTTATGCCCGATGATAAGCTTGAGATGCGGTACCTGGATGATAAAGCTGAAGAGGTAATGGTTCATTTTATCGGTTTAAAATTAAGTACTGTACATTTTTTCTAAATTGTTTTTTAGAATATTCATTGTGCTGAACAGGATTTGATGGATAGTGATGTGGATGACATGTTAAAACAGGAAACAAACAAACTGAGCGAGCCAGTTACAAAGATGATTGCATACTTGACCATATAACCTTTTCTATATATACATGTCTCTTACTTTATTGATATAATTCAATATTGCAGGTACAAAACAACAAACGCCAACCTAGCAAAAGCACATTTAAACTGGTCCGTGTGAAAGAAGAGCCAGAAGATACAAGAAGATACAAGAAAAGAGGACGAAGATAAAAGGTCATCAAGAAGTGTCAATGAAAAAAAGAAGAGACAGAGAACTGTTGTCCTATCTGATGAATCAGGGGATGAAGGAAATGAAAAAATAAATCTAAAACAGTAGAGAAAGAAGTCCCAATAAAAAAGAGAAGTGTTCGGGGAAAAACCAAGGATACCAAGCTTGAAGATGAAGGCTTAGATGTTGGCTATGAAAAAAATAAAGCTTCTGTTACTGCAGCCAAGAGGATGACACGCAAACTTGAAGATGAAGGCTCAGATGTTGGCTATGAAAAAACTAAAGTTTCTGTTACTGCAGCCAAGAGGATGACACGAAGCGTGGCTAAAAAGGCTAACGGAATCAAGTTAGAAAAGCTGATGTGAAAGATGCATAGGCACAAGAAAGAAGAGATAGTCTAGAAGTTTTTCAAATTAGTAGTTTATCCACCGAAAGTAAAAGCCATAGTAGTATGTTATTACAGACGAAAATATGTTCCATAATTTATAAATTTGTTATAGATATTACATATAAAATACTAAGATTTATTATGTGAAAATGAAGTTATGAAACATCCAAATACAATTGGATGAGTTTTCCTTCATTTATGATCTATATATGTGTATGCAGTCTGGCATATGTATTTAGCTGACTAAATCATATGTGTGCTCAATCAACGTGCGTCTATAGTCTATACCTACAACATTCAAAGAAATTGAAATGTACTATTATCGCCTACGACCTATGAAGGAAAGTGCTCCGCTAGAGTTGTAAACCTATGTTGGTAACCAGACTGAAATACTATGAAAGAATAAAATATTTCGCCTTGGTGGAGGTAGGTGCAAATGCAAAAATAGAGGCCAATACATACATATGATGTTCTTCCGACCTGATTTGCTTCCTTTTTTTGGATATATCCAGATCGTTTCATGGAAAAGTGAGCATATTTGATTCTATACATTGTGCATGGAAATGCTCGGTGATGTTTGTCAATGTGTTGTTGAATCAAGCAAAAAATAAATTACAATTACAGAATGAGTAGTTTAAAATGCAAGCTGATTGCGTCACCATGATATGTTGGTCCGTTCGTGCTAAATCCAGCCTCAGATACAGATTGGGAACTTTAATATGCAAGATGGCCAGATGGCATTGGTTGCTTAGATTAGTGTACTCGACCAGAATAATTTGAAGAGAATTGCATAGCAATGATTTTTTTAATACCGAACACAAACGTTTTGAAAAAGGATTTTTCCAAGGAGAATGAGATGAACAGATCAAGTTACACGGAAACACCAATCTCTTCTACCTACTGAGCTGGAAGCAGATTCAACGATCAGCGAGTTTTCAGATAAACACAAATGCCAGCTTTTACTCCCTTCAAATTTACAGGCGCTCCTCCTAATTCCGCACTTGGACAGGAGTGTAAGCACCAGAGACAGATACAACGGCCTCACCTAGGATTGTTCCTAATAATCGCAGTGTACCTAGCATTCAAATTTACTTTGTCCAAACCAAGTTTTGGTTTCGTCGAGCCTGTGGGTCTCTCTCTGCTTAATAGATTTATAAAGAGCACGCATGCAACCAGCTAACTGAAAAGAGCATTGGGGACAAAATTGGGCGTGAATCAAATATGGCATACGGGCATATCAACTCACAGAATAACAAATGGAACAAGTCGCTTAGTGCGTATTTCACGTTACTTTCTAGAGATTAATTCAAGCCGTAAAGACTCAAATATAGATAAAATTACCTCTTAGATTTAGGTATCAGGGATGAGGAGCAAACCTGCGCTGGTACATGCGGCTACACTGTACTCTCCCTGACGATTGGTGTACAGCTTTGCTCGGCCCAAATTATCTCAAAGTGCCGCCGGCCACATCGCCAGCGTCGTCAGCCGGGGATTCTGTAATAACCCTAGCCAAGAATCAATTAACCTGCAGCGTATGCATATGCACGGTAGGAGACTCGATTTTAAGGTGGAAGCTCAGACGCCAGCTGCTAATCGAAGCCGATGGCTCATGCTTTGATTAGGGGAATGGAAAAGGAGAATCCCAGACCATCAGCTAAAACTGAAGGTAGGTTTGCCGGTGATGCTCCTACGCAACATCAACCAAGCTGCAGGTTTATGCAACGGCACGAGAATGACCATAACACAGCTTGGAAACAAATATATTGAGGCACAGATAATTACAGGAACACACGTTGGCGAAAAGGTATACATACCTCTGATCATCATGTCACCCAGCGACTCAAAATATCCTTTCGTGGTGAAACGGAGACAATACCCATTATCGGTCTGCTTCGCGATGACCATAAATAAGAGCCAAGGTCAGTCCTTGAACAAGGTAGGAATATATCTGAATAAGCAAGTATTCTGCCATGGGCAATTGTATGTGGCATTGTCAAGAGTCACAAACAGAGAAGGATTGAAGATGCTAATTGATGACAATGAGTGTCCAAGTGAAGATAGCGCAAAAAATATTGTTTATAAGGAGATATTGTGATTGGGCTGATGACCAACCTAGGTTTTATTGCAAACTCTCATAGACGATGTAACTATTGGTTGCAGCAAGTTTCAGACGCGCTCTTTTCCTTACCAGGGTACCTAAGGGGACTGGAGGGTTTTTAATGAGGCGGCTTGCTAGGTTAATATATTGATTTAAAAAAAATCTAGACGACGAATAATACAAAAAGAAGCAAATCTACAATCAAAGAGGTTTCCAAGAGAGCTTAATTCTCATTAGGATGGATACAGGATGGTGGATTTAACATGGCTGATCCGGCTACAAGTTAAACGACACACACACACACACACTATTAGAGATTTCGCTATATTGCTATTGTATGTTAAGCAATGACAATGCCATTCAGGCTGAAATAATATCAAACCTAAAATCGATACCACGTACCGCTCCGCGATACAAACGTCATAGAGAAGAGAACGGGTATCACTATTGATCAAAGGCTAATAACAATGAGTAATGGATCATCTTATAATCAAAATTTGGGGGAAAATAGAAATGTGTTAAGGTTCGCGCCGGGTCGTGCATGGTGCAGTCCACAGGGACATTACAGGCCACTGCAATCTACCTTTCAAAATAAGGGACGGCAAGATACAGCCTCGAAACCGATCAACGCCATATCCGTGAATCTCTCATGAATAGTTCCAAAATCCACAACTCTCTTAAATCGTCTCTCTAAAGAAATGGGATAATATATCTTTAAAATCTCTCAATCATGAACTGGCCTTACTATGCTTCACATGCATTTCCTCGACATGGTCCATTTTAAATACCTACATACATATATGCTAAAATTAAGATCTGGGATGGAGAAGCATGATGGATTTACCCGTGCCTCCTCCTGCGGCAAACTCAACACGAGAAGTGAAGTCAGATGAAATAGCTCTGTTGCTACTGTTATGTTTCCCAGTGACAATACGAATCCTGTTGAAATTAGATCCAATGCTACAATCAAATTGGGGAAAATAGAATATTACAAATATAAATGCGGAAGCAACGGTGCAGCACTGCAAGGTGAGACTGGAGCAGCGAGGCATGTGACAACTTGCCTGCTGAATGTATGCTGCAGCTGTCGCCACTGAACGAGGGCGACGCGAGCGGCGAGCGTCGGAGCGGGAACAGCCGGGCGGCACCGCGGGACGTTCAGATCGAGCCTTCAGGGCGGACGGCGTGGCGCTCCGCTCAAGTCCTGTGCCGCAGGTCGACCTCCAGGCAGTGGGTAAGCTCCCGGTATCGCCGTGTCCGCTGCCAATCAATCGTCGACGAGGTAGGGATTTGTCTAGAGCAGTCAGGAACTGAGAGCTAAGCAAGACGAGAGAAGCAGAGAGTTTCCCTTACCTACCACAAAAAGAAACGCTGGTAATAAAGCAATGCGTCCAAAGTATCATCGTTGGTCAACAAAAAGTGCACTGAGAAATGTACATACTTTGTGGCACAACAACATATTAGAGATATGCAAATGTTAATTAAAATAGTATAATTAGTATACTCTGTATTATTTTCCTTTTCACCAAATCAAAGAATAACATTGAACGGATTGGGAACACAAATTATGATTTCGCCTGCCCCATAACCTGTTTAAGTGACATATGTTCATGGTTGAGTTAAAAAGGAAGCTGATAAAACCAAACGCTACAAAAAATTATTTAAGACCAAATAAACATTCAAAAATCTTATAATCTCATAATGTTTAACTAACATATAAAAAGTTTGTCTAGCTGCGCAATTGCGCGGGCCACCCCGCTAGTTTCAATTATAACATAAGGATCAAGACCAAAAGTATCACTCAGATTTTTAAACAGAATAGAAGTAGAGAAATTCTCTACACATGAATATTCATAATCAAAATATGGCTCATTACCTTTATCAAGATCCCAGTGGCTAGTATTTTCAGAAATAGTCTCCAATAAATTCCATGCTTCTTCTTCAGTGTTATTAGTAAAACTTCCACCAGATGAATTATCCAGAATCTCCTTGTGCTTCATAGGTAGTCTCACATAAAATTTTATCAATATAAGTTTCCTTGTAAGATCATGACATGGATTCTTGCGAAGGAGTTCCTTTAACCTCCCCCAAGCTTGAGTAATACTCTCTCCCAGATGTGCCCAGAAATTGAATATATAGCAGCGGTTATCATAAGCTTCTTTAGGAGTAAAATATTTAAGAAAGAAAACCTTCCTCAAGATACTCCATTCATTCTTGACCTCTTCATCCAAAGACCTGTACCAATCACGAGCATTACCAGATAAAGACAAATACAATAGCTTCCTTTTTACCTGATCCTCTGAAATACCAGGTAGTCTGAATAAGCCACATATGTCCTCAATTATTTCCATGTGCTCGCGTGCCGACTTAGTTCCATCTCCTGTAAATGGATTTTTCATAACCCTTTTAACATGACCCATGGGAATCTTATATCCCACTTTAGGTATCTCAGGCACAGCAGTTTCAACCACCTTTGCAGTAGTGGCATAAGCACTTTCATATAGAGCAAGATGCAGCGAGGCACGATTCATAAATGCCATAGTAACAATGAGATAAATAGCTTTCAAGTTTCCTTACCAAAGTTCTTACCAATAGCGCTACGCTCCCCGGCAACGGCGCCAGAAAAGTATCTTGATGGCTCCCAAGTGCAGGAGATCAATTGTAGTACCTTTCAATTAGAAAAGGTTGTCGAACCCACGAGGAGCTGAAGGTATTGGTTAGTAAGATTGATAAATAAAACAATAAAAGATGCAGGTGTTTTTGGTATTTTCAGTTGTATAATTGCAAGCAGATAATAGATAGTAGCAAGTGAAAGCTCTCAAAGAGAGAAAGCCCAATCCTCTTATGTGGCAAGAGGACAAGCTCAAGTGATGTGTAACTTATATGTGGCAAACGTTCCGAGGGCGGCATGGATGATGCTAGGCATAGAGATTTATTAAACAACACATTGAATATCTTGTCAAGTTTTAATCCTCTTTGGACGGAGCCATAATTAGGTATAGCTAAATAAATAAACTACAACCCCTTATGATGGATCATGTGGCCAAGCAAATGACTGCATAAGAATTATTAAGACCTAAAGTCCCACCATAGCATTACACTCTAAGGTCCCCGATACTAATACCCTCATAATATAACTTCATGACTCGGTCTCAGGTTTACGTGTCCTCCCAAGTCTCCATCAATTCATTACACTACGGTGTTCTCCTATGAGCCCATATAGGTGAAGTGTTGTGTAGTCGACGTTCGCACAACACCATCATAGAATCACATAAAAGATAAACTCTTGACAAAATACCAACACATGTCATATATAAATCAATGCCAATTCATCCTATGCCCTCAGGAACATACGGGAACTACTCACAACGTGCGAACATGATCATAATCAGTGGCATAAGAGGTACAACACAATCTGAAATTATAACTTCACAACCAAATAATGACAAGTACTCAATCACAAACATGAATAGTAGCACAAGACAAGTATCTAGGGTATAGCAACTCTCAAACTGCGAGGGGAACGGAGTGGATCTCCAACGTATCCATAATTTCTGCTGTTCCATGCTTATATTATACCATTTGCTACATGTTTTATATACACTTCATATCACTTTTATGCATTTTTTGGGACTAACCTATTAACAAGATGCCACAGTGCCAGTTCCCTGTTCTCTGCTGTTTTTGGTTTCAGAAAGTTACTTCTGGAAATATTCTCGGAATTGCACGAAACAAAAGGCCAAGTCCCTATTTTTCCAACACGTACACGGAGTCCGAAGGAGAGACGAAGGCGAGCCACGAGGTGGCCAAACCACAGGCCGGCGCGGCAGGGGGGCCCACCACGCCGCCTGGTGGTTTGGGCCCCTCGGGGGTCCGCCGACATCGCCCCTTCGCCTATTTATTCCCCGAGACGTGAAAACCCTAAAACACCGAGCCTTTCATCCAGAACATATTCGCTGCCGCCGCCGTCGTCAACCCTAACTCGGGGGGTTCTGAAGCTCTTCCCGGCACCCTGCCGGAGAGGGGAATCATCACCGGAGGGCTCTACATCGCCATGCCCGCCTCCGGAGTGATGCGTGAGTAGTTCATCCTTGGACTATGGGTCCATAGCAGTAGCTAGATGGTTGTCTTCTCCACTTGTGCCATCATGTTTAGATCTTGTGAGCTGCCTATCATGATCAAGATCATCTTATTGTAATGCTACATGTTGTGTTTGCTGGGATCTGACTTATATTGATACCTATGTGGAGCTGAATATTATATTATCATGTCTATGTCATTTGTGATCTTGCATGCTCTCCGTTACTTGTTGAAGCCTTGGCCAAGTGAATACTTGTGACTCCAAGAGGGGGTATTTATGCATGATAGTTGGGTTCAACCTCTATTTAACCTGGGATAGTGACAGCAAGTTCTAAGGTTGTAGATGTGTTGTTGCCACTAGGGGTAAAACAGCAATGCTTTATTCAAGGATGAATGTATTGTTTACATTACGCACATTACTTAATGCAATTGTCTGTTGCTTTCAACTTAATACTGGAAGGGGTACGGATGTTAACCGGAAGGTGGACTATTTAGTCATAGATGCATGCTGGATAGCGGTCTATGTACTTTGTCGTAATGCCCAAATGAATCTCATAGTAGACACCACAACTCACACATGCATGTTATATGCACTTATCAATTGTCAATTGCCCAGCTGTAATTTGTTTACCCAGCATGTTAGTTATCTTATTGGAGAGACACCACTAGTGAACTGTGGACCCCGGTCCATTCTTTTACATCTGAAATACAATCTACTGCAATCATTGTTCTCTACTGTTTTATGCAAACAAACATCATCTTCCATACGATACGTTGAACCCTTTGTTTTCAGCAAGCCGGTGAGATTGACAACCTCACTGTTAAGTTGGGGCAAAGTAATTTGATTTTGTTGTGCAGGTTCCACGTTGGCACCGGAATCCCTGGTGTTGCGCCGCACTACACTCCTTCACCAACACCTTCGAAGCAACCTCGTTTTCCTACTGGTTCGATAAACCTTGGTTTCATACTGAGGGAAAACTTGCTGCTACACTCATCATACCTTCCTCTTGGGGTTCCCAACTGACGTGTGATGTTACAAGCATTGTTTCTGGTGCTGTTGCCGGGGAGATATTCCCTCGTCAACTTAGCGCTAGCATGGATCACGGTGATGATGATGGTGATGGTGCTGGTCTTGATGGGGGTGATGATGTAGAGGCCTCCTCCCACGCCAAGGAGGAGAGGTGATGACGATGACGATGATTTCCCCCTTCTCCGGAGTTCCGGAGCAGCAGGATCTGACCCCCCTCGGAAGGGATCATGAGTTTCGCCGCCGCCGCGACCTCGGATGGACTTGGAAAAATTAGGGCGTTACTTTTCGGGCGAGACGAAGGCGTTGCTAAAAAGCCCCAGGCGAGGAGGTGCCCGAGGCCAGTTTGGGCTGGTCCCACGCGGCCAGATACATGGGCCGCGTGGGCCACCCCCATTTGGCCCTCGTGGCTCTCCTCTCTTCGGTCTTCTTCCCTCTGCCTTTCTCCCGACGAAAAACTGACGCAGTATTTTTCCTTTTATTATTTGAGGTCCTGTAGCTCCTGAAACATTAAAGACAAGAAAAAGGAGGTTTTCTGCCTCCCAGAAATTAAATACCAAAAATAGGGACTTTGTATGAAAGTCCCCAAAATCATCTAAAATATGTAGAAACAATCATATAATCATGCAAATAACATTCTAGTATGATACTAAAAGTTATATAAATGATGATATAAAATGCACGTATCACGGTGACGACGGCCTTGCTCCTCATAGTCATGATCACCCGAGACACCATTGTCACTGGCCAAAGGGTCTTGACATTCTTGATGTTGAGGTGGCGGTGAAGGAGTTCGTTCACGGTGTCCACCATATGGTCGATGTTGTTCTTGATGTCCATTGTCATGGTGTGCGCGAGGGGAAGGTGGGTGTTCCACTTCATGGTGATGTCGAGCATGTTCGTCGTGCCTTGGGATGTCTTGACGACCTTGATGCGGTTCATGATGCGCATGCCGTGGTTGTGTCGACCTTGAGGTGCTCCTTGTGCGGCGCGAGCTTGAAGAAGAGCGATGTTGCGCAAGGTTGTTGATAGCTTCGGTCATGCGCACCATTTGGTCGTTGAAGTTGGCTTCTTGAGCTTGAAGACGGCGATCATAGCGACCAAGCCCATCACAAACAAGATGTCGAAGGTCCACGAACTCGCCGTGTGTGACATAGCCAATGGCACTTTGAATTCCTCCATGGATGTCATCCTCCGAACTTGAGCTTCCGTTTGTACTTCCTCTAAACATAATCTCAAGAACAAGTAAAATGTATGGAAATGGAGAACCAAGAGAAACTATATCGGAAGAATATAGTTGCTTGACGAAAGAGAATCCGGTTCTAACACCCAACACACACACTTATGAGGATAGGAAGGTATAGTGTCTAATGGAAATAAGCAAATCCAACGAACAGTATGTTGTAAAGAGTAGAGAATAACCACAATGACCAAATTGACGAAGAACAAACCAACCACACAAATGTTACGGAACAACGGAAACACACACACAAAAGATATAATGGGGATAGTGTGACCAAAGGACGAGCACTACGAAGATAATATATGATGATCCTAACGAAGACTACGTGCTCAAATGTCACACTACCGCAAGAAGGACACTAGTTCAATTGCCTTGTGTAAGGACAACTAGATTTGCACAGGTGTCAACCTTTTACTCTTCACTAAGCATTCAAAGCGTGCTACTCACAAAGGATGATACTTGTCACTTTTTTTATATACAAGCACAAAGAAAACTAACTAACCTGTGTTTTATGACTATTACTACGAAGGTGACTGATGACGTGAAAGCACACATTCGTTGGGAGACCCCAAGAGGAATGTATGAAGCAGTGCAGCAGCAAGTTTTCCCTCAGTAAGATACCAAGGTTGTCAGATCCAGTAGGAGTAAAAGGCACCTCTGAAGGTTGTTGGTGGCGCCGTTTACTCGATCACCAATGAGGAACCTGCACACAACACAATCAAAATAATTTGCCCCAACGAAACAGTGAGGTTGTCAATCTCACCGGCTTGCGGTAAACAAAGGATTAAACGTATGGTGTGGAAAATAGTGTTTAATTGTAGAGAATGAAAAGGAACAATGATTGCAGTTGGTTGTATTATCAGTGTAAAAGAATGGACCGGGGTCCCCAGTTCACTAGTGGTGTCTCTCCATAAAAGATAACTAACATGCTGGGTAAACAAATTACAGCTGAGCAATTGATGAATAGAGAGCGCATGACAATGCATATATATGACAAGATGACTACTATGATATTCAATTGGGCATTACAACAAGATACATAGACCGTTATCCAACAACATCTATGACTAATAATCCACCTTCAGGTTGACATCCGTGTTCCCCGTTGGTATTAAGTTGCAAGCAACAGATTATTGCATTAAGTAAAGTGCATAATGTAAACAATACAATTATCCTTAGACAAATCATTGCTGTTTTACCCCTAGTGGCAACAGCACATCCACAACCTTAGACGTTGTTGTCACTCGCCCAGATTACCGGAGGCATGAACCAACTATCTAGCATAAATACTCCCTCTTGGAGTTACAAGCATCTACTTGGCCAAAGCATCTACTAGTAGCGGAAAGCATGCAAGATCATAAATAACATATAAGATAGATTAATAATCAACTTGATCATAGTATCAATATTCATCGGATTCCAGCAAACACAACATGTAGCATTACAATAAGATGATCTTGATCATGATAGGCAGCCCACAAGATCTAAACATGATAGCACAAGGAGGAGAGACAACCATCTAGCTACTGCTATGAACCCGTAGTCCAAGGATGAACTAGGCATGGTGATGTAGAGCCCTCCGGTGATGATTCCCCTATCCTGCAGGGTGCCGGGAAGAGCTTCAGAACTCTCCCGAACTAGGGTTGACGACGGCGGCGGCTACGGAACTTTTCGTGGATGGAGGCTCGGGTATTTAGGGTTTTCTGGATGAAGGCATTATATAGGCGAAAGGGTGGCGTCTGGAGGCACCCGAGGGGGTCACGCCACCCCCCGGTGCGGCTGGAGGTGGGGCCGCGCCAGCCCCTGGCGTGGCTGCCTCCTCGGTCGCCTCCGTCTCTCCTTTGGACTCCATGTACGTGTCGGGAAAATAGAAGGTTCTGTCCAAGTTTCGTCCAATTCCGAGAATATTTCCAGAACAGCTTTTCTGGAATACAAAAATAGCAGAAAACAGGAACTGGCACTGTGGCATCTTGTTAATAGGTTAGTCCCAGAAAATGCATAAAAAATGCTATGAAGTATATATAAAAACATGTAACAATTGGTATAATATCAACATGGAACATCAGAAATTATAGATACGTTTGAGACGTATCAAGCATCCCCAAGCTTAGTTCTACTCGTCCTCGAGTAGGTAAAACGAAAAAAACAAAATAATTTCTGAGGTGACATGCTGAGGCATGTAAAATGCATACATGAACTTTACATTTTATTACATGTTATTCCATGTTATTTGCATCATATGAGGGTTATATTCATGATTTATATTGAGTTTTGGGGATAATTAACAACTTCCCCATTTTTCTGGAATTAACCCTGCGCTGTCAGAAAACCCCTTTTTCTATATTTTGATGTTTCAGGGACCCAAACGACGTCCAAATGACCTGAAACTTTACGGGGATCACTTTTTTGGAAGGAACGAAACGTAGGCGCAAAGGAATCGAAGAAACGGAGACCAGAAGGCAGAAAGGGGTGGGCCCACGCGGCCAGATCCCTGACCGCATGGGACCCACCAAAATGGCCCTCGGGACTCCGTTGCCGTCGATCTTTCTTCCCGAAGCTTCGTCTTGACCTAAAAACGGCTATATATAGACCCCCCCAGGGCTTTCGCGAAAGGGAGCGCCGCCGAAACACAGAAACCACGAAATAGAGACCTGGAGCTAAAGATTGGAGGGGGAAAACTCCGGCGGGGCGCTGCCGGTGTGGTCTCCTTCCCCTCCAACAACATCTCCACCGACACCATGATGAAGAGGGAGTAGTCCACCCCTGGACTATGGGTTTGTGGAAGTAACTTATGTATCTCTCCTCTCTATGAGCTTCACTAATTAGTACCGTATGAGCTGCTGAACATGATTACGGTCATCTATGTAATTCCTTTGTGGTGGATCTTTATTATGAGTTAATACATGTTTTGAGATTGCAATGGTTTTGTTTCAGTTATGAAAGTAGATGCATATTATGTACCCCGTTCTTATTTACTTGTCATGATCAAGCATGTTTATGAGAGCATGTGAGGGGGAACGTGTGCATTAGTTGGAGTAACGGGGGGTGGCTAGTGCAGTGAACGTGAGAGAAAGTTCTGCGATCCACTTGGGTTTTCTACCTTAGTTTGTTGCCTCACTAGGGATAAACAAAAATACCATGCTACCGGAGAGTGGATGTGACCTTGGCCACTATCTCCATGACTAGATCTAGCATGTTTTTATTTTAACTTCATGTCATTGAACTTATTGCTATGCTCTGATTTATCTTAATTACTAAGGTGTTATGATTTAGTTCGCATCTTGGTGGAGCATAAGAGAGAGAATAACTTATACTTGAGATCTCTATGTTAGGACGTGATGCCCATATTATTAATAACTTGTCAAACCATGTCTTGCCATCTTTCATGTTAATTTTAGTGTTCCATTGTCTACCACGTTATCAAGAGAGAGTGCATTTGTGAAACCATGAACCCCGGTCCATTTTTAATCATAAGAAACACCTTTCCAACACTTTTATCATCACTTTTGTTTGCTGCCATTATTAAATCCGAAAATACAAAAACACTTTTACATCTTGCATTCATCATAAAAAACCCAAAAATATCATTTATCATTACTACCATCATCCTTGCATATTTATTTACCATCATTGCATATTTACTACCGTTTGCATATTTATTTTATTATCATTCTCACACCTTGTGCTTGACAACCACTTGGTGAGGTTGAGAGCACAAAACAATTTATTTTGTTGCAGGTTCTCAAGAGAAGGATAAGGAGATAACACCTGAAATCCTGGTTCCCCGAGAGTTCAATATTAAACGCTCGAGTCACCCCTCGTGGGGAAAACTGTCTTCCACTAATACATACACTCTGCACTTGGAGTCTCAACCTAACCCATTTACTTTTCACGCAGGTAACCACACGAAGGTCCGTCAAGACCGTTTTATGGCGCCGTTGTGGGGTAACTACGTGAAGGGCCATCACATGCAACCATCATAATCTTGATCAAATAGTATTGTAAAGCACATGTTATGAATGAAGTGATCCAGGTCAATGGTCTATAGTTTGCTAACAAATAGATAATGAGCAAACAACTGAATCATATAAGCAAAAACTTTTCATGAATAGTACTTTCGAGACAAGCATAAAAAAGTTTTGCATAAGAGTTAACTCATAAAGCAATAGATTCTAAGTAAAAGGTATTTAACCAACACAAAGGAAGATTTAAGTTTCAGCAATTGCTTTCAACTTTCAACATGTATATCTCATGGATATTTGTCAACACAAAGCAATATAATAAGTACAATATACTAGCATATAAAAATTGTTGCACCAAAGTTGACACTAGTGTTTGCTTCTGAGATAGAAAGAAGTAGAAAACTGACTCAACATAAAAGTAAAAGAAAGGCCCTTCGCAGAGGGAAGCAGGGATTAAATCATGTGCTAGAGCTTTTTAAGTTTTTGAAATCATATAGAGAGTAAAAATATAGTTTTGAGAGGTGTTTGTTAATTGTCAACGAATCAGAAAATGGAAAGTACAATATGACCCCTGCCAACCAGACTTTTAAGAGCGGCTCCCATGAAGGACGTTATTTCTACCAGCAAGGCAGATCATCCCTCTTTCTCTTTTGTTTACACATGCAGATATTTCACTGTTTATCATTGCTTGACTGATAAATCAGGGCAAAAATGTGAAGAGAATTAAGCGGTTAAAGTTGTAATTAATTGGGACTGGGCACCCCATTTGCCAGCTCTTTTTGCAAAATTAATGGATAAGCGGATGTATATGCCACTAGTCCGGTGGTAAAGTCTGTTTGACAGGTGACATAAAGACATCCACCCCGTCCTCATGAGCTTGGTAAACATTGACACAAAAAGGAGTAATAAAAGTTTTGAATAGTTTAAAGGTAGCACATGAAAAATTTACTTGGAGTGGCAAGGAAATACCACATATAGGTAGTTATGGTGGACACAAATGGCATGGATTTTGGCTCAAGGTTTTGGATGCACGAGAAGCATTCCCTCTCAGTACAGAGTTTAGGCTAGCAAGGTTATTTGAAGCAAACACAGGATATCAACCGGTACAACAAGACTCATATGAAAACATATTGCAAGCATTATAAGACTCTACACTGTCTTCCTTGTTAACCAAACCCTTTTACTAGAAAATATCTAGACCTTAGAGATACCAATTATACAAACCAAATTTCAACAAGCTTTACGGTAGTTCTTCACTAATAGGTTTTAACCACATGATACAAAAGCTTAAACATGAACTACTTGATAACTCAAAACAATTGACAAGTATCAAATTATCCAAGACAGTGATCTACAAGAATATGTAAGTCTTTTCCATTATACCATCTACCACATGCAGCATTTTCTGTTCCAACCAAACACCAATCAATTTATTTCAACACAAACTCTCCAAACAATTATAAGTGAAGCAAGAGAGTACTTTCTCTAAAAGAACTAACAGCTCTGAACAAGAGATGCATGAAAAACAGGAGCTAAAAGCATAGCAGTAGCTAGACAAGAATACTCAACAAGTATAAGTGAAGAATAGGAGTATTCAAATGAAAAAGCGGAGCGTGTCTCTCTCCCAAACAAGATTGCTAGGATCCAACAAGTTGATCTTAGAAAATAAAATAACAATGCGAAAATAAAAGCACACAGACGCTCCAAGTAAAGCACATATGATGTGAAAGAATTAAAATATAGTTTCACTAGAGATGACCTGATAAGTTGTTGATGAAGAAGGGGATGCCTTGGGCATCCCCAAGCTTAGACGCTTGAGTCTTCTTGAAATATGCTGGGTGATCCATGGGAGCATCCCCAAGCTTAAGCTCTTCACTCTTCTTGATCACATTATATCATCCTCCTCTCTTGACCCTTGAAAACTTCCACCACACCAAACTCAAACTCAGAGTAATTCTCATTAGAGGGTTAGTGCACAATCAAAAACTCACATGTTCTATAAGGACACAAACATGACCATTACTTTTTAAACATTAGCTACTGCCACTGATGTTATGTGAAGCTCTTCCACCCAAAAAAGAATTCCACTCAACACTAGTAAAAGAGAGAATGCAAAATAAAAGACAGAATCTGTCTAAAACAGAACAGTCCGTAAAGACGAATTTTTTCGAGGCACTTACGTTGCTCAGATCGAAAAACTCAAAACTAACGAAAGATGCGTACATATCTGAGGATCACGCACAAAAATTTGCAGATTTTTTCAATTTTCTGGCAATTTTATAAGAAGAAACGGTGAACAGCAAAAATCTGTTCCTGCGCAGAAATCCAAATCTAGCATCATCTTTCTATTAGAGGCTCTACTTGGCACAACAATGAAAAAGTAAAGATACAAAGGGGTTGTTACAGAAGTAAACAGCTCCTTGAAAAACTGAAAACAAAAGATAATGGGTTGCCTCCCAAAAGCGCTTTCTTTAATGCCTTTTAGCTAGGCTTGAAGATTTTAATGATGCTCTCATAAGAATAAGAGTTGAAAAACAAAGGAGAGCATCAAGAGGCAAATATCAAACACATTTAAGTCTAACCCACTTCCTATGCAAAGGAATCTTGTAACAAAATAAATTATTGAAGCATAAAGCAACTAGCATAGAAAGATGAAACAAATAAAACTTCAAAACTTTCAACATAAAGAGAGGTATTTTAGCGACTTGAAAACTTTTACAACCATATTTTCCTCTCTCATAATAACTTTCAGTAGCATCATGAACAAACTCAACAATATAACTATCACATAAAGCATGCTTTTCATGATCTACAAACACATAATTTTTATTAATCTAAAAAATAGTGGGGTCATTAAACCCACTTTTGACAATAGTAGTATAACAAATATCATTAGGCAATATAGGACCATCATCAAGAGCATTATCATATAAACATTAGGGAGCACATTTTTACTTTCTGCAATTTCCTTTTCTTGAGTCAAGGAGGTTGTTACTTCAAATTTATCAAAAGGAGATATTTCAATAGAATCATGACATTCAACAATATAGCATTTCTCCTCCTTAGGTAGGCATGGAGGGTAATCATATAATGTAAGAGTTAAAGAGTTACTATCATTAGAAGGTAGATCCTCCTTTTGATCATCACTCTCTTCCTCTTTTTCATCAATGAGATCACAGTTTCAGCAATTTCTTCTTCCACAGGTTCCTGAAAGAAGCAAGTTGTTCTGGAGAATAAGTTTTCTCAAGAAATTCAGTGATATAAGGATTATCATTGTAATATTCAAGGCAATAACCAAGTATAGCAAAATTTCAGTTTATAAGGAGAATCATCATCTTGAATATAACCAGCAATTTCATAGGCACCTTAAAAACAACAAATTCTTCAGTTTGTTCAAGATTACCAAAGTCATAGTTTCCTTTAGCATAAGCAGCCAAGGTTTCATTATCATTATAATCACATTGGAAAGGGAGGTGTTTATGCCTTCTACAACAAAAAGATTCATTAAAGCAGTAGGATTCATCATATGTAGAACACAAGTTCTTAGCAAAATAATTCAATCTACTTATTTGTTCCCATAGATGTTTCCCTTTTTGAGACAAGCGGTATTCCTCATAATAATTTTGCTGTTCCTCCGTGAACCCACGTGCCAATAATATTTGTATCAAAGAGAGAAGCCATTGATAGCAAGTAAACAACTAGACATAATAACAAACCGAAATAAACTAGCTAGATGCAAGAAACTAATTTTTTTGTGTTTTTGATAATTAAAAGCAAACAAGATAAAATAAAATACACTAAGCAAGACAAAAACAAAGTAAAGAGATTGGAAGCGTGAGACTCCCCTTGCAGAAATCCTCTTACTCCCCGGCAACGGCGCCAGAAAAAGTTGCTTGATGACGTGAAAGCACACGTTCGTTGGGAGACCCCAAGAGGAAGGTATGAAGCAGTGCAGCAGCAAGTTTTCCCTCAGTAAGATACCAAGGTTGTCAGATCCAGTAGGAGTAAAAGGCACCTCTGAAGGTTGTTGGTGGTGCCGTTTACTCGATCACCAACATGGAACCTGCACACAACACAATCAAACTACTTTGCCCCAACGAAACAGTGAGGTTGTCAATCTCACCGGCTTGCGGTAAACAAAGGATTAAACGTATGGTGTGGAAAATATGTTTAATTGCAGAGAATGAAAAGGAACAATGATTGCAGTTGGTTGTATTATCAGTGTAAAAGAATGGACCGGGGTCCACAGTTCACTAGTGGTGTCTCTCCATAAAAGATAACTAACATGCTGGGAACAAATTACAGCTGGGCAATTGATGAATAGAGAGCGCATGACAATGCATATATATGACAAGATGACTACTATGATATTCAATTGGGCATTACAACAAGATACATAGACCGTTATCCAACAACATCTATGACTAATAATCCACCTTCAGGTTGACATCCGTGTTCCCCGTTGGTATTAAGTTGCAAGCAACAGATTATTGCATTAAGTAAAGTGCATAATGTAAACAATACAATTATCCTTAGACAAAGCATTGTTGTTTTACCCCTAGTGGCAACAGCACATCCACAACCTTAGACGTTGCTGTCGCTCGCCCAGATTACCGGAGGCATGAACCCACTATCTAGCATAAATACTCCATCTTGGAGTTACAAGCATCTACTTGGCCAAAGCATCTACTAGTAACGGAAAGCATGCAAGATCATAAATAACATATAAGATAGATTGATAATCAACTTGATCATAGTATCAATATTCATCGGATCCCAGCAAACACAACATGTAGTATTACAATAAGATGATCTTGATCATGATAGGCAGCTCACAAGATCTAAACATGATAGCACAAGGAGGAGAGACAACCATCTAGCTACTGCTATGGACCCGTAGTCCAAGGATGAACTACTCGCGCATCACTCCGGAGGCAGGCATGGTGATATAGAGCCCTCCGGTGATGATTCCCCTCTCCGGCAGGGTGCCGGGAAGAGCTTCAGAACCCTCTCGAACTAGGGTTGACGACGGCGGCGGCTACGGAACTTTTCGTGGATGGAGGCTCGGGTATTTAGGGTTTTCTGGACGAAGGCATTATATAGGCGAAAGGGCGGCGTCTGGAGGCACCCGAGGGGGTCACGCCACCCCCCGGCGCGGTAGGAGGTGGGGCCGCGCCGGCCCCTGGCGTGGCTGCCTCCTCGGTCGCCTCCGTCTCTCCTTTGGACTCCATGTACGTGTCGGGAAAATAGAAGGTTATGTCCAAGTTTCGTCCAATTCCGAGAATATTTCCAGAACAGCTTTTCTGGAATACGAAAACAGCAGAAAACAGGAACTGACACTGTGGCATCTTGTTAATAGGTTAATCCCAGAAAATGCATAAAAATGCTATAAAGTGTATATAAAAACATGTAACAATTGGTATAATATAAACATGGAACATCATAAATTATAGATACGTTTGGGACGTATCAGTGACACGATTGCAATGCCCGCAATATCGAAGAACTAGTCCAATGGGATAGGTACACAAAGGAAGAAGGGTTTACAATGGAAAAGGATTGAGTCCAAGGTGTCGTCACTTGATGATGATCGCAGAGCGGTTGCGGAAGCTTGTCGACGCTGTAGACGTGAGCACCTCAAAGAAAGACTCAAACAACAAAACAAGATGCCAAAACGAATTGAGGAATAGGAAAAATTTGTGTAACAAATCATGCCTGGCGGTAGTACCGCTTTCCTGCCCCTGTAGTACTGCTGTGTTCTAGCTCTAGCGGTAGTACTGCTGACTCCGGCGGTAGTACCGCTGGTCAGATTCCTGTTCTTCTCAGATCGCGATTTGGGGCGGAAAAGGCAACGAAAAATCCTCAAATTCGTAGGAAATTGGCAAAAATAGGCTTGGAAACTTTGAACAAAGGTGGAGGAGGTCCTTAGGCAACATATCCGTGGATCAAAACTACTCCGAACGCAACAAATCGAGAGATCGGCTCAAATCCAAGAAATGCTATTTTTGGTGGAAATTTTCGAATTTCTCAAAATCAAAGAAAAATTTGGTGGATTTGGGGATGGAAACACAAATCAATCCGTCCCAATTTTCATGGATTGATGGCGGATGAACGAGGAACACGAAGAACACAAGAGGGGAAAAGTCAAACACAAGGTAACTAGCAAAGCAACACGGACGAAATCAACCGGTAACAAGTCCCCAAGGGCAGCCCCCGATTCTCAATCTCCAACCAACATTACTCTTAGGATTGTTTCTCTCACCGGTCAAGCTCACCGGTCCAATTTAGCCACTCAAAGAGGAAGGATTGGCAAGTAATCGCAACTACAAGAAGAAGCCTTGAATCCACTAGAGGGATCTTCTCCACAAGGGGAGGCCTTGATTCATCTCCACAAGGGGAGGCCTTGATTCATCTCCATAGGAGGCAACACCAACAAGGGGTGGAAAGGAGCAAAGCTCAACTCAAGTCTAATCTCAGTCTAACCCTAACCCTAGGAAGAGGAAAGCTATTTATAGTCTAGAGGACAAAGGGGTAGGTGGGAGGAGGTTACATGGGCCTCGGCCCGAAATCCTGAAGGACGCAGCGGTAGTACCGCTGGTGATAGCGGTAGTACCGCTCCTGGAACAGGGGCGGTAGTACCGCTGTCTCCGGCGGTAGTACCGGTGGCGCTTCGAGGTACAAAGTATTTATTTCTGGCGGTAGTACTATGCTGCTACCGGGCGGGTACCGACGGGAGTACAGAGGCACTTTTGGAGTGGACGGTAGCTCGGGCGGTATCCCTGGCGGTAGTACCAGCTCCTGTAGGTGGCGGTAGTACCGCTGGCGCGGCGGTAGTACCGCTGCCTGGAGCTTCTTCTGCTTCAGTGCGATCATCAGGTGGTCTGCGGTAGTACCGCCGGGTGCCGGCGGTAGTACCGCTGCCTTTGTCTTCATCTCCAACAGCTTGTACATCTTCCTCTTCTTGGCTTCTCTCTTGTCCATCTTCGACACTTCCTTGTAGATCTTCACGAGGGTCAAACCTGAGTATACACAAGGTATCAGAATGAAGTAGCAAACTGTCCAAAGGGGTGTCGAAGTCACACAAAGAGAGGAGCGAGGTCACCTTTTCATGAAGTGCTTTGAATCTTAATCTTGTCATTGGACCGTTTGGCGTAGTTGGTGTAGGTGTCCTAGGTTGGGCTACATCATTTGCTCAAATAAGGATTGGGTCACTCGCTGCACTCTTACTTTGTTGATTTTATTTACTTACTATTAAATTCCTCTTTACAATTTACTATAAAACCACCTATAAAATTGTCTTGTAGTATTTACAGTGAAATCTTGCTGAATGGACTTGTCAACATCTTCTGCTCCTCTTTGGGTTTGACAGTCTTACTTACCGGAAAGACTATGATAGATTCTGTATACATCATTGCACATTCCTCCCGAGGGTGAACCAAACATCATGATCTTCCAAATCACATACAACGCACACGAATAGATCTGTGTGCATCTGAATTCGCTGTTGGAGAAGATTTATGGATACTCAAGTTTAGCCCCAAAGTAGCCCTCACAATCTTGGCATGCCCTTTATGTGTGTTGCAATTAATGAAAGCATCACATCTCTTCTTCCCCTTTACACCCCTAATGATCAAAACCGTAACCATCTCCAAATCCTCATCATATTCTTCCTCGTCTGAAGAGTGGTCGGAACACTCCTCCATGAGTCTCTTCATCGACGCAGACAAAATATTGAACACCTTGAAGGCCGGGTTAGCCGAGTTGATTTGACGGCAAACAGGGGTGTGCAAGGGAGTCTGTCACTAGATTAGGGTGATTAATGGTTATGACTATGAGGATATCACTTAAGATTGTACATCAGTGGACAATTATCAAGCGTTAGATGCATGCGGTCATAGGGTTGATGTTGTTTGGATGGAACCCCGTTCATGCTTTTAGTATTACCGGAGATGAGTTAATGTTGCATGGTCAATTTAATATTTGAGTTAATAATCCGTAACATTATGACACTATAATAAATATTAGGTGTGTGCATCTATGCTACATAACCAAAGGCAACAATATCTTGCATTTTCAATAAAAATAAAATAATAACAGTAATAATAAGATTATGATCAATGGCTAACGGCCATATGATTTAGTTATAGAATTTTTAGTTATAAAGATATGTACATTGTCATGGTATGTTAAGGAATATGTAGGTTCCAATTGTTCAATCTCGTGATGTATATGACATATCTATGAGGAGTTAGCAATAGTGACTCACTAGTAATGAAGTTCTACCAGATTATTTGTTGGACACATATTAGGGTCTATCATATTAATGGTTATATAATGTGTAGGTGTGACGATCATTTTATTATGATGCATTATGAATAAGTGTCAATCGAAGAGGAAGGTTCGAACCTCCCGCCCGAAGTGTTCTCAGTTTTTTCTTTTCGAAATGGGGGACATCCCCGAGCTCTTCATCAAAGTGATGCATATATCCATAGTTTCATTAAAGAACATGCCATGTTCAGTGCTAGATCATCAACTTACAGTCAAATCACATGAAGTAGTCTATAAGAGCATGGTTAATAATAGAGCCCGCTGTTAGCATTGCCATGTCACTTATAGCTAGCTTATAGTCATCATGTATAATAGTTGGCTATATGCATGTACTACTTTATGATTACATGACTTATCTTACACTCACATTATTTCAAGGAGCACGTGGTGCAGCTAGCTCTTGCATGAGAGCCCGCTTCCCTTCTCTCTCCTCCATGTAACCATAAATATATTATTTAAATCTTTATAGCCAGCTGACTGTACCTTATTATACTTTTCTAATGTCAGAATCATGACAAGATAAGAAAGGAAACCACGATTGGGTTGCCCTTCTTCTAGTTGTTTATTTGTTACACGAGAAGTTGAGGAGTTGATACTTTGATTTTGCCTTAGACAGTCTCCGTTCTAGGTCAAAAACTGGACAATGGTCATGGCCATAGTTCAGTTGTCACTAAATGAGCATTTTGTATTGCCAAATTTGTTTTAAACTTCATGAAACTACGAGTATCTTGTTAAAAACTAAACAATTGCAAAACACCTATTTCATAAAGCTACAAACTAAGGGTGTTATTTATCAGAGAACTCCAGGCCATGGAACTCAGCCACTACATATTGGCAGCATAAGCATGAGACGGACCCCACTTGTCAGCGTCTCAATCCGGCGTTGTGACTTGCTGTTGGACTGAGACACGGTTGGGCCCCTTAAACATTTGAACTACACGCCACACTTGCATCCCACATCAGTAGATCCTAGCTAGCACCCCGAATGAATAGTGGATTGGCAAATGATGTTGTTGATGATCCAGTTAAGTTTGGCTGGGCCACGGCTCTGAAATCCACTCTGGGAGGAGGCAATTTCTCAAACAGGCAATCCTTGATATTTCTGAGGACTCCCCTGTCGTAAGGATTTGAGGAGCTCGAGTACCGCCCTTTGTGCCTCTCATGGCTCGTCTGCAGCAGCGAAGTCCAGGAAATCAATTATTCATCAGCTACGTTGTAAATCATGCCAACGCCAGTTGGTTCCTTTAGTATTCGAACGACACACAAACTTTCACGTAACTTCACCTGGTTTTTGGCTGCAAGGAAGGCATGGTAGGCGAGGAGGCATGCGAGGAGCCAGACAGCCATGGAGCTGAACGCCGCGAGAGCAACCATTTCAGGCCAATTTCTCAGCACACCGAGAAGCCCTGCACCGGCAGCAGCATCCAACTGCACCCTGATTCTTCTCACGGAGAACGCAAGCGTGTACGTGTAGAAAGCCAGCGCCAAGGCTATCAGCAGCAGGTAGAACCTGTAGTTTCTCTGAACAAAAACAACAACAACAGAATTCAGGCATTCTGAAAACGCCCAAGTGATTTTCTGCCGTTGTGCATATGCACTTGACTCGTACCAGTCCTATACACTGGCCTATCCAGGGGCAGTGATGATCGAACTTGTCGACGCAATTGTCACAGACGGCACAGTGGGAGCTCCTCAGAGCACGGAAGATGTCACAGATCTTGCAGTACTTCTGCTTCGTTTCTATGCCGTCGACGACGATGCGCCGACTCCTCACTCTCCTGACGGTGTTTGTGCGAGCTTCTTCTGTCGGTGAGGTCCGATTTCTTGGTATGATCCCAGGGTCTCTTGTTGCAGTCAGTAGCAGAGTAGAAATCACCTGTCAACAAACTAGCTAGTTTCACAAATGATCCAGATATGAATAGCGAGCATGCAATGCATTCTTGGATAGATGTGGTGTCACTAACGGTTGCTGCCAGTGCGATGGAGAATGCAGCTATGAGGACTGGGTACTTCGCCGAAGGATCAACAACATCGGTCAAGAAGATCCACTCTGAAAGAAGGACCGCTATGGCCGTCAATATGAGGCCTCGAGGGTCAGGTCCACAGATCACACGCCCATCCAGGAAAAACACCTGCATTCCATGGCAAAACAAGGAAATCTAGTGCATCAGTATTCATGAAAGAGTGGGCATTTTTTCGTGACACAAAAACAACCACGGATCCTTACATTTTTCCCAGGCCAGACTTGGTACACGGTGATCGACGGCGATGAGAGCGGCAGGCTTGCCGGTGAAGATCTCCCGAAGCAAGACGGGATCAGAAATCTCGAGTTGTTGGTAACTGCACCTTTCAGACCGCACATTGCAGACGAGCAAGATGAGTCGTCAGGCTGTTTGGTGCACCCTTGGTGTTGGCGGCCCTGTTGATGAATTTCATGAATTGAATTTTCGTGATCAATAGAGTCCATGATGCAGCTTTTTCCTGGTTCTGCGTTTTGGAGAAAGAAGAAGACTTCACCGGGAGTGCTATTGGAAGTTACTAATAAAAGGAGCAACTGTCGCAGACTCGCAGGAGGGCAAGTTCAGTTCGTGTGCGGTGGAAGTTACCCACTGGTAAATTGGCGGTCTCACCATTTCTAAGTGCTTATTCTCGATCATCTCTGTCTAAACTAGCTATCAACTAATTTGGAAAAAAAATACACAGGATAGAATGACTTCCACTCATTGCTCTGAATCACCGCTGTTTCAATACAAGTGAACGTTTGTTCTCTAAAATCATCTTTAACAGCAATTCATAACACGTTGTATTAAAAAAAATCATGTATTCGATGATAAATACATAGATTTGACAATCGTCTGATGCCAAAGAATCAAGAACTACAGGTACATAGAACAAAAGAACTATCCTAGCTAATACATCTCTCTCAGTGCCTTCTGTGACCAAAAAACTTGCAAGAAGACATCTTCATATCTCTGAATCCGTAGTATATATTCCTGATAGCAAGGAGCTGCGACGCGGCACAAGATGATCTTGAGTGGCTCCGCCAGCTTCTCCCTCTCTATCTGTCGGCTACCGCTGTCTTTTGATCACTTGTGCGACAACGGCATGTTCTTCACCTGATCCCTGGCAACGCGCACGGTGCGGAAGGGGTCGTCGCGCGGGAAGTCGCCGTTGTACATGACTTCCAAGTAGCCGTCCTCTGTATCGGAGACAACGACGGCGCTGAGCCAGATAAAGAGGCGCAAGCCCGTGGGCATCGTCCCCATCGGCGTCCGCACGTACACCGTTGTTTCTTTCTGGATGGGCTCGAAGTCGTCCGACGACGGGTGAGGCGGTGGCGCTGGTCGCGAGATCGGCGGTGGGGTACTGGACTTGTAGGGAAATCCCCTGATGTCGACGCCGGAAACCTTGATGGCGAACGGGATCAGAGGCTCTCGGTACCTTGGGGCAGTGCACCTCTTTGGAGCATCTCCCAGCGGCACGTACGCGATTGCAGGCTTCCTGATGGCCGCTGCAGCTGGCTTGCGCGTGATCGGCGCGGGCGACTTCTGGACGACTGCTCTTGTTGCTGCCTTGGGGAACGGCGGCGGAGCAGAGGATTTCTTCACGATTCGTCCCTTCGCCACGGCGGCCAACTTCCTGCGCCGATCGAGCTCGCGGTGGATCTGGCTCAGGGCGGCGGACGGGCGCTTAGACATGAGCGCAGGCATGGCGAACACGAAGTGGAGGAGGAGCCGATGGATCGTGCAGAACTTAGGCGCAGTAGCTAGGGCTATATCGATCGAGGACAGGCCACGGAGGGGAAGGTCACCGAGTTGGAGCCGGGAAAGGGAAGCGTAGGAACCAAGCAGATGGCGGGGAAGATCGATTAGATTTTTGAATATTTGGATCGCACGGTGTTGCCTTCGTCTCGGCGTGTCCGACTACTCATTGGCACACTTGTCCTTCGTACTTGTCAGTGGCTCAGAGCGATGACCGTGCAGTCCGCCACCATGCGCAGGCTCGCCCTCTTGCCGACCAAGAACCAGTCCCCGACGCTGCCCGCGCCGCGCCAGGACGTCGGCCACAATGCCCACTCGAAGCGCGCTCGGACGCTTACCGGTCGGCGGTCAGCGCTGCCTTCCATTTCAGCAATTCGATCAACAAACGCAGTGGCACCAGCTCTGAGGCACATCAGCGGTGTCGAAGCCGGCATGAAGCGCGCACGGACGGCGCCAGTCCAATCGCGGGCTTTAAACTTCAAAAAAAAATCGCGGGCGCCCTCTGTATCATGTCTGAGCCACGACGCGGCAACAACATCAGCCAGAACTGTCGTCAAGAAACCGTCCAGGCCACGATCACTGCAAGCTTTTGCCAATGTTTCCTCCGTTTTTACTTCTCCGGCCGGCAAACAGCGAGACAGTCGCGTGCAGGTAGCCTGCCTAGCAGACGGCATGGCGGCACATCGGGCACTGGGACTTCCACATGAGCCAGCTATCGATGCACTCCAAATGGAAAACGTGGGAGCAAGCAGGCAGCCTCCTGGCGCTCTCACCGGTTTCAAACTCCTGGTAGAAACAACATTCAACACATCGTCAGTTAACAACCTTCTTCCACGATGCTATCAGGAGAGGCAGCTGGAGTATCATCACTGACATGGAGGCAGATAGGGCAGGTGATTTGCCCTGCACCCGCAGTTTCCTCCGTGAGCTTCGTCGCCGGCGGGAGGTTCTCGACGGCGTCCCTCCCAGCGACAATCGCCGGGAAACTCGGATCGATGATGTCGCCACATCGATCTCCTCGGCCACTGTGCGGATCGGCAAGAATTACCAATCCCGACAAGGCGCTGACGGTGCGTTTAGTTCGCGTGGCCATGGAGCAGTCATCGCAGCACCATATGGTCACCAGCGAGTCGGCGAGATCAACGGAGACGAGAGCTCCCGCGATTGCTCCCACCAGCGTCCCCTGCACGAAGCCGTCCTCGTGGATGAAGCCTGACAGGAGACCCACCACGGCCCCGAGCAATGTCCCAGCTGCACGTAGGCGATGCACATAATTGAAGTTAAACTTGGAAAGCCAAGTAAGCAGTAACTAATTAGCATCTGTATGTGGTGCACCTGCCCCGAAGACGGCCGTGACGAGGGAGCGCAGCAGCCCGCCGGCGACTCTGGTGGCCGCCGGTATCATCTTTGCTCCGCTTTCACAGCTCTCCTGCGTGCAGTGCTCTCCCTGATTTCAGGGAGTCTGGACTCTGAAGAGAATGGAGACGACGACCCTATCGATTCCAACACCACAGTCGTCAGGACACTCGTACTGAGCTGACTCGACTGGAAACATTTAGAACTACCATAAATATACTCATACTAGTTACTACAACAAAAGAAAATCACGTGCGCTGGCATGAAACGACACCCAGTCCCGACACCCTTCTGCCAGTCTTTGGCAGTTTGGCTGCAGCTACAGCGCACGACACACGGGACATGGATCTGTTGATGGAATTATGGGGAGTGATCTGTGGACATATATGTGTAAAAAAGCGGAAATTCACATCAGCTGTAGATGCACACAGTACTCAAAATACGTATTTTAAAATGTAAAAAAAATCTATTATATACTAAATACAATATACGAGGGTCTAATACAGACACCACGTTAAACCATATCATTACAAATAATTTTGATAGTTGGATCTAAAATTTACGGCTAAGATTAAAAAAATGATGTACCTAACATAAAGGTTCATAATCCATTACACCGATGGACTTGATAATCAATCACGCACACATAGCAAATAACGAAATCGTGGAATCCTATGACTCTAACCAAACCGTGAAATCATAGGACTCTTCCATCAGGTGTCAATTAAGGATACTATTAGAAGCCATGTGTGCATGCATCTGACACAAGCTCATGTACGTATACAGTACGAATTTGCCTAGCCAACCGGCCTTTTTTTTTTGAGGTATAAGGTGGTCGTATCCACCGCCCGAATAGATAGAAAGAGGTGACCCAGTTTATGAGAGAAACCGGGTCCAAAAACCATACAAATTGTACAAATGAATGACACAGATGAAGCGACCCGCCGCCCACACGACCCAAGTCGAACAAACGCCACAAAACACACCACCCGCTCCGGGGCCGCCGCCCCGGCATAACAACCAGATCGACTTTCGCATTGCCCGAAAGTGATCCAGTCATGGTCGACGAACCATCTGCCCACGCAGTCTTCATCCAGGTTGCCACCAAAACCACCATGTACCGGGGCCGCCGCCCCGGCGTAGCAACCAGATCGACCTTCGCATAGCCCGAAGATGATCCAGCCGAGTCGACGAACCCGCTGCCCTCGTAGATCAAGGTTGTCACCCAAACCCATGCAAGGTCACGGTCCTGCCCTGTAGGATCACCACTGCAACGAAGATCGAGGCCGCCGCCTCGACGCACCACCACCTTCCGGAGCCGCCGCTCCGACGTCCACCGCCCACGACCCCACGCCATTCTGCACATCCGCCGCGAAACCGTTGCACCGCGCTGGCCAAGGGCTCCAAAGCGCCGCCTCCAACAAGGTAGTGACGAGACCGCCACCGCCGCCCGCTCCCAAGGAGCATAGGTTTTCACCCGGAGATCTTGGAACCACCACGAGTTAGTCGAGGTCGAAAAGCTCCATAACGACGCAATCAAGAAGGGGAACGACGCCCGAGGGTGCCGCCGCCGTCGGCACCGACCGAAGTCCGTGCGAGCTTTCGTCTGGAGTTCAACCTGACCGCAAAGCTTCGGGAGTCGCAGGATGGCATCCTGGACATGCGGACAACCACCGAGCTCCACCGCACGCTGCAGCCGCCTCGACACCACCCTCCACGGCCGCTGCCACGCCCGATGCGTCCGCTCCACCGCAGCAGCCACAGGTCCGGGCCGCCGCCCCGGCTTGCCTCCGTGGCCGCCCAGCACCTCATCGGCCTCCTGCCTCCGCGCTAGCGCCACCGTCCCCATCTCCGCTCGACGCCCTGCGCCCGCATCCAGCCGACGCCCCGCAAGGTCGCAAACCCCTCGCGACGCCCAGCAACATCGGGCCAGCACTCCCGCAGCTGCGCTCCAACGACCTCCGTCAGACCCCCGCAGCTGCCCACCTCCTGCCAGCCGCGCGCCACAGCGTCCCGCTGCGAGCCCAGAACAGGCCCGCCCTGGGACTCAGGCAGCAGCCCCGACGCTGCCGCGCCCCCGACCTCTGCACCACAGCGCCTCACCGCCGCAGCACGTTGCTCCTCCCGCTCGCCGCCCGCATGGCCCGCCAGGCCCAGATCGAGCCCGACCGGGCCAGATGCGCCGAGCACCAGCATCGCACGGGCAAGGACCTCTTGATAACCCACAAGTATAGGGGATCGCAACAGTCTTCGAGGGAAGTAAAACCCAAATTTATTGATTCGACACAAGGGGAGACAAAGAATACTTATAAGCCTTAACAACTGAGTTGTCAATTCAGCTGCACCTGGAAAAGCACTAGTAACAGGGGTGATGTGAAAGCAGCAGTAATATGAGAGCAATAGTAACAGTAACACAGCAGCAGTAACACGGAGGCAATGGCACCAGAAAATAGTTGATACTACTTCTAATGACATATAGGACCAGAGAGCAATGATGATGACAAATGGACCGGGGTTCCCAGCTATCTACACTAGTGGTAACTCTCCAAACAAATAACAGGTGTTGGGTGAACAAATTACAGTTGGGCAATTGATAATTGTAAGGGCATGACAATGCATGCTTATGATAAGATAAAGTTTACTGTAGTATTTAATTGGGCATTACGACAAGGTACACAGACCGCTATCCAGCATGCATCTGTGCCTAAATAATCCACCTTCCGGTTAGCATCCGCACCCCTTCCAGTATTAAGTTGCAAACAACAGATTATTGCATTAAGTATTGTGCATAATGTAAACAACACATTCATCCTTAGACAAAGCATTGCTGTTTTACCCCTAGTGGCAACAACACATCTACAACCTTAGAACTTGCTGTCACTATCCCAGGTTAAATAGAGGCTGAACCCAACTATCTAGCATAAATACTCCCTCTTGGAGATACAAGCAACTACTTGATCAGGGTAACCACAAGTACCGGAGAGCATGCAAGATCTTAAATAAACAATAGTATGATAATATGATGAACAATCTGATCATAATGTAACAATTCATCGGATCCCAACAAACACAACACCAATTACATCATATGGATCTCAATCATGTAAGGCAGCTCATGAGATCATTGTATTGAAGTACATGGGAGAGAGAGTACCAACTAGCTACAGCCAAGAACCCGTAGTCCATGGGGGAACTACTCACAAACCATCATGGAGTCGAAGTGGAGGCGGTGGAGTCGATGGAGATGGCTCCGGGGGTCAATCCCCGTCCCGGCAGGGTGCCAGAACAGGAACTTCTGACCCCCGAAACGAGGTCTCGCGATGGCGACGGCGCTGCGGAAGTCTTTCTGGAGTATTAGATATATATTTAGGGTTTTCGCGTCGGGGTGACTAAATAGGCGAAGGGGCAACGTCGGTGGCGTCCCGAGTGGGCCAAACCACCTGCTCGCGCCGCCCCCTTCTGCCGCGCCAAGAGGTGGTTTGGAGGCCGTGGGCCTCCCCCTGGCTTGCCCTTCTGGCTCCGTGTGTCCCTCGGAAAAATAGGAGGTTTGGCTTTTGTTTCGTCGAATTCCGAGAATATTGCCCGAACAGCTTTTCTGGAACCAAAAACAGCAGAAAACAGGAACTGGCACTGTGGCATCTTGTTAATAGGTTAGTCCCAGAAAATGTATAATAATGATATATAATGCATATAAAACATGTGACAATGATACATAAAACAAGCATGAAACATCAGAAATTATAGATACGTTGGAGACGTATCAAGCATCCCCAAGCTTAGTTCCTACTCGTCCTCGAGTAGGTAAACGATAAAAAGAAAATAATTTCTGAAGTGACATGCTACCAACATAATCTTGATCCAATAATAATGTAAGGCATGTGAGCTGAGATCAAATCATTCAAAGCAAATGTCTATAGTTGATATAAGAGATAATAAAGCAAGAGTCAAACAAGCTAAAAGTTTTCATGAATTATCGCTTTAAAGACATGAAACCGTACAAGGTTCATTAAAGATGGTTTAAGTATCCAGCGTAGAAGTTCTATCCTTCAATCCAAGCATCAAGCAAATTTTCATAACACAGAAGGATTCAGCCAAGTAAACATAAACATGAACGTCATGAATCAACTGTTTCGAAGTCTACTCAACCGGTGAGCGCAAGCATTTGGTATTGGCACCAGGATGTTATGGCAAAGAGAACATTAATGGGGGTTTGGAAGGCCAATGGAAGAAAGTCTCACAAAGCTATAAGTGATCATTAGACAAGAGGAAGTCTTATAATCGAAGCTATGTAAGGAGTAGTGATTGCCATGCAACGGATGCACATAGAGCTATATGTGTATGAAAGCTCTCCAATGGAACTAGTGGGGGTGCATCCAACTTGGTTGCTCATGAAGACCTAGAGCACTTTTGAGGAAGCTCATCATTGGAATATACAACCCAAGTTCTATAGTGTAAATTCCCCACATAGTTATACTAGTAGAACATGAAAACTCTCTCACATGGAGTATAGGTGCTAAACACGAGCACAAGTGTGGATAAAGGATAGTAATGTTGCCCCCTTTTTCTTTATTCTTTTTTTTTTTTTTCCTTTTTTCTATTTTTTTTCTTTTTCTGTTTCTCTTTTCGATGGCCACATAGCACTTTTCACTTTCAGGGGCAACATTCTAATATGACAACACACTTTTTGGTACATATAACTCATAACGAACAAGACATGATGTATGAAACTGTATGCCTCTGCCAGTGTAGCAGGATATGCAATGATCTAGCGTAACATGGGTAAACCACACATCAGCTGTATAGAATCATGCAAAGCAATATATAAGTGATGAATGACAACAAGTCATGTAATGTAAATGGAAGTTGCATGGCAATATATCTCGGAACAGCTATGGAAATGCTGTGGTAGGTAGGTATGGTGGTTGTTTTGAGGAAGATGTATAGGCTTATGTGTAGGAGAACAAGAGGAAGTCCTCCCACGGGGTTGGATGTACCGGCGAAGTATGCACAACTCTCAATGTGAGCAGAAGGCAATGCACAGCACCGAAGAGGCTAGCAAATTTGGATGGTGGAAGTGCCAAAAACCGTAGCTTAACATTAGTCAAAAAGAACTCACAAGTTTATTGCAAACAACTAGCAGGTTCAACATTAAGAGCATGATTAAAATTCACTCCAAGAAGGGCCGTTCACGGCGGCACAAGTACCCGTTAGATCCCTCGACCTTCAGCACAACTTAGTTATTACAATGAACTTTCAGACATGGAAAGCTATCAAGTCCAACTACACCTTCAACAATTTTTAGAGTTTGTAGTACGGTACAAGCTTAAAGACAACAATCCACTAATGATTTTAACTTAATTAACCAGCAAGCTTTACCATCTAAATACCTCAAAACGTTTGCAAAGAATCAGATTATCAAAGTTCAATGATCTACAAGATTATGCAAGTTTTTCATTATACCACTACCACATGCAAAAATTTCTGGACCAACACATCAACCAAGCAACTCTCCAAATAAATATAAGTGAAGCAAGAGAGTACTTTCTATAAAATAACTAATAGCTCTGAACAAGAGATACATGAAAACCAAGAGCTAGAAGCTAAACAGTGCGAAAATGAATACTCAACAATATAAGTGAAGAATAGGAGTATTCAAATGAAAAAGCGGAGCGTGTCTCTCTCCCAAACAAGATAGATAGGATCCGACATTGATATGATCAGAGAATAAAACTAACAAACTAAACACAAAGACGCTCCAAGAACAGCACATATGATGTGAGAATTAAAATATAGTTTCACTAGAGATGACCTGATAAGTTGATGATGAAGAAGGGGATGCCTTGGGCATCCCCAAGCTTAGATGCTTGAGTCTTCTTGAAATATGCTTGGGTGACCACGGGGGCATCCCCAAGCTTAGGCTCTTCACTCTTCTTGATCACAATATCATCCTTCTCTCTTGACCCTTGAAAACTTCTGCCACACCAAACTTCTCATAAACTTCATTAGAGGGGTTAGTACTCAAAAACATTAATCCACTTTGGTTCTGTAGTGACACATTGCAATACTCAATAAAACATTAGCTACAGCCCTCCACGTCTAGAAAGCCTTACTTAAAGTCCACAAGAGACAATGCAAAAAACAGAGACAGAATCTGTCAAAACAGAACAGCCAGTAAAGACGAATTTTTTCGAGGTACTTCCGTTGCTCAAATCGGAAAAAGTGAACTAATGAAAGATGCGTACATATAAGGATCATGCGTGATTTTTTTAGAATTTTTCGATTTTTCTGGAAAAAGCTCAAATTCGTGACAGCAAAAATCTGTCCCTGCGCAGAAATCCAAATCTAGCATCATCTAATCATTAAAGGCTCTTCTTGGCACAACAATGCAATAAAATAAAGATACAAAGGAGTTGTTACAGAAGTAAGCAAGCTCCTTGACTCAAAAAGCAAAAGAAAAATTACAGAAATAAAACATGGGTTGTCTCCCAAGAGCGCTTTTCTTTAATGCCTTTTAGCTAGGCTTGATAGTTTTAATGATGCTCTCATGAAAATAGAAAATGAAGCAAAAGGAGCATCAAGAAGCAAATTCAAAACACATTTAAGTCTAACCCACTTCCTATGCATAGGAAACTTGTACACAAATAAATTCATATAGAACAAAGTGACAAGCATAGGAAGATAAAACAAGAGTAACTTCAAAAGTTTCAGCATATAGAGAGGTGTTTTAGTACCATGAAAATTTCTACAACCATATTTTCCTCTCTCATATAATTTTCAGTAGCATCATGAATAAACTCAACAATATAACTATCACACAAAGCATGCTTTTCATGATCTACAAACACATAATTTTTATCAAGCTCATAAGTAGTGGGATTTAAAATTTCGAACCCACATGTAACAATTTTATAACAAGATGATTGATCACTCTCAACATATATGGGACGCCTAGATAAAGTCAAGACTTCTCCAATCCCATTTTCATTAGTGGTACAGTCAATATTATCAAGTAACATAGGACCATCATCTAGAGCTTTATCATAAACATTTTCTAAGCAAAACTCTTTAGTACCATGCATTTCGATATCAGCCACAAATAAAGGATTATCATAAGATTTATCAAAATAGCATGGATTATCATATATAACAGTAGCATAATTATTCTCACAAGTTTTACTCATAGGAAAAATTTCAAGAGAATCAACAGGAACATAACATTCATCCTCCTTGGGTAAGCATGGAGGGCAATCAAATAATGTAAGAGATGAAGAGTTACTCTCATTAGAAGGTAGGCATGGGTAGCTAATCCATTCTTCCTCCTTTTGTTCATCACTCTCCTCCTCTTTTTCATCTAATGAGCTTTCAGGTTCAGCAATTTCTTCTTCCACAGGTTCCTGCAAATTGTGAGTGCATTCTTGTGCATTAATGAGTCTCTCTTTGTAATCAACGATATAAGGATTATTGCTGTAATGTTCTATGCAATAATCAAGGATAGAAGAGACATAATCTTTAAGGTCCTTACAAGCAATACAAGTTTCATAATTTTTAGCCATGAAAGATTCTATCTCAGAGGCTCCCATAAATAAAACAAATTGTTCTACTTCTTCGAACCCAAGATGAATATAGTTATTCCAATGATAGTTCACAATTAAAACTTCTTCACTAAAGCCACATTGGAATTTAAGATGTTTAGTATCCTGTTTAGAGCAACAGTTTATATCATGGCGTTTAAGCAAGATTTAGCAATTGTATTCAACTTTCTAACACAGCACTCATGACTTCACCCTTTTTTGATTCTCTATACTTCATATATAATTCTATAAGCTCCATATAGGTTGTGGGTTCTTCCATAACAACAGTTTTTAATTTTTTGGTTTTTCAAATTTTTATGGATTTTCGTTTATAAGAAAAACAAAACAAACAAAAATAAACTAAACAAAAGTAAACTAAGCAAAACACAACTAAACAAAAATAAACTAAGCACAAATAAACTAGACAAAAATAAACTAACAAACAAAATAAAAAAAAACAGAGAGAGAGGTAGAGTGTACTCCCCAGGTGAACTTATGAGTAGAGCTATGCTCCCCGGCAACGGCGCCAGAAAATAGTCTTGATAACCCACAAGTATAGGGGATCGCAACAGTCTTCGAGGGAAGTAAAACCCAAATTTATTGATTCGACACAAGGGGAGACAAAGAATACTTATAAGCCTTAACAACTGAGTTGTCAATTCAGCTGCACCTGGAAAAGCACTAGTAACAGGGGTGATGTGAAAGCAGCAGTAATATGAGAGCAATAGTAACAGTAACACAGCAGCAGTAACACGGAGGCAATGGCACCAGAAAATAGTTGATACTACTTCTAATGACATATAGGACCAGAGAGCAATGATGATGACAAATGGACCGGGGTTCCCAGCTATCTACACTAGTGGTAACTCTCCAAACAAATAACAGGTGTTGGGTGAACAAATTACAGTTGGGCAATTGATAATTGTAAGGGCATGACAATGCATGCTTATGATAAGATAAAGTTTACTGTAGTATTTAATTGGGCATTACGACAAGGTACACAGACCGCTATCCAGCATGCATCTGTGCCTAAATAATCCACCTTCCGGTTAGCATCCGCACCCCTTCCAGTATTAAGTTGCAAACAACAGATTATTGCATTAAGTATTGTGCATAATGTAAACAACACATTCATCCTTAGACAAAGCATTGCTGTTTTACCCCTAGTGGCAACAACACATCTACAACCTTAGAACTTGCTGTCACTATCCCAGGTTAAATAGAGGCTGAACCCAACTATCTAGCATAAATACTCCCTCTTGGAGATACAAGCAACTACTTGATCAGGGTAACCACAAGTACCGGAGAGCATGCAAGATCTTAAATAAACAATAGTATGATAATATGATGAACAATCTGATCATAATGTAACAATTCATCGGATCCCAACAAACACAACACCAATTACATCATATGGATCTCAATCATGTAAGGCAGCTCATGAGATCATTGTATTGAAGTACATGGGAGAGAGAGTACCAACTAGCTACAGCCAAGAACCCGTAGTCCATGGGGGAACTACTCACAAACCATCATGGAGTCGAAGTGGAGGCGGTGGAGTCGATGGAGATGGCTCCGGGGGTCAATCCCCGTCCCGGCAGGGTGCCAGAACAGGAACTTCTGACCCCCGAAACGAGGTCTCGCGATGGCGACGGCGCTGCGGAAGTCTTTCTGGAGTATTAGATGTATATTTAGGGTTTTCGCGTCGGGGTGACTAAATAGGCGAAGGGGCAACGTCGGTGGCGTCCCGAGTGGGCCAAACCACCTGCTCGCGCCGCCCCCCTTCCAGCCGCGCCAAGAGGTGGTTTGGAGGCCGTGGGCCTCCCCCTGGCTTGCCCTTCTGGCTCCGTGTGTCCCTCGGAAAAATAGGAGGTTTGGCTTTTGTTTCGTCGAATTCCGAGAATATTGCCCGAACAGCTTTTCTGGAACCAAAAACAGCAGAAAACAGGAACTGGCACTGTGGCATCTTGTTAATAGGTTAGTCCCAGAAAATGTGTAATAATGATATATAATGCATATAAAACATGTGACAATGATATATAAAACAAGCATGAAACATCAGAAATTATAGATACGTTGGAGACGTATCACCTCTCTGCACCGATGGCGCCCGCGTGCCGCACCGCCGCCAAGAGTCCTTGCGACCTCCGGCTCCACCCGAGCCCGTCGGCTCGGCTTCCTAGCCCCGACCGCCGCCGCCCCCACGCCGGTCTTCCACCTCAGAGACATGGACCATCCCCCCGACCACCTTTTGGCAGCGAGGGGCGCCGCCACCGCCGCGGACGGAGCCAGCGACGGCATCGGCAGGAGGGCGCCGGAAGAGAGGAGGTTTGGCGGCGCGGGTTTTCTCCCCTAGCGCCGCCGGGGGGAGCGACGCGAGGGGTTGGTTCCGAAGCCAACCAGCCATTATCAACACATCAAAACCAGGCACAACCTATCGATTACATTTAATGCACAATAGCAGAGCTTGCGATCAACTAGATGGCGATAAGTGCAAGCGTTAATTTTCTCCTCGAGTGTCTTCCACCGTCAAATACCATCACAGAGATAGAAAAGCTGGGAGAGTGGGAGATCCACTAGAGGAAAAATGGATATGCCGAGCACCGTGAACTTTTGGCAACAATGGAATCCGCTCGCCATATGTGTATGCCTTGAGGTCGCGGAAAGACGGCGGTCGGCTTCGACGAGGCGCATGCTGGATACTGGCACAAATCGCCGCTCGCCCACGTCGGCCACCCCTAAACCTGTTCGTCCAGTGCTTTATTAATATAAAGTAGTTCAGAGATATCTTTAATTCATCTAGAAAATAGAACAAAATATTTTAAAAACCACATCCACGGAGTTATACGAGGCCTCTCTCACAAACCAGCCAAAGATAGATCACACTGGCAGTCATGTTCAAGGAAGGCGATAGTTTTAAAAACGAGATTGTGTCTTTGAGATTGTGGATTTCCCTATGGTCTGACAATGTTTTACTCGGAAGGCTGCAGATCACCCACTTCAAGTGGATCCCCAACAATAGATACATGATGATCAAGGTGCAACGACCAAATTAAGGGCGTAATCGCAGTAGGAGCGCCTTCCAACGCGTCGTGGAATGCTGATACGAGGTTCGACACGAGGCCTTATGACGGAGAAGATGGGCCCCTGCAGCCAAAGAGTAAGGTCCTGGGGTAAAACCAGGACATGGAAGATGTTGATGGCGCCCAAGCACGTCGAGGTAGGGGTGCGTGCTCACTAGAATGGATCAGGTCCTCCTGACCGGCGTGAGTCAGAGAGGCCGCACACTCTCTAGAGCAAGAACTTATTGGACAATTTAAATTAGTCTTGGAGTCCAATAAAGTAGTTGTGTCAAAGTTTGGACAATTTATGGGTAAAGGGTATGAGTGCGGAGGCTTGTTCCGCTTTTCATTATCGGATTTCTGTAATAAGTCACTAAACCATATTTGTGGCAGTGTGGATTCGGATGCCGGTGTGTGGCACTCTCGTTTATGTCATGTTAATTTTGGTTTAATGAGTAGACTTTGTAGGTTGAGTTTAATTCCTACTTTCACCGTTGCCAAAGGTTCTAAGTGCCATAGCTGTGTGCAGTCTAAGCAACCTCGAAAGCCTCACAAGGCAGCCGAGGAGAGAGAAACTTGGCACCACTAGAACTCGTATTCGGATCTATGTGAAATGAATGGCGTGTTGACGAAAGGTGAAAAAAGATATTTCATGACTTTAATTGATGATGCTACTAGGTTCTGTTATATATACATGTTGCAAACTAAAGATGAAGCTTTAGACTACTTTAAAATCTATAAAGCTGAAGTAGAAAATGAGTTAGAGAGAAAGATCAAACGTCTTAGGTTGGATCGTGGTGGCGAGTATTTCTCCAAAATATTTGATGAATTCTATGAGGAACACGGTATTATTCATGAGAGGATGCCTCCCTATTCGCCCCAATCAAACGGGGTTGCCGAGAGGAAAAACTGCACGCTGACCGACTTGGTGAATGCCATGTTGGACACTGCTGGTTTATCTAAGGCACGGTGGGGGAGGCTTTATTGACTTCGTGGCATGTCCTGAATAGAGTTCCGAACAAGGATAAAGTGAAGATACCTTACGAGGAGTGGTCTGGAAGAAAACCATCACTTTCTTATTTACGCACTTGGGGATGCTTGGCGAAAGTCAATGTTCCAATTCCTAAGAAACGTAAACTCGGACCAAAGACAATGTATTTTGTCTTTCTAGGCTATGCTCAGCGGAGCATCTGCTATAGATTTTTAGTGGTTAAATCTGAGGTACCTGATGTGTATGTTGATACTATTCTGGAATCTCGTGATGCTACATTTTTGAGAACATGTTTCCTATGAAGGATATGCATAGCACTGTTAGAATTTCTTCTGAGATATTTGCTGAATCTAGTACATCTGTTGATAATTCTGAACAACCACATGTTGAGCAAGTCCTTGAGAAGGATGACAATGAAGCTCCCAAGAGGAGCAAGAGACAGAGGATTGAAAAATCCTTTGGTGATGATTTCATTGTGTACCTTGTGGACAATACTCCTACGACCATTGCAAAGGCATTTGCATCTCCTGATGCTGATGACTAGAAAGAAGCTGTCCATAATGAGATGGACTCGGTTCTTTCTAATGGGACATGGGAATTATCTGAATGACCCTACGGTTGTAAACCTGTGGGTAGGGGTGGACATGAAGCTCGAGGCCTGGCTCGAAGGTCATACAAGCCAAGCCTAAACCTTCCCGGCAAGGCTCGAGGCTCGACAAGCCGGCTCGGTGAAGCTCGCAAGCCGGCTCGAAGGCTCGATGAAATACGAAATTTTGACATGGTCTTTACTAAAAATATAACAATTCACAATTATTAGTTACATTGATTTATTTCAGGTCCCAAAAATGCCATATGAGTTCTATATCGGTTCCCAACAATAACAATCTATAAATCTTCAAATCACACCAATGCCATATGAGATATATGCGCATTCAATAATCAGGTGAGGCCTAACTAACACCTAGGAGTACTAGATAACAACCATGAATCCATGGTCAGGTAACGAATGGTCCAAAGGGCACTACAGCCACCTCCTACTGATCATCTATTTGGTTGTCTGTCAGTGTGTGGAACTTCAAAATAATACTCCGATCGATGTGCTTGTACTGAACGAGAGACAGAGCAACCTGTGGTGGTGGAGCTCCTGCTGCTGCCGGACGGCTGGTGGCCGCCGCTACCGACAGACGCGCGGCGCCGCGCGCATCCACGGGAACAGCAGCAGCTACAGGTGGAGCACGGAGGCAGGAGGTAGGGGAAGGCGGGGGGATCCATGGGAGCTCGGAAGAGGATACGGATGGGAGTGGACGGTGTCGGTGGTGGCGGGCTGACGGCCGGCATCCGTCAGCGGCGGCGCTAAGTTGCCAACTCCAGCGCCGAATGCGGAGCACGAGAAGGATTGATGGGAAAATCGGGGGGACGGAGAGCAGCAGCGGGATCGGGGCAAAACTGCCTGCGTTTGGTAGCCGGCTCGCGAGCCGATCGAGCCAAGCCTTGAGCCTGACGAGCCGAGCCGCGAGCCCATTTTTCAGAAACATTTCGCTGCCAAGCCGAGCCAGCTCGGCTCGAGTTTTGTCGAGCCTGTCAGAGCCGAGCCTCGAGCCAGCTCGGCTCGGCTCGATTCCAGCCCTACCTGTGGGTTGTAAGTGGGTGTTCAAGAAGAAGCTAAGGCCTGATGGTACTATTGAAAAGTACAAGGCACGGCCTGTAGCCAAGGGATACACCCAGCGCGAAGGCGAAGATTATTTTGACACCTATTCACCTGTTGCTAGACTCACCACCATTCGAGTACTACTTCCCCTGGCTGCCTCCTATGGTCTTATTGTTCATCAAATGGACGTAAAGACAACTTTCCTTAACGGAGAGTTGGAAGAGGAAATCTATATGGATCAGCCTGATGGGTTTGTAGTAAAAGGTGAAGAGAGAAATGTGTGTAAATTGTTAAAATCTTTGTATGGGCTAAAGCAAGCACCTAAGCAATGGCATGAGAAGTTTGATAGTACTTTAAGGTCTGCAGGCTTTGTCATTAATGAGGCTGATAGGTGTGTTTATTATCGCCATGGTGGGGGTGATAGCGTTATATTATGCTTGTATGTTGACGATATACTTATTTTCGGAACAAGCATGATAGTGATAAATGAGGTCAAGTCCTTTCTGTCAAAGAGTTTTGATATGAAAGATCTGGGACAAGCTGATGTGATTCTGAACATTAAGCTGATTAGGGATGAGAGTGGGATTACGTTAACGCAATCACACTATGTTGAGAAGGTCTTGAGCCACTTTGGCTATATAGACAGCAAGCCTTCTCCAACACCCTATGATCCCAGTGTAACACTCAGAAAGAACAAGAAGGAAACGAGAGATCAATTAAGATATTCTCAAGTGATCGGTTCACTCATGTACCTTGCGAGCGTGACGAGACCTGATATCTCTTTTGTTGTGAGCAAATTGAGCAGGTTCATGTCTAACCCGGGTATTGATCATTGGCATGCACTTGAAAGAGTGATGCGCTATCTGAACGGTACAATGAGTTATGGGATTCACTATTCAGGGCACCCTGCGGTACTTGAGGGATATTGTGATTCGAACTGGATCTCAGATGTTGATGAGCTCTACGCCACAAGTGGATATGCGTTTATCCTTGGAGATGACGCAGTGTCATGGAGGTCTTGCAAACAGACCATATTGACGAGGTCAACCATGGAAGCAGAACTTACTACTTTAGATACAGCTTCTGTTGAGGCAGAATGACTATGTGAGCTCTTGATGGACTTACCGGTGGTTGAGAAATCTTTACCAACCATCCTTATGAACTGTGACAACCAAACGATTATCATGAAAGTGAACAGTGCTAAGGATAACGCGAAGTCATCAAGACACGTTAAAAGACGTTTGAAGTCTGTCAGGAAAATGAGAAACTCCGGAGTTATAACTGTTAGTTATATTCAAACGAACAAAAACCTGGCAGATCCCTTTACTAAAGGACTATCACGTAAAGTGATAGATAGTGCATCGAGGGAGATGGGGTTGAGACCCGTGAGCGTTACACCATAGTGGTAACCCAACCTATATGATTGGAGATCCCGTGAATTAGGACCTGGGAAGAACAAGCTAGTGGGTTAACAGAGGAGAGTTTTTATTTAACCCTCTCTAGTGAAGATGCATAACTCTCAAATTCTATAAGGCAGGTTGGCAATATGCCTTAATGTGTTTCTGTTGGCTATTCGTAGCAAAACTGCTATCCTATAGAGCGACCTTGAAAGAACACACCTATATGAGTTCGACTGTTAAACGTCGCAGTCTATGAGATTTGGGTGATCTCTAATAAGCTCATGAAGAGACCAGGGAGTATGACGCATATGCTCCACCCACGGGGTAGGCTACTGGAAGCCACGTACTGGTTATGACTTTGAGTGAAGTCTATTGGCACCAAACTTGCAATTCAAGGTTCGTCCATTGTTCAAGTTGCTGGTAGATGTAGCTTAAAGCTCTAGGCGGAAGTTCAACTTAACAGTCTCTGCTGAAACACTGGTATATAAACAAGAAACGACGTTTGACAAAATCTCTAAATGGGAATGTGAGATCTGGTGGGGGATTGTTAGAATTTGGGCCCAATATGGGCAGCCCAAATAGACAAATTCTGAAATCTCAAATTGGCCCATGTGCATGTGCATATGCATGGCTGGTTGTGGGTGCTAAAGTTTAGTCCCACATTGCTAGCTGGAGGAGAGTTGCACCACCTTATATAGTGGAGTGTTGTGCTACTTGGTGTGCTTGTGAGAATAGAAGGCTCTCTCCCGCGCACTCCTCCTCCTCCGCCGCCGTTGCTCGCTCGTCTCGTCACGACGCGTCGCGAGTTGCGGGAATGAGCCGAGCCATGCCTATATTTTTGTTGTTCGGGAAAATTGAGTCGTCAGCGTACGCGTACAGCTTAGCCAATTCGGGTCTCTCCCGGATCGTGGGCTGCTGTAACCGACTCGAACGTGTGAGACATGGCCGGCCCACGTTGTACTCATTAGGGTTTTCTGAGCCGCACTATATATTGCCTTGCACTGCGTGCGCCGTCACACACCGAACCAATCTAGGTTTTTCCACATCTCGTGCCTTGCGCCGCCGCCGTAGTCTACTCCATCCCGAGCGTCGGCGTGCACTGCCGATCAGGAGAGCAGGTCTCCAGAACCAGTTGCCTTTGTGATCCTGTATGGGAGAGGGCGAATTAGGTTTTTGGGAAGCGCCTCGCGCGACTGCTCGCCGTTTCCACCACGGGTCGTCTTCCGAACAAGTCCGGCGGTCCTGCCTACCGCTGCCTCAAGCGTCGTCTACTTCGACCCGTCTTCACCAACGTCGTCATCATCAACAACCTCGCTGCCAATTTGGAAGCGCTGAACTTGGCTGCATCGACGACTACTTCCTCTACGACCATTCGGTACGTGCGACGTATTCCGAACTAATGTGTTACTATGGATATGTTGGCATATATGTTGCTACTGTTCTTGTTGCTTAATACGTCTAGTGTGTTCGTATTTCACATGTTAGTAGCTGGTATTGTTATGTTTAATATTCTGAAATTAATCATAAAATTATTGCCTAATTTTCCAACAACCAGGACATGGAAGATGTTGATGGCGCCCAAGCACGCCGAGGTAGGGGTGCGTGCTCACTAGAATGGATCAGGTCCTCCTGACCGGCGTGAGTCAGAGAGGCCGCACACTCTCTAGAGCAAGAACAAGATGCGGCTCTGGCCCAAGCATCAGGTGAGGTACCCGGGCATCCCACGTCATCAAGCATTTTTCTGGCGCCGTTGCCGGGGAGCAAGAGGATTTCTGTAAGGGGAGTTTCACGCTTCCAATCTCTTTACTTTGTTATTGTCTTGCTTAGTTTATTTTTATCTAGTCTTGTTTGCTTTATTTATCAAAAACACAAAAAAATTAGTTGCTTAATTCGAATTGTTATTTTTCAGTCTTGTTATCATGTCTAGCTCTGCTCCTTTTTTCGTAGTGCCACCTGTGGGAGAAATTATTACTTTTAGACAGAAAAGTGGGGAATCCTTTAGGAATGTCTGGGAGAGAATTTTGGAATTACACAAGAAGGTGCAACCTAAGATGGATTTGAGAGTTCTTATAAAAAAATTCTACTATGGTTTATTTTCTGTTTATCAACATGCTCTAGATACCATGGTAGGGGAAACCTTTTCTGAGTTTGATACAATGAAAGCTCATAATATTTTGAGTGGTTTGTCAATTTTCCCAATGGTGGACGAAACTAGGATATTCACTAAGCTAGATAAAATAGAAAAGTCAATTGATGATTTAACTCTGAGCCATAATCTTAAAGAACAACCTTTAGTTGAGCTACAAACTGATTGGAAACCATTCATTGAGATTAATATTGGTAATGAAAAGTTTCGCGCCTACTGTAACCTTGGTTCAACAATGTCCATCATGTCTAAAATGGTTTATGATCTATTAAAATTTGATAATATGGTTGATTACCCTGTTTTTTATTTTCATGCTGATGGAACAATCACAAGAAGCATAGGGATTATTAATGATATTATGGTCGCTGTTCAAAATAAGACCATCCCTGTGAATTTCATGATTTTTGCAAAATCTCCCAACCATATTGTTTTAGGGAGATCCTTTTTAAAGAGTAATGGGGGTTTTATCAATGCAAAGTATGGGTTTATGAAATTTAATACTCCTATCAATCGGAGGTTTTTCTTCTCGATCAAAAAAGATGACCCCACCGAAAGGTTGGGAGATTTTAATGTCTTTGGAAACACTTGATTCTTACTTTCTGAGCCTAGCTGAAAGACGTTAAAGAAAAGCGCTTATGGGAGACAACCCATGATTTTATTTCTGCAATTTTTCTTTTCTTTTTGAGTCAAGGAGTTTTTTTACTTCTGTAACAATTCATTTGTATCTTTATTTTATCGCATTGTTGTGCCAAGTGGAGCCTCTAATAGGAAGATGATGCTAGATTTGGATTTCTGCGCAGGAACAGATTTCTGCTGTTCACCGTTTTACTTCTGTAAAATCACCGAAAATTATTTAAATCTGCAAATTTTTGTGCGTGATCCTCAGATATGTACGCACCTTTCGTTAGCTTTGAGTTTTTCGATCTGAGCAACGTAAGTGCCTCGAAAAAATTCATCTTTACAGACTGTGCTGTTTAGACAGATTCTGTCTTTTATTTTTCGCATTCTCTCTTTTACTAGTATTGAGTGGAATTCTTTTTTAGGGTGAAGAGCTTCACATAATATCAGTGGCAGTAGTTAATGTTAAAAGTAACAGTCATCTTTGTGTCCTTATAGAACATGTGAGTTTTTGATTGTGCACTAACTCTCTAATGAGAATTAGTCTGAGTTTGGTGTGGCAGAAGTTTTCAAGGGTCAAGAGAGAAGGATGATATAATGTGATCAAGAAGAGTGAAGAGCTTAAGCTTGGGGATGCTCCCATGGATCACCCCAGCATATTTCAAGAAGACTCAAGCGTCTAAGCTTGGGGATGCCCAAGGCATCCCCTTCTTCATCAGCAACTTATCAGGTCATCTCTAGTGAAACTATATTTTAATTCTTTCACATCATATGTGCTTTACTTGGAGCGTCTGTGTGCCTTTTATTTTCAGTATTTTATTTTTATTATGGTCAACTTGATTGGACCCTAGCATTCTTGATTCGGAGAGAGACATGCTCCGCTTTTTCATATGAATACTCATATTCTTCACTTATACTTGTTGAGTATTCTTATCTAGCTATTGCTATGCTTTTAGCCCCTGTTTTGCATGCATCTCTTATTCAGAGTTGTTAGTTATTTCAAAGAAAGTACTCTCTTGCTTCACTTATAATTGTTTGAAGAGTTTATGTTGAAATAAGTTGATTGGTGTTTGGTTGGAACAAAAAATGCTGCATGTGGTAGATGGTATAATGGAAAAAGCTTACATATTCTTGTAGATCACTGTATTGGATAATTTGATACTTGTCAATTGTTTTGAGTTATCAAGTAGTTCATGTTTAAGCTTTTGTATCATGTAGCTAAAACCTATTAATGAAGAACTCCCGTAAAGCTCATTGAAATTTGGTTTGCATGATTGGTATCTCTAAGGTCTAGAATTTTTCTAGCAAAAGGGTTTGGTTAACAAGGTAGACAGTGTAGAGTCTTATAATGCTTGCAATATGTTTTCATATAAGTCTTACTGTGTCGGTTGATATCCTGTGTTTGCTTCAAATAACCTTGCTAGCCTAAACTCTGTATTGAGAGGGAATGCTTCTCGTGCATCCAAAACCTTGAGCCAAAATCCATGCCATCTGTGTCCACCATAAATAACTATATGTGGTATTTCCTTGCCACTCCAAGTAAATTTTTCATGTGCTACCTTTAAACTATTCAAAAATTATTACTCCTATTTTGTGTCAATGTTTACCAAGCTCACGAGGACGGGGTGGATGTCTTTATGTCACCTGTCAAACAGACTTTACCACCGGACTAGCGGCATATACATCCGCTTATCCATTAATTTTGCAAAAAGAGCTGGCAAATGGGGTGCCCAGTCCCAATTAATTACAACTTTAACCGCTTAATTCTCTTCACATTTTTGCCCTGATTTATCAGTCAAGCAATGACAAACAGTGAAATATCTGCATGTGTAAACAAAAGAGAAGAGGGATGATCTGCCTTGCTGGTAGAAATAACATCCTTCATGGGAGCCGCTCTTAAAAGTCTGGTTGGCAGGGGTCATATTGTACTTTTCCATTTTCTGATTCGTTGACAATTAATAAACACCTCCCAAAACTTATTTTTACTCTCTTTATGATTTCAAAAACTTAAAAAGCTCTAGCACATGATTTAATCCCTGCTTCCCTCTGCGAAGGGCCTTTCTTTTACTTTTATGTTGAGTTAGTTTTCCTACTTCTTTCTATCTCAGAAGCAAACACTAGTGTCAACTTTGGTGCAACAATTTTTATATGCTTGTATATTGCACTCATTATATTGCTTTGTGTTGACAAATATCCATGAGATATATATGTTGAAAGTTGAAAGCAATCGCTGAAGCTTAAATCTTCCTTTGTGTTGGTGACGAGGGGTTAACTCATCAAATCCCATGGTTAAGGACCTAGGGTTGAGATTATGGGGAGAGAACGTGATAGTAGTGGTAATTTCGTCGGCTGACAAGCAGAGGCAAAGATTTACCCAGGTTCAGGTCTCCAGAGAGTAACACCCTACTTCATGCTTGTCTGGTATTGATCGTGTGGGATTATGCGGTTACAGGGAAGCTCCGGCGAGATGTCGATCTCGCTAGGGCTTTGGGTGGTTCGAGTATTGCGTGTCTTGGATCGGCGGCCCTCCCAACCTTTATATAATAGGCTGGGTCTCGGGAGTTCGTAACCGACCCAGATTACATGTAAGGAAAGCCTAAACCGACTATGCCTATGTCTAATCTTGGAGGATACTCCATCTTGTTGGACCTTTCGTCATGGGCTTCATGTAGGCTCTTGATAGTTGGGTCTTAGTCGATACGTGCACCAGGTACCCTTATGGTAGGGTACCCGAGATGTATATCCTTGTCAGTATCCCCCCGAGTACTTGTCTGACTCGAAGAATCGGGCATGGACTCATTCGTAAGTGCACGTCATATGCTTTGTACTTGTATGTTGCAATTGGAATTCCTGTATGAATAGCACATGTTGGCTATGTCGAGTATTTCATCGACTTTGGTTTTTGCTTATGATAATCAAGGGATAATAGCTTAGTAGGCCCGGTACACTCGACGGATCGGGACCGGTTAACTACACATTCAGGTAAAACCTTACTAGCTTTCAATCAAACTCGAGTCACCGGACTCGAATCTGGAACAGACTGGTCAGACTCGACTAGGCCGCGGAGTTCTTACTGAATCGATCTGCAGTATAACTTTTAATTTTACCCAACGCGTCCGTCGGGATTTTTCATCATGTCTGCTGACACGGAAAGTATAAGGATTGACGTTGCTGGAACGGTCCTTAGCCCAGCTCGAAAGTTCAGCGGGTCTTACCTTTGCACTATGCGTGCAGCATCCGAAGTATTTGCGACGGACACAACTCGGGAATGTTTCGAGTATGATTTTGTATATGAACTGAGTCGAGTCTTTTGTCGACTGACTCTTTGTTGTTATTCTATCGGGTGCGCGACAGCGCTCCCGATGGGAGTAGCCCCCGAGATTGTGCTTTATTGCTTGCAATAGAGGATAATCTCAAATCTTAAATCTTTTTATCCAATACATTTTTAGTCGAAGAAATTTTTGATACGCTCCCGATGGGAGTAATATGTTTTAGTCGAAGGAACGATCGAGTGACCAATTTTTGCTTTAACGTTGCTTTTTCACACCCGAACCAAGCAAGACAGTCGAGTGACCGATATGCATTGGGCGAACTCGAATGTTTTCTCTGAATAGATCGCTTGCCATGACGTCAGGGATGACGTTTTTGGCGACTGCGCTGCCTGACACGCGGTGGCGTGCCTTATGCTGTGAAGGATGGGACGTGACACGTACGTGGGCCCATTGTGCTGCGCTGACCGAATGACGGTGCCATTTGGATTGGATTTGACCGCGCTGGCCCACTTTTGACGGAGGCGTGATGATGGCTCCTCTTTTTGCGTGCGTAGTGGGCGAAGTGGCCGGCGACGGTTGCCCTCCGCGGTTGCCATGTGTACGGTGGGATTGCGTGCGGAACGCACGATAATGATCTGAACGGTTATGATCGCTTTTGATTTGTGGTAAATAGGGGAACGGCGCTGGCATTATTTTTACTTGCCATTTGCTCTGCGCGCCGCCCCTGCTTCATCGTCTTCCTCTCGCTTCCCCATTGTTCTTGTGCCCGAGCTCCCACTCTTAAGGGGAAGAAGACTGCGGCTGGCGCAGCTGCGCCCGTCGTCGATCTCAAGAAGAGCGACGGCGATTGGGTGAAATCCACCATTAAGGAGGCGCAGCTGGACAAGCTTCGTGAGGAGGGAATGTTGCCACCCGCGGACCAGCTGTTTGTCCTCGCGCCGTCGCCCAAGGAGGTACTCCCCGAGCCTCGCGCTAACGAGCGCGTTTGTTTTGCGGAGTTTCTACCTAGGGGTTTTTCGTTTCCCCTCCACGACTTTGTTTGTGGTTTGATGTTTGCTTACGGGTGCAAATCCATGATTTCACCCCGAATGGCATTATGCACATTGCCTGCTTTATGGTTTTGTGCGAGTGCTACTTGGGAGTTTCTCCCAGCTGGGCCCTCTGGAAATCGATTTTCATGGTCTGGCCCAACAACCGAGGCGGCCGCACCTATCCTGTTGGCGGCTTCGGGATCCAGGTGCGCAACGACACCCGCTACTTCGCCTTGAAGCCAGTCGACTCGGCGCAAGGGTGGAGGAAGAGGTGGTTTTATGTGCGCGTCGACCAGGAAGGAGTCCCGCCATTTTCGACTGCTGGTATACTCGCGAGGACGAATGTCTGGGACCACCCGCTTTCAGCTGAAGAAAAGGCAGAAGCGGCGCCTCTGCTGTCGAAGATTGTAGGGCTGCTAAGCAGCGTAACTGGTGTGCATTTGATTGCCACCTTTGTGAAGATGCGGGTGTGGCCGCTCCGCGCTCGAGCCCACCCCATGTGGGAGTATGAGGGTGCGCTCGACGTCACCCGAATGAGCAAGGAGGAACTGTCGAAGAGCGAGCTGGTGTCACATGTGCGGTCCATTACCAGCACAAAATCCAGCGAGCCCTGCAACGTCGACTGCCCTGTCACTCCTTACGGTGCTGAAAGGCCTTTGGAGGAGGTTAGTGAACGATCAAGTTTATGATCTCCTAGTTTTGCTATTTTGTTGTGCATCTTTGTAACTTTCGACTGCTGTATTTGGTATGCAGGGCCATTCAACAGCATCAACCCTTCCTCCTCTTCCCGAAGATGGCCCAACTCATGAAACGGAGGTGCAAACGGTAGAAACGAAGGGAGGGGATGAATCGCCTCTACATTCGGCTACCACATCTCCTATGGAAGAGGTCGAAGAGGAAGGGGCAGAGGAAGTACAGGCCGAGGAGCCCGCCACGACTGATCATGTGAGCGAGGTTCCCACTCGCAAGCGCCGTCGGGTGGTCCGAGGTGTGTCTTCTTCCACGAGTTCACCCGTGAAGGAGTCAGATGTGATGACGGAGACTCGGGCTCGTCTCCTGCTGCCACAGCTACTCCTTTGAACGTGAGCCCGTTGAGCTCAGCTCCTCCTCCCAGTCGGGTGAGGAGCTGCTTTTTGGAGGTCCAAATTTTGACAACCTCGACACTGATGAGGAAGAAGAGCATAGGTTTGCTCCTTATGCTTTTTGTGCTGAGTTTTTTTTTGCTGGTTGATATTGCTGCTTATGTTGTATTTCTTCTGTCACTCGCAGCGCTGAGACTGTGCGTCCTCTGACTCCTTCAGCCGACAGAACTTCGACCCCTGAGCACCCGGACGTCTCTCTTGTTGCTCCTGAGATCGTTCAATCAGTAGCCACTGCTACTGTCATTGAAACGGCCAAGGCTACGAGTGCTGCAACTCCGGAGGTCGGAACATCGGCTTCGAAGCCTGCGCCTTGGACTGAGCACGTAAGTGACTTTTGCCGAGTCCATATACGGTACTTGTTATGTATAACTTATGCTGGCATCATATGCTTGTAGCCTTACTACCTCAACCTGGTAGAATCGGGCAAAGCTTTTGTCCAGATGGAGCAGAAGAGAAACACGTTACGCGCTGACCTGGAACAGCTCACCCGTAAGTGTATTTGCTGCCTCCGAAGCTCTTTTTTGCTGTCTTTGCTTAGTCGATTGCTTGAGTCACTTCTTGCCGTCAAATGCAGATGACAAGGCATCGGCTGAGTCTTGGGTGAAGGATTAGAGGAGGCACTCGCCGCCCACGCGCCGATTCGAAGAAAATTTTGGATGCCGCCGTACGCGAGAAAGAATATGCTGAGCGGCTGGCTAGCCCACCCGAGATGTGGGCGGTTAGTAAAATTTGCCACTTTTTGTTTACTTCTGTTGTCGCTGAGTGTTGTGTAAGAGTTTATGTTCTCTCTGATTTTTGAAGGAGCTGTTGGCGCACCGGCACCTAGACCTGGCGAGTGGCGATTTGTCTCTCGACCGTGCTATTGGCGACCTTGACGCCATCTCCGCCCAAGCGAAGGATGCACTCGCCAAGTCTACGAGCACACTCGGCGCCGTATACAAGGGCGTGTTCCCGTCTGGCCAACTTCCGTCGACTATGGATGGCTTCGCCGACGTCCTAGGCCCAGGAACCTCGACTATGGCGAGTTTTGCTCGCACCCTGATAGTACGCGGCTCAGAGACCACCTCAAGCTCCTTTTAGGTCATGGGATAGAGGGTGACTTCGAGGCCGCTCTGTCTGATTTCCCTCGGAAGCCGGACGGGAAGCTGGTGTCTCTGAAGCATGTGAACGAGCCAGCCGCACGGCTGGCTGAAATTTTTATGACTACCATGGAACGCCGGTCAGCGGAGGTCGCCAATCGCGCGCGTAGGGCTAGGTCGGAGTCTGCATCATAGACTTTAGGGCCATCTACCCTTTTTATGGACTGTAATTATACTTTTATGATATCGCGAGTATGCGTGTGCTTTTGCTACACTTGTATGGATTTGGTTCCTTGTTGTGTTTCGCCTGTAAGGCTATGTGTTGTTACTCGCCTGAGCTTTGTGATGAGTCTCTCATATCTGACATGAGATTTTTATGATGTTTGGAACAGCCACGGGCAGCCGCTACTTCAGCTGGTTCGTCGCGGCTCGTGCTTCCACCGATCTCGAGCTCAAGTGGCGAATGATGCCAAAGTAATGCGTTATATGAAAGCTCGAGTCGTGAAACTGGAGCAAGAGTTGAAGAGTGCCCAGAGCGAGCTGGATAGGATGAGGGCGAGGCCTGCTTTACCCACTCAGCGAGAGGACTATGTGCTTGGCGAGATGGAGATCGTGAACAGACAACTCGAGTGTAAGCATGACTGCCTTGATCTCAAGAGTTCATAGTCTGTCCTTTTTGTTGATCCAACGTGCGTTGTTGCAGGCTTTGTTCCAGACTTCCAGGCGGAGCAAGCTCGTGTTGATGAGCAGTTGAACAATGCGACTGACGAACCAACGACGGGCCGTCAGCACTTTCGCTTGGATAAGAACCGAGCGCGCATACTCGCAACTCTAAAGGATCGAGTGTGGCGGAGCACTTGCTGCTAGTTATGCAGGTCGGCCTTCAGTCGAATCAACCAGACTCTTTTCCCGACGGGGCCGCAACCTCAAGGAATCCATGCGTTGCTCGGGCTTTTCCGGAGTGCAGGTCCTATTCGAGATTTTATCACCCAGAAGCTTGTGGATGGAGCCAACGCAACGATGGCGTATATCCGGAGTCAGCGTCCAAATATGCAGCTACATCCACCCGTGCCTGGATCGACTTTGTCACAGTCGCAACTTGACGGTACAGTCGAGTCTGCGAGGGTGATGGTTGAGTGTTATCACGCTCAACTTATGGGCCCTGTTCTACCAGTCAAGGACGAACCGGAAGATTAGGGTATTTCTGTATAGGGACAGCCCCCGAGTGTAAATTTGCCACTTATACGTAGTGTATATTTGTTTATTGTATGTGCGCAGCCCCGAGTGTATCGAGTGGGGTTTATGAAAAACACTTAGTATGGAACATAAATTGCACAGCCCCCGAGTGTTCGAGTGAGGCTGTGAATTTTTGCGATGTTTGAAGCTTCAACTCATGATTTTGAGCAACTTTTTCGTTTATGTATGATTTTTATGACCCAGCCCCCGAGTATTCGAGTGCGGCTGGGGTATTATGTTTGAAGAAGAAGGAGCGAAAGCTCATGCTTTGAGATAGCGCAGCCCCCGAGTATTCGGGTGAGGCTAAGTTTGTGCGAATAAGTTATGCGAGTAGTAAGCAGGGAGAAATATGAGGAATCATTGATTATATTCCATTTTTGAATGTTAAGCTGCAGGCCGCCTCATTAAAAACCTTCCAGTCCCCGTAGGTACCCTGGTAAGGAAAAGAGCGCGTCTGAAACCTGCAGCCATCCGACATATGTGCCTATTACATTGTGCGACTGAGCAATCTAAGCATAGAAACGGCGCAGCTGCGCAACGTTCCAAGGATTGTGCGAGAGTTCGCCTGTCTTCGCGTGCTTCAGTCTGTATGCTCCACCACCAATGACCTCGGTGATGATGAAGGGTCCTTCCCATGGAGAAGCGAGTTTGTGCACCTTCTTTTGCTTCAGTCGAAGTACCAGGTCGCCAACCTCGAAGGACCTGGTACGCAGTCGACGGCTGTGGTAGTTGCGGAGGTCTTGCTGATAGACAGCTGTGCGTGCTAGCGCCGTGTTGCGTGCTTCTTCGAGCAAGTCGACTGCATCTTCGAGTGCTTCATCTGCATCTTCTTCGTTGTATGCCTCGACTCTTGGTGCATTGAATCTTACATCTGATGGCAGGATTGCCTCTGCGCCGTAGACCATAAAGAATGGGGTGAATTGTGTTGAAGCGTTGGGAGTTGTGCGTAGGCTCCATAGCACAGATGGGAGTTCTTCGACCCAAGCACCCGCGGCTCTTTTGAGTGGCACCAGGAGGCGTTTCTTGATTCCACTCGTCACGAGTCCATTGGCTTTTTCGACTTGGCCATTGGACTGCGGGTGTGCCACGGATGCATAGTTGAGCGTGATGTCTTGCTCTTTGCAGAAATCGGAACTCTTCAGCCGTGAAGTTTGTACCGTTATCAGTGATGATGCTGCTTGGTACACCAAAGCGGTATATGATGGATTTTATGAAATTGACTGCTGTAGTGGCAGTCGAACTTGTGATAGGGACTGCTTCAATCCACTTGGTGAACTTGTCGACCGCCACCAGAAGGTGAGTATGCCCTCCATGGGAGGATTTTTTGAGTGGCCCGACCATATCGAGCCCCCACTGGGCGAAGGGCCAGGCCAATGGTATTGTCTTCAACGCCGATGCGGGTGCGTGCGGCTTTGTGGCGAATTTTTGACAGCCGATGCACCTTTTGACTATGTCCTCCGCGTCTTTGAGTGCTGTGGGCCAGTAGAAGCCTGCGCGAAAGGCTTTGGCTACGAGTGATCGACTGCTGGCGTGATGCCCGCAGGTACCTGCATGAATATCACGAAGGATGGCTGGCCATCTTCGAATGCTATGCAACGTTGGAACATACCTGATACTGCGCTTGTATAGTTCGCCGTTGATGACGGTGTATGCTTTAGATTCGAGTCGTCTTGACTCTGTTATGTCTTCAGGTACCTCGCCGCGGAGTATGTATGCGAGGAAAGGTTGAGTCCAAGTTGGCTCGATGAGGAGTACCTCGACTGGCGGGTCCTCTGTGCTAGGTGCTTTGCTCTTGGCTGGTGCGGCTGATGTAGGAGATGTTCGTTTTTCTTGATGGACCTGTGCTCGATGCGCTCGAGGAAGACACCAGGTGGAACTGGTGCTTTGGTCGCGCCAATGTTGGCTAGCTTATCTGCTTCTTCGTTGCTCTCGCGCCCTATGTGCCGCAACTCGCAGCCTTCGAAGCTGCCCTCCATTAGGTTGTACAGGTCACGGTAGGCGATCATGTTATCTGCGATTGCATCGCAGGCCTTCATTGTTTGCTGCACCACAAGATTCGAGTCACCATAGATCATCAGTCGAGTGCACCCGAGGGCTTTGGCCATCCGCATGCCATGGATCAGGGCCTCGTACTCTGCTTCGTTATTGGATGGGAACTCGAATCCCATCTGCAGGATATAGCGAAGCTTGTCGCCTTTTGGTGATATGAGGATGACACCTGCGCCTGCGCCTTCGTTCTTCTTTGAGCCGTCAAAGTACATAGTCCATGAGTTGGACACATCTGGTGCTCCTGGCAACTGAGCTTCAATCCACTCGGTATGGAAGTCAGGTAAGACTTGTGCTTTGATGGCCTTCGGGTAATCATACTTGATATCTCGTGGTCCTAGCTCGATGAGCCATTTTGCGACTCGCCCAGTTGCGTTGGGTTTGTGAGGATGTCTCCGATCCCTGAGGTGCTGATTACAGTGATCGGGTGCTCTGCGAAGTAGTGCGTCAGCTTCCTTGAGGACATGAACACGGCGTAGGCCAGCTTTTGATAGTGCGGGTACCGCTGCTTTGATATGGAGAGCACTTCACTCAAGTAATAGACTGGGCGTTGTATGCTTTGGGCGTGTCCCTCCTCCCTGCGTTCGACTACCAGTACGGTGCTTACCACCCTGTTAGTTGCGGAGACATATAGGTATAGTGGCTCGCGTTCCCTTGGTGCGACGAGGATTGGAGGGCTTGTGAGGACTCGCTTGAGGTCCGTGAAGGCTGCTTCGGCTTCTGGCGTCCACTCGAATTTGTCTGCTTTCTTCATCAGTCGATAGAACGGGAGTGCTTTTTCGCCCAGTTTGCTGATGAATCGACTGAGTGCTGCCACTCGACCCGCTAATTTTTGCACGTCATGGAGCTTTGAAGGCCTTTGCATCGTCAAGATGGCCTGTATTTTCTCCGGGTCCGCCTCGATTCCACGAGCCGAGACTAGATACCCCAGGAGCTGCCCGGCTGGCACGCCGAACGTGCACTTCTTCGGGTTGAGCTTGATGTGGAAGCGTTTGAGGTTTGCGAACGTCTCTCGCAAGTCATCGAGTAGTGTGTTTTCCTCCCTTGTTGTGATGACGATGTCGTCTACGTAGACCTGGACGTTTCGCCCAATTTGCTTCTTGAGGCAGTCTTGCATCATGCGCTGGTAGGTTGCGCCTGCGTTCTTGAGCCCAAAGGCATGTTGTGTAGCAGTAGACCCCGAGTGGGGTTATGAACGCCGTTTTCTCTTCATCCTCTTCCTTCATCCTTATCTGGTGGTAACCCGAGTAAGCATCCAGGAAGGACAAGCGAGCGCACCCGGCGGTGGAGTCGACGATCTGGTCGATTCGAGGTAGTGGAAAGTGATCCTTTGGACAGCATTTATTGAGTGCTGTGAAATCTACGCACATCCGAAGGATATCTGTGTGCTTCTTCTCTACAAGTACGGGGTTGGCCACCCATTGTGATTTCTTGATTTCTCTGATGAAACCTGCTGCGAGTAGTCTGTCGACTTCGGCTTCGACTGCGGTTCTTTTCGGGCCGGATATGCGGCGCATTGTTTGCTTGACTGGTTTAGCATCTGGAAATAATTGGAGAGAGTGCTCGGCGAATTCCCTGGGAATACCTGGCATGTCGGCTGGACACCACGCAAATATATCCCAGTTCTCACGGAGGAATTCGACGAGCGCGCTTTCCTATGCGATAGGCAGACTCGAGAGACATTGACTGTCTTGGTCGGGTCAGTCGGGTGCACCTGATGCGACCTTGTGTCATTGGTGGCATTGAATGCTCTGTCGACTGCCACCTTCTTGTGCTCCGGCATAAGTGTTCGATCGTTGGAGACCGCTAGATCGGCGAGTGTTGCTTCCATGCCGAACATCTCAGAGATTTTGCTAAACTCTCGGTCGCAAGAGTCGGACTTTTGGAAGTTTCCTTTGACTGTGATTACTCCTTTTGGTCCAGGCATCTTCAGCTGGAGGTATGCGTAGTGTGGACCGCCATGAATCGAGCGAACGTCGGGCGTCCAAGTATGGCGTGGTATTGTGACTTCCAGTCGACAACTTCGAACTCAATCGACTCTGTCCTGAAGTGGTTCTTGTCCCCGAACGTTACGTCGAGTTGTATGGTGCCTTCTGGGCTTATTGCTTTGCCTGGGACGATACCGTGAAAGGTATTTGAGATTTGGCAGGTTTTCGACTGACCTGTTCATTTTGCGGAGCGTATCTGCGAAGATGATGTTTATGCCGCTGCCACCATCCATGAAGACCTTGGACATGGCGTAGCCTCCAATTTGTGCGTCGAGTACCAGAGCAGAGTGCCCTGGACGAACGACCGATGGTGGGTGGTCCTCTCTGCTGAAGCTTATTGCAGTTTCGGATCCCTTCAAGAATTCAGTTACGGCAGGAGGTGACATGACCGCCATATTTACTTGTCGAGTGCGAAGTTTTTGCTCCCTGTTGGAAGGGCGACCTTTCTGTATCATGTACATCTGCCCTTGGGGCGGAGGGTACTGAGGTTCGTCCACCCGAGGTACGGGTTGTATGGCACCCGCGATATTTCCGCCTGCGGCAGGCTGTGGTGGTGGAGGTGGTGCCATCAGAACGGGCACATTGTTTGGCTGAGGCACAGGTGCAGGTGCGGGTGCGTGTGCGGCTGTTGCCTTTCTGAGTTGCACGTATTCAGACGCTAGTTGGTCGAATTCTCTGCAGTTTCTCATCGAGTGATTGGAGCGCAATTTTCCGTCTTCCCCTTGTACAGGTGGAATCTGCAATCAGCATCCATCTTTTCATCGAATGATCGCTCGTTTGTGCGCCGGAGCGCGACTTGCGCCAGTCTTTCTTCTTGTAGCTGTCGCTGCGTTGGCCGCGGTCTCGACTGTCCCGGCGATCATCTCGACTGTCCCGGCGATCATCTCGACTGTCCCGTCGATCTTCTGACCGTCGGTCGCTTCTGTCTTGGTCGTTGCGGGGTGTGGAGAACCCAGCCGCCATGAATTCGGGTCTGTCGTCGTCGTAGTGACGTTTTGAACGTTTGCGCCTCGTCGTCTCTGTATGAGTCTCTGCGGCTTCGACTGCCGCTTTCATGATTGTCACGGGGTGAGGACCCGCGTGTGGTGCGCGCCATGTCTTCTCCGTCTGCCCACTCAGTCGCGATCTTCAGGAGGTTAGCCACAGAGGTTGGCTTTTGGCGACCAAGTGCTTCTTTGAAGTCTCGCCTGGCGAGGCCCATGATGAAAGCATCCATGGCCATATCTTCTGAAATTACTCCAACTGAGTTGCGTATCTCAGTCCATCGTCGGATGTATGACCTCAACGTTTCGTCTGACCGTTGAACGCAGGCTCGCAGTTCTTCGAACGTTTTTGGGCGCTCACATAGAGGCTCGAAGTTTTTGATGAAGTCTGCGGAAGTGATCCCACGAGTCGTATGTTGATGGAGGTAGAGCCTTGAGCCAGTCGCGGGCTGTGCCTTCGAGCATGAGTCGTATGTATTGCATGGCTGTGATTTGTGCCTCGCTGGCACGCGACAGCCAGTCTGTAGTCTTCCAGCCATCCTGAAGGTTCCTGTCGACCCGTGTATTTGGGCTGTTCAGATGTGAGTTTGAACCCTTTGGGCATCCGTGTCTCGCGGACGCGTCGAGTGAAGCACAGAGCTCCGTGTGGCTCAGGCTCCTGATCAGAGTACGAGTCGCTACTGTAAGATCTGCGTGATCTGCTCCTGGACCTGCGCCGACGTGAGCCGCTTCTTTCCTTCGAGTGGTGTGGCGACCACTGCGATTATGTTCTTCACGACGCGTGTCTACTATGGCACGATCTCGACTCCCTCCTGGAGTTTTTGGGATTTGGCGTATGGCCTTCGCCGCTAAGGCGAGTGATTTGATCTGTTGGCGATGTAGTTTTGCATTGGGGTCATCAGCTGGAGGCTTGATTGCCTCTAGGTATGCTGCAGCGTAAAGAGAGCACCCGCAGCTGTTTTGGGTACTGGCACTCCCTCCTCGTCGAATGTCATGAAAGAGTGGCCTAAGTTGCGGGTGAGTGCTGCCCTCTCATCTGCCGGAGGTGTGACAGCCTTGATCTGGGTCTTGTGTCTGCTCGCCCGGTGGAGCTCAGGGAGAGCTGTCTTCTTCGTGCACTCGACAAGCTAGCTGCTTTTTACGTTCTTCGAGTGTTGCTCTGATCTGCTGCAGTCGAAGTGATTCCTGCCAGTTGAAGTACTGGAAGGTCAACATCTCCTCTCGTGTTGCGTCTGCTGGCATCATTGTGCACTCCTTGATGACTTTATCTGCTTTTGCTGCCATCTCAGCAGTAATTGTGAGATTTGTGACTCCATCCGGCATAGTAACTGTGCACGGGAATTCTGTAGGCCTGCGACTGGCCGCAGCATCAGATGATTCTGCGGCGAAGGCAACGTAGACCTGCTGGGGTATCACCCGAGGGTATGTGTATGTGTTTTCGAGTCCCGTCATGGACTCGACGTCTTCATCAAGGCTCATGTCGGAGTCGATATGCCGTCGAGTGGTCCGTCTGGACGGATCTCGCTGTCGATGTCTTCATCGCCTATGCTCATCTCGGTGTCGGCGAAGTTGTTATGAATCTCGAAGTCGAGGTTGTTGTTGGTGCAGATCTCGGAGTCGACGTGGTTGTCGATATGAGTTTCGGGCTCGTCGAAGTCGCTGAGGGAGATCCCGCAGTCGAAGCTATCCTCGAGTGGAGATCGAGCTCGGGATCGTTTGTGCGGTATGCTGATTCGGCCTCCTCACCTTGGAGTTCTTCAATGAGCTCGTTGATCTCTCGAGTCGACATGGTTGTTGCAGACGAGCAGGCTTGGAGGATCGACGATGGTATGGACGCAGTTGATGGATCCGCAGTCGAAGGAGCCGCAACCGATGGAGCCTCGGGTGCGGAAGTCGCGAGTTGGCGTGGATCTGTCAAGTCCTGCACACCAAGCTTGTTTACGAAAAAATTGAACGAGCCAACGGTTAAACCCAAACCTGACTCGAGATCAGCGAACGTCTCCTGGAATTCTGGCGAGTGTGGCTCGAAATTCATCAGAGGATCTGATGTGCTTTTTGCAGGTGTGGCAGGCGTGCTGCCGTTTGTCGAGTGAGTCGGCGAGTTGCCGTGTGCCGCCCGAGTCGGCGAGTTCTGGTTTGTTGATGCAGCCGGCGAGTTGCCGTTTGTAGATCCGATCGGCGAGTTGCCGTTTTCCGATGGAACCGAAGAAACCGTGAGTCCAGCACTATTCTTTCCCACAGACGGCGCCAATTGACGAGGGGTTAACTCATCAAATCCCATGGTTAAGGACCTAGGGTTGAGATTATGGGAGAGAACATGGTAGTACTGGTATTTCGTCGGCTGACAAGCAGAGGCAAAGATTTACCCAGGTTCAGGCCTCCGGAGAGTAACACCCTACTTCCTGCTTGTCTGGTATTGATCGTGTGGGATTATGCGGTTACAGGGAAGCTCCGGCGAGATGTCGATCTCGCTAGGGCTTTGTGTGGTTCGAGTATTGCGTGTCTTGGATCGGCGGCCCTCCCAACCTTTATATTATAGGCTGGGCCTCGGGAGTTCGTAACCGACCCAGATTACATGTATGGAAAGCCTAAACCGACTATGCCTATGTCTAATCTTGGAGGATACTCCATCTTGTTGGGCCTTTCGTCATGGGCTTCATGTATGCTCTTGATAGTTGGGCCTTAGTCGATACGTGCACCAGGTACCCTTATGGTAGGGTACCCGAGATGTATATCCTTGTTAGTTGGTTAAATACCTTTTACTTAGAATTTATTGCTTTATGAGTTAACTATTATGCAAAACTCTTTGATGCTTGTCTCGAAAGTACTATTCATGAAAAGTTTTTGCTTATATGATTCTGTTGTTTGCTCATTATCTACTTGCTAGCAAACTATAGACCATTGACCTGGATCACTTCATTCATAACATGTGCTTTACAATACTATTTGATCAAGATTATGATGGTAGCATGTCACCTCAGAAATTATTTTGTTTTTATCGTTTTACCTACTCGAGGATGAGTAGAACTAAGCTTGGGGATGCTTGATACGTCTCAAACGTATCTATAATTTCTGATGTTCCATGTTGATATTATACCAATTGTTAGATGTTTTACATACACTTCATAGTATTTTTATGCATTTTCTGGGACTAACCTATTAACAAGATGTCACAGTGCCGGTTCCTGTTTTCTGCTGTTTTTGTATTTCAGAAAAGCTGTTCTGGAAATATTCTCGGAATTGGACGAAACCTGGACAGGACCTCCTATTTTTTCAACACGTACACGAAGTCCGAAGGAGAGACGGAGGCGACCGAGGAGGGCGCCACACCCTAGGGCGGCGTGGCCCCCCTACAACCGCACCGTGGTGGGGTGTGGCCCCCCCGGGTCGCTCCAGCTGCCGCCCTTTCGCCTATTTATTCATCTTCACAGGAAAACCCTAGACACCCGAGCCTCCATCCACAAAAAGTTCCGTAGCCGCCGCCGTCGTCAACCCTAGCTCGGGAGGGTTCTGAAGCTCTTCCCGGCACCCTGCCGGAGAGGGGAATCATCACCGGAGGGCTCTACATCCCCATGTCTGCCTCCGGAGTGATGCGTGAGTAGTTCATCTTTGGACTACGGGTCCATAGCAGTAGCTAGATGGTTGTCCCTCCACTTTATGCTATCATGTTTAGATCTTGTGAGCTGCCTATCATGATCAAGATCATCTTATTGTAATGCTACATGTTGTGTTTGCTGGGATCCGATGAATATTGAATACTATGTCAAGTTGATTATCAATCTATCTTATATGTTATTTATGATCTTGCATGCTTTCCGTTAGTAGTAGATGCTTTGGCCAAATAGATGCTTGTAACTCCAAGAGTTAGTATTTATGCTAGATAGTGGGTTCATGCCTCCGGTAATCTGGGAGAGTGACAGCAACTTCTAAGATTGTGGATGTGCTGTTGCCACTAGGGATAAAATAACCGATGCTTAGCTTAAGGGTGCGCCGTTAGGTCTAATGCATTTGTTTACATTACGCACATTACTTAATGCGATTATCCGTTGCTTTCAACTTAATACCAACGGGGAACTCGGTATGACAACCTGGAGGTGGATTATTAGTCATAGACGCTGTTGGATAACGGTCTATGTATTTTGTCGTAATGCCCACATGAATATCATAGTAATCATCATGTCATATATATGCATTGTCATGCGCTCAATATTTTGTCAATTGCCCAGCCGTAATTTGTTCACCCAGCATGTTAGTTATCTTTTATGGAGAGACACCACTAGTGAACTGTGGACCCCGGTCCATTCTTTTACACTGATGATACAACCAACTGCAATCATTGTTCCTTTTCATTCTCTGCAATTAAACACTATTTTCCACACCATACGTTTAATCCTTTGTTTTCAGCAAGCCAGAAGATTGACACCCTTCCTGTTTCGTTGGGGCAAAGTAGTTTGATTGTGTTGTGTGCAGGTTCCACGTCAACAGCCAAACTCCGTTCCACACGCAAGTACTTTTCTGGCACCGTTGACAACCTTCAGAAGTGCTTTTGCTCCTACTGGATCTGATAACCTTGGTATCTTACCGAGGGAAACTTGCTGCTGCACTGCTTCATACCTTCCTCTTGGGGTCTCCCAACGAACGTGTGTCCCACGTCATCATATGAGCATGAAATAATACCCATGGGTAGGGTCGTGGGTCGCTGATATGCCCGATAACAATACGGGCATGGGTCTCATGTGGGTCGTCCCGACGAAACCCGACCCGATTGCCAGCCTTACTTGCAATATGCAATCTCTTACTACATCCCGAGGAAGCAAGTAATCATATCAAGGCACCCGGCTGGTGCACACCAACGCCGTACGCTTGAATGGCAACCGGGAGATGTCGTTCTACATATGGAAAAACAAGGAGCCCAATTTCCACCGCCTCGACGGCACCGGCCGAGGTGCGTTGACTTCGTAGCTGACCACCCATTCACCTTCTTGCTGACTTAAGAAGTGTCGGTTGTAGTCCTCTTCGCAGCGCATGTCCTTGATCCTACACAGAGAGGGGCACCATGAGAAATATATGCACGAGTCCATGGTTTGTGCAAACAACATATAAATACTCTTGTTGTAGGGTCTCTAATTTATGGCAATATATTTTGGTTACTGTTAAAAAAAACATTCATCTTATTTCTCAACATGCTCTTGCCTAAACTACTGTGACTCCCGTTCTGCGCCCCCTTCCCCTCCTCCCCACCACCTCCTCCCTCTCCGTCTGCAAGCCGCGCCCTAGTCCCGCACTCCGACGACGCTTGGGGATAGTGGACTATGCTATCGGAGCGGCAACCCTGGTGACGTGATTCTCGAGTCCGTGGATGGGGGATCAGGTGCGCTTTGATGATTTCAGCGGGGGATTCTCCCCGAATATCCCCACCATCGCCGTCTTGAGTCATCGATCTGGAGGGATGGGCTCCGTGGAGGTGGGCCGCATCACGGTGCACCTCTCGTCGGGTCTTGATGTGAGTCCGGTGCCGCCATGGCCAGAAGATCCTGTGGCATTTCCATCTGTCGCAATTGGCGTGAGTTTGGAAGCTTCAAATGATGGTGGTCGTGCAATCAGTGTTGGTTCTGTTCATGGACCATCTGTCGGTGCTCATAGGTCGAATGAAGAGGCTGTGGAGGAATTTTTCGGACAACTATGAGTAATTCCATCATCTCCGGCCAAACATCCACCCCCTTTTCGGAACATTCTATGTTAGTTGTGGAAAGGGGTCGCAAAAGCAGATCTCACCATTGGAGATTGCTTCCCTGTGCAACGATCTACCCTATTCCACCACAAACCTCGAGTGATATGCGTGACTAAGGGTTCGAGGTCAGCTTCTGCATCGTACGCGGAGGTACGCCGCTGCTAGATGCACCCAGGGGCCGAGCCAACGCCTGGTCACGGTCGCGGCCATGAAGGGGTTTCTCCGGTGGGTGCTCCCACCGCACCACCTGCTACAGGGGTGACGTCACCTCCACTGCATCAGCGCAATCAAGGGAAGGATCCTCGGCAATAGAACCAGTGTTACCAACATTGATATACTCAAATCAGCCAACGTGCCCTAACTAACTCCTTGTGTAACAACCGCTTCAATAGGCCGGATACCATATTCCAGTTTGTCATCAGTCGCAACGAGGTGAAGCTCAGACTCAGTGTGTGCAACAACAACAACAAGCAGCATGAGGTTAATTCTGACCGTACTGGATCTTCTTAGTCTGCTAGTTCTGAGGTGCTTCCGGTGGTTTCCATTCCAGAACAGGAACTGATACTATATATAACAAGCTCATTTGCTTTATAGGGATCTACGCCATTTTATAGAAAACTGGGTAGCCCAAGCTATGCTTCATTTGCAACCTAGCTGGTCATCATGTGCATGATTGTCCTGATTGGCTACTATAGTCGTGCTAGTTCAGGTTTGGGGTTCTATCACATTGATGTTCCCGATATGAGTGAAACTAGATTGCTCAATTTGAGCAACTGTGGCTTGATCACTGTAAAAAAGGCAGCATCTTTGACCAACTTCATTGAAATCTTCTGCAAGAACAAGAAATGGCCTTAGAAACTGAGAGAGCTGGATTCCAATACATTCCTAGTGAAACTCAACATGGAAAAATGTGAAGGAGCTATGTCTGTTTCAGCTTTGACCTGGACAAGGAAAGTGTTTACTATGCTATTTACACAAAAACGGCAATAACGATCAATCAGACCTCTTGTTTGTAACTTATAACTAATCAATTTGTGGATCTGGAGTTTGATTCATGTCAGATCCCATGGTTTTAGATCTCCCAGGGCTAGATTTATAATTTCATATTGCAATCAGGCATTTGAAAAAGGGTAATCTGAACATTTTGTCAATAGAGTGGCAAGGTGATCCGAGTTTCGTTCTAATCGAAGAATAGTGTTATATATCCGAGGAGAGTGCAATAGATTTCTGGGTTTCAAGATGACCTTTCAGAATTTTAAGTTTTTGGAACAGTTTAAATTTATAAGCTAATAAAGATTAGAAAGTGCATGACCACAATGCAGTTGAAAATAAAGACATAATTGAATTATGAATAATAACTGATAATATTCAATGATTAAATTACATTAGAAATAGTTGATACGTGCAAGATGTCTTTATTGATCTTCGTAGTTAACATTTACGGAACATTAAATTATTAAATTAATAAAACAAGATTGCAATGAATAAGAAAATACAAACCCTAAACTAATCTTGATCTTCTTTTATTTCACTTACAAAACAAACACCAAAATAGAGAAACATTTTGTTATGTTAAAATTGTTGCCGTCACCATTTTAGTAAGGCAATTTTTTAATCTTTGTAACCATGGGCGTATCCACTGGGTGCCATGTGGCACCCTCCTATAAGTATATAGAAATTCATTTAGCTACTAATAGTTGAACTAATTGTTGCTAAATGCTACTAGTATTTGGACCAATTGTTGCTAAATGCTAAGTATAATAATGAAGTATTAAGCTTGACACTACCACCAATTTATCCGAGATCCGCCACTGTTGCAACTCAACTAATGGAAAACAAGACTTTATTCTTGTTTCCAAATTGTGATTAGAGGGCATTATTTGATCTTAGGCAACACTTAGAGTCTTGGATCAAGTTGGGTCAAGATCATGCAATTTGGACAAGATATGCAATATGTGGACAAGATAGGCAACATAGGCATGACATTTTGATCCATTAACTCAAATAGGCAACAATAGCAAGTAGCCTCTAATCTAGTTAAGTTCACATTTATAGTAAAAAGCCCTAAAAACTGTGTGTGGATCACAGCCGACATTGAATTGTCAATACGAATATAAATCCCACTTATTCTTCAAAGCCATATAAATGAATTAAGATCATGCCTATTTCAACATCAAGCCCACAAGAAACCATCCCACAAGCAAGATCAAAGCACACAAGATGGATGTGGGTGACTGTTAGAGGCATTCCTCCTAAGTGGTGTGCTTGGAAAACCATTGGCCAAGTGGCCTCAATCTTTGGTATCATGATGGATGTGGACTGGACTGTCCTCTTGAAAAGCTTCTATTCTGAAGTCAAGATGTTTGAAAGGACACGGATGTCGCCTAGAGGGGGGTGAATAGGCGATTAAAATTCTTTACGATTTAGGCTTGAATAAATGCAGAATAAAACAAGCGTTTAATTTATCAAGCACGAAACCTAAACAAGCTAGGTTTACCTATGTGCACTAACAACTTATGCTAAACAAGATAAGCAAATATGTGATAGCAAGATATATTACTTCAAGCTCGAAGGCTATCACAAAGTAAATAGCATAAGTAAGAAGCTCGTGTATAGAAATACCGAGGCACTTGGAAACGATGATTTATCCCGAAGTTCACTTCCCAATGGAAGCTAGTCTCCGTTGGAGGGGTGCGGAGTCACAAAGTGATCCCCGAATAGCCGTCAATGGCACACCGTAATCTCCTTCGTGCCTCCACCAATGCGGAGTGCCACGAACCACTATGGGACAATTGAGGGTGGTCACCGAACCCGTACAAGGATGAGGCACACTTCACAACTTAATTGGAAGCTCTCACCGAATTCCCGCGGCTCCCAAAGCTACAAGAATCACAAGGTTGTGGCGTGTCTCCACAACTTAATTGGAGGCTCCCAACTATCCCGCGAGCCACCAAAACTCCGAGATCAACAAGGACCGTCTAGGGCACTCCAAGTACCCAAGAGGACAAGCTCTAGGGCACCCCAAGTACCCAAGAGAAACAAGCTTCTCAACTTCGATTTCCACGTATTACTGTGGAGAACTCAAACCGATGCAACCGATGCAATGGGCAAGAACACAAGAAGTGCTCAAAATCCTTCACTCTCAAATCCCACCAAAGCAACTAATGCTATTGGGGGAGAAGAGAGGAAGAACAAAGAGGAACACCAAATCCCTCCAAGATCTAGATCCAAAAAGGTTTCCCTCACTTAGAGGAGAGATTGATTGGTGGAATCGTAGATCTAGATCCCCTCTCTCTTTTCCCACTAATTAGAAGCAAGAATCATGGAGGAATAGAGAGTTAGCAAAGCTCAAGAAGGTCAACAATGGGGGAAAACATGAGCTGCAAGAGAGATTGCTGGCTGGAGGTAGGTGGAGGGGTATTAGCCGTTGCAGACAGGGGAGTCGGATATTCCGATTCAAATGAGTACCGGATAATCCGACACCACCGGATAATCGAATCAGCCAGAATCGGATATTCCGGAAAATTCAGTACGCCCCAGAGCTGGTTGCTTTTAAAGTCCTTAGCCGAATTCGAGCAAACCTTGAGAATCGGATATTCCGACACAAGTGAGTACCGGATAATCCGACACTGTCGGATAGTCCGATTCAGACCGTTTCGGATATTCCGGAATACTCCAGTGCGCCACAAAACTGCTTGCAAGAAGTCCTTAGCAGATTTCAAGCAAACTTGAGAATCGGATAATCCGAGTCAGCTGGGACCGGATAATCCGATTCCCCTGCTTGAGCAAAACAGACAGAAATAGCAAAACCTGAAGTGCAATATCTTTCTCGTTCGAACTCCAAAACAGGTGAAACCAATTTTGTTGGAAAGGTAACGACAAGAGCTTTCCTCACATGGGAAGGTGTGGAACTTTCCTCATGGATAAACCGATAATATTTCCAACCCGAAAACACAACAAGTTTTCCATACGAAATCCGTTTTCGGAGAACTTGGGCTTGTCATGAAGATCACAACAAGCACCAAAAACCCACACAGAGAAAATCCAAATAAGAACCAAGAAAGATGATGAAGGCAAGTATGCAAAGGTTTGAGCTCTCTCCAACTGATACGCTAAAGCTCAATGAGAGCCCCTCTGATAGTACGGTATCTATCCTATAACCCGGTCTCCCAACTAGCACCAGGAGACCGGTAAAATAGAAACCCTATCAAGATCATACCTTTGCCTTGCGCACTCCACTTGTTCTAGATGATGTCGACCTTGATCTTTTCAAGTGGACCACCTTTATTGATTCGCTTCGCTTGGTGAAGTCTCACATATTGCTCCCCCATGCTCCACTATGGGAGAGACACTCATAGGCACATATTCACTTGACCATTATCTCCAAGAGGGTGGCAAGCATCAAGCATATGATATTCGAGATACTTCCCTTGAACTTGCACATCTCAAGCTTGATGACGATCACCACTTGACGTCATCCTTCATGGGCTATATGAAATCTTCATTTGATGCAAGCCCATAGAAGGATACTTGGTACATCCTGTAGCTTTGTGTGTTGAACAAAATCTTGATCAACCTTGTATCTTTTCTTCTCTTTTCAATAGATGATGTCTTGAAGATAACCATTAATGATCACATAATCCTTTTCTTCAAGACATACTAGCAATATCCTCAACTCGATGATCTTGATGACAAATACTTCATTATATCAATATATTCATAGCATCAACCTTGAATCCAACACTATGGAGTTCAAGCATGGTCTATGGACAAACACTATAAGTACAACTCAATGCAACCATTAGTCCATAGGGATTGTCATTAATTACCAAAACCACACATGGGGGCGCCATGCCCTTTCAATGTTGGTTTCTTACAAAGATAGAACAAAGATCCCACCTCAGCGTGTTGTGGAGATGAATCATGTGTTATATATGTTGCATCTGTCTGTTGAGAACAATTCCTCTAGCAACAATGGATCTGGACCTGGAAATGACCCTACAGGTGATGAATCAAATCATATGCAACATTATAGGAATATGGAAACATATGGGCAGGGACGCGGGGCCCCTCAATACAACAATCTCCTGCATATGTTGTGGGTTCCTTTACCTCCTCGCGTGGGATGCATTCCGCTACGGTGGCTCCTGTTGGTAAAAGTTGCAGCTGGCAAGGGGATGATCCTGAAGTTCACTCCCCCATCCTTAGTCATGTCTGATCTCTGCCAACGACAATAAAGTTTAGTTAGCAAGCTTTGATCCTTCCGGTAGAATTCCTGCTGGTTTTATGGAAATTTGCATAACTAGATTTCCTTGTTTAATTCAGTGCAACACATTTATATCATAAACTCGTGTGGGACTTGTGTACACCAGATGATAACAAGCAGGTTGCATAAGAGCATATCAAATAATAACATTTAATATACAAACATATGATAATACAGACTATTTTAGTTTTATTGATGATTACTTTATACAATATTGTTTCAATACCAAGTATAGACCATGCACACTTTTTAAACTTTTGGCTTGCTAGAAAAGTGGACCAAGAAATAGTAGTGTCATTGGTTAAGTTTGTAATCTACAAGTTTCCATAAATGCATACTTAATCATACACTAGAAACCCCTAATGAAATATTTGTTGGATCACATTTTTTACGGACCTTTACCATAAATAACTAAAAATTATATAGATTGTGCATTGTAGGAAAAAGTTTTATAACAGACTTTGCTACAAAATATTTATAACCAAAAAACACACCAGCTAATATTTAGTTATATTTCTTTATGTAGTTAAACTATGTGAACAAACTTAAAACAATACTTGTAATAATGTACATGCTAAAAGTAAATCTAGAGAAGTATAAAAGTTTAGTACAAATTATATTTATTTGATTCGTCCTGGGATTTTCAATCTTTTCCAACATCTTCGTGTATTGCTCCCTCGATTGACCAAACCACTACCAAGACTTGTTGTGCACGAGATGGTTGAATTCAATCCAGAATCCATCACCGATTCTCATAGTCAATACTTCGGTGGAGGTCTTGTCAACAAATTTCTGGATGTCCTCCACACACGGAAGAAGCGACAAATCCTACAACACTGAAGAGTACTAGCCTCGTCTTCCAGAGTTTCTTGTTTATGGTCTCGATCGACTTTGTGTTGTTCTGGACTTCACACTGGAGAACCTGGTGATCGGCTGACAATTTCTCTTGCGACACCACTGCCTGACTACTAGAGCTGAAGCATCGGACGTGCCCATGGATTCCAGGCCAACTCTCACATAGACGGGACGCCCGCGCCACTAGATGGGCAGTGTGGAACAACAAAGTCCATGGTATGCCGAGGCCAGCGACAAGACAGCCGGAGTGGACGCGGTTGTGGTAGACCTAGCTGGTAGTGGGAACCCACGTGGGCATGACGGATGGGTGCAGCGATGGTAGCCATGATGTAGGCGTCGTGTGCGGGGTGGATCTCTTCTGCCGCGGAGCCGACTTCAATGGACACGACGGTGCAGCCAACGACGAGCACGACACGAATTAATTTGCATGCATTCGATGTTTTGTAATATGATCGTCGAACCTGGTGATGCTTTTGGGTGTGCGAACTTGACCATCGCGTCGTTTTATTTGAATTTAATCTAAATTCTATTGGGAGCCGTCTATTTGGGAGCGACCGGTGAAACTTGACCATCGTGTCGTTTTTACAGAAACACTTGAGCAGTGTCAAGCAACCGGTGGAGCGAGACGCTCCCAATAGGCGGCAACGCGTGACGGTGCGCCCAATAACACTTGTTTAGCAACGTTGCTGGACAATCGATTGGACGCGCGGGTGGAGATTCTCATGAGGAAGCAAATTGCAGCGAGAAGAAATACTTCGCGACAGAAAACACTTGAGCAGAGTCTAGAGATATGTCGATCGTGTTGATCCCGATCACAAACACGTTGCTTCCGAGGAGTGGCCAAATCTCTACAACAGGGTGTGTACGTACAGAGGGAGAAGCAATGTGCATCATGCTTGTTACCGTTATAACCTTGAACAGGTTTCAGTGAGAAATTAACGTGAGTTTGTTGATTGTTGCCAGAACGAAGAAAACACAGTGTTGATCAAACTAGAGCATATTACATGAGATTTCAGTGTAAAGTAGTAGTTGAATGTCTGTCAGATCAGTGCATTTACATGAGTAATTATTTGCTTGCTTGATTCCACCTCAGCAACGGTACGATTCTACTGTATGAGATTTCAGAGCAAATTTGTTGAATGACTATTAAGTAACGATCATCTATTCATCTGGTTGTCAGTAGTGGTTTCTACGAAGAAAATTGCGGAAGGGAGAGGCAAGATTGCAAAAGATAAGCAAATACTCTGGATTATACATTTCGCATCTCTGAACTGGAACCTTGTGTATCTCGCGACGGGCGATTTGAGTAGAGAGACAGACACATCATTTTGTGCTATATGAGAATTATTACAGACAAAGACGAGCGAGAAAAAGAGAAAAAAAATTATATATAAGAGCGGCAGCTCAGCTCAGGTGACGAGGAGGAGGAGGAATCAACCGGAGAGGGCGTCGGCGCCGGCAACGATCTCGAGGATCTCACCGGTGATCTTGGCCTGGCGCCGGCGATTGTAGACCATGGAAAGGTTTTTCCGGAGATCGATGGCGTTGTCAGTGGCGCTGCTCATGGCGCTCATCCTTGCGGCGAGCTCGCTGGCGAGCGACTCCTGGAGGGCACGCAGGATCTGGCTGTTGAGGTAGAGCGGGAGGAGCGCGTCTAGGATCTGGACGGGGTCCTGCTCGAACTGGACGACGGGGGAGAATGGCTGCGTCTCGATCTTGATCTTCTCGCGCTCGACGGTGAGCTTGCCTTCCTTGGTGGTGAGCTTGAAGAGCTCGTCCTCGGTGGCGTCGACGCAGATGCCGTTGACGTCGCAGATCTCGCCCTTGGGGGACATGGGCAGCAGCGTCTGGATGATGGGGTCGGAGCGGACGAGGGAGACGAACTTGGAGTAGACGAGCTCGACCTTGTCGACCTCCTCTGCGACGAAGAGGGAGTAGATGAGGTCGCAGATGGCCTGCGAGTCCTTGACGGTGGGGATGTTGGGGATCTCGAGGAAGCGCTCTGTGGGGATGTACTCGCGGCGCTGGAAGTAGGCGTTGCCCTTCTTGCCGACGCTGATGACGGTGTAGTCGACGCCGAGCTGCTTGAGGTCGTCCATGCGGGACTCGGCCTTCTTGAGCACGTTGTTGTTGAAGGCGCCGCAGAGGCCGCGCTCGCCGGTGAGGACGACGATGGCGACGCGCTTGACGGAGCGCTGGCGGGTGAGGGGCAGGTCGATGTCCTCCGTCTGGATCTCCAGGTTCATGTTGTAGAGCACCTCCACCAGGGCCTCGGAGAAGGGGCGGGAGGAGACCACGGCCTCCTGCGCGCGACGCACCTTGGCGGCGGCCACCAGCTTCATCGCCTCCGTGATCTTCTGCGTGTTGCGGACAGACTCGATGCGGTTACGGAGGTCGCGGAGGGAGCATCGCACCACCAGGCTGCTGCTACCGCCGGTCGAGGCGCGGCGGCGGGTGGAAGTGCTGGCGAGCGCGGAGGAGGACCACGCGGTGGAGAGGTGGGAGCACGACATGGCTGGCTGGCGCCTGGGGCGTCACCGGCGGCCGCAGAGAATGGAGGGAGGGAAAGATTTTGGATTGGTTTGGGTGGAGAAGTGAGCAGCTGGGGTTTTCAAGCCGGGCTGAGTGGTGGAGGGGTAGTCGCCGCCAGATTGCCACGGATCATGTGGCGCGCCCTGGCCGTCTGCCTGACTAGTGACTACTACTTGCCTAGCCTCGCCATTTTCATTTCTCACTTTTTATTTCTCGTCTTGCCAACGACTTAATAACAAGAAAAAAGGGAACTTCTCTTTGCAAGAGGACATGAATGGATACTGAGGATATACTCCACTGCACTGCAGCAGATATTAGATACTTAGTCCAAGTGAATCCAAATAATCTTTTGTAAAATTGATACAAAATTCTTGTAAAATTCCAGCGTTCGAAACAAGCCAGGTGCCACATACCGAAAGAATCCGGTCACAAAAGCATAGGCTTGATGAAATACAAACAAACTAGGTGCCCTCCTAATCACTCGGCAGGCTGAGGCTCTTGGTTGGATGGTTTGTAGACACTGAAGTCGCCGAAATCTCTTCTGCCACTGCACGGAAGATGCTAAGTAAAGACCCTGATATAAATAAATTTGGAGAAAAAAGAACATGTGGATTGGCTAAGAAACAATAACTTCTAAGGCCACTGGTAGCAGAAAGCTAGGGGCGGCCATTCTAAGCACACGAAATTTCAGCTATTATGCAATTTACAGATCAAGCGACAAAAGGTGATCTCTTACCTGTGGTTTATATTCCAACCAGAAGGTAAATAACGGGGGTGGACAGCTTCCACGAAAACATGCCTCCATCTTTGGGCAAACTGGCGAACTGCCTCCTCCCCTCCATTGGCCAGCAAAAGCTCCACAACTTGTTTACCATGATGCCCATGTCCCAGCAGCGATATCTTCTTCTCAGTATGCTTGGAAATAGCTTGGTTGGAATTGTTGTCGCTCGTTTGATCCTCATCCAGATGGCCATTTACATGAGTACCATTGCTTGATCCCAGCACGTCATATGTCCCAAGGGTCTCCGTATTAGGGTCAGAAGTGGAACCATCCATGCTAGCTAACAAACTTGCGCTTCCTTGGCTCAAACTTAAATCTTCTGCCTGACTATCACACCCAATCCCATCAGTATCGTGTTGACTGTCTACTGAAACTTGCTCAGGTAAAGCATGGCTATTTTCCAAATCGTGTCCGATGTCTTCTAAGATGGTCTCATTGCTGCTCTTCCTTATGATGTTTTCAGTCTGAGCTCTGAGAGATTGAGGATAACCTTTTTTCTTTTCAAGCCGCCTTAGCTCATGGGGGCTCATACCGACAAGTAATGCCATCTCCAGGTCTTCAGGAGTCACGTCCCTACCACCATAGTATGACTTTACAATCTACAATGACATGAATGTATCGGTGACACAGATCTACAGCTAAGAACAACAACATGTTTAATCAGGAAAGAATATTGGCAGGAAACTGTAAGTGGTACATATAGACGAAACCGGAAATAGTAGAAGGATGATGTTACCTGCATTAGCTCTTCACGTCTCTTCAAAGGCATATTGGATCCATGCCGTAGAAGGGCCATTGCAGCAGTCCTCAGCAGTAAAGGAGATACGCCCGTTCCACTCAATTTATCTTCAGATACTGATGCATCAGTTATTAAACTTGTATCACCCGAGTTCACTATCTTTTGCACAAAAAGGGGTATCCTAAATTCTTGTGCTAGTCGCCTCTTGTACTTCTCAGCAGCTGAATGAGCGATTTCATGGCAGTCCACACATAGAAGTACAATGTCATGTGAACGATGGCTCTTGAGATGCTCTGGAAAATGCATCCTGTAGCACGATGGTATTATTCTATATCTGATATAGTGGCTCTTTTCTCCACATCCAACACACATATTTTTCTTGCTCTGGATATAAAATTCATTATCTTCATCCTCTGGGCGGCCCTTAGGTTCAAACAAAAGCATGATTCCTGGAGGATTATCTTCTACTAACTTTGCCAAATCCCGTTGAATATACCTGGGAAATAAGAACCGATCAGTTTGACAAAATAACGATGATGTTGTTGTTACATACTTATAACCATTTATAGCATCTAAGAGACAAACCATTCCAACTTTTTGCGGTCACAGTAGCAAAGTAGTCTCCCGTCACTAGCATAGATCCTGCAGTTGTGATATACCGGCGACTTACATGAAAACTTTTTAATGAATGATTCACGGGAAGCCTTTTTGTTATGTGGTGCTGACAACAACTTTTCTCCACTTGGTGCAAAAGCAAATATATTTTTTTGCTTCAAACTTAGCTGTGATACAAGGTTATAATTATAGACTGACAGTCGACATAATCCACTTGGTTCTTTATACTTTCCAAGCAAACTTGTAAATAAGTTATCCATGCTGACTGTGGTGTCCTCAATCAAATGGCAGAGTTCTTCAATGTGAGCGCCAACAATAGGGGATGGTGACGTCAAGGAAGGACTCACAGATGAAACACTTAGCTCAGTTTCTGCTATTACAGCACAGATCTCCGTTGGACCTTTTGGAACTCTAACAGCAAGGGCAGCTATAGCTTGGTCTGACAGGATATACCGTAAACTTTCATCATGCATGCGAGCCTGGAATGGGGTCCCGAAGGCATTTGAAGAAATCAGAATATGCCAGAAGACCCAGAACCACAATTATGCAGATTACAGTGCAATTAAGATTGTATACTTTGAATAAGAGGAAAGAAACTGAACAAATCACGAGTTGCTATGTAAAATATGTTCATATAGTCAATGGATGACAGCTAATATCATGCGGGGCTACAGCTATGCATGCACGCCGCCACAACGATTATTTAGGTTTGTCGGCTTAGAATCGAAGGCAGGTGTGGTTATCTTCTCAAGTTTATTGTTTTGGTTTGTTCTAAGTTAGTCAGTTTTCCTACCACTAGGAAGAGATTTCTTGTGTCTAATCCCTCTGTATGAAAGAGGTTAGGATCGTTCAAGCAATCAATGTACAAGAGAAGGGAGATCAGGCTCCAACTTGTAACTTGCAACTAACAGGTTCAACAACTGAGAAAGCATACTCAAACAGAAATGTGAGAAACAATCCAAACGGAAATAAGAGTATGTTGACTGACCATTAAATCCCTCCATGCGCAAAATTTCCGAACAAGATCCTACATAAGATTTAATTGTTCAGAACTTAAGGAAATTGCTGGTGAGCAACCTAACTAGATGCGTTAAAAAAGCACCTTCACTTCACTAGACTTCTTGGAGTCAAGTCCATGAGTTTGTAAATTTCGTGAGAGAATAGATGCTGCAGAGGAAGCTCCTGGAGGGCACTCAATTTCCTTTGTATATAGCTGCATGCACACCATGTTTGACCGACGGCTAGCCTCCAAGAAAAAATGATTTTACCATCGGAAGAATCTGAAGCATAATAGATATTTCAACTGATCAAATTAACTAAAATGCGTAGCAGGGGATACTAATATATTATGCTATTATGTGATATAATTTGGAAGGCCAGCAAGATGTGGGATAAAACCATAAAACATCATTTTTGCAGTTGAGCAATAGAACATCATCAGTTCATTAACACAAAATTTCCATTTCATGATCCCTTAGTATTGGTTCCATTTCTTAACAATAGAAAGGGAACGAGTAAAATACATATTTAAGGTCAGCAATGTGCAGAATACATATTAAAGACATCCCCTTTTCTTGGTTCCTTTAATGTTAGTTTCATTTCTTAACCACAGATCAAGAATGCACACACACACAATTACTAGGCAAAGTCTCCTGCTGAGGTCATCAAAGAAGCTTTAGGTACTGTTCAGAAAAATAAAAATAAATAAGCCTTCCAGTTTTTGCAAATCTAGACAGTTGTAGCTAACAAATGGGCTAGTTTGTAAGTGCTCACAGATATACATTGCAATACCGTGTGCAAATGCAATTGTTGGGGAATATTTGACCATTTGTGTTATGTGCCCAAAAACATATGTCCAGTTTTTTTGTTAATAGAAAGTTAGAGCTGTGAAGGTGTACTCTAGAGTCGAAAGGTTTTAGGCTTAGCAGAACTAAAACTGAGTACATGAGGTGCAGTTTCAGTACTTGCACGAGGAGGGAGAGATTAGCCTTGATGGACAGGTGGTTCCTGAGAAAGACACCTTCCGATATTTGAGGTCTAAGAGGCGACATATCCAACAGTTAGGTGTAGCAGAGATGCGCATGTTGTAATGGATATGTGGCCACACAAGAATGGACCGGGTCCGGAATGATGATATACGGGAGAGAGTTGGGGTAGCTCTGATTGAAGAGAAGCTTGTCCAACATCGTCTAAGATGGTTTGGGCATATACAACGCAGACCTCCGGAAGTGCCAGTGCATAGCGGATGGATAAAGCGTGATGAGAATGCTAAGAGGGGTCGTGGTAGACCAAACTTGACATGGGAGGAGTCTGTTAAGAGAGATCTGAAGGATTGGAATATCACCAAAGAACTAGCCATGGACAGGGGTGCGTGGAAGCTAGCTATCCATGTGCCAGAAAGCATGATAAGAATGTTAAGAGGGGTCGTGGTAGACCAAACTTGACATGGCAGGAGTCTGTTAAGAGAGATCTGAAGGATTGGAATATCACAAAAGAACTAGCCATGGACAGGGGTGCGTGGAAGCTAGCTATCCATATGCCAGAACCATGAGTTAGTTTCGAGATCTTGTGGGTTTCACCTCTAGCATACCCCAACTTGTTTGGGAATGAAACGCTTTGTTGTTGTTGTTGTTGTTGTTTTAACATGTACATCTCAGAACCTCCTTTCAAAAATACAAGTGCCACGTTCAATTTTTTCAATCCACATGCTCCTGGTCCAGGAGCTCAAAATCCACAATTCTCATCAGAAAATGGTATGATGAAGAGCATACCATTTTCAATATCTTTGTAGGTAGAGAGCACAACAGAAATTCTCCCACCACGGCTCAAGCGTTCGGACTCAGAGCACAAAATGAAAGACTACGCATGTTTTCTAGGAACAAATTATTCAAATTCCAAAAACTGCTATTAGCTATGAGCATAAAAGAGCTTCATCAAGTAAGTTTCATTTGTAGACAACAGGAAAGGGCTGAAGGGTGAACAATCCAAAAATACTGGTGCAAATCATCTCTCTTTACTTCCATAGTGCAGGGAAGTAAGTTTCATTTGTAGACAACAGGAAAGGGATGATGGGTGAACAATCCAAAGATACTGGTGCAAATCAGCTCTCTTTACTTCCATAGTGCAGGGATACCAATATCAGATGTATTTAATATTCATTGACTCTGAGTGTGTTGAACAGCAAAATAATACAGTAGTTTCTGTTAATGTACTAAATGGCATGAAAGACTATTGAAATGGAAATAGGGACATAGCACTTTGAAGTATAGCATATTACATACCACAGGCTTTTGAATGGAGCTCTGATGCCAAACAATTTGCAATGTTCAACAGATAGTGAGCGTCAGAACGGGCATACTCAATCATTTCTGCTGTCAGCGGGCGTATTCTCCAATCTTCACGCTGAAATGAAAAGGAATAGAAGCAATTATGAAAGCACCTTTGACATTCGAAACTGATGTGTCGTGTGCCTAACAAATTGAGATTTTGCAAACACCGGTAAGGGCTCGGTAAGAACAAGCAGAAGGCATACGTGTATCATTTTCTTTTGGATGTCACGTATTCAATACCAAATTGAATGCGTATGCAAACTACAAGACTTCTGAATAATTACAGATGAGGACAGCTTAAGAGTTTTTTTAGAAACAACAGTTAATACTTCAGCTGATAGAACATAATTACATGAATGAATTGGGAAATAAACTACTGCTGCACAAATTTCCACAAATACCGAAAAGAAGTATTCATGTAGAAGTCGAAGAGGCGCATGATATCTAACCAGCTACAGAAGAATCGGTAAATATGCTATTTTCACTGAACATTTGATTCGCTTTAGCAGGCTTGCTATTTGATCCAAACATGAAGATTGCTTGCCTGCATTGTCTTGTCGGTGGTCACTCCACAGTATAATTCTAGCAAATATGCTAATGATTTCTGTGGCTTTGATAGAACCTCACATGCCTGAAAATATATTAATTGTAAAAAGCAATTCAGAAAATTGCATATACATGCGTAGAATAACAAGAAACAATGTGAGAGCAAAAAGTAAGAAAATAAGGACATATACGACAACTTTATTGACGAAAAGCAGGAACAAAGGTACCAAGAAACAAAGACGCCCAAGTACCAAATAATTCTAAGGGAACTAAGGTTATAAACTGTAACTTTCGTTTCTGCTTTATGTTCCCGTCGATCAGTTAATATGAATTTGACTTTCTGATGCCAATTGAATGAATTTTGGAAGACAAAAAACACAATCGAAACATAGACAACTGACTGAGCAGTGCTCATATGTAAAAATAACTGAAACTGCCACAGAAGTACAGAATACAATGTCAAAATAATAAATCATGTAAGAACTTTATTTGTATAAAACTGCACTTAAATGAAAATTGTGTTTCATTCCACCTCTGAGGCTTTAAGTAGTGAGTGACATATAATTGGCTGCACAAGCAAAAATATACACGGGAGAACCACCAGACACACTCTGTTCACAGGCTGCATAAGTATCTGCAGAATCATACGAACTCTTCCAAGAATACAGGAACTTACTTTGGCAGTATCAAACATATTCACGACATAAATATGAAAATCTCTCTGAAGCCAAAGAACGTCATTGTCAGCTCCGTGGAAGACCTGAAGCACAAGGCAGAACATAAATGACTATGCCTGTTTAGAAACGAAAGCAATGTGGATCTTCTGCTGAGGCAAGCATACATCAATATTTCAAGGAAGTCCTAATTATATTGAAGAGGGGGGATACACAGAAATAATGACACCAGAGGAGAGTTATTATGAGAAGTTGGGGATGCAAGAGTCTTGTGTGCACATCCATTTTCTTATTAGTGTGCCTTTGCGCTTACGCTTCTTGACATAAACAAAGATGATAACTTATCTAAGAAGCTCTGTTTCTGAGTGGCAAAACCAAACAGTGCTCGGAAGCATGTGCACAGCTAGAAAAATCATTGGAAATTTCCAAACTGTTGTGGCATGTCACAAAAGACTTATAGGTTATAGCAGCCAAAGATGCTTCTCAATCTCTCAATTCTTGTCTTTTTCAAGAAAACTACAAATCGGCACATTTTCTAGAGAAAACTTGGAAGATACATAGTTCATTCCAATATCTATAACCGAGTTTTTTTTGTGAAACTTTAGTTTCCTAAACCCATCTTTTGAAATCTGAAAATAAAAGGAGCACATGAGCCTGGATGCAATAAACCCGCATCCCAATTATGGGGCCTTAAACTAGGGAAGCTTTCCAGCTTCCCACAAATTGTTACGTGGAGACCCTAGAGATAACCAGTTAAACAGTGTCAATCGTGAGCTATGCTGAACAGTCATTCAGAGAATAATATCGTTCTATTTATGGGAAATGGCTCAGGTTGCTTACCAAAAGAATCAAGCAGGGACTTTTCTGGATATATTCTATTCTAGGCTTACTGCTAAGACTGGCCCACAAAATGTGATACGGGATGAAATAACTTGTTTCTGTTACCTGTCCTAAATGCACTGTGCTAAAAGCGGCACACCGTAGGCGGCGTGGCACCTAGTCACTGACTTGTACTGTTCTAGAGCTTCCAAGGCCCAGTTTGTTACTGAAATGCATATGAATTTAAGTACTGCTTTTAATTAACTGTCCTTAATGCTAGAATCGAAAAAAAATTGTTGCCTAATGAAATTAGATATAAAAGATACACTACCTTACAGATGGACGGATCGGCAAAAACGGGGCGCAGAATACCCATCGCATCATGTAGCGCAATTGTGTCTACCAAATAGTCTTCCTTCTGGGTAGAGATCTACAGGATGAAATTTATATGTTACAACGTACAACCTTAATGAACTAATAAGCAGCAAAGCAACAAGAATGCATAGGTTGGCAATTACCTGCACAAGTGCAGTATATCCTAGGAATGATCGAAAGCTATGTTGTTCTGTATCAACAGCAAAAGCTTTTTCCTCACTCAACAATCTAGCCAGATTCTGCAATTGAGCTTCTGTATTGACCCAATTGTATGAGGTGCTCATTTCTGAGCATTGGCTGCTCAGTGTGAAATTACAAAAGGTCGAATACTTGGTGGGGTTTTCTAGTAAGGAAGTAATTTCCTCCTCAAATGGGTGCATCTTCTGTGTTGATTCTGTGACAATGGCAAAAATCACAATTCATTCAGGTTATGGTCAAAGAAACAACAAATTTGGCTAAAGTGAACATTTAAAGCTTATCAAAAAAGAATATGCAATCATCTTCATAACTTGGCAGCTGCACTATCTTGGTGTCAATAACAGCTAAATCTCCTGGAGTAGATAAGCGCTAAAGATTCAAATGAATTAAGCTCCAGGGAGTAGATAAGCGCTAAAGATTCAAAGACAACTCGCACAGCTCTGATATGGCACTAACTCCATCTGCTAAGTACTACTGATGGGAAATGGAAGCATGTGGGGAGCCAGCATAGTGCTGCATTTTATGCATTGTGTGTGACAACCTAGCAGCTGAGCGGGGTTTCAATACAAAGGAATTTGACACCCACTGATACCTAAAGTGTGCACTTCTGCAAGCCAGTAATAATTCACTGACGCAAGTGTGGCAGAAAGGTGTTCGATGGAATTCCCCACAGAACTCATACTACATCCCCGTCTTAACCTCTTCATTTAGCCATGTCAAGGCACGGGAGAGCTTCATAACGAAGCAATCCTACACACCAGGTCCTCCAAACATGCAAAGGAGCGCAATGACGAGATCAAAATGAGCGGGGTCAGGAGCGGCGCACCTTGCGGCTGCGGCTGGGCCTCGCCTCGGTGGCCGTCGACAGCCGGGTCGGCACCCTGGCGGCGCAGGTGCTTGAAGCGGGAGTAGGAGTTATCCGCGAGCACGCGCTTGAACCGGCCCTGCGGCTTCTCCTCCTCCTCGCAGGCGCGGCGCGCGCGGCGGGAGCGCCGCTCCTCTACGCGGCGAGGCCGACCACGCCTGCGATGGAGCAGCGCCGCCGCAAGGACCGCGAGCACGTGGCGGCGGCCGCCGCCAAGGCGGCGCGCGACTTGAGGTTGACGATGGACATCTCTCTCGCGGTAGCGAGTACAGGCACAGCTTGCTCGGTTTGGGCAGTCAGGCAGACCGTTCAGAGTTACCAAATAAAATAAAACCTCGCCCTCCGCACCCGACCGCTCCCCTCACGCCCGCCGTCGATCCCTCCTCTCGCCGACGCCCGGTCCCTTCACCGCGCTCTCCCTGCCCGGATCCGCCACCCTCCTTCCCAGTTCGCCGGTCGGCGGTCGGCTCCCCGTTCCTCGGCCGTGGGAAGGGCAACCCCAGAGGAGGAGGGCGGGCAAGATGATCGGCGTGGGGAAGGCGAAGCAGTACGCGAACGTGCTCGACAAGCCCCTCAGCCGGGGCAGACAGGAGGTACGCGTCTTCCCCGCATCTAAATCCCTCCAGATCCCTGCAACGCACACGTTCTGTTACTGTTAGTCGGGTATAGGTGTAGATGACTGAGGCAAGTTCGCAGGTTAGGGGACTAGTTGGGGGAGACGATTGACAATGTGAACTTATTTGGAAGTTGAAACCAATGCATCGTGGTACTGGTAGCTTCCATTGGAAACTTGCATGAACTAGTGCCCAAGCCCACTACTCTATTCGAGTGGTTTCTTCAAGAATGTAAGGGAGATGTGTTAATACGTGTGCATAGCAACAAAATATTCTGAAGTGAAAGTGTTACTATTGCACCTTGGTCATACTTTCAACTGGATATCATTGGTGGTGTCCTTTCTGAAGTTAAATGGAAACTTTTGTCGGCCGCTAAGTTTGTATTTCTGTCAATATAATTGTAGCAAACTACATTAAAAGATGCTTCAAACCATTTCTCCGTTCCCATTGTTTTGTGAAGTAAATTAAAGTGAACCTAAACTTTAATTTTTAACTCATGGAAAAAGAGGTGTGAAATGGATTTTATTTTTTTCTAGATTAAGAAATGGTAGCAACAGGGAACTTAAGCATGCTTCATGGAGTTCGATCAACTGATGGACATATAAGAAGACATGATGAAAAGGATAAGTAAAGGTGTTAGATATAACTATATAAGGAAAGACCAATATCTTATCCACCATTTACCTGTAGGATTATATAGAGGACTGTCAAACCCATCACTGACGGGATGACCCACCCAGTGTCCCAGTACCCCAACCTTACATCCAATGCCTAATTTGGGTCGAAGTTATTTTAGCGAAGAATGCAAGAAGCAATTGCATAAAATTCCTTTTCAGTCAGCGTTTACCATATTGCAACCTCCACATAATTCTCTTATTAGAACTATAACTTGGTGGGTGCTTGCTTATTGTATGGTAAAACACTTGATAGTTATTGTCTTCTTTGCATATTACTTACTAATATATGTTGTACATAGAAACTACATAGGATGGTGTATCTCCGGATGAGCACTCTCGTTTCAAGTTTGTAACTTGCGCCGATTCATTTTTAATTCCTTGTTTTGTTATCATACATGCTTCTTAATAATTGTTCTGTATATTTCGTAGGTCAGTTTGAGTGCGTTTGCATTCTTGTTCTCGGAGGTGGTTCAGTACAACCAGACACAAGTTGACAACATTGCTGAGCTGGAACGAAGGTAGTCTATTCATATTGTTGATAAACCTGTTACCTAAAGTTTTTGGTGCTATGTGTTTTCCATTTACTCTATTGCTAATGTCTAAATGCATCCAGAATTCACATGTTGAATGTTTCTGATATGACGCAACTATAACATTTGCTTGGTCAAATTTCTACAACCTTATCTGTACATCTTTCTAATGTTCATTGTATATATTTACTGTGGATTATATTTTGGCTATCTTACCATATAAGACACTATCTCTTAACTTCTCTTTAGAGAATGAAGATCGCAGTTTTATTGTGGTAAATCATGCAAGGACACTCAACAGTGTTTCTCATTAAAAATACATTGCTCCATTTTCATGTGTTAATATTCTTTCATGTTTGGCATAAACATCTGTTTATTTTATTTTATGATTTATACGCAGGCTGGAGGACGCTGGTTATGCTGTTGGTGCAAGAGTTCTTGAACTGTTGTGTCACCGGGAGAAGGTTTGATGCATAGTTCATTATTCCGTGATTTTTTTAGTCCGAAATATGGCTCTATAGTATAGTATTTGTCTAAAGGTTCATATACTTGAAACCATGAAAAGGGAACAGTACTTCAGTCCAAATTTCATCATTTCTATGTTACGAGTGACATGTCATAATCATCTCATTTCACGTGCATAACTTATTTTGGATAACAAACTGACTGTTTGTAGCACATTTCCTTCTTCAAAGAGGAAGTTGCAGCATAATATCCATAGCACAACATCTGAAATGCCAAAATCAATCTACTTCTAATTTGATGGACCGTGCAGATCTGATTGAAACCTTTGTGGCGTACATTTTGAAAAAATTGTCGATAATGCAGAACTGCAGATAATGAACCAAAATACCTGGATAGAATTGTCGCGAGAATTTGTAAGTTGGGTAAAGATTTCTAACCATAATGGTAAATGAATTTTTGTAACTGATTAATAACAACCTAGTGTCATCTCATCATTTTTATGGAATATTTGTAGGTTATTGTTTCTCTAAGGGTTCCTGGTTCTCTCCAAATTTACATCATTAACCTCCTTGTTATTTACATCTTGTATAACTAACAATCCAGGGGAATAGACGCGAGACTCGACTGCTGGGGATTTTATCATTCATTCACAGTACTGTATGGAAAGTATTGTTTGGAAAGGTACTATGTTCTGGATATCAATCTTCTCTTATTTATACTTTGTTCCACATTGTTTGAGTGACTACCATAATTGTCGTGGTTCTAAGAACACGCTTACCTTTTCCGTTCACTGTGTACCGTCTTTGTTGTTCTCTCGAAAGAATGGAAGCTCGTTTATTGTTGGGCTTACCGCCTGAGTATTCTGCCCATAAAAAGATGTGCTTAACCGCCTGAGTGATTGATGTATTCTGCCTGACTGCCTGACCAAGCACAGCCGAAAAATGTTATTTAGTTCTTGTCTTTCTGACTTGGGCTTTGAAAAAAGAGTAATTTTAGAGTCAGATAATTGCTCTTATTTGAGTATAATCTCGCATATGATGAAACGAAATACAGAATTAGGCTAACATCACACAGAAGGTTGGAAATTGGAGAAATACTACAATGTTAACTCTTTGCTAAATACCATTTTTAAAAATCACAAAGTTGTGCTTACCATTAATCCTTTCATCTGTCCTCTCTGTTAGTGGTGTGATGGATCTCGCTGGTCATGTTTTGGTTGCCACTGATAGCAGAGTCAATTTGTAGAGAAGTTTCCACATGTTTCATGTTTGTTCTGAACTTTTGATATGATGGCATGCTTTATTGATTTGTATTATTAGCTACGTAATGCAAGATTGAGGAATCAACTTGGTCGATGTTACATTTTTGCACTACTTTAACACCTTATGAATTCCCCTGTCTGAACTATTGGGATCTAAGAGCATCTCCACTCGGCGCCCCCAAAGGCATTTGGGGTGTGCCGGACATGTTTTCGTCCCCACTTGTGCCGCCCAAAATCGTTTTCGGTCCGGCGCGGCCTAGTTTTTTTGTCCGGCACGCTCAGCCCATGTCCTCGACTTGGGGAGGCTTGGGGCGGCCCCGGACGGAACGAAACGCCTGCCTCCGACGCGCGGGCCATGTCTGGCAGTGAGATGCAGACTAAAAGTCTCGTCGTTTTCTCCTCTGCCTAATTTCGTCGCCCTCCCACTTTCCTCGTGGCCACGATCTGGAACGCCCGCCGCCCGGCCGCCGGCTACACCCCCGACTCGACGCCGGCGCCGCTGTTGGCTTCTCCTCCTCGCCACGCCTTGCTTCTCGGCCGCGCCGCCGGCTATTCGACGACTCCAGCCGGCACCGGTGACCTCTCCGCTTCTCCTCCTCGCCTGCAAGGTGTTCGGCGGAATCACTGGTACGCCTGGTTTTCTACAGAATTGATTCCGCCGGCTATTCGACGACTCCAGACGGCGCCAACTGTCTGGAAGGCCTTTGGGCGGCCATTTGGGCGCCGCGACTGGAGATGCTCTAATGGGTCGTTCTATTTGTGGCTAACAAACTTAACACAGCTTTCAGCATCACGTTTCCGGCACAGTTGGTGTTTTTTTAACTGATTTAACACATGAGAGATAAATAGTTTAAATAGCCGTGTACATTCCACAGCCGTTAAATGACCTTTAACCATTAAAGCGACCTCCCAGCTCACAAGATCATCATACGAGATTACACGTGTCCATTACTGTTCACAAGTGCCATAATAACAATTTAATGTATTTGAGAATAATGTAGCAAACATCCTGTTACCACATTCAAGAGTAGCATAACCAACATCGAAGGATGTTGGAATAGCATGGAAGTCAAAAGGTAAAATAGATGACCATCCTGTTACCCCCACCCCCACCCCCACCCCACTCTCTCACCCCAGACGACATGATCATCCTACCCTTGCTCATTAGAGTCGTACCTACTGTCTGCAGACAACCCTTGGTCCTTAAACTCCTACCCTCCATGATACCGAAGAAGACTTCTGATTATCATGTTTTAAACACATCCGTGTTATAGAATAAATTGTCGCATCTATTTATAGTATGTGATCATTGTGTTGAGTGTTATTGTTTCCAGGTGGCTGACTCACTTGAGAAAGGAACAGAACATGAAGATGAATACATGATCAGTGAAAAGGAGCTTCTTGTGAACCGGTTTGATGAACCCATTTGAGTCCATAATGTTTTGCTTACACTACAAGTCTCAAACCTGGCATCCTTTTTGTTTGATCAGGTTCATTTCTGTGCCAAAAGACATGGGGGCATTCAACTGTGGAGCTTTTGTTGCAGGGATTGTAAGGGTGAGAATTCCAGCCCAAAAATATCTAAGTCAACCATGTCTTCTTACATAAACAATGTTTGAACACTTCTTGGAATGTCTTATAGGGTGTATTGGATAATGCTGGCTTTCCTGCGGTAGTTACAGCGCATTTTGTGCCAATCGAAGGCCAGCAGAGGCCCAGGACAACAATCTTGATTAAATTTGCTGAAGAGGTAAAATAGATTGTATATTTTACTTAACTTTTGCTGCACATTAATGAAGAGTATACCCTATTGTATGACTGAGAAAACAACATGGAGTAAATTTCATTCTTTAGAGATTTAATATAACATTGTACAAGCAATTAATTGTCCTATGCTTCACTTCGACTTTCCCCGAGAACCGTTTCAAAATATCTGTCCATTGAGGAAATAAAGAGTGTAGTTGCTATGTTTCCATTGTCTACCGGTACTTAAATGCTTTGAAAGAGATTAGGTGGTTGCAGCCTGTCAATTGATAGGACTATACATGGTCATTTGTCTAGGGTAATAGAAGTACTGGGGATTAGCTCTTTACTAGTTTATGCCTACTTTGAATGAGAACTTAGGATTAAAAATGGCCAGACTTACTATTAGGCATACTTAGTATTGTAGCTCGGGATGGCTGTGGTAGAAAGAACATATAGCCACAACCTTTTTTCGGGGAGATATAGCCACAATTGTGGATGGTGGGAGAAGCTTACTTTAATGCGCATAGTGCACACAAAATGTACCCTAGTCATCGCCTAGTGTATTTAAATTAAAATTTTAAGTGGAATGTGATGTCCTACAAAACTCTTTTGTTGGACGGCATTAATAGGGTGTCTTGACTAATACTATATTGGGATTTTTTTTTTTGTACAAGCTGCTAAATTAGTCTGTAGTTGTCTCCGCTAAATAGATTTTTCAGAATCGACAGTATCATTCATCTTATATAATATGTTAGCACTAGATTAAAATGTACTTTTGATGAAACCTGTAGTAATATTATTATCTGCGTACCAAACTAAATACATTTTTATAGTGACTCCAAACTTTCACACGCATTCTAAATAACATCTAGTGGGCTTGAGTCTAGAATTTGTAATTTTGTTATCTATGAGTTGTCGTGCTTGATACATTGAGGTAACCTTGTTTCTATAAATATTCATTTTCAGGTTCTACACCGGGAAGCGAGGCTTGGCTAAAATTTATGCTTATACATGTACACCACACTTTCTTTTTCTGTTCTGTTTGTAAGATGAATGTATTTGAAATGTGTTTTGTTGATCGAGTGCGTCTACTCGGTTTATGTAACGCTAGTACTTTCGACAATATATAAGCGGTGGAGGGCGACATTGCCTAGGGTTATATCATGTTTTTACCCATCAAAGGCTGCTCTTGATTTCAACTGTAACTTAAATTATTAGTTTCGTTTTACCTCTTACATAAGGTGTTGTTCTTTGTGAACTCTCAAAATTCTTCTTTTTATAAATTTGGCATTCTTGTTTGATAGTGTCGTCCATACAGAGCTGCTTCAAGCAGGGTACTAGATAAGCAGACAAAGTGTGCTCATGTTTTGGAGAACACGAATGTGCCATCAAACTGTATGTGCAGAAGCGGCACATCAAAAATTATGAGCATCTACAATGTCCACATGATCATATAATTTATTGGGTTTTGTGGATAAGTGTATTGGATTTTTTTTCTTTACAATATGCTTATGTAATTGTAATGCATAAATACATTTAGAATGTATGGACGCCTTTGTGCGCACGGCCTTGAAAGGGAGATAGTTGCACTTTGGACCTGCAACGCCGCCATCGGTGGGTGGGCATGCTCGGATCCTTTCTCTTTGGACTCGGCGTAGGGTGCTATCGACGGCCTCCCATCTTCAAACAAGTGACTTAGTTGTCTCTGGTCCCAGTATTTGTTCTCAGGTGGCGGAGTAAGGGGACTGCTGACCCTTTCCAGTGATAGCTTGGTGAGCCTGGAGTGACGATGTCCGGCGGTTTCACAATGAGGGGTCTGCTGTGTTTATTTCTTAATCTGCTTTGTGAGAGAGTTACATCATCAGCTTGTAACGGTTTGGCCGCCGGGCTTAATTTATAAAACAGGGTGAAATCCTGAATAAAAGGAGAAATTGCCTAATGGCTTTACAATGGATGGTACATTGGTACTGATCCCCTGAATTTTGTTTCTCTGAATTTTGTTTCAGCTGAAGGGTAGAACAGTAGAACCAGTGAGAGGAGCATCCACACTACAGTCAAATGATTTTACGTCGCAGGATCCTCATCCAAGGGTGGAGAAGCTTTTATGGCGTCTGGCTCATAGCAGCTTCGTCTACCTCGCGGACCTCGCGGTCGCGCTTTCACAAACCTCCTGTGCTTTCCCATCTTCCGCCGCCGCCGCCGCCGCCGACAGGGCGGTCTCCCGCGCTCCCTGTATCCGCCCGCGCCGGATGCTCCTCCGCCGCGCCGCCGCCGCAGCAGCGCAACGTTCCTCCTGGTTATCCTACTCGCGAGCTATCCTGCAGCACGTCGTCCCCACCCGCCCTTGTAGCGCCACCTCCTCTCCATACCGGCGCAGCCGCCGCCACGCACCGCAGGTTGCCGACGGTTCCCTCGCGACAACCTCTGCACCCCGACCGTTCCCGGACTACTCTCCGCCCCGCCCCGAGTCGCCGGCCGACGATGCCCTCGCTCGCCGCCTCGCGGCCGCGCTCCTCGCCTCGCCGACTCGAGGATCCCTCCCTCCTCTCCCCTTCGTTTCCCTCCTCCGCCCGCTGCACCTGCTCCTCGCGCTGCCCCTGCTCGCCTCCCACCCCAACCTCACCAGCCTCCTCGTCCCGCTCCTCCTGCTCTTCCCCTCCCGACCCCACCCCCATCCCCACCTCCTCCAATGCTTCGCCATCGCTGCACATCTCGCCGTCCGCGACCCCTTCACCGCGCGTGCTATCCTCGTACGCGCCCTCCGCTTCCCTTCTCCTCATCGGCATTTCGTCGAGCAGTTCATCTTCACTTACAAGGCCTTCTCATCGGACCCCGCCTCCTTCGACCTCCTCCTCCTGTGCCTCCCCTCTGCCACCCTGCTCCGCCGCCTCCGACAGTACGGCCTATCCCCATCCCCAGAGTCCTATAACGCTGTGCTCTCCCGCCTTCCTCTTGACGAAGCAATTGAGTTGTTCCAAGAACTCCCAGACAAGAACGTCCGCTCCCACAATATACTCCTCAAGGCGCTCTGCAGTGCTGGCCGGCTCAAGGATGCGCGTCAACTGTTCGATGAAATGCCGTTACCACCAGATGTTGTCACCTACGGCACTATGGTCCATGGGTACTGCATCCATGGTGAGCTGGAGATCGCGGTGAAGCTGTTGGATGAAATGGTAGCAAAGGGGTTGGAGTCAAATGCGACAGCATATACAAGTGTCATTGCACTGTTATGCAATAAAGGGCAGGTTTCAGATGCTCTGAGGGTGGTAGAGGATATGGTGATGCGTGGGGTAGGGTTGGATGCAGTGGTGTTTACAACTGTAATGAGTGGATTTTGTAGCAAGGGTGATTTGGCAGCTGCTAGAAGGTGGTTTGAAGAGATGCAGAAGAGAGGGTTAGCAGCTGATGGGGTTACATATACCACACTGATCAATGGTCTTTGTCGGCTGGGGAGTTGAAAGAGGCAGACAGGGTACTTCAGGAGATGGTGGATAAGGGATTGGATGTGGATGTGGTCACATATACGGTGCTCATTGATGGGTACTGCAAGAGAGGGAACATGGTGGATGCCTTTCGGGTTCATAATGAAATGGTGAGGAGACGAGTGGCACCGAATCTGGTGACATACACGGCTCTGTCGGATGGACTGTGCAAGCAGGGTGACGTGCATGCCGCTAATGAGCTATTGCATGAGATGTGCAATAAGGGGTTAGAACTGAACGTTTACACATACAACTCCCTGATCAATGGCCTGTGCAAGTTTGGCAATCTGGAGCAGGCCATGAGGATCATGACAGAGATGGAATCAGCAGGCCTTGAACCAGATGTTTATACATATACAACTCTTATAGATACACTCTGCAAGTCGGGAGAGTTTGACAGGGCTCACAGCCTGTTGCAGGAGATGTTAGATAAAGGAATTAAGCCTAGTATAGCAACTTATAATGTTCTAATGAATGGTTTTTGCATGTCAGGAAGGGTAGAAGGAGGAAAAAAGCTGCTCGAGTGGATGCTGGAGAAGAACGTTCGCCCAAATGTTGTAACTTATAATTCTCTTATGAAGCAGTACTGCATTGACAAGAACATGAAATCTACCACTGAGATTTACAAGGGGATGCATTCTCAGGAGGTGGCTCCAAACGAGAACACATACAATATATTGATTAAGGGGCACTGTAAGGCGAGAAATATAAAGGAGGCAATGTATTTCCATAATGAAATGATAGAGAAGGGATTTAGACTCAGCGCAAGTGCATATAGTGCTCTTATAAGATTGATGAATAAAAAGAAGAAATTTGCTGAGGCGAGAGGGTTATTTGATGAGATGAGAAAGGAGGGTTTGACACCTGAACCAGATGTATACAGTTTTTATATCGATCTCAATTTTAATGAGGATAATTTGGAGTCAACCATTGCACTTTGTGATGAGCTGGTGGAAGAAAGTTGTGTAAAAGCTAAAGCTGACACAGGCTAAGATTTTGCAAAGGAAGATATGCCTTAGGAACATGATTTTGGCAGGATGTCATTCTAGTTTGTTCAGAATGGACAATATGTGAGATGAAAACAGATTCACAAAAAGCATAATTCCCTTTATGCCATGCTGATCGAACAGCTGAGGTATAATCTTCTCTTCTAAGTATGAAATGGATCATGGCCACTTAATAGATCAACAATTTCCTTTATTGTCGGTTCAATGACGATAATATCCTTTATCCACAGCTATCTTGATATTGCGTTACAAGATGTGGAGGTATATTTGGGATGCACTCTGAGGTGTTTGTGCAAGGTAAGAGACATAAACAGCATATTTGTGAACTTACTTCTTCACTTTTCAGTAATTATCGCATTGGGTGTCACTTTTCAGTAAAAAGAAACACAAAAGTCTTTTGCGTTTTCGCAAAAAGTATACCGATACCATTTTGCAAGGTTGATGATCCATCCAAAAAAAATAGTTTGATTCCTGCAGAACAGTATATTCGCTTCTAGGAGATTTTAGATATGCTAGTTGATTAGTTGACATGCTTCTTTATGTTCGGTAATTTTACTGATAAAGTACAGTTACATTATTTGTCCCTGGTTTACTCTTTCAGTATAAGAGGGTTACATATTATCTAGAAAAGGTAAGCGGATTACGTTGAAAAGTTGTCTTTTCATGGTAAGCTTACTGCCTTGCAGGCAAAGCAGTTTCTGCCTTCATAAAATTTTGAGCGACATGGACAATGATCAAGCAATCAATGAGTGAATAAATCATCTCGAAGGGGAGTGTGCATGGCTTAAGGCTTAAGCCAATTGGCAAGTAACTGGTGCTGATGCTGCCGTGATGTTAATGTGTACACATGGAAAGATTGACCAAATAACTGGCAAGAGATGGGAGAAGCCAAGACAATAAGTATCTTACGGCCTTATGGGTAGCACCTACTAGGACCCAGCCATGTTCAATTGGCCACACTCCATCTTGCCACATCAGGGAAATGGCAACTGGCAACATATGAGATGTATGGGAGGCTACTGAATGTTCTCGGAGATTTTTAAGTTGCAGTATATGTTAGTTTAACTCATAGCATTAGGACAGAACTTTATTGGCAATGTGCAGCCACAATGGTTATTGGACAAGACATAGTGATATCTGCACTGTAAGAATCAATTTGTGTTGTACAAAAGTTCTGTATACTACAGACAGAGAGAAATAGGAGAATACCAACAGAGCCTCGGGCTCAAGCTATTAAGTAGGTCCAACATTTATGTGCATTTTTTCCCTATGTACGTACTCCCTATCTGATCTGAGCTCTTCAAATTTTCTCAAAATGCAGTTTTAGTCATTGTGTTCCTACTTCGTGAAATGTCATGGAGAAGTGCTACTGTCTTGCATTGTGTAGTAAAAAAAGTGGGTAGTAATTTAATACCATGCACAACTTCATACGACATACCTGTACTAGGAACACTTTTTGGGGATTGGAGGGAGTAATTTAATACTTGTGAGGAAAAACAAATAGGAATTATTGTCATTATACTCTCTTAAATCATGTACACCACTCCAAGAGGATACCTGTTTTAAAAGGACAGCTCTCCGCCATCGGATCTAGCTAAAACATGAGATTTAGATTGTCCGTCCATGCAGTATACCCCCACTTGTGCAACATTTTGTTCGTACTTTTGCAATATGGTTGTAGCATTTTTCTAAACTAGTTGAATTTGGCGTGGCGTGACGCCACGCCATTGTGAATTAATATATATGTATTTTGATATAAGTAAATAGCGTTTTTGTGAGCATTTTCGATATATATTTATGGAATGTCGCAATATTTGCCTAAATGTTGGCCAAATTGGAGTGTTCAATCATGTTCTTATTTTTCTTATGAATATGTAGCATTTTTTCCGAACATTTGTGATATATTTTCTGCAATTTTCCAATATTTAGTAATTTGAAACAGTCGAACATGTTCGTATTTCGGTGGCAACGTTTAATTGATATTAGGAAAAGTGCATTTGAATTATTCGCACATTTTGACAAAATTTGTATATTCAAAAAAAATTATACCGTAAGTAGTTTGCATGTATTTTTCTGTTTGTTTTGATATATTACCTGTATTTTTGCAGTGGATATATTCGGGGACATTGATTTTTCGACGACGTTAACATTTAATTGAAATTAGGAAAAGTGCATTTGAATTATTCGCACAATTTGACAAAATTTGCATATTCAATGTTTTTTTATTGCATAAGTAGTTTGCATGTATTTTTCTGTTTGTTTTGATATATTACCTGTATTTTTGCAGTGGATATATTCAGGGACATTGGTTTTTTCGATGTTTCTTTTTTAAAAAAAATTATGTTCAACGGGCCCACCTTTTTTTATGTTGAGCATTTTTTTATATGTTTCGTCGAATATTTAAATATTTAGTAGTTTAAAATTTTCAAATATTCACCAATTTAGAGTAGTTCCAACTTTTTTTATCCCTGCAAATAGTTGGCAATTTTTTCTGTGAGCATGTTGATATATTTTAGAGTATCTCCATTTTTAATCAATTTGAAATGTTCAAAAAGTATTATTTTTTAATGTAAGTCTATAATGGGTGGAAATGCACATTTATTCATTTGGATTCCATAGGTAGACGATTTTTTTTAATTCAACTCTATATAATTGGAGCAAGTATATATAGAATTTTTCTGATTTTTTACCAAATTGAGATGTGTAAATATGTTTTCATGTTGGTATAATTTATTAGCAGTAATTTTTGTGATTTTGGTGATGTTTGTGATCAAATAGGTTTTACAAACGGACAATTTGGAATATATTCAAATTTGAATTTTTAATGCTTACCAAATGATTAGGTCTGGAAGTCATATAAAATTTTGGAGTACTCAAATTTTTAATTTGAGTTGGAATGCTGAAATATGAGTGTTTCTCCCATAAAATTATCCTAATGTAGGGAAGAAATATTTGTGGGAATATTATTTTTGTGCATTCTTTTATAAATGATTTGCATTATTGTAGTACATATTGCTGAAGATTTCAATTCTGTGAATTAATGGATTCTATTTTGGAGATTGTAAAAAGAAATTGAAATTCAAAAAAAAATTGGTGCAGTTTGTGTGTATGATTTCCATTGTTGTAATTAGTAAGTTAAAAAAAATTAATGCTTGTGTTTTTTTGGAAACTATTAATGAGGCCTTACATACTATTTGAATGTTTTAAGATTCGAAATATTTCTGGAAAGGTCCCCAAGTATTCGAAATGTAGCTTTCGTTATTTAAAAATTTGTATAGATTGGTTTGAATTGATTTGAAGATGTGTTTCAAAAGATATCATGTTTTGAATAATAAAAAATAAAACGGAAAGAGGGAAAAAAGGGCCCGAGCCTGCCGCACAGAAATCGGCCCACCCCACCAAGCAGCCAGCTCCCGCAGCCCAGGCCCACTGTGACGTCGTAGTGACGTCACAGCCGGACTCTGCTGCGGCGGCAGTGGCCGGACTCTGCTGCGGCGGCATGAAGGACGCCGACGTCGCGTCGCCGCGATTTGGGACGCGCAGGCGAGCGCACTGAACACGCATCAACGCGGTCAACACGTAGGTGGCGGCCGGCGAGCACAAAACGCCGCGATGGGCACTGACCGCGGCGACGATGATTCCGGCGCGGATTTGGCGTCCCGGCAGGCGGCGCGCGGCCAGGAGGTGGAGCCGAGGACGGCGCAGTCCGGCGTGTGCCTCGATCTGGACACGGAGGCGCGTAGCGGCGGGGGCGTTGCGCGGCATCGCCGGCGAGCTCCGCGTCGCGCGTGAGATCTGTGCGCAGGTTTGCTCAAAGGCCCCTGATGTTTCCACAAATTGCGAATAGGTCCATTGCTTCGTAAAATCGTGGACCGCGGAGCACGCGCTGGATTTGTGCGAGCCGTTGGATCGAGATTCGACGGCTCGGATCGTGTCACTGTAGCAACACTGTAGTTGGTGTATGCACCATGGAGACCAACGTACAACACCCACAAAAACATATGCAACAGGCGTCCAAAGTACCTGCATAATCTCGCTTTTATGTGTATGTAGGGAAAAAAATACACTACCATTGCAACATGTGAAAAAACACATGCAACATGGAAATCAACCAAAAATCCTAATCTTGATTTGATGCCCTCAACTCACCGCCTCCGGCACTACAACAAGTGTGGCGATTTACTACCCTCATCCAGTAGAGAGTGGCGCAAGAAAAAAATTCACGCGAACCAAGGAAGTAGCTTTTACTTTCACCAGCAGTGGCGGACCCAGGAATTCAAGTTACCCGGGGCGAACAATTCAGGGCAAAAAAATTTAAGCATAAATGTAAGTGTACGCAACACAATAAACGGTCTTGAACGACTCAGTTTTTAATATGAATAATATTCAACTACTAAGAACATGGAAAATTATAAAGAAAATATTACAGACACGCCGGTTGTCTCAGTGTGACCCAAAATATCAACACAAGCATGACAACAATTGTACCATTAAGTTGAAGAAGGAACACGCGGTGGTTTAGGTAGATGGCCTCGACGCCTCTTCATGGCATAAAAATGTTTCATGACCTCCTTATCATCAATGTTCGCAAATATCTCACGCTCAACAAAGCAAACCATCAAATCATTCAGCCAATCATCACTTATCTTGTTTCGAAGATGTGTCTTTATAATATTCATGGCTGAGAAAACCCTCTCAACTGATGCCGTTGCCACCGGTAATATCAATGCAAGTCTAATGAGGCGATAAACCAATGTTTTCTAGCATTGTTGTGAGCGCCGTTTTGTTTCCCTACATGAAGCTTGAAGTACTCTGTTCCTTTTTTCCAATTCTTAAACCCCTTCTTCGTGAAGACATCATACCCAAATTTTTCGCCAATGCTTGGAGACTTGAAAAGAAAACAATAGAAACAAAAGGCCGCATCTTTTTCAACACTATACTCTAACCAATCAAAATCTTTATACCATGATTCTTGAAATGGCCAAAAATCTTTCCCAAATTTTGTGCGAGGGAAATTATGACCAACCAAACGGCATGGACCTTTCGACAAATACGCCCTCCTCATTTCATCTCGAATTTCCAAGGTAGCATACTCTTCAATCTGTCTCCGAACACCAGGATCAGCGACAACATCAGCTAAATTAAATACCGGAACTTCTGAAATTTCCTGCAACATCAAATTTGATAACAAAATTGAGTGCTCTCCTTTTATTTTCAGATGTGAAACAACAAGCAGAAAGGGGAAATACCTTTGCATTCTCGTCCGCTCTTCTGCGTTTGGGCGCTGCTCCGGCGTCATTTGGTGCCGCCGCCGGCGTCGGAGCTGTTGCCGCCGCCGCTTCCCCTTCTTCTTCATCTAGCTGCTGCTCAACTAGGGAAGTCGCCTCCCAGAACTCGTCATCACTGTCCAGATCCATCGCGAATCGTCGGCTGGTGCCTGGTGGAGGCCGGCGGCTGGTGCAAACGGGAGACGAGGCTAGGGTTGGGAGCACGAGCGTGTGCGGGGAGGGGATTTTCTGGATAGAAATTGTGCTGCACTGCTGCTGGTATCGACTACGACTATCGATCAACTGATCCAGGCAGATTTGGGCCTATTTGCTCTCACTTAAGCCCATTAGACTGCAGCCCAACATCTCTTTCTTCCTCCCCTGACTCGTACCCCTTGAACTCAGAACACTGAAAAGAAGAACGACCATGGCAGACAGAGGGGCGGCAGGAAACTTGAATAGGGGTACCTTGCTCCATACCAGGAGACCCGGGGCGACCGCCCCTGCTCGCCCCTACGGTGGGTCCGCCACTGTTCACCAGTAGTACTCAATCATACTCGATTCGAGTAAGTGGTATAAAGTATAAAAAATGTCATAGACGACCAGTGATGACAAATTTGTGGAGATGGTGTATATCGCGTCATACATAGATCACGTAATCATTTAGGTGGAAAACAGCGTGTGATGGTTCTCGTCTTCCCAGGCGGATCCAATACCTGTCTGGCTATAACTGAAGTAACTGTCATGGTTGGCTACCCCTTGTTGGACCATGGTGGCAAGTGTGTCAGACCAATGATTGCATTGTCATGATGGTCGGTGACCTTATCTCTGTAGTCTACTGTGATGTCAGTCAGAACATGGGTTGGGTTGCTTCCACGAGGTCTCGTGACATAAAGCCTCATGATAGCATGCCACATGTCATCCTCTCTACTTGCCTCGTGAACCAACAACATTGCGATATCTGGGTCAACCGCACCTGAAAAAAGGGCTCTGCATACACATGGACCAACCGAAAATTACTACATGGCCCAATCCTAGAACGACACGTGGTATAACAGCAGGTCGACAGGTTTCAGCTTCATGATCGACATGTGACCTAGTCATCCATCAACAAGTGGTGGGACGAAAAGGTCGAGCATTTTTTTCTATGGCGAGCGTGTGAAAGATCGATATGTCGACTAGGGGGGTGATTAGGCGACTACCAAATTTTAATTCTTTTTTGATTAATTAAGGCTTGAGCAAGGTATAACAAAGGTTGACTAGATGTGCACTAGATGATAGCAACCTATGTGATACCAGCAAGATAAATAACGTAGCGGAAACAACAAGTAAAGAATAGAAATGACCGCAAGGTGGAGACACGGAGATGATTCCCGTAGTTCTTTCCCAAGGGAAGTACGTCTACGTTGGAGGAGTGTGGAGCCACCTAGGCACTCCAATAGCACGGATGTGCTCACTCTATTCTCTGTGAGCTTTACCCGTGGGGGTTTGTCTCATCCACTATGAGGTCACCTTGATGGCGTTGACCAAGCCGGTACATAAAGGTCGGGGAACTCCACAATGAGTTGGAGCCTTCCAACAATGACTCAGACTTCCTCCGAGACTCACAAAGACACCTAGGGTTATAAGCAACCCAAGATGTAGGGGCATTTGAAATTTCTTCGGTGGAGGTGTAGATCTAGATCTTCTAAGGAACTCCTCAACGGATCGAGTCGATTGAGTAGTTGGAGTGGGAGATCTAGGAGTTTGAAGCTTTGGCAATAATGGGATTCAATTCTAGTAGCTCAAGTTGTCCCAAGGTAGGTGGAGGGGTTTTTATACCCCCTCCCTTCCATCTGCCCGTTGGGGGACAAAATCCCACGCCAGCGGTACTATCGATGTAGTCTTCTCAGCAACTTCACGGCCAATCAACGGCCGGTCTTCTTCTTCGCGAGTCCCACGTCGCCGGTACCAGTTGGTACCGCTCAAGGTACCGCTGGCGGTACCGGGTTCGAGCGCAGAGCGCTGAAATGGCGGTGCATGCGGCGGTACCCACAGCGGTACCAAAACACATATTTTCCTCGAGCTGGAGGTACCGGCAGGTACCGCTGGTGGTACCGGGTTGGAGCGCAGAGCGCCGAAATGGCGGTACCCTTAGCGGTACTGCCTTAGCAGGCGAATTCCAGGGAGCTGGCGGTACTACCGCCTAAACCAGCGATACTACCGCCCCCTGGCAACTTTCAGCACCATGCTTCTTTTCGCCACGCGAATGCAATGGGAACAAATATAAAACTTGTTAAAACTTATACAAACTTGTTAGATGCAACCTTTGTATTATCATCAACATCAAAACATGATTAAGAGCGACAAAGCTCTTTCAGCGTTGGCATGCCGAATGCATCTCATTTACAATATGGTACGACCAACCAGATTAATATGTAATATGGGTCTGCACTGAGAGTGCTCTTTACAAATTGGCTACTACACGGCCCAATAAGCGAATACTAATTGGTCTCATTAAGCAATGGCTACTTGCAATAATCGAGCCCACACAAATAATATAAAAAAACTCAAAATATATGATGAAATGCAGACCTACAGATCCTACATGCATGTATCATGAGTAATGTCTCTCTAGTAGTACATGATAATAGTTCATGCGTGTACACTCACACCATCAACATAAGAATAGAACGTGCACAATCACACCACTAGCATAGTAGTTCAACGTACACAATCACATCATCAACATACCAAAACATACACCATGGCACCACCAGTTCACCATGTGATTTGGGTTAGAACTTAGAAAGTCTATCTTTGCTCATACAAGATATTGTAGAACATCTCAATCTTTGTTGTCTTACAGCTTACATGTATTCTCCTCGTCGTACCATGCTGGTCATCTCATCCATCTGATGGCGCGAACTGTTTAAACATCCATAAGTTTTGCAGTTTCCATTTTCTCCTTTCCCTAGTCTCGCGGCAAGGTTGCTTTATTATGATTGGAGAGGGTTGATGCATGCCCGTGCATTCTAAAAGACCTACATATTATGTCTACAAGCTAGATGCTCTAGATTATAATTATAATGCTCTTCCCATAGTTATACACATGTAAAACATTTTTTACCCAATTAATATGTTTCCCGCGCTTCAACGCACTCCATCACACCATCGAAATATCAGTGCAACTTGCATGATCGCACGACCTAGGAAAAATAATCTTCTTTTGTGTAGATGACATGGAGATGTAGTCATGTAGACGCAAATCGACGGGTTTGTTTCCAAACAACAATGTGCAAGAAAGATAGTACAAATAACCACGTAGCGAAACTGGATATTTTTAGGGGAACCTATACCTTCAGTTTGAGTTGCCGAATCAGATTTGTGCTTCACGGGGATCAGATGGGTTTTGGTATCGCAAATCTTCCGAGGATGCTCAGAGGGTGTTTGGTTAGACCTTTTTATCTGGCTTTTGGCTTTGTCTTATATAAGTCAAAAGTCAAAAGCCAAAAACACCTATTTTCTCGTTTCGTTTTAACTTGCATTTGCCTAAGTATAAATGTATTTATACGTATTCAATGTCTAGATACATTCGCAAATAGACAAATATGTGCTAAGTAATTTAGAACGGAAGTAGACTCTTTCGATCCAGTGAAGGTCTTTCGCGTCTCCCAGGCAGCGGCGGAAAAGCTTTTTTTCCTTTTCCTGCTCCAATCTCCGACGATTGTGCTGGGCCCCTCTCCTTCCGCTTGCCGCTCCGGCGGCAGGAAGGAGGGGGACCCCGTTTTTTGCATGGTACTTAGGGCTAGGAGTTCTCTAGCATGGCGCGTCGTTGGGGTGGTGGGAGCGGCGCCCGGGCAAATAAATCTGCCTCAACTCTTCTCCCACACCGGCGTTGTCCTTCATGGCGGCGTCTCGGAGTTGGTGGTACTGTGTGCTTGCCGATCTTTCAGATCGTGGCTTTAGGGTTCATGGATGGTGTCCGCGAGGCGGCGGCGACGACTCCATCAGATGGTTTTTTCCTCCTGCTCTGTCCCCGTTGCTGCGGCGTTGTTTCCGGCGCCAAGGTGGAGTAGAGAGGATTCGTCCAGGAGTACGTGCAACGGTGGTCTGCACTGGTGACAGCTGGAAGATGGTGCACCTTGTGGTGGGTTCGTGGTTGAAGGCTGATGGTTCTGGTTCCCTACTCCGACCTCGTCGTGCGTGGGTGTCAGTGCTGAAGTTCGATGGCGTGTCCGGGGACAGCTGCCCCGGTCTGATTCTTTCAACGGCAATGGTTTGTCCTATGGCAAACTACATTGGAAGTCCGAAAAGCTGATGATCAGTGATGGAGCCGCGTCGAGCTCGGGTGAAGAGATGATCTGTCTATTTTTTCCTTGGTGGCTGCTACAGTGGCGCCGAAGAAAATGGATAGGCGTTGGTTTGTCACATAGGTTTATCCTATCTTTCAGATCTGTAAGATTGGTGTATACGTACTTTGTATCTCGTTTTTATTTATCAACGAGAATCGTATTATTACTATTTATTACTATGAAAAAAATATATTAGAACGGAAGTAGCAGGTGTCTTCGTGACGGGCAAAGCAGAAAAACGAAGAGTAAAGACGGACCAAACACCTTCTCAGTGCTTCCGATATTTTAAACAGTTCTTTTAAACAGTTGGTTAGGGTATAATCTCCTGCTCTGCCTTCGACTTGTCCGAACAAGGCCTGATTGATGCGCCGGCCCATTCTCCAGTCCTCCTGAACAAAACCTCTTCTGCGACAGCCTTAAGCTCGGAAAAGCCCAACCCAAACCCTAAAACCTCACCGTCGAAACACTACCCCATGGCCATGGACTTCGCTCGCCGGAAAGCGGCGGCGCTGGCCGCGCTCTCCTCGCCGGCGCCGGACAAGTCCCCGAAGGGTGGCGTAGACGCCCCCATCGCCCCGCTCCTCGACCTTCTCAACTCCCACGCGGACCTCTTCACCACATCCTCCTGCTCAGGCCGCATCTCAGTCCTCGCGCAGCCCTCGCCGAAGTCTCAGACGAGCGAACCCAAGCCGAAGAAGAAGGCCCGCGGCGGCGGGTGGGTGTACATCTCGCACGACCCCGCAGACCCGGATGCAGTTGTGGAGCTCCTGTTCAATGGTACGGGAGGCGGAGAGGTGGGTGCAGGGAATGAGCTGGTGTTCAGGTTCGAGCCGATGATCGTGGCGGTGGAGTGCAGGGATGTTTCGGCGGCCGCGTCGCTCGTCGCCGCCGCGATCCATGCGGGGTTCCGGGAGTCAGGTGAGCCGGTTTGGACGTCTCGGTTTGAAGTAGAGGGTTCATGTGTCGTGCCTAACTTTCGCTTATGCCATTTGTAGGTATCACAAGCTTACAAAGACGTGCAATGGTAGCAATAAGGTCTTCAATTCGCATGGAGGTGCCTCTTGGGCTGACTGATGAACTTGTAGTTTCTCCAGAGTACATCCGGTACCTTGTTAGTATAGCCAACTGTAAAATGGAGGCAAATAAGAAGCGGATGGATGGATTTCTGGATGTTTTGCAGTCTAAGGTATGATTGATTTTTCATTCTAGCAGATATTATCTCGTCCCTGTATTTTACTGCTACCTCGTTTGTTGTACTGTGCATGTTAAGCAAATGATATCATCTATTTCTGAATATCGCGAATTAATGTCGAGTAAGTTCAGATAGTTATTCAGTTTTCGTTTCAAGATAGACTAGTCAATTGGCCATGGTATTTTTGTGTCAATTAAACTCAATTAATTAGCTGTGTTGTACTCAATTCGAGATCAAAGGCAGATGGACGCATTAGAAGAACAAGCTCACACTGTCACACAGTTCCGCTGATAGCCTGATAGCCACTGCTCGGTTGACACTTTCTGGCCACACTATTTTCTTGGCTTCTCTGTTTTCTCATGCACCGAAGCAAGCTGAACACAAGCATGTTCAACTTCTCATTTGGGCAACCACCACGGTTTTGATCTCACGCCACCTTGTAGTGAGTATCTCCAGTACTAATGCAGTCTGGTCCTTGAAATGTGATCTACAAGCAATTGAAGAATTAACTTGCCACCCTTGGCCAACTACTAGGACACTTATACCAGATAGATGTAGAGTACGCTCAACCTGCACATCATACCTGCATAATGCTGCAACCTCACCTTTTGCACGGACTTAAGTATTCAGCATGACTGTGAGATCCTAGCCTAGGGCTTAATAGGATTGATATAGGATACGCATATCAACAAGCTGCATCTTTCTCTGGAAGCTCATCTGAAAGAACTCCGAGGTTAAGCGTGCTTGGCCCGGAGCAATCCAAGGATTGATGAGCGACCGGGAACTCGTTCCCAGGTGCGCACAAGTGAGGACAAAGTGCGCAGAAAAGACTAGTGTTGATCTTTGGGGCCAGTCTATAGATCCTAGAGAGCTGCCAGGGTGGCAGGCCCGGCCTGGGGGTGGGCCGAGGTGTTACAATGGCTCAGTGCAAACATCTATAGAAATAACTGTAACAAGACTAATTCTAACACCTCCTTAATCTTCTGTTGTTATTTCATCACCTCCTCCGAGCACCAAAGCATTGCTGTTTCATTGTCAACGTCCACCAGAACGACATTAGCACGCCGCTTTCCACCTTGTTCAGATTGCAGTATTCCGTATCAAGTGTCTTTAGTCCTCGCAGTTGTAGCAGTGAGCCTTCGCTTTGGTGCAGGTGCAATTTTTTTTGTCAGTCATGTCCGCCTATTTCCATCTTTGCCGTAGAATCTCACTTAGCGTGGGTGAGCAGTCGGTGCTCACTTTCCTTTTTGTAGAACAATCATTAAGCTTGGATAGCGGAACAGTATCTAGGTAGAACCATTGAACAATCATTAAAGCTCATAAAGTACCTATATGTCATTTGCCCGTACCTAAGCTGTTTGTGAACCTAGGTTTGCAAGAGGATAACAACCAATCTGTAGATAGCCAGATGGCGTGGCTGGGAGTGAGCGGGTATACATAGTTTGAGATGAGAGAATAAGATTATTTCCGTCTTACCTGTCCCAAATGTAGATGCATGTCATCCTTAATCCTTCGTATAGTTGATGCTTAGACCCTTGACTGTTCCTTGAACAATAAGAAATGCTAATGAAGTAGACTGCTTTAGTCCTAAACTTCATAATAGAACCATATTTCCTATGTTATTCTTCCCCCTTCCGTTTGATTGCTAATGCTCCTTCATGTCCTTGTCCACACGTAACCTTCTCCTGCCACAGTACGTCCATGGCACTGGACTTCTTGTCGGCTACCGTACCACAACTGAACAACCACTGCCATGATACAATCTACTAACAGCCACAACATAATTCAGTGACGGAAACAATAAAAGGAAAACACCTGACCTCCTGCTGCTACACTTTGTCAATGTCAGTGACCTTCCTGTTGGCCAACCGACCACAACTGAACTACCATTGCCATGATACAATCTACTAACAGCCACAACATAAGCCAGGACTGGAAACAATGGAACTAATATTTAAAAAAAACTGAGCAGAATTAAAATATTGGGTTCATTGGAAATGCTCCATGTCCATGCAATTTGAACTCCAGTCTTCTGCCTCCTTATCAAGCCCTTCAAATGACCACAAGGCTCTTTTTCCACAACGTACGCCACTGTTCCTCTCGCGGAGCAATCTGTAAACCTTTAATATAAGGTCCTCTAATAGTTTCGTACCGTGCCTGAAAACTAGCAGAACCAAAGGTGCGCAGAAAACTTGACTTAGGATCCCCCAACTATCTGCAAGCGTAGTCATTTCTCAAAGTTGATTATGTCAACTTGCCCAGCC